>CM067379.1:50189331-50925290 GCA_034510155.1 Eucriotettix oculatus
TAAAAAGCCTGTTACTGCTATCTAGCGGGTATAATGACCAACATACTGCGCCAAAGGCGGCTGGAATAGAACATTTTCAGGGACTGACAGCGTGTTTAATTTGACCTGATTTGGCGCTGCTGTCCAAGCTTTTATAGCTTGAGGTTTGATTTGTTGCCTGTGTCATTCTCAGCCGTCTATTTAATTTACTAATAACAAAGGTTAGATTCTATTACACTTTAATTGTCTATTACTTTTGGTTTATTACAGCGTTGATTCTGGAAATGGTGAATTATTAGGTAAATAATCCCAAATGTGTGTTTTATTCACGCCCAAGGCAAAAAAATAAACGTCTCTCATCAATTACTGCGAATGCAAAGAAAAATGGAACTAACGAAAAAATGAATAAGATCAAAAAAGAGATCATCGGTGCTATTTGTCAAAGTTCCGCTTGAATAAGTGGCGTCACAGCTAGTCTATACCAATAAATAAAATTGAAGTGTTAAGAGAATGTAGGCTTCCCGGTGGATAGACTGAATAAGAAGTTCTCTGGATTTCACCCGGGTTATGTCATTTGTAAAATACAACGTTTCGACTGCTTACGCCGCCATCGTCTTCAGGTAACTGATGCCGAGTCTGCGCAGACACGTTGTATTTTACAAATGACATAACCCGGGTGAAATCCAGAGAACTTCTTATTCAAAATTGAAGTGTATATCTATCTGTATATGTTTGTCTCGAATAAGCACCGAAATGACTTAACGGATTTCAATTAAAATTTGAGGGGTTAAAAACAGGAGATTGAACTTAAAATTTCGTACATATTTAAATATATTTTAGGAGATATTAATATATATATATATATATTTCCTATACGCGCATTAGTCTCAAGTGAGTGCGGGTTGCCTATACTCTTGATCTGTTTATACTCCGAAGCACTCCATCTATTGTTGAAGTAGGATTTACGCAGTTATTAACCTATTGTTGACCGAGAGCTAACTCGCGTCAGTTAAATTTTATTATTTTTTAAATAGATGATATATATTCAATAAATTCAATTTTATCACAATTCTGTACTTTTTGTTTCGCTTTAGGGCAAAATAAAAAAACTATTTCAGCGCGAACGAAGTCGCGGGGGTTAGCTAGTTCTGTAATAATTGTCTTCACTGTCTATCAACTTCCCTCGACGCATTTTGTATCTGGATCGCTGTTCACTTTCTGAGTCAAAATGCTTTATCAATGTACGCTAGTCGTGTTTCGTATTTCTTCACAAAAACACCGACCACTTAAGCAAACACCTGTCGTATAATCAAACAAACTCGTTACAGAATCACTCTCACAAACAGTCGTGCTGCATGATCAAATTTCTTGCCTTTATCCCGGAATTTGAACTAGTCAGTTTAGTAGACTTTTCAATTAAGTTTCTGATTATATTTAAAAATGATCTCCGAAATTTGTTTCATAAAAAAATTGTAGACTGTAAATTATAAACGTCCTTATTAACATTTCTTAATCAGAAACTACAAATATTTTCACAGTTCACTTCCGAGCAAAAAAATGTTTTGCAATTATCGTACGTGTATGCTTATTATATGAATTCGTTCCGAGGACCTAGAAAACTCGCCACGCCATTATCTTATAAATAACGTATGCTATTTTGAATCTCATGTTTAGCAGAGAATAAAACGTTTGGCTCATTAATTCACGCAAATTTACACTATGTTTACTAACATAGCAAACAATTCGTTTCTGTTTTTACCAACGTTCCATTAACGAATTAATAATCATAAGTTCTCCTTGGTATGAAAAATACAAGTCAGATTTTCTGAATTGTGTTGCAATTAAATGTGTGAATGTTCCAAATTTCGTACAGATTTATTACTGTTAGCATCTGAAAATACCTGAAGCTAGAATCCAAGCACATTCCACTCCTCCAACAATAACTGCAAAATTTTGCGGCAAATTTGAAAGTGATATTTCTTTTGTTTCTCTGCTTTCGGAACTAACACATTTAATGCACAGAGACCCACGAAGAAACGTTCTGCGTTTCCATTCTGCGTTGAATTTAAACTGGTTTAAAACATTTCAACAGCCGAAGTCTGAATGTGCCACAGATCGTTGCTCAAACTTAGCTAATTTATCTGGGTAGTCAACTTCAGGACCTTTCTTCCCGGCGGCTAAATCTCTATACTAAAACTCATTCTTAAATTTATTGCTCTAGGAGAAGTAGATGTATTTTAAATGTTGTCATTGTTAATACGATATCCAAAATATATTATTAAATATTTGAAAATTTATGGAATAAATTATTTATAATTTATGATTTCATTATTAAAATTATACCTACCCATGAATTTAATTTATTTGGAAACATTGACTTATTTTATTTCTTCGTTCTATATCTCAGATTTATGAGATGGCGCAATGTTGGAATTATATTTGCTGCGTATTATTTATTTTCTCTCCCGCAACTTACCGTTTTCTCCTTCAAATAGGGCTACTTACTAGATCTTCAGCATTTTTTCTGATTACTCTCCTGTCTGTTTCGTTTTCTTATTCTGACAACTGCTGCTCACTACTCCTTTTTTTAAATACCTATTCTCCGATACTTACTCTCCCACCTTCAACTGCTTTCTGCTACCACTCTTGACGTACTCCAGCCATTAATTCATTTTTTTTCCTCAATTTTTGTTGTTCGTTTTCTCATTGGTCGTGTTTTCCACTTTTTAATTTAACAATTAATGAACGCATTTTCTAAAATGTCACCTAATATTTTTACAGCCACACACATTATTTTTTGTAAATAATCGTCCCCCATAAACTTCTGACATTCTAGTTTCTTAGCATTTTATTACCAGTAAAATATGCACCGTATCTAGGGGCGGAATTTCTTTGTAAAAATAGCACATTAGCGTCTCCATCTCGTCTCTGGTTTAAATTGGGTAAAACTAGGACACCAATATTGGAAATATTAATATCATTTTTTGGAACCCACCCATTAATTATGTTTATGATAGATATCCGATCATTCATAGTGTTCTTTTCTGAGCAAACCGCATTTTATGAACAACTTATCAGCGTCTCTGATACATTTACTAATATGAAAGCACACCTTGTTGAAATCCTTTCCAAAAAAAAGTCCGGAACATATTCATTTGAATCCCAATGAATTTCTTATTTGTTTCGCATATTGGTATCTTTAAGGTAGAAATAGACAAATTTCTTAAAAATAAATTTATTTTACAATATTGCTTTCAATGGTTGAGTTCCATTTAAATTTACTCTTATTTACTCTTAAGGGATCCTTCAAACTCCTCTTACAAATTAAAAGGGTGAAACTTCAAATGTAAATTAAGAACCCCATTGAAAAGCATTAAATTTTGAAATCTTTTACCAGAAAGTTCATCGTTGATTTTTTTTTCTCAAAAATTGGGTAGAACCCTTTAAAATAAAATTCACTCACTCTTTTCGCTCAAATGCTGTAGTAAACATCCTCTCCATGAATCTAAAACTATTTCCTAATATTTATTTTCTTATCATAAAATATGGAGGGGAGGGGGGAGATTTCCGCATACAATACTAAGATTATGTTCATCCTTCGAACAGTGACTTTCATTTTGGGCACTGGTTAATAATGTAGCACTTTAATTTACCTTTCTCGCTCGTCACAGTTAGAACAGTAGGAGTTTTTAAGCCAAGTGAGAAGAGTCGGCCAGCTGCCTCCTAAAACTGGTCGAGACACGTAGAAGAGAATGTTGCGATCCCACAGCAAACTCGTCTCCCGTCATTCGAAAGGGCATGAGAATAGTGCCCAATAGCCTGACCTACCTGATGCAGGTTTTCTAGTGTTTTCCCTGCATCGCTTTTGATGAAAAACCGGGTAGGATCCTTAAACTATAGCCCGGGGGCCCTAGTCAACCCTTGGCTACCTTGGTGATGTACCTGTTTCAGGATCACCCTCGAGTAGCCTGTCAAAAAAAGTGGCTTGGAACAGAACTATTTGCTTATGTAGTTTTATAAGATACCTTCATGCATTAATCATGAACGAAATAAATTATTGAGATTTCCTAAGTAAAGAGTAATTTTAAATATTACGTTAAAGAAAGTAATGAAATAATTTGATAAAGAAATTCCATAAAATGTGGATCGAAAGGTATTGCTACCTGAATCATTCATCTTCAACTTCATATATAATCTCTGATTTGCTATCATCATGAGCCGCATTTGTTATTTCTGTTGAACTTATTTTTTAAAACTTCTGTGATTTTTAAGGAAGAATATTGCTAGGATATGTAGTTTTACAAAAAAATATGTGGCTTCATATTTGTAATCAATAGATGAAAAGCATGTTTACTACGAAATCGTGATAATGCGGTATCATTGTAAGCAAATATCAGTCCCAAACTTTCATCAAGAATGACTATAGTTTCGATACACGAAACTGGAGGTTGTCCTGCACCTCGGACGTAGTCCTGAATTATTAACAGCTCCTTCTAATGGCATCGAAGGCCTTCATAAGACTCCCCCGGGAGCGCACGCTGCATTTTTAAAGGGTTGTGTGGTTTTAGGGCGCTGGAACCTTTTTTGATGAAGACTGCCGTGTGCATGGAGCTCTTAAAATTCGCTCCACGTACAGCCTCTTCGTAAGGCAAGTTCCAACATGGAAACAAGTTTGTACTTTTTTTTTGCGTATCCAGCGCCAACACGCCATGTGTAATGTTTTCTCAACATATATGAAACTAATATTGCGTATGATCATGAAACTATCATTTCCGATTTGAAATTCGAGCGCAGATTTTCCGTGTTAAAATTTCAAGTCCAATATATTAGAGTAGTTTTTGGAAAAATGTTGAAGAAACGTAAGTGAAAAAGAAATAGTTTACTCTTCTGTTAAATGTAATCATTTAAATTTTGAACAAACTAGTTCAGAGTGCAATGTATGTAACTAATGCAACATTTGTTGAAAATAAAAAAGATTCCTTCTGTAAAATTAAGGGAAACTCATTTATCGATCCTTTGATTGCAGGTAAAATAAAATATTCGGAACGCGTGTATGACGCGTGTATGGAGGCTTTCGACTGCTTGCCTCTAGCCGCGCTCATGAACCAGCAGTTCCTCTGCGTCCACGGAGGTCTGTCGCCCGAAATCCACAATCTCGACGACATCAGAAAGGTAAGTCATTAATGCAATCACTTACATATTAGTAAGTACCTACGAACGTAAAGATTGGTATCCCAGATCAGCTTCTAAAAACACTGGATGTCTTTCTCCTTTCGTAACTGTTTTAGTTTATAGACGGGCCTGTTCCAGTTACGTCAAATTCATAGGCCTTGTTATTTAACTGTGTTGTATTCACCTTGACGCTTTGTAGATACAATTCCCAATTCGCAGAATGGGAAAATAATTTGTAGTTATGAATTTTCATTTTTCTAACTCGGATCATTTTGTTGACTGCCGACGCTGACGCCACTTCGTTGAAATTAATTTAGATACCGATAAGTGCGACAATCGTTTTCTAAAAAATTCAGATTGCACAATCCGCGTGATCCAAACAGGTGGCTGGTAAATGATTTGCCAAGACTCTAGAGTACTTAAGCTGAGAATGAGACTCTCAGGCGTCGTAGCTTTGATAAATAGTGATTGCGGGAGTATTTACTAACCATAACATGTTAACATTTAACGTACAGTTTAATTGGCATCATGGTATTCACAATTTACGCCAATTAACACAACCACGAGACACATCAATTGGTGACAGTTATTAAATCCATTCATTCATACTACCTTAAATCTTATAAGGAACTAATTTTAAGAATTTCCGTTATTCGAATGAAGTTTGACCAAAATTTACTGTTAACTTCATTAGACTGGAAACTATGAGATTTGTTCCTCGCATAAATATAGCAAAGGGGAAGGCTCCGGCGATGTCTGTGCGGTCACTAGTTTCTTTGGCGGTGGCAGCTGGATCCTGGACCCTCACGGATGCATTCTACAGTCCGATTCGGATCGCTCTTCGAACGGTATTTGTCCTAAAACGCCGCAAACATTCTATCGCTCTTCACTGCATTAATAAACTATCTACGCAACGGAACGGTTTTGAAAATATGTTCAAAATCTCAAATATTTTCAGCCGGGGCTGTGTAGCTGTCGGTCCCGTCATACCGATACTATTGTGCACGTGGTTCAAATTAGAGCATTGGCCTTGCCATCACAGAGAAATTAATATGTGGGGTTATAATTGGTTTAAATAAAGGATATATATAAATGGAAATAAAATAACTACATTTATTAATTGATACGATACAATGATTTATTCACAATTCTTTTAATGAAGCCGGCTTTCTTTTATGATAAACAATGTACTCTTTATTCAACAGTTACAAAAATTAAATTACTTAAAAACTAACGTTTAGAAAAAAGAGTTCAATGAGTATTTAAGAGCCTTCTCATAGAATCAGATTTAAAAGGAAAACCCCTAACTCGGAATTGTCAGTACCAGGAAATCTGAAGAATCTGCTTTAAAAGGAACTCATCGCTAGCCCTCAGATTTCGTGTCGGTCCCAACAGATTCCTATAAACTTTCGTGTCGGAAAATGAACAACTTGCCCGTTTTATCTTCTTAACGGCTGCCACAATCCAGAGTATTCCACCCTGGACCATTTAATTCACGATCACAACAAATCGAGATGTTATCTCAATCCTGCACTTGGTTACCTCTCTCCTCCCCTCCTCCCTCCATTCTCCATATATTATCATAATCGTAAGGCCCATTCCATATTGCCTCTAAGTCGACATGTGTCCGTTTTTAATGACGTTTCCCTACTCCAATGTTTTATTTGCCTCGCTGGCGGGGACAAATTCCTCTCCAATCAAAATTATTTTCCTCTGTTATTTGTGAATAGTCATGTTTGGGAAAAATACCAGACCACATCAAAGCCAAGTGTCGTAGAGTCTCAGCGTTTTTAGAAATCCCGGACCAGGGGCAAACTGTCTAGATTTTATTACCCGGTTTGCATCCTTCTTAAATTTATTTCAAGCCAGCTGCTTTGTTCCGCCAAATAATGTACTTGGTTTTTACCATTACAAAAGGAGTCCTTCACTCTTAAATCACTTTACTGAACGTGGTAAGAAAGTTAAAACAATGAACGAAATTTCATTCTGATAAGTGGACTCTTTTTCTGAAGGTAAGTAGAATAGTAGATGATAAAGTTAAGTTAATTCAACGAATAAGTAATACACTAGTTAATGAAAGCTCTTCTGTATTTATTTTCTTCTGTTAAAAACTTGTGCTCTTTCGTATTTTAGGAAGTTGTTAGATTGCTCAAAGTACTAATGTTTCACTTAGAAAAGCATATATATGTTATCCTATTTTCATTTTTGCTGTTGTATTCAGTCCTTAGATTGGTCTGAATCAACCCTCCCTGCTAACTCATTCGGCGCAAGCCTTATCATTTCTACATAACTACCACATCTCTCATCTTCCCTAAACTGCTTAGCGTTCTTACCCCCTACCCCTCCCTCTAATGCTAATTTTCCAAGACCCCCAACTCTCTAAACGTGGTCTATTAGTCTAATCTTTATTTTGGTTAAAGTCCTTCATATTGTTCTCTCTTCTTTGCTTAAGACTTTCTGGTTAGTTACTCTATCAACTCATCTGATTTTCTGCATTCTCCTATAGCACCACATTTCTAAAGCTTCTATTCTTTTCTTTTCATCAACCCCTATCGTCCACGTTTCTTACTCATAATGCCATATTCCATACGAACAATTTTAGTAATAGTTTCTGAATATTCATACTTAAATTAGCCATAAGTAAATTCCTCGTTTTTACTAAAGCCTTCCTTGCGTGTGCTATCGTACTTTTTATGTCTATTATACTTCTATCATCCCTAGTTATTATGCTGCCCATTTAGAATAATTCCTTAACTTCCATCAAAATATCCCTTCCTTATCTAACACCCTTTTTGTTATTCCACTATTTCCCAACGACTCGAAGTCCTGATGACGTCCCCAACCTGTAGTCCAAACCTAGTGACTATTTTAGCACGAGAAAATTCCACCAATGGACAAATCAACTGCAAACTGCTTTCTTGATTCTAATATTCAGGCGGTGAAATGAACACTTCGGGTAGGTAAGCCATAAAATAAACAAATTTTATGTGGTATAATACAGTCCTGGAATTAGTGTGTGCAGAAAGCGGATATTTTAAAATTAGTGATGACTAGGTTGAAACCGTTATAGTAGGGTAGAGAGTCCACATTGTATCATGGATCATCCATTCATAGAAGAAAAAACAGATTCCACTAATTTCCCTTTCACCTTGTCGGAAGTGCTGTTTGAAGCCTCTCAATTCTTCAGCAGTTTCTCTGCGCAATGCTTATGAAATACAGGCTCGATTTTAAAGTTGGAGTTTACCATCAAAGGAAATACAGCAGCCTTCAATCTTATCTATTTATTAATTGCACAGACTGTATTTAGATCTCAATTTGCTGCTAGTTGGAACATATCAATAACTAAATGTCAATTCAGTTAATTTAGTTTGTATTTATATTTTATATAACCTAATAACTATCCAACAAAAATATCAATATAATTAAATTAAAATTTGAATTAACTTCCCCATCCTTAGAGATTTAATGACAGAGAGCAAAACCATACCACAACTTCAAAACGTGAAGTTTGCAATTTTAAATAAGAAGTATTTGTTATTAACTGCTGGGTATAATACATTTTATAATCTCATCAGTTCCTCTTGTAGACACATTTTTGCTGTAGTTGGTGGCTCGGGGAAGGTAGTAGGAGATGAATGAAGAGCACGAAATAAATAATTGTGCCAGACAAACAAAACACGGAGCGAAGTGAGTTTTAGAAATATCGGAACAAAGGATAAGCAGCAACTGAGAATTAAGTAAGGACGTTCATGTTGTTTAGACTCCTTTGCGCTAGCTCTCAATCGCCCCCGCGCCCCCCACCCACCCACACACACACACACATACAGACCTTCTCCACCACGACGAACAGTTCCTTTGCACTTTTGCTTCTTCTTTGCCTACCTTCCTATTCCCCATACAACAGGCAGTGAAATACCCGTAAAACCTAATCTACAATTATCACCAAACCATTATAAATTTCAAATTCAAATGAATGTCGTCGGTTGTTGCCCCCAGAAAGCTTTAGGGAAAACGGTCCAATAATTTGAGAATATACCGAAATGTCGTTCTAGCCGCGCTTAACACACTCCTTACTACTCACTCCAGTATGGCTTCGTAGAAGGCCGCTTACTGAATAATGCCCATCAAAACGAACACTCAACCTCGTAATCAATTATTCCGTCGGCGAATCCTTCGCCTCGTAAAGGGAACCATATGATTGTTGAATTAAGATTTATTGCTTCTTTGATATCATAGGGCTTTCTCAAAATTAGTGTTCTGTGTATTCATTGATGTAATCAATGTTCTTCTAAAAATGTGGAATCTATAAACAGATAGGAATGAAGGTTGTATTTCCTTCGATGATAAAATCCAACTTTAAAATGAGGATGTATTTCATAAGCATTGCACGCAGAGAAACTACTTAAGAATTATGAGAGGTTTCAAAGACCAGTTTCTTACAAGGTTAAGATTAAATTAATGCAATCTATATATTATTCTATGATACAATGTAGTCTCTTCATCTTTCCTACTATTTACGGTTTCAACCTTGTCATCTTTAATGTTAAATTCTTTAGTTTCTGCACACTCTTTAACTCTAGGACTGCATTATACCACATAGAATTTATTTATTTTATGACTTACCCACCTGAAATCGTCACTTGACCACCTGAATATTTAACTCAAGAAAGTTGTATTCAAGTTAATTATTTGTTCCATGGTGTAATATTCTCGTACTAAAATAGTCACCAGGTTTGGACTACAGTTGGGGACGTCATCAGGACGTCCAGTCAGTGATCATTATTAATTCATCCACTTTTAGGAGTAGTTTCGCACTTGAAGTTCAGGAAGATGGCCTTGACCTTTATCCGGCCATCTACCCTCCTAATAGACTTTGCATTTAATGTCGGTGGATTACATAGCGGTGCTGTAACGTATAGTAAGAGCGAAAGTTGCAACTGTGTAGTGGAGGCAGAGCCACCTTGGTGCGTAAATATGATGTTGCAGCAGTTAGAGAAGTAAACATAGGAGGATACATCCACTTCGATCAAGTTGTCTGCAGTAGCAGGATGGCAGAAATGGGCGGGCGTATGTGTAAATCTGGAATATCACTTAACAGGGTGATATTTTCGTTTCGAATTGGTGTACTTAGTTTAAGGAAAAATTGTGACAAGTTATGGTTGCTTGTCACGTCACGTCTGTCCGTTAACCTTTAGCAGCTAAGAAGCGATGAGAGTGTTGGCTGTTGGCACTGCGCCACTTGGAGCAGCGTGACGAACGTACGTGTAGTGTGAGTGAAAGCTGGTTGTAACGCGAGTTTGAGAGACATGGAAATGACTGTGCTGTAACGTATAGTAAGAGCGAAAGTTGCAACTGTGTAGTGGAGGCAGAGCCACCTTGGTGCGATCAATACAGGTGCGAGCAGCGAGCGGCCGGGCTGCGACCTCACTGCACGGCGCACTCACGCCAAATATCAACACTCTTTCAGTCAGTCTAAACCGTCTGCATAACAACCCGTCGCGCAACAAGTCCTTTCAAAGAAACCACGACTAAACTGTGTCAAGGAACTTATTATAAAGCTTTTCTATTCTGCGCGCCCTGCCTTCTTAACGATCGAGAAAAATACGCTATGAATATGAAACTGTCACATGCTGAGAAGTATTGTAATGTCAGTACCTTAGCAATTCGTGTAACTGGTTTCTTTAACGTTTCGTCAGTGCCCGGTTGACATAAAGCGCACATTTAACTTGTTCTTGCAATTATGTTACTAGTTCAAGAAGTACTGATTGATTATAATTAAACATCCCATATTTAACCTTCTCTATTATAGGAAACTTAAAGAAAACATTGCCAAGGCCAAGGGGAATAGAAATAAACAATTCCACCGAAACCCTTTATAATATGTTCCTGCATCTTACAATACACATGGTTTCTGATTAAGTAATAGTAAATCAATTAACGCTTGCTTTTCACAATCGAATAAATTTACGACCAAATTACAAAGTTTTTATTTAATTAAACCGGCGTTTAGTCATATATGGGACTGACTCGTCAAATTTCTTCTAATGTTTCTACAGTTAACATTTATTCGATCTAATTAAATAAATTATTCGCGGTTTATCAACCGAGTTACGTTTCCGCTATTGTAATCACTGTCACCAGGTAGACTGTCGATGCTTGAGGACCTGTCTTCATATACTTCTCTTCAGATCGTCGTGTGTTCACACGTCGCTCTCTATACCAAAAAAACTGAAAAGAAGACTGAGTAATAAATTCATCTACATGAAAAAGGCAATGTATGCGACGAGCTCCAGTCCTTATATTCCGGACGTGTTCAAACACAGTGCGAGCTATAAGGTTTGCCCCCTTATGCGTTCCTATACGATTCATCCGATTTCCGTGAAACTTTTTAGGTTTACGTTAAGCACGCTAAAGTATGTTCATATTTTGAAGATTTACGTTCCTTCCTTACCCCCTTACAGTCAAAGAAAGGTCTTACCCAAAAGACATAGAACGTAGTCTCTGAAACGATGTAATAAAATTTTTGTTCAGCGTGAAATAATGTTGAACTTCAACATTTCCTTAAGTAATGATACTTTTTTAATAATAATACGAAAAGATTTGTGTCAATGCAAATGATTGAGGAAAACGACTCTGGCGCCGAGACGGATTTTTTCTATAACTAAATTTAGAGTTGTCGACCTCCTGTGGTGTTTATGATTAGCGCCGCTGCCTCTCATGACAGAAGTCCAGAATTCGAATCTGGCATGGGCATGGATGTTTGTGTGTTTCCAAATTGAAAAACCCGAGTACAGCGAGTAAAAATGAGTTACCCTATAGCAGTCGCTAATTAAGCACAGCTGTTGATGCGACTATAAATAAATGCCTGCCCGGTGTAACAGTCGCGAAAACATAAAATGTATCATGACTGAAATAAAATGTAATTTAAGCTTTATAATCATTAGTTTTTAAATGCGAAAAATGTTTTTCTTTAATTTGATTTAAAGACGCACTAAACTCTCAGGCCCTTGCCAGGAATCAAACCCATGTTCTGTGGTACGAGGCAGGGACGCTAGCCACTAGACCACAGAGACCGACCCGAAAAAAGTTATGAAAGTCGCAGTGAATATATAAAGACCCGGGCTGCTGACACTCAATATTATTTTCCGTTGATGTATACATGTATACACAATTTTTTACCGTAATAAGACCGAAGAGATGTTTGTGCTCTTTATAAATATAATGAACTGTTTCAGTGTATTTTTGTGTATGTATCTGTCGCATACAAATCTAAACGCGTGGATCGATTTCCATCAAATTTTGTACTTGGAAGCAAGCAAGGGATGTAGGGGTAAGAAACTACCACCACATGTACACACGTTGGGGCGGGGGTGGAGGGTACGCAAATTTAAAACGTACATTTGCCTGGAAATAAATAATTAGTTGTGAGATTGATAGTGTCTCTCTCGGTATTCTACTTTGTTTAAATTACCATTATTTATTTAAGACACGGGAAGATATCTTGACTCGACTAAGATACTGAGGCATGGCGGTGATTATGATGAAATTCAGCTCTCATCAAGTAGGGGGCGTAAAAGGTAAATTTTCAATAATGTGACTTTCTAGCTGATGGTTTAATGTTGACAAAGTGATTACTGTTGAATTAAATACGGTAGCATCGCCGGGCACCAAGCTAGTGTCATAAAAACGAAGTATGCGGCTCCTTCTGTAATATTTAATTGATATCAAACTCTCGAAATTAGAAAATGTCCAGACTCGTATTTGAATAGCTTGATCAAATTGATGGAAACGAAAGGTACAGTATGTGGCTGGTTTAAAACATAGGTTTGGATTGTAGTAATATAAATTGTGTACTTGTTGGTAGTAATAAGAATATATTCCGAAGTTGAGCTTTCCAGCCATTTTTTCACTTAATTTAGCTAAAATTATTAGTTTTTTATTCATAAAATGACATTTTTATCGATCAGTAGACAATATAAACGATATTTATACGTTAGTTGAAAACATAATGATTTCCCTTTTTCATTTGTTTGAAATATCTTATGTCTCATAGTACTGTAAGGTTATTTTAATCACAGTATTGTTAATTACTGCATATTAGTCATTTTTATTAATTCGTTATTTAAATCAATATGAGTTTGGAAGCTGACCTGTTCTTCTCTACATGTAAATGGAGCCTGCCCAAAACTTCTGCACCCTGCTGGAGAAGTTAATTTACATCATTCGGGAAACTATAAAATACAAATAACACGATGGGATTATTTTCCGAACTTCAACATTTTCCCCTCAGAATTGGTGTCAGTAAAGAGAACGTTTATTTGACGCGGGTGTGACTGCATCGAAAATTCATCGCACTTATTTCTCCATCTCTAAGACACAACAGTCCGTCGGGAATAATACATGGATTGACATCTGACCTAAACAATTTTTTTTTCAAAATTTAAGCATTATTTCACACTAATCTGTAATTTAATAATCTCGTTTGACTGGCTGCGTGAGGTCATATTGTATCCTGTTGCAAGTTCTATTAATATTTAGAGGTGTAACAGTTTCGGCCTGAAAAGGGGTGAGGAAGTAACTGTTCGAAAAATTGCCAGAAACATTGTCCCAGCAGAACACTACAATACACCATAAAGTCTTGGCTATCGGATGAATGTTATAGGAACAAACATGAATTCGCAAAGCAGATGATTGACATGGGATCTTTATGGCCAGACAGTGGGCAGGAAGGAACATAAATCTTCAGAAGATCGACAGAAACCTTCTTATGGTTGATCATCGCTAGACACAATATTTCACGGCAATTGGATGAATGGTATAGGAATGCAAAAGGGCACACATTTTAACTCGCAGTGTGTTTGAACATACCGGTATGTAAACACTTAAGCTCGTCTTATACATTAGCTCCTTTAATTTGATAGATTGTTTGTTTGCATTTCATTTAATAATTTATTGATGTAATTTAACTGCAGTAAATAAATATTTATTTTGAAAATTTGTTGCTTCACATAATAATTTGGTGTGTGCTGTTATAATTGGCATATATTGAACACACATTTGATTCAAGGAGAAATGCTAGTCTGGAAGTTTCAAGATAAATATCACTTCTTTATGAACAGCATTGTGATAGGGCTTGAATTTACTTAATGTTACTCACCTACGACTCCAACAAGATTACTTACGATTCTAGAGCTCGGAGCGGAGCAAGATATTGGATCTACTGGGGCATGCTGACAGCTTTCAAATTAACCTCGACTTCAATTAATCGTCCCATCAGATTGAGAGCACCAGATATGGTTTTGACAGCTTCAGCTGAAGGTGGTTTCATACAAGTTAAGGCAATAATGGCTCGAATTACTTTATCAGTGGTGAGGTCGGTAGAAGTGTAACATTAGCAAATGCATAGGTTTGATGATTTGTCTCTCAGGAATTGTAATTATTTGCATGAGAAGTGTGCTACATCTGGCCGACAGGAGCAACAGGTCAAGATTTCGTTCAGTTGACCCTGTATTACCTCGGAGCAATAAACGGCGATGGTATCAATTCGTGGCATTCAATATCGTCTCTCACGAAGTTCTCGTGGAATGTAACTAAATGGAATATTTTCGATGCAACTTACAAAGCAATTAATTGAAACTTCAATCAGTAGTTTCGTTAGTAGTTCCTTGATTTGTTTCGGTGGTTAGCTTATTGTGGAATATTTTAATAAAGAGGATCGATAACAGTATTTTGGGAAAAGTATGAAAGCACATAGTATTTTAATGCTCAAATATTTACATATGCATTGGACCGAAAATGAAATGCACGGTAAGAATATTTTATTTTGACGTTTCGTTTATAGTTGGAACCGGCTTACCGCAATTGCTAAAGTACTAACGTGTTCATTTATACTTTTTGAGACCAATTGTTCACCGTACAATTCATTTCTACATTTACCGACGTATATAATTCCATCATTGAACGTTCCTGCTTTGTACATAGACTATCATAAAATTTGTATTTTCTTTCGTAATATCAGACATTTTAATTCTCATAAAGTGATAATTTTTCACGTTACATTTTCTCACAATTGGTAATAGTTTTGTCGGAAATATAATTGCAGGTTACTAATATTATCTAATAATCATAATGGACTATAATTTTTTTTCGTGGGGGGGGGGGTGTTCCAGTATCGACTTTAATTCAAATGCAACGTGTATTTTTACACGGCTAATGTTATTGAAAGTGATAAATTAAAGCAACACTCGCATGTTAGTAATAATGGCCAATATTAAGTTCTACACGGACGGACTATTTCTACGATGAGTGATACGTTAATCTATTATTTTAATTGCATTGGCTAAGGCTCGTTTCACACTTACCTGGCAATCGGTTTTACGACACCAGATACACGACAGAAAGATAAAAACTAATGTGGTATTTCACACTAGACCGGCAAAGTGTCTCTTATCATAATCATTGTATGAACCCATTACTTCTTGTTTCTTCGTCTTTGTTTATACGTCAATACTCTGCAAGTCAGTAGCTGAACACGCTCCATGTTCCACTAAACGTCGCTTTTTCCGATACGGTATTCGCCAAAGCAATTAAAAAGAATCGTTATTTGAATAAACCGTTATTTTATGTTTAGCAATTATATAATCATAAGTATTATATTAGTCAATACATATGCGAATTTTTATAAGTCGTAGTATAGATTATGTAAAGATTCGGGTCGCACACAATTTTATTTTTCGCTGATACGAAACTACACACATTAGTTCAAGGTAATCATACAGAAGAGATGGTTCAAATATCTTCTCCTTACAAATATAATTAACTGTTTGTGTTTGTATGTGCCGCATACAAATCAAAACGCGTGGAGCAGTTTCGACCAAATTTTGAACAAGTGTTCTTTGCGATGGAAGCAAGCAAGGTCAGTAGGGATAAGACTCTCCTATCGCCCCTGGGGTCGAGGATTGAGGGTATGGAAATGTAGAACGTACATAAACGACAGATATTTGTATTCGTTGATTATCCGTAGTAATTGACGGCAAGTCACCAATGTACGAAATAATAAAGAAGACAATATACCCCTACAGTAATAGAAACCACAGTAATAATCACAGGGCTTCAATAAAAATATCACTAATTTTCGTCTTTGTTATAATTGTAACGTAAAGAATTTGAATAAATTATTAATTATATTTTTATTACAGTCGAAGCTTATGGGCAGCCAAGTTTTAAAGATTTCTATATTCAATTAGAACATTTAATTATAATGAGGAATATTGAAAAAGTGCAATTCTTTCTCTACTGTGCCAATCATTTTGACGGGATGACTGTTACAACGTCCAGAACCATCAGATACCCTGTGGGCGAGTCGAAACAGCAGGTGTACCAAAGATTTGCCTCTCTCAGGCTAAACACTCTGTGAATCACCCTCGCCTTGGCTTCACCTGTACCCTGGCTGCGCTGCACTTAAACAAGATAGCCTCACGCATACTGTAAACCTTGGCTCGACTAGTCTCTCTCTCTTTCTCTAACCATATTACCTACGGAATAGAATAAGTGCCACTCTGTACACCTAGAACAAAACTGGACTCAACTATTTGTTTCTTAACGTACCTCTGAGTAACTGCCTAAAACGCGTTTCCGGCACGCTTCCTCAATATACCAACTCGTAGTGCGCGGAAACTCATATTTCTGCCCTAACACGGACATTACTTGCAAAATTTTTGTCTTTGTTTCTTGCCACGTGGCTGCTGAATCTCGAACATTTTCGTGGTTTTTTGTCGTGACCTGTCAATAGTGACGTTGACCTGTCTACCTTTACAATTACACCGCCAATACTTTCGGTTCATTACACGATATTTCCCTCAAACGATGAATATATTGAAGAAAATCGGTATTGACACACTAATATGGACATGTCAAGGTAGCCTTTAAACAACAGATATTCGGCCGAGGCGTAAATCAGTACTGCGCCACGTAAAAGCTGTTCATAAGTTCATTGTGTGGATGTTTTGAGAGTGTCCTAGTAACAGTATAACTTAAATTTTTGATGAGTAATTTCCTGGTTTCGTGCGTTGCCCAGGCGAGTAATGGCAGTTAGTTTGCACGCGAAGTCTTTCAATTGCAGTCGCCGGCTGCTTAAATCGCTGCTTCCTTGGCCGCTCCGGAGTCTATAACGAGATTGTTTCATCGATGGCTGTTGGTCATGCCACAAGACGGCGCCGTTCCGTGCGAGGTCCTGCCGTAATTAATGAAATGGCCTGCGATTTATCTGGCCGCCCCGCCCTCCTCGGTCGCCCTGTTGCTCGCGAATCGGACGTCTTTTAAAATACACTTCTGGCTGACACCTGGAAGGGGCATTGACCCTGCTATAGCATACTAACAAGTAGACTCCTGTCTTCCAAATCCATGAATTCCACAAATTTACTTCCATTTTGCTATAAATACGCATCTACCTTCACTTCTAGTTTGCTTGCACAGATTATCAATCTACTTCCTTTACACGCATAATTTCAGAAAGGTAATACAACATACAATGATCCGAGGATTAGAGTACTACTATCAAGTTAAGCAGAAAAATCTTTCGTGAAATCGCTTATAGGCCTATTCCGCAATGGAGGTGGGATGTAGATAGCGTTCATGGGTCACGTGACGGGCCCTCACACCACCGCCAGCCCCAAGGTGTGAGATCCTCTGAATTTTTTTGTAAAGTGAAAGTACAATACCCAGACATACAAATTGTACGAGGAATTTAATGGCATTTTGCTAATAGAATTTCTTCACGACCGTTATATTATGAATGTATTCAATTACTATCGGCCTTTGGATGCAATTATACTTATGCTTATAGGGAAGAGGCGTGGTTTTACCCATAACAAATCTGCTTTCTCTGCATTGAATTGACTCTGGTAAGATGCTGCTTAGGCAAGATCTGGTTCCATTTGCCAGGTAAGCTTCCAACAGCCTGCCTATACTTTGACTTTCTTCATGCCCAGGCAGTTTTAAACTTGGGTGGTGAAGATATTGCTTTGGCTTCAGTCATTCCAAAACATTTCAGTAACCCCAAGATGTAATTTTTCTGGTCTAGGGTCAGTGATATCACCGTGATATACGAGTCAAATGGACAATATTCTCTCCAGTTTGTCCTAGATCTTTGGCTTTAAATCTTTGACCAACTTCTTTCTTAAACTCTACAGCAGTGATGATAAGATCATCGACGTACAGTCCCGCTATGATCCCCTTCTTCTTATTGAAATTCACACAGGGATCTGTCACCTTCAAGAAGGTGTCCAATGTGGAATTCCACTCTTTTCCTGACTTTTTTAGGCTATATGTGCTCTTCTTCAGCTTGCTTACAAGGTTATAATCTTGAACAAATGTCCCTAGCTGTTCCAGATAAATAGTCTCCTCCAGATTTTCGTTTAGGTAGGCTACAGTGATATCCGTCTGAAAATCTTTCCATTTCTTCTCAATTTTGATGGCCATAAATGCTCAGATTCACAAAGTTGGAATGTGTTCCAGGGTAGTCTATACATTTGACTTCGCTAAATCTTCGCACTACTAATCTGTCTCAATAGCATCCTGGTTATTGTATCTTTGACTGGTTTTCTCTTGAAGACCTATCTGGACTTTATTACAGTTCTTCCTCCTGGTCTTGTTACCAAAGTCCATGTCTCGTTCGGTTCCACGTTATCTCTCTCTTCTTCCATGGATTATCCCAAATTTTTCCCATCTGCTGCTAAATTAACCTCTGCAAAGTATTTTGTATCAACAATTGCTTTATTTATTACCGTGCTGTAGGCTGGGCATCTTTCATGCTTATGGTTTTCATGTTGGCTTGTTATTTGTTCAGTATCATATGGAAGCAACAGAGTAATAGCCTACTGCTGCCTTCAGCTCAAGCTTTCCATTTCTCTGCTTCACGTCCAGTACAGTCCACACCTTGCATCCATGTACTCTGAGATGGTCCAGCTTATCACTTTTCCCTGTTCACAGTTCTTTTGGGATTCTTCCTTTGATTGCAAAAATGGCATTTGATATGGAGTTTGCAGGTGGTTTCCAATGCATCTGCCCACAGTACCTTTGTTATTCCAGATTCTATGAGTAGACATCTTGTGGTATCCAAAACCGTCTGATGAAACCTTTCAGCTATATCATTCTGCTCAGCTGTGCCTGGTATGGTGAGTTGTTGCTGTATTCCACAATTCATTACATATGCATCAATTTCTCTACTTATACATTCCTCATCCTTTGGTACTTATCAAATTTTATCAGAGCCTCATTATTTGTGTTCATGGGGTATACAGCAGCAAAACTGGCACAGTTGTCTATAAATATGACATAGTTTGATCCACCCTCGTAAGTTGATGCAATATTTCCTACTACATCAGAATGGATTAGTTCCTGTGGTTCAATTGCTTTCTTCTATCCTTTGTAAAGCTCCTTTCATGTAACGTAACTTTGTTACAAGTGCCACATTCTTCCTTGGTATCCATATTCACATATTTATCTTCTTAACATCCATGTGTTTTTTGGTTTCTTCTGCAAGCCAGTGTCAATGTTGACAGTGCCATAATGCATCTGTTTTCACGACTTCGGCCATTTAAATATGCTCCTCCACTACATACACATGACCTCTTCTTGGTCCTATGAGGATGACAGATTGTCATGTATCTCATGAACACACAGTGATATAAGTGATAGAATCTTCTTCATCTTTCATGAACTCGGCTTTCCTGGTACCCATAACTTTTATATTTTCTTTGCTGGCTATTTCTACACTTGTGTTGATGGTTTTTTAGTTGACGAGCATCCCCTTGTGGCACGTCTTGTGATCAGTCACAACAGTGTCCAGATACCATACACTTTGGCTTGGGTTTTGCTCCCCCATAATTGTTATTTTGTTTCCAACAAAATATCTAATATGAAAACCACTCCCTGAATTCTGGTCTTTTTCTTTATTTTCTTGCTTTATCTTTTTTTAAAACAAATATTTTCCAATTCTTATTTGGCTTGTTTTAGTTTTATTTATTGGTTTTCTGAACAATACCCAATTGTCAAATGCCTAAATTATGTTATCCATTACTCCTGTTTTTATATTAACCAGTATGCTTATTCATTTAACTCCTAAAAGAGACACTTGCAGGAAAATGTATTGATCATAATCTTGGGGTTGTGTACAAATGACACTCATAGCTATCTTACTTTTGCAAAAAGTACTTGTTTTGACATCGAGGACTTTGACCAAGTGAAGGGATAGGCCACATTTTGAGACACGAGGGTATTGTAAAATTAGCATCACAGGAAAGTGTATGCATTAAGAAGAGGAGGATGGTATATGCTAAGTAGATTAGGGAGGGTGTGGGATGTGGTAACTATGTAGAAATGAAAAGGCTCACACAAAACAGGTTAGCATGGAGGTTGCCTCAGACCAGTCTAAGGGCCAAGTACTACAACAGCTTATCATATCAATTTTAAAAATATAATTCTTGTTTACATATATAAGAAACTGATATTACAAGTAGATGACAGAATAAAATAAACAGCAAAATTTTCTAAGGCTTATAAATTTTGTAGTATTATTTATTTGAAGTTCAAAGACTGTATATGTTTGCATAATTATTTTTGTGATTTGCAGAGGAGGCATCACCTTTAACAACATTGCACTAAGTCCTATGTTCTTTTTAACTTTTTTCCACTGCAATGGCAATCCATCATACCCTACCATAACAGTGCTAACTTAGCTGTTCATTACAGAAAAATTAAATGTTATTGTTTCAATGTTAAAGTGAGTAATTTCATAAGTTTTATAGTATTATTTTAATTTTTAGAAATACATTTTGTTTTAGTTGGACAGATTTAAAGAACCACCAGCGTTTGGTCCTATGTGTGATCTACTATGGTCTGACCCATTGGAAGACTTTGGAAGTGAAAAGAATGCAGAACATTTCAGTCACAACAGCGTTAGAGGTTGCTCATATTTTTATAGGTAAGCTATTTACAACTAATTTTGATTGCTATTAGGCACTTAATCAATGTTAATTTAAACTATTAAAATATTTTTATTGGTATATGTTTACAAGTGAAGAGGCATCATTATAAGTCACTTTATTTCAATATGTAAGAGTGTCTCATCGAAGACTCAAAATACTACCAAATAATCTCCTTACCTATATTTATATAATTGTTGAAATTTATCCTAAACTTCTTCGTAATGCACAGTTTCAAAGGCTGGTGTCAGTTTTTCAACCAATACAGCGAAATCACTCTTGGTGGAATCTTTTATATGCCAACTTTATCTTGAACGCAACTTAAATTATATGATCGTCATTGTCCTATGGAATCTTCCCTTTATTCCTTTATTCACATAAATAATGAGATATTGGAATGACCACACAGGCATTAGGAATGCGCAGAAATAAAGACCTCTATATTAAAAGACAGATTTACATTATGTTGAAAAAATCAGTTTGCTACAGACTTAGAAATTATTTTAACTTATCTAAAACAACTATATTTCCTTAGTTGAAAAATGTGTCTTAGAATTTATTTTAATTGCTTGGTTTGTGTGTGGACTTTCAATGATGTGATTGGAAATATATCTTAATCTAATTCATTTTATTAGCAGTAAATAATCTGGTCTCTAACTATCAACAACATGTATGATACCAGTTAGTTAACATATGCAAAGTACCTTCTGTACATTGCAATCATCATTTCAAGTATTAATTATGTTTGCCTTTTTAGACTACATGGGAAATATTTATTAAGTACTGGCCTGCGCTAAGAGGTCAGAAATATATGAAGTGAGTATCTATAAAAAGTCCTTCCTGTCTGTCCTGCCCTTATATGACATTTGGGCAGTTACTTCAGTCTGCTGTGTATTCTATATTTTGTGGTGTTTATATTAAAATTTGACAAAGCATATTTTGGGTTCAGTTTATATTTAAATTTTTTGTTTGTTTTCAGCTATGCAGCATGCTGTGATTTCCTGCAAAATAATAACTTATTGTCTATAATCAGAGCTCATGAAGCTCAGGATGCTGGGTTAGTCTAAATCAATAATTTAGGATGTAAAAAGATATTATCTGATTAATACATCAGCATTATAATTATAGTTTCATATTTTCATTATTTTTCTAACAATAATTAATAAATTGTGCTGAGATAATAGCTGTAAAAATGTCTCTAAACACCCCCCTCCCCCCCAAAGATAACTGTTACTACTTTGCAAATATTAAATTGTCTAAATTCTAAATTTGATTTTCATTAAGTTTTCATTGAAAGATACTCAGATTAACACCATTTTTAAAATTGTGGAGGCAAATATTGAAGATCAGAATAAGCCACAGAAACTTGCACTGGAAGTAGATAAGGTAATCAATATTTTTGAGAATGGTCCTTGTCTTATTTAGAACAACATGGAAAATCAATAAATAATAATAAAGGGAAACAATATGATACCAGTGAAAATCTATGTGAAGAGGGCTGAATGAAGCAGACACTATTTAATAATAAAATATATTAAGTTAGCTAAACAATTTCATCTGCCATTAATATAGTTCAGTATTTATATTATCATCAGAAAGTTAGGAAGACATTTCCAGTGAATGGCTAGTCATGGACCTTTTGTCAATTCAACTTTGTTGCAATTTTTCCTGCATGCTTTGGATGCAGTTGTAACACTTTCAACTTCCTGAGATTTAAAAAGTAATAAATGATTGTGTGCTCTTCAGGAACTTCTTTCAAATATAATGGAACTCAAATAAATTTTGAATGTAATATAGCTAAAAAATCATGAAAATTTAGTTATATGTTACACTCTGGCTGTTGTAATTGCAGAACTTTCAGACTGATATATAGGAGCCGTTATAGCATAAATAGTATGTAAACTGTGTGAACAGAATAAAACAGGTATTAGCAAAACTAGGGATACAATTGTATTGTTATTTCTTTGTGCTAACTGAAAATTGAGAATCATTTGAAGAATTGGGCCAAACTGATAGAATTTTCTAAAATAAATTGATAGGTTAGACACAAGACCTGATTCTTAAACATTATAGAGGGAAAACTGTGAAAAACTCTGTAACAAAAATTGATGATATTAGAGTTATAATTTCCTAAGAACAATACACATTTAATCATTTGTTGTTGAAACTAAAATAAAATTGTAATATTTTAGGTATAGAATGTACAGAAAGAGCCAAACTACTGGTTTTCCTTCACTTATCACCATATTTTCTGCACCAAACTATTTGGATGTGTATAATAATAAGGTAATGTGAAACTTATTATTGATTACCAATTGAAATAATGCATATATTATTGTGTTAAATTCAATTAACATTTCCTGTTTTAGGCTGCAGTTTTGAAGTATGAGAATAATGTGATGAACATCCGGCAGTTCAATTGTTCTCCCCACCCATATTGGCTGCCAAACTTCATGGATGTATTTACTTGGTCTTTACCATTTGTTGGTGAAAAAGGTACTTTCTATATCAAATAAAGCTATATATTTGTAAGATGATTGCTTGTCTCCAAATCTCACAACCAAACAACCCCCATGATGTTCTCTTTTATTTTCAAAGAATCTCTCTCCCTTTGTCAAAACAATACTAAAATCATAAATTTCAGGGTTATTTGGAAATAGCTCTCCAGTGATAATGAATAATGAAGGAATCATTAGAATTTTGGGAGGACATTTCCAGTGATCGGCTGGCCCAGTCGACCACTGGAAGTTTCTTCCTAACATTCTGATAAAGGAAGCTGTGCCTCCAAAAATTTAAAGAACTTCAAACCCTACATGGTGCCTGCCATCGGTAAGTCACCAACTTTCTCTCTCTCTCTCTTTCCTGACCTTATTGTTTTAATTAACCTGACAATGTCAGATGGCGGTGCCTCCAAAAATTTAAAAAGACCTCCAAACCATACAAGTGCCTGCCATCTGTGAACGTCAGGTAAGTCACCTACTTTCTAACTCCCTTTCCTTTCCTTATTAATTGTTTTAATTAACATGACAATGAGATAGAAAGTAGGTGAATTACGTGATGTTCATAGATGGTAGACACTTTGTGAGGTTTGGAGGTCTTTAAATTTTCATCAGAAAGTTAGGAAGACATTTCCAGTGAATGGCTAGTCGATATATATATATATGTACATAATGTGACATATCAGTTTAATTCTCTCACGTGAACAGGAAAGAGGGCTAGGGAGCAGCTTACTTTCCTTAAATTGACAGTTGATGTTGCCAGACTGTTGAGCAATTATATATAAAATTTTAAGGGTTTAAGTGACGTGCTCTCTTCAGAAGATCAGGGTTATTTGGAAATTATGTGACAGTCTGCTGAAAACAGGCAAGGGAGAGAGATTATATGACATACAGCAGGAAATAACATTGTCGAACTAATGACAACAATATGGATAGAAAAGAAAGATAGAAAGGTGATGGCTTACCTGAAGCGTAAATTGTAAAACTAGCATGAGTGTGATATTTGGAGGTAAATTCAGAAGATACAGAAGAGCATTCCGAGTGACACTTCACGTAAACATAACTTTTGTATTTCTCTTTCCTGTTCCTATTAATTTTTTTAATTATATTGACAGTGTTATTTCCTGTCATAACGTGTGCCCTTCTTTAAGCATAACTCTATGTTGAGCATATGACTTTAAGCAAATTTCCTACCTTTCTCCCTCATTTCTATCTTTACTTACTATACAAATAATCTGTGTTTGTGACTTCATCAAGTTTTCATACATTTCATTAAACAATTAATAGGGGCAGGAAAGAGAGAGAGAAAATAGGTGGAATACCTGAAGTGTAAAGTAAGTTGGCACCATGCTGAGTGTAGTTTTAAATTTTCATCAGAAGATTAGGATTAGCATTCTGAGTGATTGCCACCATTTGACTGTCTCAGTCGAACTTTGCCATTTTTCTATAGCCTCAAAATGCCATAACCATTAAGCTACTGAGCTGATCCATATCTTTGAAAAATATAGCCAGTCCTATTTGGTGTGGTTCAGTGGGATGGATAAAGGAGGTAATAAAGAGTTTGGTGCATCGGTTAAGGATAAATTACGATTACGTATCCAAGTATATTTGTGTGTCTATTACAAGTGTTCGGCTATTTGGTATTCAAATTTACTTTTTCCTGAAAATAAGTTCTGATTAATAAATGTATGTTGAACATTTTGTAGTTAATACATTTCATTGACATGTTCTCATATAGTACTTCATTTTTCCAAAATTAGTCACAGAGATGCTGGTTAATGTCCTGAACATTTGTTCAGATGATGAACTTATGTCAGATGGAGATGATGCACTAGAAGAAGGTACGTTTCTTCAAATCTTAATGTATTTATATTA
Source organism: Eucriotettix oculatus (assembly GCA_034510155.1). Lineage (NCBI taxonomy): Eukaryota > Metazoa > Arthropoda > Insecta > Orthoptera > Tetrigidae > Eucriotettix > Eucriotettix oculatus. The sequence continues at coordinate 50,214,839 of CM067379.1, forward strand.
ATAGGTTACTTATATAATATTACATAATTTATAAATTCCTTGAAATCTATATATCCATGTAGTGTTTATATTTTATTTCATTTGTAAAATTTGTCGCCAGAGGATGATAATATGATTGAACCAAAAGAAAATTTGTAGTAATTTTGACAAGCGATTGTTCTTTTATTCATTCTAACTTTCTATACATATCTACTAATATTATTATTCATCTAAGTATTATGTTTCGTCTATCATCAGTATATTTTAGTGACAAGTAAGGTCAATATAGTAATAAAACTTATTGTTTTATTCTCACACAAATTATAAATTGCTATACAAACTATTCATTGTACTGACAGTTGTTAGTTTAAAAAATTTTAAGTTTTAATATATTTGATTATTTGTAATGAATTTTTTAATGCTCGTAATTGTTGGACTAACATTTTGTCTAGTACGTTGTGAATGTTTGTTATAAGCAAGTTCATTTTAAGACTTGCAGTTAATACAATATTCTTAATTTCCCTTTTAATCATTTTGTTCACCCTAACTATATGTACTTACTTTACTATATCAACCAATCATCCAATTTTTTCGACACAAAATAGAAATTCTTTAAATTTAACCAATTGTTAACATATGTGAATAAATTGTTATTGACAAATTTTGTGAAGAGTCATTTTAATTCACTATTTCCAAACTATAGAGTATGTTTAACCGCCTACTGAAAGTAATAAAAGAAGGCTATACTTAGATATAATTCTCACTTTCCCATCACTCCAGGTGTCCATATCAAATTCTGTTAAGAAATTATTAACATATCAATTTAGTCTATGTTGGTAATACAGAATTTAATTGAGAGATCTATGTTTGTTAAAGTTGATTGTAAATAAATTAAATGAGTAAAGAAATTTTAAAATTTTAGGGAAGCTTCATATATATTTCTAACATCTATTGAATTTGTCATGGAGTACTAAATGGCATATAGGAATTCACAGTTTTTGAATTTCTTAAAAACTATTCATTATCTATTCAGAGATGCTAGATAGCTAGGAAATGAGAACCTTTTACTTTCAAAATGGAAAGTTAAAATTATTTTCTTCAATTTAATTTGCATTGTTATTCTTTTATCTCAATCAGATTATTAATTTTACAACATTTACATTTGTGAAACATTTACAACCTTATTGCTTCAAAAATCTCTCTACTTTTTACAAGTAAATGACAATTGTTTCTAAACATTCCATAAATTAAGAAAAGTAATTCTTTGAAGGAATTAATGGACAAAATGAGGAATCAAGTATTTAAGTATTTTCATATGACTCTGCTCACAATTCATAGTTATCTTCCATCAAGTATTCATTATTAAACTGTTCTGCTTCTCATTTTCTTTTGTCAAATAAATGGTTATAAATTTAATATCTACTACATGTATTGAAATAATTAATATTTAAAAGTTTTATTTTACATTCTAAGTAATATTAAAAATGAAAATTTTAAATAATTAAAGAATGTTGTTTTATATATGAAATATATTCACATGGGTTTCTTATCATTCTTTGTGATTGATCAATTCGGAAAACTCTCAGATGGTAAGAATCAAACTTACATTTATAATCTGTTTGTAGATGTGTGTTTGGTAGTTGGCCTGCACAGGTTAAATGAGTTAATTAAATTATTTTTATAATTATCATCATTATTATTAGAAATTTTGTTTGTAGCTCTTATACATGTCTTAATTGGTTTCACAGCACCAAATTAAAAGGAGACATTATGAGTTGTCCTTCACATTTTATATTCACTAGAGTTCATTAAATGAATATTTTTGTTTCTATGAAATTAGACAGTCATTTTCAGCAGTTATTATTTAATTTGCTTAATCTCTCCGGGTATTTTATTGATTTGGCTATCAGTTTTCTGCATTTGATTTGCTGCATTTAAATTATTTTTCTTTTCTCATTCAGAATGGTGTAAAAGATTTAATACATTTAGTGAGATATTTTGTACCAATGTAGTTTTATGAAATTATAATATTAAACAGTAACTTGTATAGTTGTTTAAATGATACTATCATATTTCATTAATAATTTCATTATTTACAAACAAGAAAATGGCTGTTTATGGAAATATATTTTACAGTACTTCAGCTGTTATTTTCATAAAATCTAAATATGATCTTTAATTTTTGGGCTAATATAAAACAATATATTTATAAATATTATTGCCCTTATTAATTTGGAAGGATATACAGACCAATCTTAAATGACGAGATATTTAATGCAAAATTAATTCAAGATGATAATTTTACAATATTTTTAATTGTATCTTCTCTGTTTGGATTTTAAAATATTTTTTCTGTTTTGGTAAAATGACTGCTTATCAATGTCATTTGGTTGGTCTCTGTTTTTTTTAAACAAAAGCTTGCTGTGTTATGTTTTAAATTTACAGAATAGTAAATCTTTCTGCATTTAAATCCCTTAGTAGACTCACTTGAGTGCACATAAGTGAACTTTAATATCGATGTTATACCCATGACCCTCTTTCAATTGTCAAATTTATTGTCACGTTAACAGTAAAGTGTGTCATATTTCAGTGGTAGTATATGAAATATTTCTCTATTTGTTCTCAAAAAATTATCTTCTCAATTACCTTCCCCTGTGCCCCCTTCTCTTTTAATTACTTTATTTTCTAAACAATTGCACCTTCTGACTGCACTTGTACCTTCTCTATATGCATTGGGCCTCTGAATTGCCGGGTGCACAGGGAAACTTTTTATACAAAAGAATGGTAAGTTTCTTGTGCAAGTTTTGGGTTTTTTCTCATTGAGTTTTTCTTATTAAAATAATAGAATCACCAAATATTCCTAATACATTCACCTAGTTGTGTGCTTTTTTATTACTATAATTTACTTTCCATTATTATTTTAAAATGAAATATAATAGTTGGTTTACATTTAATTCTGTGATTTCCCTTGGAGGATTTATTGTACATAAATATTAAAAATAACATTAATAGCATGCCACTTTGCTTTCATTTGGCCTCCAACAGTTAATATCTCTTATAATGTTTAGTGCAGTTCAGTTTCAGTTTTATAAATTTGAAAATTAATAAAGGTATTAAAAAATTATATAGCTGGGAATAACTTAGAATGGTTATCAAGAAACCTAATATTATTATAAAATAATTACTAAAGATTTCAATATTCATTTTCAAACTCTGAGTATATAATATCTGTAATATTTAAAAACATGAATTACAGAGGTTTAAAGTTCTAGAAATTAATTAAAAAATATACAGTATTTCCTTTGAAATGCACTACATTCAAGACCTTGTAAAATTTTGAGAAAGGAATCTATCTTTTTATTTTTTTGCAATGATGTGGTACATATTTTCCAATCCTGCATATACATATCTGTCTGCCTGCTTTTCAGTGGTATTATAGTATATGTGAGTAATTTAAATTTGATTGGGATTATTCAGTAACACTAACCTTTATTCCTTACTCTTGGTAAACAAATTGATTTTCTGTAATTGTGGATGATGTCTGTATTTAACTGTAGAAGCATGTAAACTAATTGCATCCTGAAGGTTATTGTTTTTAGATTTAATAAATATTTAGATATATTCATTGACATTTAATCCAATATATTCCATTTAACATATTATATTTATTAAGTAATATTAAAATTTGTAAACAATTTTAAAAAGCTCATTATGCTCATATTTCTGTACATATTTATAAATAATTATTTGCTTAATATATTTTATCAAAATTATTAAGATATGATTTACATAATTTTTAGAGCCGGATATCTCAAATAAACATTTGCATAAAAATAATTTTATGCACATGAATACAAACATGTATGTATGTAAATATATTTGTTTGTATTTGACAGCTTTTCAATTTTGACTCATAGTTAGAACAAAAACATATAATGTTAGTTATTGTATCCCGTGAAGAAAATGTTTGAGTATATTTTGTTCCCAATAGTGGGCTCACATATATTAGGCAAATGACAGAGAATTTTCTTATTTACAAAGTAGTTTGTGCACCATTTCTCAGGCTTCGTCCTGAAAGTTCTTTAAATTTACATGTAAGTAAAATTTATATGGATCAACTATTTAAATGCTTTAATTATTGATAAAGTACAGGTGAATGTTCACAGTATACTTAAATTCTTTTGCTTGACTTACATATAATATATTTCTACACACTTTTTACTTTTATCTTCTGTGTATCATAAGTAGCACATGTGAAGTTAGACATAATAGTAACAAAACAATAATCAGTATCAAAAATTAACATATTTCTGTTGAATATTTGATCATAGTTTTCATAGAAATCAATTGTTTGATAAAATATTTTCTACAACTACACAATATTGTTTATCCCTCTACCTGTGTACAATAGTGCTTTTGTGTTCATATATGCATAAATGTACTTCTTCCTATTAATAATATTAAGCAAATTAAATGTTTTAGTGCCAGAAAGGTTTGTGTGTTAGGCATACTCATAGCTGAGCTGGAGTTGAGCACATTTTATGTTGTGCATGTTCTTCGGTCTGTAAGCAAAGACCCTTGAATTTACTTCAAAGATAGCATAACCTACATTGTTCTACTTTTCTCTGTATAGTTTTCAAAATCTTACACATTTTACAAAAGCAACAATGAATTTAGTGATTATAGCAGTTTCCTATGTTAGACTTATAATCCCATCACACACATGGAATCTACACTGATTGGCTTGGATCTGAGATATAAATTCAATATTTTAATAAAAGGATAATATTTTTCAAATATTTCATTCTTTTATTTGAAAATAAGACTTGAAAGACAAAATTAGACCTGGGAAGGGTAATGCAAATACAGGGAGGAGTTTTAGACCAATGTTTTGAAAAGTTATCAATTGTATTTTATTTGTGACTATCAGCCCACAGTTCAATGGGTTGTCATGTGAATCTTCACTAGAATCCGGTTTGTCTCACAAAATTTATTCTGTAAATATTGCTACTGTGTTGGAGTCATGAGTACATAAATTCCTGAGAGATAGAAAACAACAGTTGACTTACCTTAAATTCATAAGGATGTAGGAAAACATTGATTTTTTATCAACTCCCTTTTTTAGACAGTATGTGTGTCTAAATGGCCAGCTGTTCAATGACAAATTCAAAGGAATATATAAACCTTCAAACAAGCAAAACACAGATGTGCAAGAAGCAGAAGGTAAAAAGTTCAGTCCACAACTTTCCCTGCACTTTAGGATGTGTTGGAAAGAAAGTTCCTGTAGATGGAGTTTGACATTTGATAAAGCAGGGGGCATGGCTTTAAGGAGGATCTGTGTGAAGTATTGGTCATAATTTTTGGATCTATGGTTTTGTGTATGAACAGCTGTAGGGAATTGGGTATTGACACTTTGACAGTACTGCAGTGGTAAGGGAGAGACTGTTTACTTTGGCTGATATAGAAAGCTGGGCACAGTTTGCAGTTGATCTGGTAAATAGCACAGGCAGGTGATGTTTTCTTCAGTTTTGTAAATGGAAATATGGGAAGGATTATGGAAGTTTGTGAAAGATTAGGGAGGATTTGCGATGTGGTAGTTATGTGGAAATAAAAAAGCTTGCAAAAGATAGGTTAGCTTGGAGGGTTGCATCAAACCAGTCTTAGGACTTAATACCACAAAAACACTATATTATTTTACATGATTACATAAAATTTATTAAGTTTTTGTCTTTAAATGTGAGAGTATCAAGTTCATTTTGTCAATATAAAATTTAAAATATTTACTCATTACATACTTTTATATTCCAATCTTACTGCCTGAATGAGATGCAATTTGATGGAACTAGGATTATATGCAATGATCAATTCTGTATCAGTTTTTTCATTAAATTTAGATAAACATAAGTGATCAGCATTTTAAGGTCATTTATTACCATACTGATGAGGTTCAAACTCCAATATATTTCATTTTTATATTAAATATATTGATCAATAAAAACATGTGCTGCTTATGAATATTGCCATTCTGTTGATTTTCAAATATATTATCTGTATGCAATTTTTTATCTCTTTTTATTATGTATGTGTATCACCTAATCATCTCATGGGTGCGATACCTGTTCATCTCTTGGACTGGTTCATGGTAAGTCATTGTAGTTAATTTTGAGCTAAATGCATTGATGTTGATATTACATGTAGATTGAAAATTGTGATGTTTGTCACTACATGTTTATTGCTGGTATTTTAAAATATCGTCTGTAATTAATGTTAATTTACCTGAAACAAACCATCCCTAGATTAATATAATTAAATCTGATGTAAATTTCCTAGCACTTCCTAATAATTTGACTGTTTAGCCAGTTTAAACATACTTTCGTTTATGAAAACTTGTCTTAAAGAACCAATATAATTTTTTAACATTTCATGTACTGAAATATTGCTTGCTGATTGTATTTGTATTAATTTATTTTTATGTTTTGTAGTTTTTATAAATGTATGAAAAATGAATTATATATCAGACATTATGTTTATACCATGTTTTTAGTGAATATATATTTGAATAGTTATTACTCAATACGTTTACCACATCACCAAGTTATTAGCATTATCTTTTAATATGGCTTCTGTTTCAAACTAAGCAGTTACTGTTTCACGGTTGCTTGGGAAATTTGAGGTACAATATTTTGTTGCGTACTTGAATTGAACTAAGGATAATTGTTATGTGAAAACTGTTATCATTATACTTTTCTGCTAGGTACTCCTTCAAAATTTGGTTATGTTCTTTTGAAAGGACTACAGTCTGTGGCAGTAATAAAAGTAGTAAAAGCAATCGGTATCTTTAATGGTTTGCTTATTTAGTTAGAACTGAGAAATGATTATGGATAGTTTATGGTCTGTTAGTTTTTATTTAATAGATGGGAATGAACTATTTAATTCATTGAATTCCACATTGCAATACTGATGATCTTAATCTAATCTACCATTGGTGGAAGTCACAAATAATTTCTGACACAAGTTATGAGCTAAGATATGTTCAGAGGAGGGTGTGAATGTTCTGTTAATATAGTGAATTTTGCAACAGAAGCTGAGCATGAGTTTATATCAACCTAGTGAAAAAATTATATGCCCCATAATCATTGTTTATAACAGCATCTAAACAAACATTAGTTTAGCTTTAGCAAAATGTTGTTTCAAATTTAGTAATTTATATACTATGCATTCCAAAACAATCTATGTATATTTGCATGTTTGTATTCTTGTCAGTAACACACAAACATATTCATACTTGCCAACTAGTATTTTTAGTATTCAGTAGTGTAACATTATTTGGAGGTGAAGATATAATTGAATTTGTATCATGCATGCAAATATGTATGTTCCCTCCACCAGAAAATGACATCATCAGAATAATTAAAACCATTAATGACAGGAAAGGGAGATAGAAATTTGTTGGCTTACCTTCAGTATCAAGTTGGCAGACACTACGTTGAGTGCAGAGTTTGAATTTTCGGAGGCAGCTACCTGCTTCCTCAGATTAGGAAAAACATTTTGAGTGACTGCCAGCTGTTGACTCAGTTGGCTGTCACTCGTAATGCTATGGTGCCTGCCAACTTTACACTTAAGGTAAGCCACTAAATTTCTATCCTACTTTCCTGTCCTTATAGAAATTATATATATATAATTATATATATGTTATATATATATATATATATATATATAAAATTAATAAGTAAAAATAATATGAGATAGTAAAATTAACTCATTTGGATAGGAAAGAAGGATAGATAGCACCTGACATACGTTAAATCAAGTTGGCATTGTCAGTCTGAGAAGTAATAACATTAAAACCTTTTGAGGGCCTAAGCACCCTTCCTCGGGACAGTAGGGCTGAATATTATGCTCTTCGGCTGCATACTGTGCAGATGCTAGGGTTTTAAATTGACGTTCAACAGCTGGTTATCACAACTTTCAGATATACTGTCCTGAAGGGGCTAATGCCTTAAAAAAGTGGATATTTTATTGCTTCCAGTCTGTTTGTGAAGTATTGATTTAAGGTAAGGCATCTGCTCTCTGCCACTCTCTCTTATCTGAATGAGTTACATTTAGACAATATCACATTATCTTTCCTTGCTTCATATGTATACATATATTTAAACATATAGCTGCTAATTATTTTTTGATGTTTTGCTATTTTTAAGACCAAAATAGTGTTAAAGTTGATTGTATTTTTTATTCAATTGAAGTGTTTAGAGAATCAGTGTAGAATATTATCAGAAGTTTTTCATTTGATTAGTGTAAATTGCTTGCACATTTTTATAAGATGTTGTATAGTTACTTAAACACATTAGCTTAATGAGTGCACAATTATTATCATGTTTCCTGAACAATAGCTTTAATGAAATGAAATTTTGTCTGGAGACGTAAAATATATCAAGAGATAATATTTATTTGCCTGTATATGGGAACTGTTAACATGCATCATTTCATTTGATTTAATCTATTGAAAGTTAAAATGTTTTAGTTGTACAATTATTGTTACAAAACGTAAGTTGTCATGTATTAACACCTTAGTTTCAGTGTGCTGTATAAATAAATATAGGGGAATGTTTTCTTGTTAAAAAGAAATAAAAGAAGAGCTACCATTGTGTTTTCTGGAATCTTGCTTAAAATACTTTTTACTAAATTTAATACTGTAGGTAGCATTTTAGCTAACCTGTATATTTGAAACACATTGTAGCCGATTGTTAAATACTTACGATGAAATTTTATAAATTCTTCACCACAATTTCTCTTGTTTCAGGTGCAGCTGCCAACCTCCGCAAGGAAGTTATCAGAAACAAAATACGAGCTATTGGAAAAATGGCCCGTGTATTCTCAGTGTTGAGGTGAGCTATATCAGTCACCCTTATTGACATAAAATGAAAAATACACAATTGAACACATTATTAAATGTCAATTATTATTAGTAAACTTATGTATGGAAAGAAAAACATTAAAATGTTTTACAGTGTACTTGATGCTTATGTTTGTATAAAATCTATATTGTGTCTGTAATGTTCAATTTCAGAGAGGAGAGTGAAAGTGTTCTACAACTGAAGGGTTTGACACCAACAGGATCATTACCTCTTGGTGCTTTGTCAGGAGGAAAAACATCATTGAAAAATGGTTTGTATAGTAAAATCCTTTATTTAAGTTGACTAAGTAAACTTTAGCAATTATTTTGTCAATTTAGGCTAAGAATTAGAGAATTATATTCAAGCCCAAAGAATATTGTTGATGCCAATTGGAAAATACAAAAAGGAGTGTGTTTTATTAGTAAATAGCAGATTTGCCTGGGTATTTATTTATCCCAATATTAGATTGGGGATTGCAGCTCTTACATGTTCAATATTTTCAAGAGTGCATACACTATAATTTCCCAGGCTTCTTTATTGTTGTTGATGAAATATCTTCAAAGATGTTAAAGCACTTTTTAAATGTACAGGCAGGCTGCACCTGTTGATTTCGGTTAATTTGAAATTGATGTTGGAAGCTCACTTAGCATGAATGTTCGAGATATGTTTTGATAAAAGCTTTGTGACTGTTTGTGTGCAATGTTGAGGTGTTTACCACTAATTGCTACAGAATGCTAAAGTTGTTGGGATTACAGTTGACCGCATCCCCACCACCTTCCATCAGCTGAGCACAATTCCTGCATTTTTCAAAATCTTTTCTTTGTCTGCCTCTGATCATTTTTACCAGAAAAATTCTGTCAATAGTTTCTCCATCAAAAGTGAGCAACACCAAATTGATTTTGTTTTCTGATGAGCCCGCATTATCACATGAGAGACTTTTCAGTAGTCACAACCAGTACTGCTTGGCTGATGCAAACTGGGTATCACATGAACAACTTCTAAGAAAGATTTTCTGTCAACATGTGGTCTGGTATTCTGCTGTCCAAAGGAGAAAGGCAGTAAGTATAAAAACAAAGCATTTGAGAAATCAAGGGATAAAGTTTTTTTGAGCTTTGACATTTACATAAACCCCTCATCTCTTTGAAACATGAATTTGTCTTTATTAATTCATTAGAATAAATTTATCTGTGAAATATTTTCAAAAGTCAAAAATTTTTATTTATTGCTATTCTTGTATTTGTCTGGTGACAGTGGGGAGATAAGAGATGTGTTTTCTGATCCTGTTTATTGTTTCAAATGCTCTGTAACAAAGCATCTCTGACAAAAAAAAGGAAGAGGGCAAAATGTTTGGTCCTCTTTTATCTCATTTAAGTTAGTGCAGTTATGTATAGTAGGTAAAATAATAGTAAGTCAAAATAGTAATAAATTGGATAGGAAAGAGAGACCAAGAAAGCCCACTGATTTACCTTAAATTGCTAATTTATGCAGAAATTAGGTCACAATCAGCATTTCTGGGCTGATACAAACCCACACAACTTCCAAGAGACATTTTCTGTTAATGTATGGTCTGGTATTGTCAGAGATGTTTTAAACACATTCATTATTATTCTTGACTTATGGGATGTCGCGGTCTTGTCAAATTGTTTAACTAATTTAGACTTACCTTAAACTGATAGTTTGCATTGACCACTACAAAGTTATTAAACTGTTAAAAACTGGACACAAATGGAAACTATGTAGATAGAATTAAAATATTAGCATATTACAGGTCAGGCCATTTCCCTCACAGTATCGGAAGCACTTTGTTCATGTAGCATTATTACTGTTTTAACTTTGTGAATTGTTGCTAATTTTGCACATAACTTAAACCCGTGAATCATCATTGAGTGACTATTACATTAATTAGCACTTCAAGGTCAGTATACCTATCATAATAATAAAATTAGAAAAAAATTATTTGTCTAATATTAGATACATATGTAATTAATATATTTATATGAAATTGTTGGTTATATTTATGTAAAAGCAGCTAACAAATCCATTGTGAGATTTTCTGGGCCATGTATTACAATGCTACAAATATTTTTTCAGCATTACAAGGCTTCTCACCAAATCATAAAATCACTTCATTTGCTGAAGCAAAGGGATTAGATGCCATTAATGAGCGTATGCCGCCAAGGAAAGATGCTCCTCCTACTCCTGCGTCTGAAGATAAGAAACCTTTACAACAAGGCAACCAGACAACTAATTCCCACACCAATACTAACGCTCATTCGTGAGCCTCCAGTCAGATGCAGATTGGTGCAAGGTATAAATAATTAAATGTGTGTTTGTGGTCTATGCTTGATATTTAATATATTAATAAAATAAAATACTTTCTTGAATATTCTTATGGCACTACAGCCGATGAGCCTTGTTCTCCGTATCTCCTTCTCCTGTTTCATATTCCCAATACTTTCTTCACACACAATCCATTATCTCGGTGCTGGTCTTCTCCTTCTTTGATGCCATGTCTCTTCTACTTTTTTGGGTTCATATATTGACCTATGCACTTTCCTTTCCAGACTCCTCTCATCTCATCCCAGTTTCATTTCTTTATGTCAGTATTGGTTTAATATGTTCTGTATATATGTAATACACTTAGTGGCCAAATTATTACGATCACCCCCTCAGTTCAATGCTTGAATTCTTCTGGGCATGGTTTATATGAGATGTTGGCATTTGATAATAGGAATTTGAGACTGTGATGATTTGCACTTCCTAATGCCTTAAGATTTGACCGTTCTAGATCCAGCTGCCTGTGGTCTGTTCAATATCATCCCACAAATTCTCAATTGGTTTGAGATGTGGTGATAATGTAGGCAAACAAAACAAGGTAATGTCCCAGTCATGCTCTTCGAATCCATCTGAGGACAATGCCAGCTTTATGACAAGGAGCATTGCCCTGCTGGAAGTATCCATCCCTGGCATAGTAGACCATTAACATAACAAGATGTACTTGATCTATGATAATACTAAAATATCATTGGGCATTCAGGCATTGTTTCACAGAAATCAAAGGGCCCATACCTTGCCAGAAAACATTCATCAAACCATAATATTGCTGCCATCTGCTTGAATTGTTGTGGCAATACAATTGGGGTATACGCTTTCATGTTATTTTCTCCTTATTTGAAACCTGTCATCTATATGATCCATTTAAAATTACAATTCATCAGACCACATGACCTTTTTTCCAGTCATCTACTGTCCACTCCTTGGGCTCCTTTGTGAACTGAACATGTCTTCTATTGTTCAAGGCAGACAGTAGAGGCTTTAGAACAGGTAGTTGACTTCCAAGGCCCATGCAATGTAATGGGCGGTGAACAGTTCATTCAGAGACAGAAAATTGTAGCTTCCACTGGGCTATTTTATATAGTTTTAAGCTGTTACATATACCTCTAATATTGTCCAGTTAGGAGAAAGTGAGACCCATATCCGGCACTCTTGTCATATATTTTGTCATGGCTAAATTTCTGTAGATTTAACGGATAGGTGCCATCTACATGTAATGTAGGGCACTGGATTATTTTTCTAATTTGGCAGTATTTCTAGCTGTTCTATGATAAAGCATATTCTTTACTACAAAGAATGGCAGACAGTAGAGGCTTGGGGTGGAAGCAATTATGTTGGTTTTCATAGCTTACCCAATGTGTTTTGGAAAGTGAGTTAATGTTAAAATATGGGAGTAAGGTAGGAATGTACTTTAAGCATATGCTCAAAGAAAGCCATATGTTAAGTGTAGAGAAGAAAGAAGAAGGAAAGACTGAACAGTCAGGATCCGAACCCTGCTATAGCCATGGAGTGTGTTTATGTATATAATCAAATAAGGAAAGGTAAAGTGACAATGTTGGCCATCTACTCAGACTGACCATTTAGGTTTGTGTAGAATATATGCCCACAGTGATTGCATCATTTCCATTACACAATACTCTTAAGTTGATAGTAAATTGGAGACTGTATTTGTGCTGTACCAAATAATTATTTGCACAGTTTCACTCCTCCTATTTTTTTTTCATTTATTTTTTTAGGTGGCAGGCCATGGAGGGTCTGTTCTCCAGCAAGTGGATGCATCCACTTTTCAACACCCTGCCCCCCTGTCTTTCCCCTATTGATAGGTTATTTACTACCATCACCATGGTGACAGCTGTTGCAGCGGGCTGCATCCTGGCAATGGGAACACTAGAATGTCGGCACAGCAACCTCCAGCTCTGACGAGACTGAACTTTGAGGGCATGTGTCAGTGTGATAGGTGTGCACGTTGAGGCAGAGAGTGAGCTAGCGATTGCCCTTACACATGTCACACTGCATTTACAACTGTTTTTGTCAATATATTTTTATTAGTTTTGTATATAATTTAGAACTGTGTAATTGTGGAAGAATTGGGGTAATCTGTAAAATATATTGACAAATTAATTTTGTTGAGAATGTTATGTATCACACTTGTTTATATTATTTTATTGTAATACATTGTGTAATGCTTGTAATAAAAATTAAAAATATTGCTATGAATGAAACAAATTAAATGGTAAGGCAGTGTGGATATTGTATGTGAGACTGTGAGGTTATATTTACAGTACAAACTTCAATTGTTATTTGGTACATATTCCATTATCATGAATTAATCTTCGACTTGTATATAATGTTGAATCCTTGAGTAGTATTGGTGCTCTCCTGAGAGCTTCCTATTCAGAAAATTTCTGAGCTGGACTCACTATCATTGCTGATAAAAATTTGGCTTGAACATTTTCTAATATGAGATTTAGTTAAACTTTTATCATATTTAAAAGTGTATTGTGTGTGCTGTGAATCTCTTGAGACACAGTGTTAAATTGTTGCCCCCTCTCTCTCTCTCCTTGCACGCTGGCAAGATGGGTTGTCTTGCAGGCTATAAGTAACAGTCAATTACAACTCCATGTTCGTTTGTTTACGTCAAGATGAGCTACAGATACAGTGTTGGTTCAGATATGCTTTTCGAGATCACTTAGCGGATGCCAAGGACAGTACAGTGGAGAGTTGAGAGTTTTCTGAATTACAGTTGCAATGTGGAAGGTATACTTTTGTAAGAATGTGTGAGTAATTTAAAAGATTTTGATACAGTTTCATTCATACTCGTAAGATGAGACTGTAAAAATATCTGCCTAGATTACTATGTTTCCATTGCCTTAACAATCATGGTGTAAAAGTAATGGAAATACATGAATAACAAAACATTGATAATATTTAAACTTATTATTGCATACATTATGATTTTTGTGTGTGTTACTTGCTATAAAATTGAAACAAAAAAATTGTCTCTCTTTACTACAAGATTGTACTTATTCATTTAATGTACAAACCATTTTACATAATTTGTTTGGGGTTTTATAGCCCGAGTCCCATTTTCATTATAAGTGATTCCCTGTGTGTGTGTAAAAAAAGGTTATTAATATATAATTAAATATAATAAGTCCCTCGGGAAGTGGCTGGATTATTGTATCAAATGTTTTGAAATTTGAATGTTGAAAAGTTTTATAGTTTAAAAAATATATATTTTATAATTTGTTTTAATTAAGTTTTCATAAGATATCATTGTTCTTACATTTTTTATATTTGTATATGTTATTGTAAATATATACATAAATCCTGAATGTTTATATTTTTTCTTTGTAGATCTTTTAAAGCATTTTGTTTCTTTGCTAAAATTTAATCATGTAAACAGTCGTGTATAGTCTGTACTAATAGTTTAACTCATGAATGAGAAAATTTGTCTGAATGTGTCTGAAGGATATTAAGATAAAGACATCTAAAATTATATTGTGGTCAAGTATTAGTTATAATTTATAAACTGTGGAGAGATTCCGAGGGACAGTGTTTCTTTGTAAATTAAAACAAAGCTATTGGTAGGAATATTTTCTTCCTTCCCTCTCATAATAGATTAGATAGAGCCTTGCTTCCTATTTGTTCTACTGCCATTGCCTGTTGCACATGGCATGAACATATTTTTATTAAAAAATCTAGCTTATGCCTTTCTCCAATTGTCAGAGAAGGAGAAAGAAAAATATCACCATTTTCTGTATTCACCGTGTATATTAGATATTGTCTTGAGTTCCTCATTAAAACCCTTTTATATCCATAATAAAATAATTGGATTGTTTCATTATATTTATTCATTCTGAAAGTTTCCTGTATAATTCTATTGAAATAAAACTTATTTCCAGAATTAATTTCCCAGTCTGTATATAAATCTGATAAATAAAATGAGAATAAAATGTTTTCAATATAATTTCAATTTATATTTCTAATGTACATTTATAAAAAGTTGGCCTTCTTAAATGTTGTAACATATAGCTAAATTAAAAAACTGTATATTAAAATCGTAATTTTTTGTCCTAATTCCATAGTTTCAAAAAAAATCATATTATAAGGTGGTATTCAATGATGATTGAAATGCATTTACTAATACAAGTAATGATTGCATTTCAACTATAATTTCATACTTTCTATTTCATTATGTAATTCCTCCCCTATCCTTCTCACTAAATAACTATATAAAATTGCATATTGTACAGCATTCACTCATGGGACTGTTTTCACAAAAGTGTGATCATCTTGCCAATATTGTTGATTATATAAATGTTATTATTGCTACATATATATAATATATATATATATTTATCTCAAGAAGACAGAGAACTATTATTAAAGATTTTAAAAAGCTCCTTGTGCACTTATTTTACTTTCACACTTTTTGTGTTTACAGAGTGTAATTTTAATAATGATGGAATACATATATGAACATAAAATATACTAGTATACTTGGTTGAAGAAATTGTATGGATACATTTATTCTAATCAAATTTAAATATATGAATCTTGTTAGCATGGGGATGTTTATTCAAATCCTTATTATGTTGGAAGATATGAGAGTACGATGCACATAATATAGTGTGAATGAGTTAAAAGGTGTTGAATTTGCAAGTGATATAACCACAAAGCCTTCTATTGTGAATATGTTCTGGATATAATGTAGTAATTCCAAGCAATACATGTATTGCATATCTTATACTTCTTTATCCACTATGAATATCTCAAACAACCTCAATTCTTTAGTGATAAGAAAGTAAAAGTTTATTTACTTATTTAATCACTTTAAATTGTTAACTTTTAATTTCTTTTAAGAGGATAAGTGATAGGTATATTTTAAGCTTACTGTTGATGGACTTGCTGCAAATGCAATGTTAAACCTGGAAGAAGTAAAATACCAGAAAATTCAACAATTCTTTTCTTTAAATTTCATTTCCAGTCTGCAATATCTCACTAGTCAGACTAATGGTGAAAATATTTGTGGTACTATAAAAATTTATTTGGGAGTCCTGGAATGCCTTAATACAAGTGATGATCTGTCTCCTGAATAGCATTTTATATAAAACATTTTCTTGTGCTAAACCTGTTATGTGATTCATAATTTATAAAGTGTACACATCAGGTCTTAAAATGTGAACAGAATATACTGATGTTGCTTAAACTTTCTATTGCAACCATCCATTGACTCCTGTCCCTTTATTATAGATAAGGATCTCGTACTTGTTTGTGGAAAAGAGAGGAATTCACCATTTTCTTAGATGAAATGGTGGAAACTATAAAATTGTGTGTGTCTTTCATTTGGATTTCATTGTAGACTTGTTTATACTAGGTAGTCTTTCTCTACAGAATAAAGATACCAATATTTACCAATTGTGTTATTCAAAAAAATATTTTAATTTTATTCATTTGAGACAATGTTGAATTAGCATAATAATACTGTGGCCTTAGTATTTCATCTAATATTTACAATTTAATAATTGTAGTAATTGTGTCATATCCCTCCCTTATCACACAATACTTGTGTGTGTGTATATATATATATATATATATATATATATATATTGTGTGTGTGTGTGTGTGTTAGGAAATGACATTGTCATGTTAAAACAATTAATAAGAAAAGGGAAGAGAGAGAGAGAAAGTAGGTGACTTACCTGAGGTTTATAGATAGTAGGCACCTTGTGAGGTTTGGAGTTCAAGTTTTTGGAGGCACCGCCCCCTTTATCAGAAAGTTAGGAAGACATTTCCAGTGATCGGCTAGCCGATAACTGGAAATGTCTTCCTAACTTTCTGATGAAGGGGGCAGTGCCTCCGAAAACTTGAACTCCAAACCTCACAAGGTGCCTACCATCTATGAACCTCAGGTAAGTCATCTACTTTCTCTCTTTCCTTTTCTTATTAATTATATATATATATACACAAACACTTTGGGCCATGAGTAGATTCTACTGTTGAGGCAATAAATGTGGTATAAACTTCATTTCCCAGCAAGTAGCTATATTTCTGCATATTTATAACCTGGTATTTAGTGGTTTGTTTGATTTTTGTTTTGATATACATAGATATGTATATATTTGTGCATATTTATACATCATAGATAGTCCCAGTTCATAATCGTAACATCTGTTCTTAAAAAAATTGAAATTTTTATATTGGCATAAAATTTCATTTTCTAAATGTACACTTCAACTTTTACATTTAATCCAGTTGTAAATAAATATCCTAAATATTTTGATCCTTCAGCAATTAATTCTCATTTCTTTACTGTATTAAAAGAAAATGCTTCCTTCTGTTTGGTTTGCATTATAATCACATGTTAATTAGAATATTTGACTCCTAGTACAATATTGGTTATTTAGCATATTTTATATAGAATTATTAATCTAACACATCTAAGAAATGCTACAGATAATTATTTAGCATGATCAAATCACTTCATGATTATAATGTGCTTATATTACATTTTAAGTACATTTACTGTATATGTTTTTATCAATTTACCTAATATGACATAGACATATTTCAGGAAATGTTTTTAGTTTTCAACAATTTAGGTTCTTCAATTGATTTTAATATTTTAAATGAAGCATATTGTTCAAAATATCTTGATGTAAAAGATGAATATATGGTAGAAGTTGAATTATTTAACTGTCCATCAATCAAATCAATACAATGTTTTTGGAATATATCCATTTGAATCTATATATTTATTTTTTTACAGGAGAAAAGTACAGTTTTTTGAAAAGCAATAAATACAAGGGAACAACATACTCATACCTATTGATATGTGAAGTAAAATTAAAAAGGATTTATTCCTGGGCATTCATTAAAGTCAATTTTTCAATACTTGTTAAAAATGTGTTTGTGGTTGTTGCACTGTCAGTGTTAGTAGATGAAAATTAAAAAGGCATTTATCTGCTTTAAATTCTCTTGCACTGCCATATACATTATTATGCCTGTCCATCAATGAGTCATATGGATGAAATAAATTCCTGATATCAAAATTGTCACCATTTAATCTGTGATAATTGGTGGTTTCCTCTCAAAGATTTTGTAAGCGCTTGTTCTTCAGTGTTGCCTTAAAATATGTGTAAGCAACAATATGAGGGTACCAAGTGGCAAGTTTTTGACTGCTTAACTTTGAAGTGTTGTAACATTATTATAAGTTTATATTTACATTTTTTTTTGGAAATTAGACACACTACACACACACGTGTATGGTATTTAGACATATTTTACAGTGGAAGTCACTTTAATAATGTACAAATTAATTTTACAGTTGTGGGGAATTGCAAATATTGCAATTGAAATTAACCTCAGAACTACTTTATGAACCCTTAATTTGTACAAAAACAAATTTAAGACTGATAGTTGTCACAACTATTAGTTTGTTGACTCTTTTAAATTATGTAGGGTTACCAATGTTGGATATTCTAAACAAAATATGTTTCGGAACTAATGGATGGTAAACTACTACTGTCCAAGGTTGCTTGGACAAACTGTGCAACTATTTCCTTTTTATTAATAAGTAAATAATGCTGTAATGCAAACTTGAGTGTATATATTGGCAGGTTTAAAAATTTAAAAAGTCTGTGTAATATATAAAATGAGAATACATTTTTTCATATTCATAGTAAATGCATCCTTCTAGTGTACAGTTCTTGATCCCATTTGTACTAATTAAATTTTATTAAAATCGTATATATACATGTATAACCTCATTATTTTCTGCCTCACTTAATTTGTGTCTTGTACATATGAGTGCATGAAGTGTGTTTTAGAGATGAGTTTGGAAATTATACATATTGTGTATGCTGTGTATGGAACTAAACTATCTGCAAACCATTTTAGTGCATATATAACTTCCTTGTTCTTTTCTAATCAGTGCATAATTGTAAAATTCATTATAATTTAATATTTTTATCAAATATTAATGGCTTATTTTGAATCTTAAGTTAAACATCTAAATTTTGCTGTGCATTTTATGCTAATAAAATATCGGTAGTTTTATTGTTTTATGGGATGAGTTAATACAATTTATCTGTGAATATTTCTGTGTGGATTAACTATTCTCAAAGTTAAATTCAAATAAACATATTTTATATATTATTTATAATACCTGTTTCAGTGAATGCATAACAAAGTAAACAACTAACTAGTCTATATGATATATGTCAAAACTTTTTGTACTATACACAATATGAATCATATATATATTAAAATATTCATATACATATACCTGCATACATGTACTCTCAATTTTCCTTTGAGTTATACATGTATGTGACTATAGTTACATAATTAATACTAAATATATAATAATATATGCTGTACATAATTATAATACTTCAGTGCCATTTCTACCACTCCATTGAGTCCAATCCTGTTTTAATTATATTTGTTGATTTTGTCATTTTGCCCCATACATTGTGAATGTTTGCATTGTTTCCAAGAAATCTATGAAATTCTAAAAATAAAGCATCTTTTATCCATAATGACTAAATATTTTTTACTGGCTCCTTTGTTTGGTTTGATTGTAGTGTTATGAAAACTGATGTGTGGCATTCATTTACAATGTGGAAATTCACAAATATATTTAGGAAACTACACCTTAAATTCTGGCCTTCATTTGAATAATTTAAATTTCTCATTGTAAGTTGAATATTAACACTTAACCTGCCACATGTAACAAACTGACCTACAGTGAGGGTTACCAGAACACTGTGCATAATTTTGATTTACAAGGAACAATCCACTTAATGGCCTGCATGTAGCTATTATTCATGTTTTCCATTAGTATTACCATTACTACCAACCTTGGATGGTTGTTGGGTGATAAAAAATGAACTGGACATTTGGAACAATTCTCACTATGTAGCGGTCTGATCAACATTTCAATCAGCTGTTATATCACCTGTCAGATTAAAACTGTCAACAGTTCTTTTCAATGTCACTGCTGTGCTCCTTTGTTTTCAAGTGATCTAAAAGCTGTTGGTTTGCATTCTTATTTCAATATATAATGGGCAAGAAGAGATATTATTATGGATGATGAGTAGAGGTAAATTTTGGAGTAGAAGCTGTAGCATACTTAACCCCCTATAAAATACATACACAAATGTAAAATAATGTATGTTTAAGATTTATAAACATGGCATTCCACAACAGAAATATATGGAATAGTTACTAACAAGCCATGTGTATACATTTAATATATACACTATTTTATATTTATTATTTATGAAAAACAAATATTAATGTTAAAAATACTCATTTTGATGAAAAAAACTGAATGGCCTGGAGAGAAATTTCTTGGTTCTATAGCTGGTAGCATTAAATGTTGAAGCTAATCGACTACAGTGTATTCTAAATTTCACTTTGATTGAGTTTGAATAAGTTATTAATTTCAAGATAAATTCAGTGAAGTGTACCTTGCAGTATTTTGAATTATTCCAGACAGGAATAATTACTGAATTTCCTGATAAAGAAAGGTGTGTGATGTGAAAGAGAGAATTTGAATGTTAATTAGTCAACTACTCCTATTAAATCAATTTACAGTTATTTATGAAAGTCTTGAAGCCACTTACTAAAATAATGTATTATTTGTTAGACATTTATGTTGCATTTAACATTCTCAATATTCAAACTTATAGTACCATATCTAAAAAAAGAGAATATTGTAGAAGATGTAATGCCTCTTAAATTTATTACAGTGGTTTCCAGGTGTAATTAACACTGAGATATTTTATTTCCTACACCTGGTGGTTTGATACTGGTCACTCCACTTCATCGTAATACATATCCACGTTGCCATTGGGAAAAGGAAGCATCTAATGGAGTGTTTCCAACTCTTTTTTCACCGTGCCCCCCCTAAGCCTTCAGATGTAACACATATATTTTAAATATTAAAGTATGAATTATTTGCTTATTAAGTTTTTTTTCTTGACAAAAACTCCCGTCTTAGGAATCAGTCACTAGGAAATTATTTAGAGTACAACATTAAGTAAACTTCAAAACATATATAATAATAAACAACTGAAATTCAAATACAAAATAATTTATATGAAATATTTTCCTTAATATTACAATTTTTGTTATTTACTTTTTAAATAAATAAGTAAATTGTAGCTTATATTGCTCCAATTTTTCAAGTGTGGCTCCATATTTAGTTCTGTTGATGAGAGCCAGTGCTAAATACTGTTAATTAATTTGGACTAAACACAAGTCCGTGATACTAGGGATATAGCGGGTTCATACGAATTTTCTGGGTATAACAGTAATTGACAATCAAATATTTAAATAATCAACTAAGGGCATCTTAATATGTATATAAAACGGTGATATCTTATAAATTCAAATATAATTTCTTGTTCTTTGTAAATTTAATAAATAAATATTTATGTCTTCTTAAAAAATTATTTATGTATGTCGCGAGGGCCCTCATACACGATCAAACTACTTACTCAACAGCCGTTTTGCGCACCTTCCAATCGGTTGTGCAAACCTATTTTCATTTTGAGGTATTCGGTACAGATATCCGTAACAGACGAATGTCCCGCGATCGGTATTGTGTTCTAGTTGTAGAAAAAGTTACTAAAAATGAAGTGCAGGCGAAGAATTGGCTAATGAAGAAGTCATGACCGTTTGGTTGCAGAGCGGGTATTCTCCCAAACTTGGGCTAAAGTATCACTTTTAAGTTGCATGCTTTTTAATTCAATCTACATCAATCAAGAGACTACTAAGGTTACTGTAATGTAGTAAACGAGTAAGGGGAAACATCCACTGATCTTTCTCCCTTTTTACATTTTGTCTTTTATGAAGTCTTAATGCCGTACTAGCTTGAGCCATGGAGTTGTGAGGTACTCGTTATATTTGCTGTAGTACAAGTATAAAGGGAATCCTGAGATCGTTGGTAGAGTTTCGTTGACGTACCACGGTGCGTCTGTAATTGACCTTGGCACATTGGAATGAAAGCTTGTAGTATACTCAGAGATGGACAGACCCTTGGTACATATGGGACTCATGATCGCTTTGTAGACAAGTATTTTGTTTCTCAAAGATATTTTTGACCTATGACCAAGAAGCCAATACAATTGTTGGAATTGGAAGTCGAGTCGTCTTCTTTTATTTATAATATGCTCCTACCAGGTCAGTCTTCCGTCGATACGGAGGCCGAGGTATTTTGTTTTCTTTGCAGTAGGAATACCATATATATTAGGAATGTGTTACCTTTACTGTTAACTGATTATGAGGACTGGCTTTTCTTAGGAGGTGTGAGCACACAAATTCTACATTAAAGAGGTGGGCTGTGGCACTTAAACCTTACAACTTAAATATTAAGTACATAAAAGGAGTCGTAAATTTGATATGATATTGGCATCTCTTTGGAATTTAGTTTAATGGCGAGATATTATTGTTGCAGAGATAACGTGATCAATTTATATTATAGAATTAAGAGTTCGTGTTTTTGTATGTATTATACGTTTACGCATGTCCCACATACAAATGTAAACACGTGGAGCAATTTTTTTGCCCGCGTTCTTTGTTGCCCGGAAGCGGTTTGGTGTGGAAGGGGAGGAAATTTTAAAATGAGCATAAACATTTGAGATATTACTTGATTTTCAGCTTTTTTTGCTGCTTTATCTATGCCCAACCAGCCTCCTGCTGTATCACTCTCGCCATATGCTAAAGTTTCAGAACTCAATTGACTTTCCGAATTTTGTGGTTCGTCTAGGTGTATTTTCCGTACTGTATTCTGTGTATTGTAATTCGGTTGATCGCTCCAATTATTACTATATTTTACCAGATGACATACTCCTTAATTTAAAAAATAATACTAATATTAGCATTTAAACGAAAATATTATATTAATATGATGATTTTTCAGGCAGTAGTATGAATTTTCTATTGGATTAATACTTTTCGGTGTCAATTACGTTTATAGTGTTTGCTCCGATGTTGTTCGGCATGGGACGAGGATTTGGGGTGGAGGTGCGTTATTTAAAAATAATGCGAAAACAGTCGAGTTTGGTTTCGGATGCATATTAGGTCATATGTATGGCAACGTCAAAATCCAATTGCGAAAAGTCTCCAACGGAGTCCTGAAGGTTTTATAATATGGAAAATTAGCGGCATTTTTGTGGATGTCGCAACATCTGAAGGACGTTGATAAGAGATTTTCTACGTACTAAACTATCCTGAGAAACAACCATAGATTTCTAAAGGGATGTTAATGAAATGTTAAATGAGCACAAAAGCAAATTTGACAACACTCATAAATATAAATTTATTGAAAGATATATACAATATTTTATAAATATTTACAAATATGCATGAGATTTGAAATAAATTAATTAAAAATAGAAATATTAAATACACCCATTAACCTGTTTAAGATGGAACATTTAGTGTGAGTTGCGTTGGTACGCGGGGTGACAAATGAGATCTCAGTGCAGACCTTGACTAGTGGTGAGGGCGCCGCATGGAGACGGCTACGAAGAAGACGCTGACGCTTCAGACAGGCTGCTGTTGCGGTGTCTGCGGCGAGGCGTCGTCGTTGGCGGAGCGTCGGGACCTGGTGGACCGCTGCAGCAGGCTGGAGCGGTAAGTCTCCCCGCGGATAGACGCTCGCAGCGACGCCCTCGCACCCAGGCCGCGCTGGAACGCGGACGGTGGCGGCGGCGCCTTCACGTCGTCCTGCTCGTCCGCTTTCCTGCAAAACACACTATGTATTTAACAAAAACCATCATTTAAATAGAAGGGGGGTCACATTACAACCTCACTCGAGTTTTACATTAACTTAATCTAGTATTCTGGCGCCCGAAAGTAAGTAAGTTTTGTGCACCGCGTATTTCAAATAAAAATTACACATTATTTTTATAAGTAACTATAATATTGCATAACGTGCATTGAGGACTACGCGGCACTCTGTCGTTGGAGATCAAACCTGGCCATGACTCCGAAGATGGATTACCTGTACGACAATCAAACTGCGTGGGAAAGCTTGAGTGGACGGCAAATTAACCCACAGCAAAATTTCCTCGTCTACGAAGTGAACAGTTTCAAAAGAGATCAGCTGAGAAATAGCATTTGGAGGTAGAGTTGGAATTGGTTCTCTATAGTGCCTGGTGTCTGTGCCTAAAGTCTAACAGCACCTATTTACTATGGGCCACCAACAGTTGGGCTCCCAAAGCCAACTTTGACCAAAACAAGCCAACCCCCGTCTAAACCATGGCCATGGCCTGCATAGTTGTAGAGGGGCCATTAGCATTTCACCAAACAAAGGAGTCTGTTAATTAATTATATTTGGACACTTCAGATTATTCGTCCGTGGGGAAATTTGATATTTAACATACGTTCTTTGACACACGTTTTTGTGACATTTTAGTTTTCCCCATTTAGCAATCATCAGCTAGGTTTTTGTGTACGTGCACTGGGCTGTGCCGCGTGTGTTGTTCAGACATCTCGTAGCTGTTTTCAGCATTTGAAGAAAACACTAAGATATACAGAAACGTCGTGAGTTACTTTGTAACTTAATTTTGTTTGGTTTAATGAATACTTAATTTTCTATACCTAAGACCACTTCCGTAAAATTTACTTGAGTATGAGGGAAATCCAGATGTTGTTTTAACAAGTGTACAGTTCTAAAGCAACGGGGAAAAATATAGAAGTTTACGAAAATATTCAGGCTGTCCAAAGGTTTCAAGTTCTTCCACCAAACGCATTTATAAGTTCAATGAATCGAAACCTGATCAACCGGGTGATGATATTATTTTATTCAATACACTGTTATTAACTTGTAAGAATTATAAATCTTACGGTCAATGTTTCATTCCTTTAAAAAAAAGTATTTGACGAATACTAAACTTACTCTGAACACCAGATCATGTTAACGACCTTCAAAATACTTTCAGACTACGAAAGAGTAAACCTCGAGTCAGTGTTTATTTTCCTTTCAATATTTAGGAAAATAGTAGAGAGAACAAGTTAGGTGCTTCCATTACACATATCAAGAGTATGTAACCGGTAGTTGAAAAGCGAGTCCGTACTTTGGAGACAAGTGGTTGACGATATTGGAAATACACAATATATATTTATTATAAATTATAGTGTTTGACTGAATAAATGTAGATTTAGTAGATATATGTCTTTTTTTGTTTAGCGAGTATGGCCAAATATTCTGAGAAATTCCCATAATGATATTTTTTATGGACTAATGATTATATCCAAGTATGATCGAAAACTTATTTAGTTTTATAGAAGTTACTTCGCCATAAATACATTTGCGCGTATATGATGACTTTTATTTGTTTGGAACCTCTCATACAATAAATTAAATATTAATTATTCAGTAACCAGAACGTTGTTAGATGGAATCAATACATCGAACATTGAACAGGAATTCCCAGCCACTTCGCGAAATGGCCGACAAAAGTATGACATTGGAAGTACATCAGACATTGGCTAATCTTGTCGGTCAAAATGCGAAGTGACCGAATTTCGGGCCAAGGAAGAGTAAAACCAGTCCTGAATAAGTTTGGGAAATTACGGTGGAAGTGGTGTGGTGTTGTTATGCAGAGATGAAGAGGTTAGCGCATGATTGATTAACATGGAGATTTGCATCAGTCCAGTCTGACATCGGCCTACCACAATAATATTTTCTCATTAGCCTAGACGAATAATTCACTGATATTATTAAAATATACTTGAAAACTAAGGCAGGAGTGTGATAGAACAATTAGTTCTTGAGAAAAGAGTCTGTTAAGCGTGAACTTTGTACTTACTTTCCACAGCAAGGGAACTCGAAAAAGCGCTGTCCGAGTCCGAAGTTCTCTCCGTCCTTCAGGGTCTGTGGCAGTTCTTTGTTGAGAGTTTCCGGAAGGTTAAGAGACAGAGCTCCACCGAATATTCCTACGATTCCCAGCACAACTAGAGGCGCTACTGGATTGATCACAGTCTGCAATTATGGAAACAATCTCTGTGAGTGTTTTACGCTATCAATGTTACGAAAAGTGTTAAAACCCGGTAATTTCTAATTGTCTTGAGGCCTAGTACTGTAATTAAAAACAATATTCAAGATCTATTATAGAAGCGATCAGAACATCCAATAATTAAGTCTATGCTTATAAGGATGTTTCTAAGAATGAAACACCTCCCCCATTCCTATCATAACGTAAATATAAGTGACGACCTCTTTCAACAAGAAGACACCGGTGTACGATATCATAAGAGGATCCTTACCAAATAGACAACGAAAGGAGAGATCATGGTAGCGACGTAGCCCATGATGTGGATGAGGGCAACGCCTTGAGCGCGTACCACGGTGGGAAGAACCTCTGCGGCGTACTGAAGTCCTATGTTGTACGAGATGTTCACGCAGAAACGACCGCAGACAGCCAGAACAGCTGACGGCACACCTGTAATCAAGTAAATACGCTTGTGAATTATCAGTTACATTCCCCCCATGACCGACAACAGGAATGATTGGTTCCTTTCAGGGACTTTTTTGACGCAAATAGTCAAAATCGTGTTTGAGGCTCCCTGGATTCACGCAGAGCTTTTTTTATTGTTCTAAACGACGGTTTAGCACTGTATTCTCCCTCACCTGCAGTATGGGCTCATGTGCTACAGCAAATAAATTAATTTTGGAAGAATTATTTGTTTCGTAATTTTAATAGCCTTTATAATAATTGTGGTTCGCTTTTGAAGACTTTAAACTATCCGTTAAGTAGCTAGCTAGGCCATATCCGTGGTCAGTCTTTCTTAGCACGGTATCTAGCACTGAAATACCGTTTCAGCCACCTACACCACCCGTAAAGGTCATCAAACTGTGCTACAGACCAGGCAGCATTTTAAACCGGGTCGTGCCATCTTGTAACACTGAGAAGCGGTTGTATCAGGCTACTGTTTTGAATTTTTTTGACGAATTGATGAAAAGACTACTGTTTATGGACTTGTTTTGGTTTATTTGAATTAATCAAAGGTTATTTTAAAGGCAAAATATTTTAGGAGCTCAAGTCTACGAAGTAGATAACTGCTTCAAACGAACTTAAGCAGGAGAATATAGCTAATTTAGAAGAAAGATAAGAATGGAAAAATGTCGACCGGACCAGGGACTCGAACCTCGAACCTCCCGATTCCGGAAGGGCGCTCTATCAACTGGCCTAATCCGAGTCGACGTCCAAGGACAGATTCAACATCCCTCCATTCCCATAAACCTAAGCCAGGCTCGCCTACAATTAACTAATAACATTCTTCACACCCCAATTCTAGGAAATACGTGAAGAATGGCAATTGCGTAAATTGGTCAAAGGTATATGGAATTCAAGTAGGATGTGAAGAATGTGTTCAGGGAATTGTAGATGAGCCTGGCTTAGGTTTATGGGGATGGAGGGATGTTGAATCGGTCCTTGGACGTCGACTCGGATTAGGTCAGTTGGTAGAGCGCCCGCCCGGAAACGGGAGGTCTGGTGTTCCGAGTCCCTGGTCCTGTCAACATTTGCCCAGTTTTGTCTTTCATTTAAGGAGCTTTATTTTGAAGACTTCTTGTTCCCAAAATTAACTTTCTTAAAATATGTTCGCAGGTTTGAAAAATTTCCGCATTTAAAAATTAGTCTCTGTTACACGTTATGTAGACGCAATTGAAAATGTAGCATATTACTGACTATTCATTTGCCACAGTGTTGGCAACACTGCCGCTGTTATAGTATTATTAATATTTTACATAATTATCCTCGTACAAATTGTTGCTTGTGGTGACGTAGTACATAACTGTGAAAAATTCATTAGCCGCTACTGACAGTCTCTGTGTCCCACCATTAATCATTATTTTGCCTCTCACATAAATTACATCGTTTTAAGGATAAAAATGTTAATGGGGTATTATTCATTAAGTAAAATATATTATTCTATAATAGAAGTGGATTATTCAAATCTCTGAGTAGGTCGGAAAGCAAAGAATTGAAAGTGTACGTGGTGTGTGATAGAAGTGTATGTGTCATGGTACCTGTGGGCACAACACTGGCGAGGAGGCTGAATATGCCGCTGAGCATCATTGACCCGCAAGCAAGCCAGCGTCGACCCCAGCGGTCCAGCACGACGGTGAGGATGGTGTCTGCAGGCAGCTCTGTGGCGGAGGCCACCGTGAACGTGAGGAACACGTCCAGCCCCAGTGCGCCCACGTTGCGGACATGACCGTCGAAGCACAGGGAGATCGCCATCCTACATAACAAAGATCCTTTGTGGAAAACATTCAACTCCTTCACTTAAAGTAGAGCCTACGAACAAGCCGAATAACCTCTCCATTGCATGCTGTGTTATCTAAAATATAATTTAATTATATGCCCAACTGGTTCCTTTAACGCCCGAAATGAACGTTTCTTGAATTTATATACAGAGGAGGCCATAATTATCCTATAACCGATGACGAACGTTCGGCCAAGTTCCTAGTAGAGTTTTATTGACCTCCTCACACAAGTTTTAGAGGGTCGCTTTCTCTTCGAACACATCAGTTTAATTCAGAATTAGAGGATTAAACCTCCATGGATCACATTACCCAACTTTCCGAGACTGAGTAACTGATATAAATCGGCAATGAATTATTTGAGAAGTTTGTATTGTCTTTGGTAATACTGGGTCTCATCACTGGATCCCACGGTATTGAAACGAAGCAGAAGAAATATATGTCAAAATTTCTATATCGTTTTCTATAAACTGAACTATTTCGAGTCTGATGGAGATTTTAATACAAAAAGCTTATCTAGTTAGACTGTGCAATGACATTATTACGTGGTATTATATCACGAACCGAAAGCTTCTAGAAGTAGTTCTAGATCGCGTGGTTATATTATTAGACCATGTTGTATATACCACCAACGCAATACACGTGGCAGCCAATCACCAAGTCACTATTTACTAAAAGAAAGAAGAGAACGAGGGCTATTTGGGCAGGTTTTTTTTCTTGAATCCAGTGGACGAACCAGAAAGACTCTCTCGGGGTAAATTAAATTATTGCACACGAGTTTAATGGCTCGGACTATTAACTTTATTGTTCAGTCCGCAACATTATATTACGGAAGTGTAAGCGATTTTCTCAGGCCACTCGTTGGAACAAACTAAGAGAACCACGGCTTAACATGCAAATAAAATAAATTTATGGTAAATCACCAACTTCCTTCGAGAATGAAATGAAATTCTGAAAAACTGAAGCTGTTGTGAAGAAGATAGAAATGTTAAAGGGAGGATAAATAAACGGCGGAGGAATATAAGCATTTTGCGATGTTGGGGGATTTACCATTGCAGTTATAGCCTGTAACTTGGTGTTTACAGAATACATCAACCGAGGGAGTGAGTAATGGAGTATATTTGAGAAGTGAATAACGTGCTTATTTCCAGTCGATGCTGTGCTGTAAAAACCTTGAAGACTTACGTTTGCAAATATTTCACGAAACAGGTTGAATATAATTTGGTTTTTGGTTAATTTAGCTTGATGTTACCCAATTTAGTCTTTTAAAAACCAACCGTCCGCTTTTATTGTACTTGTACAAAAGGAAAAAACGGTATCTTAACTGAGCATTCATTAAGAGTTACTTATATAGAGCCGCTCTTGAAATTTTGTAGTAATATAAACTACAATTTACTGGGAGAGTATTATTTGTTATGCCTAATAAAGTAATGTATTGGACGAGAGCTTTGGCATGCGGAATACGCACGACTATAGCCATCTCAATCCTTACGAATGTGCAAGACTTTGGACTGAAAATGTGTAATATAAATCTCTCTGCATCTGGCACCAAGCACACGAGTCTTACTATGTTTATTTCACCAATTCAGATGTGAAAACTTTCAAGGAAGAGACACGTAAAGGAGATATTTTAACAGCCCAACATTAATCACATATGACGATAGCGGAAACGTCCAAAGTTGAATTACACAGTGGAAATCGATCTTCTTGATGTGTCTAATCGGGAAAAGATTCCAGTGATTACAGTAATTCGGGTAGAAGAAATAAATAAAATGAAAGATTATTGTACTATTTTACAGTTGCTTAAGTGATGGTATCGTAAAGAAGAATTTTTTTACTTTTTGTCAATGAGATTAGTTTGACATCAAGTGTGCGTACTGAAATGTCTCCTTACCATATGATAATGAGTAGTATTGTTATCTTCCTAAGCCTTGGGGTTCTGAAGAGGTCCAGCACTGAGTAATTCTTGTCATGCTCCTCCTCCTTGTTGAGAGCGTAACAACTTGCCTGGAAATGGAACTCGTGACAATCAAGTAGCCTGTGAGAACATGTGCGAATGTTTGTCTGAGAGTACTCACGGCAAAATCTTCGTAGACCTGAGGATCGACTTTCTTCTTGTTAATCTTCTCGAAGCTCTTCATGATGGTGAGGGCCTTGTCCACTTTGCCCTGGGACACGAGCCAGCGGGCGCTCTCGGGCACGAGCAGCGGCGTCACGAGCGCAAGCAGCAGCGGCACCGACGTCGCGATGCTCAGCCACTTCCAGTCCGCGATGTAGTATGCCATCCATGGCAGGATGCACGACGCCAACGTGAAGTAGATGGCGATCGACATGTTTGCCACGAACGTGCGGTACTTCGGTCCCACATACTCCAGAACTGCGCACAGGAGAATCAACGTTATCAATCGGATTAGCTGCAGACACGCGAATTAAACAGTGGATTCATTAAATTG
This sequence comes from Eucriotettix oculatus, assembly GCA_034510155.1. Classification (NCBI taxonomy): domain Eukaryota; kingdom Metazoa; phylum Arthropoda; class Insecta; order Orthoptera; family Tetrigidae; genus Eucriotettix; species Eucriotettix oculatus. Next base: position 50,245,789 of record CM067379.1, read on the forward strand.
GCTCTATGTGCCACCCAGCATTGTGGTTATGCTAAGGTGTCCAATTCACTCGGATAAGAATTGCTCATGAAAGAAAGTGCCTGGACAGTAACTACTGCACATTTCGTAATCGAACTGAGGCGGACCCTTTAGACTATTGTATCAGAGCATTGATATATACTGAACTGAGTTACAACAAAATTATTAATAATAGTATAATTTGTAAGAAATGTGTGAACGATTATTTGTTTTTTAAATGAAAACTTTATGGAAGGCTGAATGTTGCATTCTAGCATAAAAAACATACTTGAGAGTGTAACTATGGTGAATGCTTACTACGAAACGACGAGACGATGGAGACACTAGTTCCCGTATGATAGTGATTAAGACTATAATGGTCTACGAAACATATTTTACCTAGGATGTACATCATGGTGAAGCAGTTGTCGAAAGCCAGTCCGAGCAAGAAACGGCACACACAGAAGGCCCAAAAGCTGTCGACGAAGGCGGTGGCGATTCCGGCGGCGGCACCCACGGCGTTTGTGCCAACTAGCGCCGGGACGCGGCCGTAGCGGTCAGCCATCCAGCCGAATACAAGTCCTCCGAGGATCGCGCCAAGGAAGAACACGGACTGCGCCACCGTCGGCAGGTACGAATTTTCGCACACCCATCCTTGCTGCAACACAAACATGACTGTGATCAGGGTTTTTTTTTGGTTAACAGGCTTCATGAGGGTGAACCTGAAACAGGCAACTCCCCCTTAGTAGCATAGGAAGGGAATTAAAAATGGGGGATGCGGAAGGCAGATCAAGATACCAAGGGTTAACTAGGGCCCCCGGGCTATGGTTTAAGGATCCTACCCGGTGTTTCACCTAAAGAGATGCAGGTAAAACCCTAGGTCGGGCATTTGGTACTGTTCTCACGCCCTTCCGAATGACGGGGGAGGGGGGACGAGTTTGCTGTGGGGTCACAGCATTCCCTTCTCCATGTCTCTACCAGTTCACAATGCAGTTGGCCGATGATCCAATGGGATCAGCGGACAACTCTTGCCCAAGGTCTTCGACACCAGTACATATACATCCTAAAATAGGTGACGGTGTCTCGGCATGTGAGAACTTTGATTAAAAAAAACAGAGAGAGTGCGAGGCATTCCCGAAATAATCAGGTGAGCCCCGCAGTCAGTCTGGGGTGAAGCGCCTGCGAGAAAACTCCCGCAGCGCCTTTCTTCATGATCAGCGATGATTCCACACTACACAGCATTACACCCGTGCCGACTGGGAGATTGGATGCTTCTGGTGAGACTGCGGACACTATTCTCTTCGTCTATTGCCAGTTGTTGAGAGTGGCTGATTCAAACAAATTGCTGGTGTCCTGTCATGTCCAGATTCACGTCTGTAAATCATTCTCACTAAAAATCAGTGGACGTAACGTAGTTTTACTAACAATTCCATCTCCTCGTCTGTCAATAAATTTACTCCAATTAGGAGCTTAATTCATTCAATCTTTGCCGTTGTCTCAGTAAATCATCTGAGACCGTGCTTATAGTTTCAAAGTGCTATGCATATAATATAATATTTGCACACAATATACACGAGTAGAGAAGAATGAGTAATCATTCTAGAGACGTAATTATTTATATAGAGCCACACTTGAAAGTTTGGAGTAATATAAATTAGGTGAAAGGTGGAATTTTCACCGTTTATTCTAGTTCTGAACTTGCGATTCTTCAGGTATGATTTTAGTAGTCTTTTAAACATGAGGGTGCAATATTTCAGCTCATCAGCTTAAATACGCGCGGTTGTTCCTATAAACATCATGTCATGGTTTCCCAGTTTTATTACTCTTCTGACTTATAGAAGTGGAATTTTAAATGAAACCTATTTTCCATTGGGGACAAAGCCAGTTCTTTTTCTCGTAAATGTAAGAATACTTTTTATTGTATAAAACAGTGTGTTTACCACTAGGCAGCATAAATTTAAGCGGATCTTGCTGCACAATGGTGAGTAATTCTCTGGGAAGTTCAATTGGCTGAACAACCGAGGAAAGAAGTCGAAATTAGTACATTACAATAAGATAGTGTTGAAAACAATATTTCTTCATAATGAGATTGAATTACCTTCTCTCGGTTAAGTGGCACAAAGAACTTAATCATTCAAGACATGAAAGCTGTGTTCAATTATGACCAATAAAGCTTCATGGCCTGTTTGCAACTGAGTTGCATCACGTGGAGTAACGAGGACAATCAAGCAACGACCAACCAGGAACTTGCTCGTGGGAAGTCTAATCAGACTAGATTTATATTCCACTAATTTGATAAGCTGTTGAATATCGTAAGTTATTCATAGTCGGGCAAAAATGTTTACAATTCTTAAACTACAGAACCACAGAACCAAAAGTAAACTAATTGATGCTCCACTGGTTAGGAAACTACTCCGTAATGATTAAATATTTTTAAAAAAACTTCTCAATAACTAATACTCGAGATCCTTTTAAATGAACCTAACCCTGATAAATATCAACGTAGACAATAAGTTAGTAAATGTTCTCTCCTGTTACAAGTCATAAATAATTGAATTTATTAGATGTGCTTAGAGATTATTTCTCCCATAATATCTTAAACATTCAAAGTGGGAGTCGTTGAAATTGTAAAATGTTTTCACATTGGAACTACACAAAATAGAGAATCCCATATATTTAGGACAAAATATAAAATTTATATTTAAATGAGATTATAGATTTGCTACATAAACTAAGAACAATATGGTAAATTTGGTTAAAATTTATAGAAAAATAACATGTACGTTATTTTTTATTATTAATGATTAAAACAATGCCTGACCTAATTTAAATTCTAATTAGTAATATATTGCTACGGTCTTAATATGTACTTAGAATCTTTTAAAGTTCCTAAAAATGTTGACTGTTGGCCGTGTTGAACTAATTTGAAGTTATAATAAACTTTTTTCATTCATTGTACTCACAAACCAATAAACTTTTTTGTCTCAGGAAGAAAAACTTGTGATTTTGATAGTATAATTTCTCCTGAATTCAAAGATTATGTCGGCTTTCCCCCATCACGCAAGGTTTCCGAGAGTCTGACATTATAATTTAAAACACTGCAATATTTTCTGTGTCGGCTAATTTACGCGTATTTACAGTAATAATTTTGAAAGAATACCAATCTACAGCAGTGGAATAATTTATATACGACTGTGTACTTAAACCTGCATTTTAATTATAAGATGACTGGAAAATAATTATTGCTTATAATGAAGGTTAAAAATATTTGGCAAGTCTGTGAAGCTTACCCGATTCATGCGGTTTGTGGCGGGCCACTTACAAATTTTAATTGTTTGTATTTCGGTAATTATGCGTTTCAACCAATTTATTTTTCTTTTTCAACTTTTTTCAAGACAGGTGAAATTTTAATACCGGACGTGTACACGCCAAATTACATCCAGCGTGGCTACTTTACGCGTATTTACAAAATTAATACCGTAAAGAGACCTATCTACTGCAGTAGAATTATTAATGCATTGTAGCGATGAAACACATCTGCTTGGATTTCGGCGGTGCGGAGTCAAAAGAAAGGAGACAGTATTTGAGCCAGGGGTAATAAAACCCAGACATTCGGACGCCAGCTGGGATTGTCCCGCGACTGCTGGAATATGGAGACGGAGTAAGCGTGGATTTTCCCCAAAAACCGTGGGGGGTGGGGGGGAAGAGCAAACTTTTCTTCCCAGAGAAGAGAAACGATCAATCTGATTGGTTAATATCCATCCCTGCCACATACGGGATATGAATTAAAGAAGTGGGGAAGATATATTAAAAACCCTCGCAGGCAGATGTTTCGGGCCACGTGATCCGAATTAGGCAAGAGGGACTGAGGGGATGAGAACGGCTGATCAGATGATATTAGTGGCAGATTGTGAGATTTCAATGCAGATGATCACATTATAGGGTAGATAGCCTGAGGAGACGAGGATAAACTGGAAATTGTCCTGAAACAGGAAGCGACTGCTCCTAGGCGTGATCGAGTACGACCCAAATAGGAGGAAAATGCAACAAAGAAGGCGCTGGAAGGTCCATCATACTGACACGGTAACTTTTTCCTATACTGCCAGGTCCGAGTAGATTTTTTGTGAGATATTTTGATCTATGAGAAGGCCCATACCATACGACCCTGAGTGTAGAGATTCTTTTATATAGGGCCCTATAACCACTTGGCCACACCAAAGAACGATGATAAAAGAGGTCAGTACTTATATCAATTACAGTATCTGTTAGCGCTTTTCACTGGTGGCCTGGTGCGCCATGAAACAAATTAATGACGTCACTCTAACGACATCTCACATAATCTGCTGCCACCGGAAAATTTATTTAATAAATGCACTTTAAAAATGATGATAAAAAACCTTTACTATGTTTAATTTTTTTTATCCCGACCGTTTAAAATCAGCAGATTGTCCCCCGCATGGTTGAGCGCTATGTGGAACGTCATAATATATAATAGATACCTCGGAGGCGATAGTGCTGTATGGAATCTCCGTAGTGTCATACTCCCAGCCTCTGGAGCAGGGACGAGTGGGCAAAGACGGGTTTGTCTCCAGACTGTAGTTTCCTAGACGTAGTATCGCTGCCCAGTCTACGTCATATTCCATGCATCTGTCGAAGCCTTCCTCGGTCTTCGGGATTGCCAGCAACTTCCTGTAACACAAATTTCATGTTATTGTAGCTTGTATATGAAGAACTTTTAACGCATCAGATTATACAAATTTAACAAATTTCCAACCTACATTGGTAAATAAAACCCAATATTCTTTTATTTAAGTCTGATACCTAATACTCTTCAAGCTCGGAATATAGATTTTTTAAACAATTAATTTAGGAGGAAATATTTTCCTTTCAAGTAGAACGCAAATCATATCATTGAGGTGGAACAACGGTGTATTGAAACTGAAAGGAAAGTGTGAAAGATTATGTCAGAGTTAAAAGACTTGCTCAAACGTCTAACGACAGGAATTATTAGACACGCACATAACGAGAAAAAGTGTTTTTTGAGTTCGATAGCTAACTAAATATTGACCACTATCCACTTCAATTTATACGTAAACATATGAGCTTCAGATTAATTCCAATCCCAACCAAAACAAAGCTATGAAGATTAATACATACACTGATTTCATCGTTTTACCATATTGTGGTGCTTTGTCACAAAATCTAATACATTTGTAATGCAATCAGGTGCCCATATGTTTGACATCAGTCTTAATTTATAGAATATTAATGGAAAAAAATTAATATCTTTAAATTTAAAAAAATGCAATATTATTCGAGTAGCTTTCGACAATAGGCCATATAGATTTATGTGATGAAATAAAACATCAACTCAACCATCCAAATTGATTAAAAAAATTGTCAGCATGGAGACAAATTCTTCAAAATTTTATGAGATTATTTCCCGTTAGCTGTAAATGCCAGGTACATTTTTGAAACACGACTACACGATAAAGAAAAATTTTACTAAGACCAAATTGAAGGTATATACATTAGGCGTAGGAGTCTTTTTTGAAACATAACAAAATCTATTGTATTATTATTACTTATTATATTTTTAATTTTGATACTGTTTCAATACAATGTTTGGTTCTTTTTTCATACAGATGAATATGGCATACTACCAAAAGCTGCTTGAATAATAATGTATACCTTTAAAAAATGTGAAGAAATTACTATTTTTTTTAATATTATAAATTTAAGACCAATACGAATATTTATTTCGTTGAACTGACTTCTCGTTTCCATATTTGTAACTTCCTCAGGCAGTTTCTTCAAATTTTGAATTTTTTTTAGCAAAAGCAAGTACAATATATAAAAATATAAAATTGACTGACTACAAGGGCAGCTTCAACCGTAATTTATTAGTTTTTTTTACGATAAATAAATAATTGATTGAATCAGACTAACTAATATAAATAAATAGCCAAAAGTCAGAACTGAAATAATTTTACTTGAAAACGTTTCCGGGGCAGGAGGTTTCAAAAGTTGAGAAACGAAACGTTTTCAAATAAAATTGTTTCTTTTCTGAGATTAATTTTTACTTTAAAATCAAAATAATTAATGGAAAAGCAACTTTTAATTTTAAGTAGAAGTCCTCTATGTCAAATCCTGTTAAAACCTTGGATAATATCTTAAAATATATTGATAATGGGACATACTCAGTGGACTTATAATAAAAATAATTCTGTTATTTATTTATTGTTAAAAGCAGACGTTAATTGATTTAATATTGTATATTTTTAAGAAATAAAAAGATAATTTTTTATTAATATTTAATAAATTAAAACAGCTTTTAAACTTTTACTTTTAAACTTATGGTTATTTAAATTTTTTAATTCCTTGAAAATGCACTTTTTTTAAATGCTACATTCATTTGTTATACATACATCTAAAACTTCCTTTTCTGTATTCAATTAAATATACATAGATCCTACCAACTTTTGTTAATACAATTTATTGTTCTGTGGCTTTTGTTACATCGGTCAAACTAAACGGACTTTAATATAATATTTTACTAATTTTAATAACCGTGCAACTACGACCTGCGCCATTGACTTACTTGTCATCCACAAAAGTTTCAGTACTTATTTACAACGAATATGTTAATGTAATGCCCAAAGAGTAAAATTTTATTTTTCACGGTTTTTAAGGGCGAGTCTCAGAAGTGTGCGCATTTCTTGGTTTCATTACACTTCTGCGTATTTTTCGTTTGGAAAATTAACGAACAATTTGGTTTTCATACTGCAGAATTAAATTCTAAGGTATTTTATGGTCTTATAAAAAGGAATTCATTTATGGAAAAATAATGAAATTGCTTTGCCCAGTTTCAAATCTTCAGTAAATAGTTCGAGGTCCTTTTTGCGCCTCATTCATCTCCATTAAAAGGCCTTTGTGAAACACAACAACAAATTTACAATGCATTGATTGGGGAGCTGCAGAAAGCTTTTGTGGCCAGACTAACCTGCCACAATTTAAAATTGGTCGTCTGCTGCCACAAAGGACGACCTAATCGAAGCCGCGCCTGGTCAGTTGAGATTGAATTGAGCGCGTTCCCTATTCGCCATTCTAGGACAAAGAAGCTTTGTATTCGTTATGACTCGCCACATATGAGAATTTCAGCCTTCAGAATAAACCTTATGAGAATTCATTAAGTTACTGTTTCTGATTCTCCTTTACTTCACTCTTTCTCGTTCACTATTCTTAACTTCCATCACACGATTTGAAAATTCTGCTACCGAAGTTAAGTATTGCCCTCTGATTTGACAGATATGTTCATAATTTGTATTACAGATCTGAATATCCTTTTCTTTCTTTGTAATTAACGAAATACCTCTGTTGCTTCTCGGGTTGTTCGATGATTATAGATCTGACAATGACGTACAGAAAGAGCGATACACTATAAGGATTTTAATAACACTGAGAACTAATATTTTATTTGTGTATCTATAGAAAGATTGTCAACGAAAACCGAAGAAAAAGGTAATCTGGTCGGTATCCGAGTTTCTGATGCTGTCTTTTACCAAGACTTGTATTTGGTTCGTGAAGTTTAGTTGTGTACTAGCTGACGTACCCGGCGTTGCTCGGATTCACGTAAATAATAAAGCAGGAATGTAATTAAAGATAAGTTTATTACACTACTTGAGGGTACACTACATTCATAGTTCTACTCCAGGGGCGTGTAAACACTCGTATTATAAGCTTTCTAATAGCCTAAATCTATTTATGTTGTCAAATCCAACCTATTTTCAATCCGAGGTTGTGTAAATGGCGAAAAAACGGTATTTACAGAGAGGTGTCATTTTGACCCATTTACGGTGGTCTGAAAAGGTCATATGACCAAAATAGTAGAGAATCGAATTTCGAATCGACCATATGTCCTCAGAATTTTTCTAAAATACTCAGTTTTCAAACTATTGGGGCATAAAGTTGAATAGCTTTCATCTTTAGATGAATGGATGAAATTGTCCTGTAAAATCTATATTTCATTTGTGCGTATTAAAGCAGATAAAAATTACATACCTTAAAATTTAAATCAAATTTTAAAACATAAAAATAGCCCCAGGACCCTTGATTAATTTTACATCGGTGTGATTCCGTGCTGTAAACAATTTTATACAACAATCTGCTTCTGAGTTGGTAAAAAGCGTTAGGGCTAGAAAAATTCTTTTACTTGGCTGGAAACCTGAGAACAGGCAATTCAATTGCAGAGATATATAGCGATCTCCTCCTTCAATTTAGCTGCAACACAATCAGTTTCACCTGGTGTTAGACACAAGGAGTAAGATTTTTCAAGTTGATGTAAACAACTTGCCTGCTAATCTCATTGATTACGGTTGACACGTTTCCCGGAAATCCTACTTTTGAGTTTCCTCTAAAACAAAGAGCTAGGAGCCTCATTCAACTCTACACTCTCCTGAGATTCTATTATGAATACTGCTACTCGGTTTTCAACAATAAATACGTCTTCATGTTAGAAACCTACATAAACGTTCATAAACCCAAGAGAACCAGAATCCGGAAATGGTACTAACAAGGAACTTATTCTGGAAAGTAATAATTATTCCTACTATTTATATCGTTAGTCATGTGAAATCTTTATGAAAAAAGAACAGTGTAAATAGCAGATTGCTAATATTAAAAATAATCTTGACTTTCTATAATAAATATAGTCTAGAAATTAAGTTGCGGTTTTTAACCGCGCACCCATAGAAGACGTTTCAATGAATGCAATGAGCAGATATCGTCATCTAAAAATTACTCTCGCATAGTATTTGACAACTTCATTTAAATTGTATGTATTAACTGGGAAGGTTTTGTTTCAAATGGAGTTATTTAAGAATACGTTAGTAACAAACTGACTAGTTCTCAAAAATCTGTTTTACGATGTTGTCTGTTCAGAGAACAAAAACCGTGTCAGTTATATAGAAACTACATTACTTATATCTTTAATTTAATGTCTGATTTTTCTAATACAATACATCTAACAACACATTAAAAGATATTGTTTTATAACTTAAAAAAGTATTAACTACAAAATTTCATTTAACAGTGCCGCGTTTCAGCGTTTCTTTTTAACCTGTGATTTGTCTCAGCGTTTCCTCAAGTTGGCTTTGATCAAAATTAAATTGAAATTGAATTGCCTGTTCTCAGGTTTCCAGCCAAGTAAATGATTTTTTCTAGCCCCAACGCTTCGATGATCCGACGGGGTTCAACAGTTCACGTACAATTCTTCCCCAGGACTCGCTTACTTATAGACCGCAATCACGGTCAACTTAATTTATATTGTTACAGGCTATTTCCCACCCTATGTGTACGAAAATACCTTAAGAGAAGACGTCCGTCAGTAAACTCCAACCGAAACGACTTGCTATTAAACGCAGTCAAACGTTAATTCGATCGTAACGCCGAGAAACTATACAAACATAAGTTTTATAAAGGTATTAGACACCAATGTCAGATAAAAAATTATTATATTTCGATACAGGATGGACCTTCATCATTTTATCAGAATTAATATCTCCACAAATTAAATAACCCCTGATTCAAATCTAACAATCAACTAAGCTATTAAGAATAAATAAATCTGGATACAATTAATAAAATTTCAAACCGACTTGTATTAGAAGATTACAAATCAAACAGAAAATTGTTTTTGAGTACTATGGTATTATGAAATATAAATAGATAAATGACTGAGCAGTCTGTAACTTATAAAGAGGGCGTTAAAGTAACTTAAAATTGTGCGAATGTCAATTTTTATTTACAAAATAAATTTCACTTCTATCTTGGGAATTAATTATATGTTAATTGTACTTAAACAATTGTCAATGACCGGTCCTGCTTAACTAGTTCGAAACTGTAACTAAGTAAGAGCAAAATATGAAAATGGGTCCCATTACGATGAAAGTGGCGCTTCTTGCTGTGAACGCCCTGCGGAATTTGGCGGTACGGAATCAAAGGTAATCGGTGTGAGGGAAGTCGAAGTCGTAGGTTATAGAAAGGGTTAATAAAAACCCGACACGACGGCGCGGATGGGGGTTTTCCCCCACGGTAAATGTGGCGACAGCGGATGGTGAGCGAGGATGGTGCTTTTCCCCAAAAACGTCGATGGAAACGGGCAAACGGCTACTCTCAGAGAGGACAGATAAGAATTTTTATTGTACAATATCGAGACCCACCACCGATCAATATGAATTAAGAAAGTGGGAAAAAATCATTAAATACCCAAGGAAAAATGGATTTAGAACATTAAGGGCGTGTAGTTAGAAATTAAGGTCTTATAGTTTATGTTTGAGACATTAAGAATATTATGATTGGAGATGAAGATTGAATTATAATAAGGAGCCATAAGTAATTGGAGATTGTCCTGGCCGTGGACATTTGATCAGTGGGTGGAAGGCGTGATCCATCCCGGATCATCAAAGTGCTCATTTTGGTTCAATGCGGAAGTCCAGATGGGTCCAGCGACAAATTCCAGGCAAGCTGAGACGACACTGTAAATACCATTGTTTCTAACCTTGTGCCTATTTACTATTGCTGTCAATTCTGAGTAGGATTTGTGTTATTGATGCTGCTTTTGGGTATGCGCGTTTAAACGACACTTAGTGTAAAGCTCATGTATTTAGTTTATTAATTTTGTAAATATATATATTGTTAATATTTTTTAAAAATGCCAGCTTATAACTTCAAAGTGAGCAAATTTGTAAATTGATAAATATAGAGTATATGGTTTTTCATTCTTATATTATCTTATTTAATTACTAAATAAATTATTAATCCCCCACATATTCATTACAGCAAATGTGACAAACGGAATAGTTTTATCAGTTAATTAACATTCTCTGCAGCACGTGAATGGTCGAGTTAATTCAAATCAGTGTTTGCTAGCTGACAGGACTGAATGAAGTGACGTTGTTGGATGAACTAGAGTGTATCCGGAATTCGCTATATGCGTCCCCTCGTCAGCATTCCAGTATAGCACGCATTCCATTGCCATGATAGCCACAAAGATCACTCAACCGTTGTTGTGATAGACACATACTTCAGATCAGAACTGCAGACTAAAATTTTCGCTCAAGTTGCTATATAATTACTATACTATACAAATTTCTGCCGTAACGAACAGATAATTTTATACTACCAGGTCGTATATATAATGATACATAAAAATTTTAAAGAACAACTTTTGAAGGCTGTTTTTACAAATGATTTAAAACACGGAATTACAGATAATGTATGTTATGACGGACAATTATAAATCTTTCTTGATTGAGGACGTAGATATTCCCAATTATTTCACTTATCTTCACTGTCTCCTTTCAATCTTTTATGTATCGCGAAGACTCACCTGGACATAAAAATGGTGCCCAACGTGGGGTGCCATTAACTAGATGGAGTGGGTAGTTATAATGAAATATATAAAGGTAAGAGGTGAACGTTTAATGTTATTTACATACAATGGACTGGAATAAAAGAAAATATTTACAAAACGAAAATTAAATAAGGAAGATATATGATTGGACGGAGAAAAAAGGGATCTCTTGTTCTCGTGCTTATGCTTGACACACCTACGGAGGGAGATGGCAGGGATCTTGAATATGAGATCAAGAGATCTGATTGTTTCTCATACTAGCCATATATTCTCCTTAATTTAGTTTTTTTGTAATGTATCACCCTTAAAAATTCTCCTTTTAACTTTTACAATTCCCTGCCCAGTCACATTCAAATGTTCGTTTCTTCGTGGAGCCCCACCATAGGAAAAGGAAAGTGCGCTGATTAAACATTTGTGAGTCTATTGTCAGCAAAACTAAATCTCATCGTGACTAAACTTAGCACGGGAATGTAAATACTATGATGTCACCGCACACGCCGCGGCGTCCCGTGTAAATATCCGGAGGCGTGCAGTTTCTTTTAGGAGTTGGAACACTTGCGTTGTGCCCTGTTACTGCAGAATATATTAATGTAATTTGGGGTTTTCATTACTCAAGGAAGTTATTCTTGAAAAAGTTTAATTTCAAAATTATTTCATCACTGGTTTGTATTATAAGTAAAATATTATCCCGACACGCAGATAATAAAGAAGAAACCGGTAAGAGCGCGGGAAACGCATAAACTGCGAAACTATTCTTGATTGTAAAGAATTAAAACTATCCGAAATATGTCAATATTACTATAAATTAATAAATTGTCAGGAACAATTAATAATTGAAGCAGAAATTAATACTATAAAAAATATATTAAGACTACGTCTTGATTCTAATTTGGGATCCACTAAATGTCTTTTTCAAGACTAAAAATAGAAGATTCTGATTTTTAATACTGTACAAACTATGTCTAATACCTTACTTCACTGAATAATTTTTTGTTCTTGTACCAATAATTAATATATTATATTTCCTTAGAAATTTATGCAAAACTAATAAAGTCCCATATTAGGAACTAAATATAATGATAATTTGCTTTGACAAATTTTATTTTCTGTATTTCGAGCAGTTTATATTTAGTCTTGATTACACTACAAAAATTTATGTAAACTGAAGCAACTCGTAATTTACTTCACATTTTTCTGTATTATTATCAGTAGCGGGAAACTGTCAAAAGCATTCTCCCAGAAGCAAAGGGAATGGCATGGGAGATGTTCCCGATGAAGAAAATACAGTATAGAGTCTAAGAACATATTTCAGGTACCCTAAAGATTTTGACGAGGGTAAAAACTAATCTGCGGGACTTGGGGTACTATCAACTTAAGTCACGGGTACCGTAAGAAAAGTCTACACGTTGAGTTGGAACGCAAAATCGATGAGAAGGGAATGGGATTGTTCAGTGCCATATTTGGGTCTCTATTCATTCAAAGCTTAGAACAATTCAAATTTGAGAATTCACGGAAAATGTATCTCATGAACAGCTATCGGAGAAAACAAATGGCAGTAATAATTAAGCGCGCAAAGAAAATCTCAGTTTTAGGTACACGATATGATTTATCTAGGAAAACTTCAGTTTGGGTCCAAGGTGACACATGTCCACAGAATGATAAATTAGGAAGGTAACATATTCCAACCAACGATTAAGTGGGAAAATGGATTCTAACCAGAAAAAAATAATAGAAGATTCGTTTTGCTCGCAATCATCGGCCAATCTTTGTATTTGGACTAGTAGTGATACATGGTCAGTTGGAACTTCATTCTTTCTATGATGGTGGATGACTAGTGAGCATTTTTCTTTGATAAACCGTGAAAGGGTGAAAGCAGTAAATATAGAAATCAAGGTCCCTTTAAATTTCGCCACAGCAGGAGCCCAGGGTTAGTCCCTAGCGTAATTAACCACGATTCCCCATTCGTAATGGCACTTGGCGCGATATTAATGCCGGAAAAGTGGAGGCCGCGAGTTTCGACATTCTCATGCTGGTCACCTTGAGGCGTTGTCTGTGTGTAAGTAGTGCGTGCTCACGCACATTCCTCAAGCCATCACTTAGAAACGGACAACTTTCTTCTGGTTCATGCTCAGCTCTAGAAATGCTAGAACCTCTGAGCCGATTGTGATAGATCCAAAGTACCAAATTAAAGGACGGCAAGACATAATTTCAGATTAACCTTTATAATGCACAATAATTACAAACAAAACTTCGGCAAAAATGCCAACTTATCCTAGAGTCCAGTCAATAATTGTCTGCAGACGGATAGACTAATACCAGAATTTTTTTAAAAATTAAAAAATATATTTGTAACAATTTTGGTTGGTTTATTAATTTATTTCAATTTATACAGACAAGAATAATTATCTATTTTGTTAAAATCTAAAAATCAAATGTAAAGAAGATAAATAATTAGTTAGTGGCAACGAGCAGAAAAATGAATGTTACCTGTATTTTATTATGTAAATTCATAATAGTAAATAATATGTATATAATAATATGTAAGTAGTTGTCAGTGTGGTCGCTAATGACCAGGCAGTCGATGCGACCGTTATAATTAAATTTTTTAAAATTATTAATAGGCACTGTAATTAGAATATATCATCAAAATACGGTCAAACAGTCAGGACAGTTTTGATAATTAACAATGTAATTATTTATAACAATACATCATTACGTTCCCTTATGAGGGATTTCATCAAGTGAACAGTAGTTGAAAATTAATTGACTATCAATGTTTAATAATATTACCTAAAATTTAATATCTAGTCATTTCGCCCTGAATATTTTGCTTGTATACAATTTGTCTATCGTAGAGACATATTCCTTTTCTAAAAAAGATTTTAGACGAATTAATTTTAAAGTATTGAAATTTTGTTTTTAGTAGTATCAATTTATCGTTAATTTTGTAATAAGGGAAATTACCAAAAGTTTTTTTACACAACTCAAAGGTGCTAATATGTGCTCCTTGCGATGCAGGGCCTGCGCCTATCCTATATTAAAATTATTTCCTTACTGTAGGGAACATGTTATAACTTTCTGCTTTGCACGGCTGTTGTTATTGGGTTCCGCAGTTTGACCATCGTTGCTAGAAGTGGAGGTACATAATCCGAGACTTTCGAAACCCCTATTACATTTAATTGAAATGAACTACGTATTACATACCTGTATTAAATAATATTAATTCCTAATAAAAACCACATGAACCTTCAGTTTCATCTTTTTATCTACACATTGATCAGTCACTTTATCTGTATGGTTATAACTTTTCTAAACGTATGATTCTTTACTAGAAACACTGTATTTAAGCTTTTAACGACACCAGTTTCTTATACAATAGGGTATGCAAATATATTCCTTTGTTTGAGATAAAATAGCTTGCTTAATAAGGTTCTGTTTCAGTCTTAAAGAGCATACAACTTTTCATGTGTAATTATATATTTAATATTAATTTAGAGATTAGTTGAAAACGACTGGACAGTCTGCTTCCTAATGAACTTTGAACGAATTTAGCATGAGAAGCAGGTCCAGGCACTGTTTTAAAAATTCCAAGGCAATCTGCTTCTGCTCAAGGCACGCATCGCGGCAAATACCAAACTCAAACGGTTAAGCATGTGGATTACATTATTGTCAAAGTTATTATGCGTAACAAGATAGGAATGGGTGTCAGCTTCTTAGTAATTAAAGCACCGATGGACGATTCCTGAAAGGAAGTCAAATTTACAGGGGTTGGACAAAATAATATGAACACCTACATTTACATAATATTTATTGATTAATACTAGTTGGGCCACCACTTGCTTAAAGAACAGCTGCAATTAGTTGTTGAATAGATTCGTAGGGTGACTTAATAGTTTCCAACGGAATGTCCTCCCAGTCTTGTAGCAAAGCATCCGACAATTGACGCAAAGATGTTGGAGGTGGAATTCTGCTCCTCACTCTCAGCTCTAAAACTCCCCATGTCGGCTGAATGATGTTGAGGGCTTACGATCGTGCTGGCCAGGGAAGACGTTTGATGACATTCTGGTGCTCTACAAACCACGCCTGAACCTTTTTGGCTGTGTATATAGGCGTATTATCATCTTGTAATATGGCAGTGTCTGACAGTAATATACTAGCCATAGTAAGCACTTCATTGTTGAGGATGTCGAGATATTTATTCACAGTAATCCAGCCAGCAGAATACCACACGATATAGCCACCCAAATCATAATGTAACCTCCCCCGTGATTTATTGTAGGAAGCAGACAGGCCGGATCGTAGGCTTCTTTTGTTGTTCTCCATACATAAACAATGTAAATGATGATCATACCACATTCTTCCAGCTTCTATGATCGTGGCACCACTTATTTCGCAGCTTTGCGTTGTCTTCCGTTACGAAGGCTCCCGCCACACTGTTTTTTCTCAAGGGACTGTTGAGTTCAGCTATCAGTTTTGCGTGGAAGTTTTGTTATCTGGTCACAACCCTTTTTTATTTTCGTCTCTCTGCCACTTAACTTTGGTTTCGGCTGATCACTGATGATGTTTAACTATGATTTGTGAATGCTGCCATTACTGTGGATACTGTCACTCGTGAAACGTTAAACAGTTGAGCCGTTTCCGTCACAGATGCTTCCGCTAACCCCACACCAACGATTTGTCCTCTTTCGAAGTCTAATAGATCACGCATTTCGCCGATCATGCTGTTAGCCGTCGCAAAGAAAAATAATATAATATACTGCAAGATAACCTCAAAATGCGGCACATCAACTGGGGACTGCAGCCGCGAGGTAGAATTTATACGTGCACAGTGGAGCCAACCTGCGACAAGCCGTACCCTACTGTATGATGTTCATATTATTATGGTATTTAATTTAAATAGAATCAAATAGTTTTGGAACGTATATCTTATCAAAGGAGTGATGTTGAAGGCTCAGATCGCAACGATGAATACATTAAGGCACTCATTTGGCTTAATTATCCTACCAAAAACGGAATTAATACAATAAAGAAGAAACTTTTGTGATATAAAATCGTTCATAACCTCTAACCATTATGCTACGCAGCCATATTTAATTTAAAGATATCATTTGTAATACTATATTACAATTTATATTACACGCTTAAAAAGGAATTAAACCTAAAATATTTGAACGTTTCCACAGTCTCTTGAAATTGCTCGATTGTTCTTAAATCTAGAACCCACATATTTTTTAAACTCAATTATTATTCTAATTTCCAAAATTTTGTTTCAGCCATCTTCTAAATAACGCGCTACTTTTAAAGAACCAATTTGTTGAAAATAGTAATTTCACAAACGTTCACATCTCTTTTTTAAAAGCTGACAAATGTCTCTTGCATTTTCTTGATACAACTCAGAAGTATGCATTTCTGGAATATGGAAATAAAAAGCCAAGTTACACACAAAATTTTAAGCTCTGGAGCCTCCCCATTTATTCTATTTGTGACGGGGAGAGAGAGAAAGAGAGAGGGCGGTGCCATCGCGAACGCGATGCTTGGCATCGAAATTTTCTGATAGACTCTGCTGCGTTTCTCAATGAAACCAGGTTTTACACGAAATGAATAGTTAACTTGACGAAAATAATATGATTTTGTGACAGATGCTTCGTCATACACGAATAAAATATTTAAACAGAGACGTCTTAGAAGTAAGTGTGTAAAAATTTGTTCTCCTTCGTCGCTGTATGTCTAGTTAGTCATAAGCGACACCTAAAACAATGGTTCATAATTACGTTTTACTGAATTTCGGCTTTTCATAAAAAAAAGCGTTTTGAGTAATTTAGGTTAAATACCGTACTTACATACATTAACATCGGCACTTTACCCAGTTCTTGATTAATTTTATTTGATTATAGTTTTTAATTTGCTATCATTTCATACAGTATGTAAAATAAATATCACGCTCACGATTTATGGGTATTCATGTTATAAATTTCTTTAATGGATCATTTAAGTACATTTTCTATGTTCCGAATACGGATCGAGGATATTTGCAAGTGTAGGAACTATTAGTACAAACATGTCAGCAAACAGTAAGAGAAGTGTTTAAGGCCTTGAGGAGGGAGGACGCTGCCCTGACCTACAAGTGTCTCCAGTAATTGTCTCGAAAGTGTGTCGTCCTCAACGTCGGCGAAATTATAATCACATCTTGTACTTTCTTCTCGCCCAGGTACTGCTACAGTTCCGACAGATCGTCCACTAATGTCTAGCCATTGGCAGTTCTTGCTAATGATTTAGATATCGTTGTAGGGATTTCTGTTTATTAGATTAGTCGCCGTTTATTGGGTTTTAAGAACAAACGAGGAGCTGGAAAGGAATTCTTAGGGAGGGGGAAAGAAATATGGATAAAAACTATATTAAGAAGAATTGGGAAATAGTAAATAGAATTGTTAATAGTAAAAACGCTGATCTTCTATAGGTTATAAGTTATCTAGAGAGACAGGCTTGAGCACGTGAATGTTTGAAAGATGATTTAAAGCAAGGTTTATAAAGTAGGAGGAAGAGTTTTGAAGCTTCACTGGACGGAAGAGTGACCAAAGCTGTGGACGCGTGTTCTTACCTACAAATCTGTTTCAATTTTCCTACAGTCTTGTTAAAGAATGATTTCCAAAACTTGAACCAATCTGGCAATGAAAACCCCGTCAATAATGTATTTTAAGGTTTTACTATCGTTTCTATAATGACTATTATTTCCCTATAACAGAGTTGAATATCATTACAATACACGGCCTCTTAACGTGATGTGTTTTTGTGGCGTGATTCTGTAATTAAACGTTTTTCCGTCCACGAATAGTGCCATATTTTAACATAAGAGATTCTGTTCCGTGACTCTTGAATAAAAAAAATTCCAGAACTAAATAAATATCCTGCGCAAGTCCAATTTAGATGATTATTTCTCTAAGCTATATTTCTATAGGCCATTTATTTAGCTGATGAATCGATAACATTTTCTTCGTTTCATACTATAGTATTGGATTTAATATAAATGCAATCCAGTCTCGAGTTAGTTACATCAAGTTAATCAAAGTTGTACTCTTTAAATAATGCACTTATAAAATAGCATATGATTTTAGTCTGTTTTAAATAAGAAGACCGAGTAGTGTGACCTTGAATTGAACCAATCGCAACGCTTGAAATAATGTGTGGACCAAGCAGCTTTGCCGAAGATGTGTACCGCTAGAGGTGGGACCTAACACTGCTTTACCAGGCGCTTTCTCATTCAAAGCGAACTATAAGAATATTCCTCCTAGGTTAGGGCAAGAATTTCTTTTAATGAATTTGTTGTGAAAGTTTTACAGTTTCAACTGAGGCGTATTTTATAATTTGGAGGTATCCTATTTTTTTTATCGATGTTGACATTATTAGTAGGTGAAAGCTTATAGTTAGGTTTATTACAAGAAACCATTTATTAAGGATATGTATAAAACCAAACAAGCAGTCCACTATTTAGCAAAAAAATATAATTTACTTCTTCCTCATCATATAATTTCAGAATATTTCGAACTATATTTTCATAATCATCTGTACATTACACCAGTTATGGATCAGTCATTCAATCTTTCCACTTGCCATTCACATTATTCACTCTAGCGCGAATAGTTAAGAACTTCTGAATTGATTTGACGAGGAAAAAATAAATTGTGTTTCTTTTGATAAATAGTGGACTGTTTTCTTTGGTTTTCATGTATATCCAATAGTAGGAGGATATTACAGTCTTATATTATTAGTTTAAGTGTCAAAAGAAACCAAGTATTTTATGATTGAAATTAGTAAGGCATGCAGTTAACGTTGATCGATTTTAGACTCGAATCTCCAGTCAACCTTTATTTTAATGCCTGCTTTTAATATCACGGTGTATTTAACTGCCCATTAACGAACATTTTTTATTATATAAATATTTTTCATACAAAATAATATGAAAACAAATATATATATATTTTTTAATTATAAAAAGGTCTGCTAATGGGCTGTTAAATATGTCGTGTTCTTTAAATTTAATTTACTGAATGTTCCCCGGTTATCTTTAACTTCTAATGGAACGTTTATGAGTATTTTAGTTGTTGATCCTGTGAGGTTACTTGTCGTGTGTTTGCGTTGAGCCACGTAACGAGCACATCAGCTTACGTAGGAAAGACTGAAAGTTTGCCAATATTGCCTTACGCATGTTCTTTCCCAATGCACCGAGGTTCACACTCTAGCATAACGATGAAATAGATTTAGTATTTTTTTTGCCATACACTCATTCTTCCACAAACACAGTGAACCAACGTCTAAATTTCAAATTTTAAGTTCCAAATTCAAAAACCAGAGACTGTTATCATCGCAGATAATTTTGTTTGTATTAATCAATAGAATATGACAAAAAGCCTGTTAACTTCCTCATTGACGAGGCCAGTGATTGATCTCGTAAACAATCATCCAGCTTCATTTGCGACATTTATTTATCATAACATTATTGGTGCCAGTTGATGATTTTATAATGAATGCCCTTTGATTACGGGCTCGTTTTGAATTTCATAGAACATGGAACATTCAGGTTATTGGGTTGGCCGAGTAAGATTAATTATCTGACACGCATAACATTTTGCATTACGAGTATGTGCGAGGGTGACGCGATTAACAAACGATTTGCTCATGCAAACTGCGAGAGAGTAACTCGGTGGCACGTTCACTTTCCAAGGATCTTGTGCTGCTGGAGTGTTTAGAATTGAAGAATATAAACGCGAAGTGGAGCGTGAATATCATCAATGGGAATTCCGTCTTCCCAAATGTACTTATTCTTGCGAAAATTAAATCGATTTCCAAATTCTATTTGTAGTTGACAATAGTGACTGCCAACTCTCTATCTATGAGGTTAACAAAATTAATCGCTAAATTAATTCCCGTAGATAATGAAGTACAAAAGTTTATTACATTGCGTGTTGTCCTGAGTCAAACCGAAATTTTACTAACAGATCTGAAATGATGATCTAATAGTCAGATAAATTCCCATATTATTAATTAAAATTATTAAGGTATTATTATTAATAAACAACTTTTATGGGTTCTTATTACTAAACAAAGCACCACTTTGTTTAAAAATTATAAACAGGAGCTTTCTACTATTGTCATAATTAGCTGTGGAGAAATATATAATTACAATTTCTGTAATTACTTGTTAATACATAATATACCTCATATTATCCTTCATGTTGTTCAACATATTTTTTAACTTGGGAAACTGGAAATATAGGGATACACTGTGCAAATTGTCTTAAGTTATTAAAAAAATGTGCCAATTAAAATATATTGTCATTATTCAATTGTTTTAGTTATGATAATATTGGTATAGTTTGTGTTAGTTATCTTAAGTTGGTATAGATTTTAGTATGGATTAAGTGTTGCATGTTATGAAGTGTAAATCGGACGTGTATTCAGTTGATGCCAATAAAACTGAAAATAATATCAGTTGCTTTTTAAAGAATTTAAAAAATTTAACGAGGTAAATTAATAGAGTTC
The DNA here is from genome assembly GCA_034510155.1 of Eucriotettix oculatus. NCBI lineage: Eukaryota > Metazoa > Arthropoda > Insecta > Orthoptera > Tetrigidae > Eucriotettix > Eucriotettix oculatus. The sequence goes on from CM067379.1 coordinate 50,266,736, forward strand.
AAATTGTACATATGATATATACTGTGCATTAACATGTATTTATAGAAATTATAATTATATATTTAATATTGTTAGCTTCAAGCGTATTTCCAACTTGGACTTTTCGAATGTTTAGTCTGTTACTACAGAGTAATATGATTTTATGGGGTACACTTAACCTCATTTTTTCGAAATCATGTCACGAGGGCTTTCAAAGCTCCGGTGAGATCCAGTTCTTTGGTCAAGGTTTGCGTCCGTCACACTTGCAAGACTCAGGGAATTCACAAAATCACAAGGTGTTACTTTTATAACGTACTGGGGTTTCTTTGAATAAAAAAATGTAGTCCCAAGAACGTAAATTATTTTTTAAATTAATTTTTCTGTTCATTTTCATTCTTAAGATTATATTAGTATAATAATCGTTCCCTAGAATATTTTCCAGAGATTTAAACCAAAAAATTACTGTAATCGCGGGACAACCATTTTCGACATTTGTTTCCCTCTTAATATAACTTAGATTAATTTCATTAAATAATTTTTCTTATCATTAATATTAACAGTACCCTAATCAGAAACTAGTTTCGACTTTCATGATTATGTTGGTATATATTCCAGTAAAAGACCTCCCTCGTTACTTGGTCAGAACGAATCTACAATTTTATTTTTACTTCTTGTTCAGATGTAAATAGTGCAGCGAGGAATTAAGTTTAGTGGGAATGCCTCTGTACAACACATTCTAAAACTAAAACCAGCCACTTAAAAAATCGCTATTATTATTTTATTTTTCTAATTATCATGGATTTAAATGGTTGTGATTCATAATGCCCCGGATTGAAATGTACTAGTCAAGAAAGCGGGTAGGCCTAACTAGAAACCGCCGGGAGCTGAGAAGAGCCAATTACGACGCACTCCCACGCAATTACGGCTAACCATGAGTGATAATGTTAGCGGACGCAATTAAAACAGCCACTCCCACGCCATAGCCCCATCTATTGTGAGCCGGTGATTGAGAAACCAATTTTGATTATGTCCAAAAATACGACGTGATGGCCGCTCATGCCCCAAGCTCTTCCTCAAAATAAAATTCATCTGGCTGTTGCCCGCGGATATGTGGCTAATAGAAAATAAATAAATATATATATATTAACCTCTGTTAGTAAATTAATTAATCCAACTGCAACTCAGTAGCGTTTTTATTTTGCATCTGTTAAATTGTATTACGCATTTTATAGAAAATAATGCTTTTTTGAAAAAAATAAAAATAAAATTGCGTAGTTATTGACATTTATATGTATTTATAAATACAATGTAAACAGGTATCAGTCAGAATAAATTAAATATATGAAACAAAAATTAGTGTCCGCTTTGAGGACGGAGGACCGAAGTCGATGCTGTTGTTATTCCTGTCATTGGTTAATGAAATTTCAATTCCCAGCTGTAAGCAAGGATTTTGTATTGGAATCGACGAATGTGGCAACAAGCGAACCAGTACGGGTCTGTTTTTGGTTCGCTTCCATACTGGCGCGTGTCAGTCGACGTTGTGGAGCATGTGTCGATGTGGGAAACGTTTCGCTTCTCTTGCTGTTGGAACGCTGCCAGATACGGAGGCTTTTATTTTCACTCGACAAGACAGATTCAGACAGCTGCTGATTGGCTTCCTTCCCGCTACTGTCATTCTTCAAGTTTGTTTCGTTTGGCTTCAGCAACGTATCCAAACTCAATTGTTGTCTAATAGACGTTATTGCAACATCAGCACAGCAATATATTTCCCATTAGTTATTATGTTGTCTGCTCATGCTTTATAAGACTTCTGTCTTTATAGGCTTCTATGATCAAAGGCGAGAATATTTTTCATGTTGGTCATGAATTTTCCCGGTGAGAAAATGAGAAGCTAATTACTGGTCTGACAATAGTAGCAGCCAGTTAACTTTTAATAGAGTTCTAGAGGTTATGAAATGATAATAAGTCCTGGAAGATTGATTACAGCGTACTTTTACATAAGAGACTGACTCAAAGAAATGTGTATTAAAAATTAAATATTTCTGGGTTCGTTCGATTTTGGAATGACTTGAAAATTGAGTCTGGTATTTTTTCAGAAATAAATTTGAAGATCAAGAAGATATTTTCTTCCAACCTTATCTCAACATGATAAAGAGTTATCAATTCGACAGAGAAAACGGAATTTAAGAATAATAAGCGAATTGGGTGAAAAATTGAGAACAATTCAGTGAAGATCATGTATTCGTAAAGTGGAGTATCAAGAACAGTGGAGCAATTATGGTGTTCCTTTATAGCTAATATAGTTCCATCGGGCCCCTACGCTCAACCATTGTGCCATTCCTGAAAAAGTCATTGTCAAGTCATGCCATAGCCAAGCCTAGTTTGAAAATAACTGTTAAATTTATTTCAATTGTAATGATAATTTTATTAAAGGCTTCTGGTCTTTCACTGGGAATTTTGTATTTTAATACTTACTATATTTATTGGTCCTGAATCCACCAAACGATGGAAAAATTTGATACTTTGGTGCCCCTTGAGCACAATTTACAATGCTGGTGGTTCATAAATAGGGGTGGAATGTTGTAACTGGTCAAGGAAGAAGTCTTGGTAGCCAACGTGACTGCAGCTTGTAAATGAAGCATTTATTGGCGACTTACATCTGTGGCTTTATAATGTTTGCAGCATTTCGACAAAGTTAATCTGCAAAACTCGTCGGCTTTAACTATTTAATGGTACTTATTCGTAAACTAGGTGTCTTTATCTGCATGTAAGTTACGTATAAGGTTTAAATCTACTTTTTTTAAGGCTTGGTAAAAAATCTTAAACTGAAACTAGCGTGCTAGGCAGAACGAGATACTACTGTATCTCAAGAAAAAAAAGGAGAAACTGACACTCAGATTATGAGAACGACTTACAGGATGATGTACCCAAAGTTATGAAAAGGAGCGGAAAAAAGGAAAAACTGTTAGAAAAGACTGCAATTGCAAAAATAACCGTTTTGCGAAAAGAAAAATTGATTAAGCAATCAACCATACGCAAAATAAGTACAAGATTTGAATCACAAAAGGTGTTAAGATTTTACTGAATTAAATTTAATTTTATAGCCTAATTCTAATATATACACAACATATTATCGCGATCATTTTTAAAATTTATCAAAAATCTAAATTCGTTGTTTTAAGTTATATTGATATTAAATTAAGTAGGTAATAGAATGAACTGATGTTTTATACTTTGATGAAGTCATTTTTCTTTCTCCATAATTTTACACATTTGTTGAACAATAAGTGTCTTGCTCCGGCTTGGCTTCCCATACATGCAAAATGTTTTCGGATTCGCAATTGAAAGATCAACAAAATTCACACATTAATAAGTTTATCGAAATTTTCACTTATGCAATTGGCAATAAATGTATAAAATTATAATGATTAAAAATGGCTTTTTATCAACCTTTGATGATACTTAAAAAAGGGGAAAAACTTGCGTGTTTAATAAAATCTTTCGTATTGTCTGTTATAATACTTCCATGTGTACGTATTTTGCAGAATATATATATATATATATATATATATATATTAATTTACAAAACGCGAGATTAGCAGACTGTGAACATTGACGCCGTCTTCATTTTCTTAAAATATGACGGATTGCAATTTATAGAGTGTCTGAACTGTACGTGACGTTATAAACTTTTTCGTGATAACTCATACATGTACTCCTTCGACGTTTATTCTAGAAGTCTGTCATACCGCCAGTGATTTTACTCGGGGATTTTTAACAAAATGTGTACCAAATTATGTTGCATTTCACTGATAAAATGTACCAGCACGTAAGGACTGCGGTTTGAGAACACGTCCACCAAATAACCTTATTTATTTCTGCGTGGATCAAGGTTAATGTCTGCAGCGTTTTAAAGGAGGACAACTTGCCAGGAAGTCACAGTCCTTCGGCGCGGAACCAGTCACACATCTGGTGTGGGACAAAAACCAGACGAGGAAAGCAATAGCTTGCCAACGTCCAACATTCGCAAAGGTCAAACGAAATAATAGCGGAGACCTGCACAATATGAGCTCATTGTTTGCCTCTCAAGCGTTTTCAGGATGGTAAGAGCTCTGAGGTAATTTATTAAACGTGTAGATTATTTGCGCGTTCTTTGATACCGTACTCGGGGTTCCATCTTTTGAAACGAGAAAATGAAATACAGACAGAGGATATTTTGAGAAATAAAAGATAAAGTTGGAATTGATGGAAAAATATATAGGTTACAAAGGCGAATATTTTCGACCTACTATATTACGTGTTTTTCACTTATTCTCCTTTTAATGGCTCAACAGCCCTCTTGAGGGCCTAGACCTACCGAGGCGGCTGCGGACTGTCATCTGGCGTGACACACTTATTCACTTATTTTACTTTAATTATTGCTTACCAGATTTACGTCCCCTGTAACTAATCTCATTAGTCGTCAGCCGACAGTATCAGTAAATACGTTTAGCGATTAATTAGTATGGTGTTCAACAATAAATGCCTTCTTTTCTAAAATAAACAGAATATACGTCCACATTTGTGCTTTAAATTACAGCGTTCCAACTGCTTTGCTAGCATATATCACGCACAATTTTATAGTTCGTCAAAATAAAATCGTGAAAATTGTAACTAATTGGAAATTCATGGCTTACTTTGCATTGTACTAAATCATGACCTGCTTTGCTAACCGTGTTATAGTGACGGAATCTACAAGAATCAACAGGGTGATTCAACAAGAATTATCCGTTCTGACATTTTTATGTTTTGATAAATAATGAAAATATAAAATTAGTGTTCATTTTGCAATTAAGGGAAATCCGGAAAGTTTATTAATTTTTTTACGTAACCACACGAAACTGTTCGCTTGAGATACACGGTATGTCTATACGTGGAATTTAAATTCACCCCGCACTCTGGCCAGCATGTTTTGAGTTACTGATTCCACGGCTGTGGTTTTAGGGTTCCGCAGTTCGACATTTGTTGCTTGAAGTGAAGACACGTTGATTTTCATACATCCCCAACCCCTCTACAAACAAAAACCCACTTACAGCGAGGTTCGGTGACCGTGGAGACTGAATCTTTTTGTGCCATAGTCAACGAAGCGTATTATTTAAATCCCTTGAAACTTGAGACTTTCTTAGTTTCAACAGAACATTATTGAATCACAACTGGTTGAAAACGGAATCGTTATTAATTTTTTAATTTGGATGTTTCTTCTTAAGACATCCTGTATTTTGCAAAATTTTGGATGAATGAGTGTCGCGTCAAAGAAATCCCTTCGAAGATGGTAAAGATCACCCGTGGTCCCTTCTACAAAAGAAAAGCGACAAAATTTTAAATTTATTCTTCACTTGCAAATTGATATTCTGTCCTTCAATTACTGATTATTTTTGTTATGCTGAAAAATTCGCAAGAACGTCGGTTACTGTAGTAAATTGTTGAATCGAATTTTTCAAGCCAATTTCAAGTATAAAAATATCAGCGCTCTGCCCTGTGCACAATTAATGGGATTTCGGGATAATAAATGTGTTTGCTTCGATGTAACCTTTCGTCCAGTGTCAACAATAATATGATTCCCCCCCAGGGGAAAACATTGCATACAGAATTTTCCGAAAATTAAGCGACGCACCATGAATTTACATAAAAGTAAATATTATGGTGAAATATGTACGTAAAAGGCGAAGTATGTCAATGAATTAAACTTTGTTGTTATCGAGTTTATTTAAAGTAACAGTACAGCGTGAAGTTGTTTATGAATGCACATTAAAGAAATTAAGGGAAGTTGAAAGGTCATCGTCATACGTATAAGTTGTTCTTGGGTGTGGCTTCAACTCTACCGGAGGTCCATTTTCTTTCATACAGGAATGTATCACTACTTAGAGAATAATTCATGTTGTAGCCTTGCTTCCTTGTGTTTTTATTGCAAATTACGACTACCGGCTAATTTATCGCTAACCTTCTCCCTATTAGGCTCCTTTCACCCTGCTGTTAAAGTATGGAAGGTTTAATAAATATTCAAATTAGGTAAAGAACCGTTTTTATTACTAATGTTGATAATATATTGTTAACCTTTCGTTTTCAACAGAAGTTTAATAGGTTATATTTTCAACAGAAGTTTGAGCATTCGTGTTCAAGTATTGGAACGAGCAAGTTGTTTTGAGTGCTCCGTAGTAGTGCGGTAGTTGTTTACCTAAACAAGGCCGAGTGCCCCAGCGGCCTGCCTCCGACGTTAACTCCAGTGACTGAAGAATCAAATTATTAGTGATATATTTGTGAATCAGTGTACAAGACGCAATCCTATGCAGATGCAGATGCAGCTGCTTCAGAGCAACGCCAACACAGGTCAGTACTAGATCCCAGTGACACAAATAGGTATTATATGTCTAACAAAGATTAAATACGCCTCAAGAATATCAAATGATAGAATATGCATTTTCTTAAGTAACATCAGGGATGTATTAGAACTGAAAAATTAACATAATTATATGGTTATCGACAACCAAAAGGTAATTATTAGGCCTCTATTGACAATGATGATAAGAATAATAGTATCAAACGTGTGTCCTATCTTTCCAAACCAGTTGATTCTAAATGAATTCAGTACTGAATAATGTTAAATGGAAAAATAACGGAATTAAAGGCGAACACTTCTGACAAGAAACTCTCACGTATTTTAGCTTTCCGACGAGCTTCTTGCTTAGATTCAGAGCTTCTTCATAAACTCCCAGAATCGTTATTAATTTACTACGAAGACACCAACTTCAGAATATAAACTGAAAATTGTGACTTTGCCAGAGATTGCCCCCCCCCACCCCCCCCCTGCAGAAAAAGCAGTAAAATTCTACCCAGCCCATCACAACAGCAGTGTAATCAGAATCCCAAAGTTCCGATTCTCCTAGTAAAGATATTACTCTGAATATTCAAGCTTCATAATTCAGCACCGTCAAAAACGGACCAAACAATCCTAGTCTAAAAAAACACGGACTATGAAGAAGTTATAGAAACAATGAAGGATAACTTTGAGGCAAGTGAACTCAAGTCTTCCCTAAATTTCCAGCAGGCCAAGGATCTCCTTCTCAACATCTTTGCAACACAAAAAACCCTCTACAACATGGTTTACTGACTTCAAAATTTACAATAAATAAAAAGACGGCCAAAAAGTCAGTATTAAATATATCACTATTTATTCAGAAAAGCGGCGTTTCATCTCTATTTTGAGACTTCCTCAGGCTTAAAATTTAGCAAGATTATTGAATGTGCTCGTGAAGAATTTAGAATTCTTCACACGTTAATCTTTCCGGCTGAGAGAGTCAAGGAGCAAATATGATGTGTTGAATTTTAAGCCTGGGGAAGTCTCAAAATGGAGATGAAACGTCGCTTTTGTGAATAAACAGTGATATATTTATATGCTGACTTTTTGGCCATCTTTTTATTTATTAATACGTTATATTGAAGAATTTAACTGCAATTCGAATACTTAATTAAAATTCGACCTCATTTACGGTTTAAGTTGAAATGTTATTAAACTACTGAAATTAAATCGTCTGAAAGTGTCTTAATTGGCAACTAATTAAAACCGGAATGTAATAATTAAAGTAAACAGACATTTTTTAAGCTGTAAGAAAATTAATGTAATTGTATTAACGTGGTTCGTTAAAGTGTGTTATTTCAATAGTTTGTTGCTGAAATAAAGTAATTATAAATTTCACCGCACTTACGTACTTCAAACTTTTTATTGAAGAACAAATCATTGTGTTAGATACAGTTTAGAAAAATGGAAAGGGATAGGGAAAGCCAAAATTCAAGAAACCGGCGGAAGTAGAGCGCACAGAGGCTACGAATGCACATTTACGAACATCTGATACCGTCGAAGGCTGACTCTTATGTCTTTTATAATCAATCGAAACATAAAGGTCAGATCTGAAAAAGCGTGGAAGAAAACTTTCGTTTTTATACGAAGGCCGAAGCGATGCGCTTTCGCCGTAGTAATATGCGCGCCCTACTCTGCGTCTTTCGTTATTGTTGCGTCACGGTTTCCACGGGCTTTGTTGTGGACGCGAACCTTCAACGCGTAACACAGAAAATCTCAGCCTGTGGCACACTGACCGAACAGGAATGCATCTAACTGGGACAACTGCGTCCAGGTGGAAAACAGAGGAGTAATAGTCAGCAATAACGTCTCGACATAAAAGAAAACACGGTGATATGATCGAATCATTTTTAAATAAGCATTTAGTATCTCTTTAACTGAATTCTCAATTCGATTTCTATGTTCTCTATTGTTGCCAGTGTGAGTGCCATTATTTCTTACTAACTTACTTTCTTTTATACTCACTTCTAACACATTCAACATCAACAACTCCAAATGCAGGCCAATCGATAATTGGAAGCATCAGTAGTACACTCGTTTTCTGTATATTACATACAAAAATATCGTTTATCAGAATCTAATATCTAAATAATGCTACTACAGTTTAATTTCCAAACAAATTCGCGGTTAAATTTGAACGTCCGACAATATTATTCGTTTCAGAAATAAAAATCTATTAAAGGCTAATTATCCTCGCAGGCTACAAAATGACGTTTATTTTAACCAGCTGTAATTTGCTATTATTATAAAAGATTAGTCTTAGTATGTGATTAATGATGCCTGTCGATAATCTTACATGAAACCATCACCGACCCAGACTATTTACTGTATTTAATTATTGAAATCATCCCTACATAGGGCAGTTATAGATGTTTAAATTTATAAAAGAACCATAATTACACAATTTTAGGTACATAATTTTATTATACCACGTCACTTTCTTCTCAAGAAGCTTTCAATCACTACGGACACAATCATTTCATGTAAGATCAATCTTGATCAGATCTTTTATGAGATGACTATGTCTTTAGTGGCTTGTAATGAAACCCACGTGGTATAATTAAATTAATTACCTATAAATGTGGGTTTCTGATTGTTTAATTAATTATTGAAATCTTTAAATGTTTGGATATTACTTAATTCTTATAATTACGACATTTCAAAGTACTTCATCTACGGTTTATAAACCATTAATTTGATGCTTTTTAGTAATTTCTAGAAAGTAGCAGGCAATGAAAATTAATGATTAAATAGTTATTTCACAAGCTTATTTTATATAAGTTGATTTATTTTAAATTGGATTATTTATGTTTTATTTGGTGTGCCAGGTTCATCCTCGTAGTGGTCTGTCACTTTCAACAGCGTAGGAAATGATAGGGAACGCCAGAACGGGTCCCATTTGAAAAGGACTTTAAAATACAGGACTATTGTGTTGCAGCAGAAATTTTAGAGTAACCTTCTTATGAGGTATGTCGGGATATCTGTAGTTATCCCACGAACTTCCGATGTCTGTAATGGGGACATACATTCCAGTCTCCACATTTTTTTAGAATGACAGGCTGTATGAGGGCCATCCACGTTGTGACCTTTCCCTTTAATTACCACAGAATGGGTTTGAAACGGGAAGATGCGGAAGTTAGTGCAAGGTAGTCAAGGGATGACTGGGTTCCTCTTCACAATTCAAAGAAACCTGCAATAGAAAGGCCGGATATTTGGTACTTCTCAAACGTCCTTACTATAACTGGAGTCATGTTTTGTTGTGGGGACTCAACGGACTCCATGGCTTGACTAGATTTCGGATGCATCTGGCTATCTGATCAGTGGCACGGTCTGTTCCCCCAGAATATATAGCCATCAAAGGCTTGGTCGGAGTCAAGGTGGAGAAAATTCTAAGGGATTAGTCCAATCTTGGCGGGAGGGGGAAGTGACAGGCTACATGAGGGTGAACCAGTTAATTAACGATGTCGAATTTGGAAAGGGGAATACGGAAGAAAAAGGAAGGCAGCCAAGGATTAACATTTTTTGTATAACAGGCTACACGAGGATGGCAACTCCCCTTTAATAGCATTTGGAAGGTAAATAGATAAGAGATGTGGAATGGAGAGGAAGGCAACCAAGGATTGACTAACGAAAGCCGCGTTTACTCTATGGCCACGTATTTTCATGCTACGGTATTACAGTTTATTGAGAATAATACGTCGCAAAGTGATGAAGACGAAAAAATGTGTTTTTGTTCATTTCTTTCTCTCCATTTTCTGTAAATAACTGTATTTCTGCGGACAAGATGCTTCTTCAACTGAAGTTGTAAGTGAAGCGAATCAAATAAAAATCGGTAAATAAGAAGGCGAAGGGATTATACGCAAAGCTATAAAATAAACTTTGCAAGATATCTTCATTATAATTTACGTGTTTCGCGGTTGGTTAAATTAACTCAGTCTCTTTTCCGGAGAAATGAACATTGAAGGTACCGTTTGTTTATTTTAGCCGTTAACGAGGGAGCCGTCAAGAAGAACGACTATTTTAAATATTCAAACGTTGTTCTTGCAGAACCGCATTTGCATTACAGTTAGGTTTTGCGCCGCGTTCCCGAGATAATACAAACACTGCGAATATTAGCTTGGCTTTTTGTGATTATCGAAGCATCCCACGAGAGGCACTGAGATGTGACGTCGAAAGCTGTCTCGCTCTGGATTTCATACGCAAGGTCAGCGAGACTGCGCCTTGCATATCTCATATCTGTCCGAATTTATGCTAATCTTCCGAAGCACGGACTTGACTTCGTTTCATTTTCAAACTACGATTCAGTTTTCAGCAGTCCTATCAATATTTGGTTGATTCAGTTCCATAAAGACCGCGGTGATTTCTACGTTCTCTGCTGTGGAATTCCCTACGAAGATGACAGAGCTGAAACTTGCTTACGCAAACATCGTATCAAGGAGAACTTCTGTTACTCGTATCACAGTGGTGAATATAATTTACGTAATCGTTTACTCAAAATTATATACACTGTACACCCCAAGAATTCCTATAGAAAAAATCGAACGATTTTTCTGGCCAGTTAATTTATTTATTATAATATTAACACTTGACAGTTTTATAATTATTTATTTACTATAATTCGCTCCTTGTTTATTAGTCACAAATTAAATACAGTCGGACGTGTTCCTCCTTGGGATGTGAAGGAAGCTCAACAACCTACACGATGTGTCACTTCAAAACTGCTTAATTCCAACAAAGTTTTCTGACTACAAGTTTACAATACATAAAACGACGGCTAATAAGTCAGCGTGTAATGTTATTAATATAATCAGGCATAAAATTTGGCAATTCACGATTAAGTCTAGAAAGGGAGACGTCACTTAGCATTTATATTAATTAAATTTTAATAAAATTATATGCTGCCTTATTGGCCGTCTTTTTATTTATTGAAAACTACTTATTGTTGTGCAATCCGTTTGTGGCTTGGACAAGGAGTTCTCGGGATTCCAACCGGGTGAAAACATTGTAGTAAGACGATGGTGAGGTGAAGATGACAGCAGTGACCGCCGTCGAAACGTCGTATTTCTACAATGTTTTCACCCGAGATCGTCTTGCCCATTACATACACCGGGAAAGCTTTCATTCCATTTCATGCGGTTTGTCAGTTTTCCTTGTTACAATGCTGTTACAGAATTCAGTAAGTCATAACACGATATGCGCTTTGTGTGAATTTGTGCGTTATGCATTTTTTACGTATAGTTAAGTTAGTACGAAAAAGTAAAAGTCAGTCTTGAATGGTTTTTTTACCAATAAATATCTGAATTTTTACAGTAAAATACAGACCTACAAAATGGAGCATGGTTAATAGGTTTAAAAGTAGTTTACGACCAATAACAAACAATTTATTTTAAAAATCAGTTTAAAATAGCGATGCTTTGGTCCCTATTAGTCCCATCTTCAGGTTGTCACGTATGAATTTCAGGATTCACTAATATTTCGGACAATTCACCAGGCGATGAAGGTACAAATAGGATATATACCGAAACTTTGTTACTTTAAACTGATTTTTTCTTATTAAAACATTTTCTATCGGTCATAAACTACAATTTTCTTATCTAATAAAACACGCCTAAAATAAAAAAATATTAATTATGAAACCTCCTTATAAAGGCAATTCCTTAATCGGGAAAAGATAATATACTCACTTTCAGAGACTGGTTTGTCGTTACATCTATAGGTGTTTAAAGGCGGAGTCAACAAAAATAATCTTTACACGAAATGTTGCGTGTGTTATAATTTTGTAAATGGGTTGTTTGAAGTAGAAGTTTTTTACGCCTGCATGGTTTAAATTAAATAAATGAAAAAGCCGAGAACAGACTTTTAAAATTATAACTTAATTAATGAAGCTGTCTGTGTGGATCGTCACAATAAACTTCGTCTTCCCAAACCTGACGAGAGTTCATGTGTAGCATAATTAATTAAATTACAATTTTAAAGTCTCTTTTGGATAGGTTTGCAGTCGAACCCATGAGGCAGATGTTGTAAATCCACAATACATTTTAAGGTAATTTATCAGAATATTAATATACATAACATAATACGGAACAGTGAGTCGAGAGATTGGATGAGGAGAGGCTTTAGTACAATGAAACGTAACTCACTGGCGTTGGCTGACGTCATCTAACACTATTAGACCGCCGCCACCCACACGACCACACACACACGATTGATTGTAAACCATAGTAGTAGATACTCAAGTTTGCGCTAGTAAGTGCTTTTTATTATAGATTTTAATTTGACTATCTTAGCCCAGAAGCTTACAGTGGACCTGCCATATTTCTTGGCATTGAATTTTGACTAGAGTGTCATATAAAACATGTTCTTTGTTGATGCGACTAAATAAGCCACCATATAAAAGAAACCAAACTACCATAGTGTTAACCAAAAGTTGTATGACCACATTGCAAAATAATAACTGCTTGCTTCAAAGAAAACGAATTTCACCATCGCACAAAATCAAACTAGCGACTATTTTCCAATGAATGTTTAAATAACAGCGTATGAAGAAAATAATGATAGCCATTACAGGAAAGGATATGATACGGATTTTTAAAATTCATTTTGTGACTACAGTTCACATTAATTTACGATCAATATTGCGAAACTTATGTTATTATACGACTTATTGGCTTTGTAAATAAACGAAAAAATTTAATAAATATTAATTAGATGAACTGCAGTCAGACTGAATTATTGTTTATGTATAAAAATATAATAATATTACAGGCGATAAAATAATATATAATTGAATTTCAAAACTTAAATACACAGGATCCTACGTTTGAAACTACTTATGTTAAGATATGATACTAAAATACAATATCAATTTTATCCAACACACTATAGAAAAAGCTACAGACTGATAATAAAATTATTCAATCATGGCTGTAATATATCGTTTTTTTAACTTATAAGTTTTCTTTGCACTACATATATTAGTAAGAATTTGTTAGTATTAAAGGCAGCTCGCTGAATATAGAAGCAGATATAAGAAGTAAAAAGGTAAAATGAAATCTCAGATTTAGACAGAAACAAGAGGAAAGTTGACGCACACTGACACAGAGGAAAGTACCAATCATCAGGAAATAATCCTCTAGTTTAAAAATATTAGTTAAGCAAAACCGTAATAGTTCTTTTAATTTATTTAAATGAAAATTTTAATTGATTTGTTTAGCTATCCTATAATCACGATTTACGTATAAACGAGTATTTCTTATTTGACTAAAAATTTGACTCAAATTTTCTAAATAAATGAATAAATTATTTTTCATCAAATTTTAATTTTATATTAAATTACTTTAGAATATGTAGTAGCACAGAAATTGAGGACCCGTATAAAAGACAAACTTTAGAATAAAAAAATTTTTTTTAATCAATGTACATATTGACCAACCGTAGTGGTCGTCAATATTTAAAACAGACTGAAATAATATGAACAAAGATAGTGCCAAAGGTATAATATCCCAAACTAATATTTTACAATATATATAGAATATTTTCAAGGTCCGTAAGGGTTGGTCGAAATATCCGCTGTTCCTAAATTTTTATTTTTATTTAAAATTTTATTATAGAGCTCATTATTGTCATTTAACTTTTATACAAACGTTAATTGTTCTCAAAAACGATTACAACTTTGGGTAATTTGGTATTATAAGTCTGTCATTATTGTATCATCAGTCTCCGTTTAACCGCCAGTTAATGTTTGTGGCTAATTTAAGCAATATTAACCTGCTTACAGAGTCTGTTGTACTCTTATACGAGCCCCTGGCTGCGCCTCAACCAGGAATACACGCGAGTGTAGAGGCGCAAAAGTCCTCCATACAATCCCGCTAAAGGTTGATTCCGGACCAGGCTTGTCTTTAACCTCCAGTTTTCCTGACCATTTAGTGAGAATCGGGAAGGCAGTGGCCCTGGACCTCTGTTAGGTTTTTATTCAACGTTTCCTCCATTAGGAATCCCGCAGACTAACCGCGAAGGAAACCTCATTGGACCTGGGAATTCTGCCACCGTTAAATAAAATGTTTCCTTAAATACTGACATTTATACTGCATAATTTATGTTATTAGATTTAATACTATCTAGAACCAAATATACTTTGAGGTTTACATGAGGATCGTAAAAATATTGAATATTACCCAACACTTTTATGTCCAGGTTTAAAAAGTAATATTGTTCGTATACATAATGTAAATATATGCAGGTACTTATAAGCAGACGGCTCAGAATAGGAAGTATCAGGTGTTACCTAATGAAATCTTACATTAGATGCGATTTATTAGATCCTGTTTGCCTCCCTAATTCTTTATTTGTCGCAAAAAAGAAAAAAATAAGAAAGAAAGGTCACTGAAATGTCTCCATGCTAATTATCAAAATATCAAGCCTTGGTTGTTCAGAGGCTGAGAAAATAAATTATCCATTCGTAATATAGAATCTAATGTGGTGGTAACGTACGCCATATTTAATATATGTGAACTTATGGAATCTCATTCATTTGTAATAATATTCATACATTCCGTCATCTGGTATAAAAATGAAGAATTGCAGAATGAACTGATTGGACTTGTAAGATGTTTGAGATTCATATTTACGTCTTGAACTGAAAACATAGATTTTTAATGAGTGAATCGTATGTTTATGTCTAATACCTGTCCTTCATACGAGGGAGAACCCAAAATAAATCTGCTCTGTGGTGATCGGAGCTTTTGTATTTTGCATTTTCCCATTCAGCGAGAGAAGAGCAACTCTCTTCTATTTCAGTGTCCCCCGTGAACGTTATCTCTAGTCGCAATTAAATTTCTTTGTAAATCGTGTTCGTTAGCTACTAGAATTTTTTTAATGGCCGATAAATTCGCAGTAACGTTATTTATTTTGAAAAAGTTAGAAGGTCAACAAACTCTGCAGGAAAATCTCAACTGTACGGGGCAGGAGGCGGTTCTTCGTTTCAAGAAAACAGATAAGTTGTCGACCGATGACAGACCTGCGTCAACATCCACAACTGAGGCAAAGGTCGTAAAAGTTCATGAACATGTGCTTCACGTTCGTGGTAGGAGTCATTGTCTGGATTCAGGTGGAAATCAGTACAGCAATATATTTGAAAATGAGAAGGGTCGCTGCCTCCGGTTCTGACTGATCAGCAAAACAAACAGCACGATGCAGGTCTGACGTCATCTATTCATCAACCAGACCTCGCTCCGTGCAACTTCTACGAGGGAAGTGAATTGTGACATAGAAGAGGAGTCAACCATCAATGCAGATGAGTTCCAAAAATGTTTATTGAAATGGAACCAGATTGGACAAATGGATTAAATGAAAAGGAGTGTACTGTGATGGTGATGGGGCTATTTTGTAAAACGGATTTTGAATAATAAGCTTTTACTAAAGAAATTCCAATTTGTTTTAAGTAACCCTCTTAATAATGCAGTCACTGTTTCTTCTAATCAAACGTCATAATACCAAAAAACAGAATCTTTATTGTTAGATTAAAACTCATGGAATCTCGCAAAATAACAGGTGGAAACTATCTTCTAAGACGTTGAGGGACATCATTATTTGGCGAAAAAACCGAACTGAGTTCCATTCGTGAAGGGTCAGCAAGATAAATTGAAAGTAATAAGGAAGTATATATAAAAACTCACCGTTGCTCGACGGTCAAGTTGAGCAGCTCTGGTACAAGACACCAGTGGTTCTCCGGCACGATGGTGATGAAGATCTGCGCGAAGTACACGAACGCTACGAAGAAGGCGAAGGGCGCCAGTAGCAGGAACAGCAGCTTCTGGTAAATGCCAAACTCCCCTAGATGAGGCAGGACGTCGTCGAAGTCGACCACCTTGGTCTCCGGGGCGACGACGGTCTCGGTGACGTCTGGCGAGGGCGTCTTGGAGCTGCACACGACCACGAGCTCGGGCGGCGGGGGTGCTGCATTCTCCTGGGGCGGCATGTTGTCCAGAGTGTGTGGGCTAGCCCAGGGGCAAATCCCAGCTGCGATCGGTGCGGACTTCGCACGAGAACTGAGCGGCGCGGCGCCGGGAGGGCGCTTTATGCACGAGGAGAAGAGGTGCGGATCCTGCGCTGCGCGGCGTGGAGGGGCGACTAGGAAGGTCGCACACGCGGCAAACTTCCGCCCAGGACCGCGGACAGCTTATATACCAAGTCCTCTTACCCTCACCCGACTGCCCAATTCCAAACTTATAATTTAATAACTCCTAATTTGGCTTTTCCGCACGCCAGAGACAAGGCAGGAAGCGGAGGTGATACTAACTAATGCAGCGGCACGAATCATTCCAAGAAAGAAGTGTCACATCACATCGTCGAAGTGTGACTTGTCATCTGCCGCAGAGCAATTCTTTTTTCTTTGAATACAAATTAACTATAGATCAAGTACTTCAGAATCATTATCCAACGCGATCTTTTGCTCTTGACGATGGGATGAACAAGCGCGTCTGGTTTCTTTGCCCGCAATATAGACGATCAAGCAGAGAAAAAGATGTTTTATTTTAAAATTAAATCATTCGTCATAATAGTCTACCTTTACGTATTATATCCCTTAGTATAAAATATCCGCTTTCCAGGTGGTTATACTACCACTGAGACGACGTCCAATTACCGATTCGACATCCCTCTATTTCTGTAACCCAAGTCAAGCTTAGAAACACAGTGAATAATGGACACTTTGTAAATTGAACAAAGGTGCATGGAATTCAAGTCATAGAACTTGGAGTGCTTCAATTGAAGCTTATTAATAACTTACAGTTCATTTACGAGGAAGACAAGAATGGAAGAATGTCGACTGGACCACAAACTCGAACTCGGCCCTTGGACGTCGACTCGGATTAGCTCAGTGGTAGAGTGACCGCCTGGAGACCGGTAGGTCTTTGTTTCGAGTCCCTGGTCGTGTCAACGTTTTACCATTCTTTTCTTTCTTCTAAATTAGCTGTAAGCTATTAATGAGCTTCAATTAAAAGACTCCACTTCCTTTCTCCTGTAACTTATTGCTGGTGAGGATTGATTAGGAAGTTTGCTCAAACGTCATCCTGACTCACTATTCCTGGCAGTGTTTATACTAATTACTTCATAGGTGAAATTACAACCAAGGTAATCGAGTGAAGCATGGGAAACAGTGGAATAACAAATAGTGTTAGATTGGGAAGGGATATTTTGAAGAATTTTAAAGAATTCTACTTCTTGGGAAACCTAATAATTAGGGATGGTAGAAGTATAGTAGACGTAAGAGTAGGATAGCACAGGTAGGGAAGGCTTTCGCGAAAAAGAGGAATTTAGTTACGGGTAATATAAGTGTGAATATTAGGAAATAGTTGCTAAAAATGTTCGTATGGGTGCGAAACGGTGGATTTTGAGCACAGGAAAAATGTACTTGTCTGTAAATGTAATTATTATAATTCTAATCATCGGGAACATTTTAATTTTTCTTGGTGGATCTGTAACTGCATAGAATGAAGTGAGACTCGAAATGGTTGTTTTATATATTCTTAGCAGTCTTGAAACCACAAAAGCGTTTCCAACATTGGTTGGTATATTCTGTAAAGATGTAAAATTCATGTAATTTGCGGGATAAATAATCTTCAGATTCGCTGTCCTCGCCTTCCAAAATCTCTTCAATTTCCTCAGCAATCATAATTGATATTGCCGTTTTCCCCATCTTTAGTAAATATTTCTAAACTCAAAGAAATTGAATACTGCAGTTATTTGAAACGAACGCTGTGAAAAAAAAAGAAATACTGAGAAACTTCAGAATAAATATTCCACTTCTCGCGGGTTAAACATGCCCTCGAATAAAAATATTATAGCAACAGGAGATGAAAATTAAATTGGCAAGGCAATCTACCGAGTCGCTACGTATTTATCAATTTAGTAATTTGCATACTAATTTAAAATTTAAGATAAAATTCATTGGCATATGCGCAATTACAGGTATTGTCGATCTGAGGACAATTTTCTCTTAAATACATGTTTGACATCTAATTATTTATAATTTCTTCGCGAATTTCATCATAAAAGGCGGTAATTCACTATAAATATTTTATACTTACAGAGCTACTACAGAATATATGGTAATTTGAGAGCAGAAATTTACATTTATCCTCGCTGGCTCGTTGGAAGAGACTTTTTTCATTTGTTTTAACGAATTTGCTTTCTGGGGTGTTTCACAGAAATTGGAGGTTAAAATCTCTACAGAGAACATTTTTTTTGTGACGCTTACACATAGAATCTCCCAATACACACCATCTAACAATGTTCTGCAAATGTTAATGCTTCTAATAATCTGTTATAATGAATTTGCGTTATAGTTTAAGTAAAAATGAATTATTGGATTAGATTACATAAAAACAAAGAAAATTATTTACAGAAAACAACAATTATTACTAACTTTTAAGGTCCTTTTTTTTAATTTACCACGACTAGCTCAATTGCATTTAGTAAGACTATCTACTTAATGGACATTTTAATGGGCTTATCGTGCAGCAACGAAATCGTCATCACGCACGTTTCTATATTGGCACGCCGGTATCTTCCACGAATTCTGACCGCTTCTGAAGCTCGTTCTGGGCGCTGGGGAATTACTTGGACAGGATACCATCTGCTTGCAGTTGGCCTCGTTGTCGGACATCCTTCTATTAAGCGGGCAAGGTTCCTCGTTTTCTCTCCACCTGATTACTAATTTCTCTAGTGTCGTGGGTCAACTTCCTACTCGTTCAATTCTCCTTCCCCAACTGAGGTGCCGTGGATCAAACACCACGCACCCTCTAGACGTCCTCCTTCTTCAAATATCCATGCCCGACTAATCCTATATCTTCTTCTCCCTCCTGGCAGGTCATCGCCTTCATTCACCCCACCATAAGATGTATGGTGGATCACCTGACCCTCAGCCTGACCATCGCTCTAAATGTTTACTCTTACAGATCCCTCTAATAACTCGATCTTAGTATCTCTTAAAGTCCTATCTTAATGTTCCCTCTTAAAGACTGATCTTAATGTTACAAAATCCATTTTCCTGTGTTTTTAATACTTTTTCTCCACCTCATTATTTCGTTTCCGTCGGTGGCGCGGTCCGATCGTGTGCAACAAAAATTATTTCCCTATCGTCACTGGGAGGAGCCATCGATCCCCTAACAACCGAATGCCTCCGAATATCAAAATCTTAAGAGAATCCTAAGTCGCGAAAACTTGTGGGAGTTTTATTACCCCTGTCTGTAACTTTCAACTTTCCTTACGCTACTTGCCTTTCGTACCTCCAAATTACGCTTATATAGTCGTGTTCTATCATTACAAAAAGTTTACATAATAGTAATTTTCTGAACTTCTGAACGTGCATAATTAAAGGTTAACATATTTCACTGACCACATAACTTATTTTAAACATTATTTTCATTATTATAATTTTCAGTACACGACAATGTTCAGTCAAACAGTCTGGACCGTTCACTTTATTATTATTATAAATAGTTCATATAACGTGTTATCGAAAATATGAATGAACTTAAAAACTGTTGATTTCAATTTTGATCACAACTATTGTCGAGTTAAATTTTATATATATTTTTGAATAAACCTTTTTACTCAACAATAATTAAATTTATGAATTGATATGGTATGTATTACGCACAAGTTCGAATAAAACATAAATTTAATATGTGATGGGTTACGCGCCCAATTAGTAGCTAACAAAGAGAAGTGGTAAATGCTGAATATTGATCAATGAAGGGAACAGAAACTTAGAAAGAATCTGAAATGAAAATGGGACGTATAATGTGTATCCTGAGATAGTACTCAACTAGAGTAAGACGATTATTTCTCTAAGTCCGGAGTAGCAATCACTCGGAAGCTGAGTGGCGAGACGAGTAAGTTTGACAATGACTGGCTTCCTGACACCTTGGCCAGTAAATGAGGCGTTGAAGTTACGAGCTTTGGGACCGGAGCACTCTGAGGATGAGATCATTTCCTGCAGTGCTCAAGATGACGTTCTGGTTTCAATCCTCAAACAGAGCAGCTAAGCAGATGTCATTATATTCTGCCTCTTCTGCTGTCACCTGCAAATTCATATCTATCTTAGTACCCGTTCTGATTAACATATTGTCCAAAATACTAGTCATGACTATTTGTAATCACGTTTTATGAATGCATAAATTTTCATTGTCATTGGTGAGTGTGCTACTCTAATAAGATTGGGACGAATATATAAAATAAGTCAATAAACTTTATCACGTTGACTCATGGGAAAAATCAAATCAATTAGATCAATCAGATTTCAAGAAATTGATGTAGCGTAGACTTTCTTATTGACATAAAATTGCATAAATTTTATTAAATAAAACCTTAGAAATGTTATATTTTTTTAGTTGTTGTTGTGGTATTCAGTTCTAAGACTGATCTGATGCAACCCTCCATGCTGATCTATCTTGCGCAAGTTTTTTCATTCCGCATAACTATAACATTCCACATCCTCCCTAATATGCTTAGTGTATACCATCCTTGGCCGCCCTCTTCTGTTCTTACACACTTCCCAGCAATGCTAATTTTTCAAGACCCTCGTGTCTTAAAAGGTGGCTTATTAATCTATCCCTTCTCTTAGTTAACGTCGTTCACATTATTCGCTCTTCCCCTATTCTACTTAGAACTTATTCGTTAGTGATTCTACCCACACATCTCATTTGCAGCATTCTGCTACAGCACCACATTTCAAAGGCTTCTATTCTTTTCCTTTCTGCAACTCCTACCGTCCATGTTTAGCACCTATATAGCGCCACACGCTATTTTTAACGATGATTTTATAATATTCACTCTTTTCTGCGAAAGCCTTCCTTACCTGTGCTATCCTAGACTTTATGTATACTACGCTTCTACCATCCCTAGTTATTATGCTCCCCAAAGTAGCAGATTTCCTTAACCTCCTTCAAAATATCCTTTCCCAATCTAACACCCTTTGTTATTCCACTGTTTTCCATCTTCATGTTGTAGTCTTCCTCCAGGACCACGTTCATGCCTTTTATTATGGTTTCCAAGTCTTCTACTACAACATCGTCGGAAAACCGTAGGCTTTTCATTTTCCCCCCTTGAAGTTTGACTCCTTTTCCATATTCAGTTTTAACTTTCTTGTTTTTTAGTAGCAACTACAAAATCATATAAAATATTCGAGCACTAATTTATGGATTGTGAATAGGATAGTTGCAACCTTTGATGTTTGTGCGACTATAAACCCAGAATTAAAAAAATTTTTTTTTCTTTGTTCAGGAGACTTTCATTTACTTAAACAATTTAAGTAATTAAAATTTGCTTAAGGTGTTTCGTTAAAGAAATAAGAAAAATGAAGAATTTCAATTACCTTAAAAATTTATATGATTGGCCTTTTATTTAGCACAAATTTTTATGGCTCTTGAATTCAAAATTAATCTCCGAACTCCAATTTAATCAGGAATAATATTCGTTCCAGTCATCTTAAAATCGATTACGTACGAATAGAAACTCTGATAAGACAAAATAATATCATACAAATAATGTTAACTGGCATATGATCAATGAGAGTTTAGTTATTGTTATGTCAGAGAGGATATGAAAATAAGAGTCGTTAGGTTTTCAATAATATAGGAAATCTGGCAATGTCAGAAAATTAATACATTTCTTTCTATCCGTAAATTGAAACTTGAACGTTTTTCAAGTGGCAACTTCCAGCTTTTCTTGTTACAAAACAGAATGCACGTCGTAATATTTTAAACGAATCTACGACGCGACGAAGAAAACTCGTTACGTAAGTTAAATGAGGTTGCTTAGTAGACTTGTCCATGGCAATTAAAAAAAAGGGCAAATGCAATTAACACTCTTCAGAGAATTGAAGTAGAGACCGAATCAGAATGGCTTATAATGACAGACCTTTCTTTTGTCTGTTCAAAGGCCGTAACTAACTACCTTTACACATTTTCACCTAATTATGAAATTAAATATTTTAATATTCATCAATGTTGATGGTTGGAATTTAAAAAAAATGTAATTGTTGATTTGACGCCAAAGTCGACAGTGTGGGGATATTGGACTAACGACAAATGAATCTTATTTCCTAATATTCACAATTAAAATAACCGTGATTAAATTCCTCTTTTCTGCAAAGGCTGTTTCATTTTAATAATTTAACTGAAATCTATACTTTTTTACAAAATATTATGATTCAAATTTATATATTTTTAAAACATTTTCTGAGTAAGTCCCCAAATATGCGGTTATGGAAATTTTAATTAATTTTATATATTTTAACATCATCGGAGAATTTCACGTCACATTTAACAGCTGCTCCATCTGATCTCAACTCTGTCGCAGAATAATTTATGATTGTTCATTTTTTGATTGCTAGGTAATTTTGTTGAATAACATTTACCAAAAATAATTAAGACAAACAAAAAATTTATAAACGAACCCCGATTATTAGGTTACTTCTGTACGTGGCTGAGTTTTACAGACGCTATGTTAATAATCCTTTCTACTCCACAATTCCTTCCATATGTACACTTTGATTCGTTTTAGTTGCAGTTCTGCCTATTCATTGCCGTTGCAGCGGCACTTATTTTGATTAACGTTTTCCTCTTCCGTATTTAGACGAGGACTACAAATATAATTAACGTTATGGTTCGGTGTCTCATTACCGTAATAACGTCCACTTGTTCGAGACTCGTACTCTATCCTCCAGCCGCGTCACTATTTTCCCCGATTACAAAGATGGCCCGGGTCCTCTGGGGGCTAACGACTATGTCGGTCTCTCTCAGCTTTACATGCAACTCTATGTTTGAGGCGGGTTTACAACTTGAAACGCTGAGGCGTAACTTCATCTTACAGTACATATGGACCGCAAATAATTAAATGAAAATAACATTAAAATAGATGCAAGATTTCAGAGGCAATGCTTCACAATATTATTAGTTACATGATCTGATTTTCTGTAGTTAAATATAGAAAACCGACTATAACTCAGACCATATATTAAATTTATTAACAGCATATTTTTGATTTATTAAATTTTATCGACGTGAACTCAAATTACTTTCGAAGAGAACGGAAGTTTCATCTCGCTCAAAGTAACAATGATGAAACGAGTGGAAACATTGAATTGGTGTTTATTGCTTTGTGAATAATAAGTAAATAATTTTTTTTTCAAATTAAAACTTGATTTTATAGTTTATAATATTTATGACAGGTTTTTATTTACAAACCTTCTTCACTTATGTATTTATCTCTTTAAATTTGTTTCCTGATTTTAAATTTTTGTACTTATTTTTTTGTATTCTAATTGTTTTGTAGTTTTTACTTACATTCTCACATTATTTCTCTGTTATATATATTTGTGTTGCATATCTTTGTATGCAATAATTGTTTTACGTGCCAGTTTTACGTAGTCAGCTTTTCGGGCCATCAAATAATTGCAATTGTATGGTGGCCAGTCATAGTCTGGCGTTGATTCACGTAGGTGCGAGCGAGATGTGTGGCCAAGGCCGTTGTTGAGGCAGGTCAGACCTCCTTCACAAGCAGAGCGGAACTAGTCGCCCACTTGGGAAATCAATCCGATGCATGGCAATATTGCTCACTTCATTAACACGACTCGCTTCTCGGCGTTAACTCTGGGAACGAGTTTTCGACGAGTGCGTAATGAAATGCTAGCGCTCTGATAGTTTGCGTCCCATCCCTGGTGATTTCACATCAAATTACCGTAGAAATGAATTACTCAAACGTTAACTGACACGCCCTGCTACCGGATTTCTCAAATGAAATATCCAATAGCCGCAATCTCCGACGGACTGTAAAACATTGATAATCGATAAACAGTTAGAATTAGTTACCAATACCAATTTGGCGAATGTATACAAAACTCAAATTTCAGATTGTCTCAAATAAAATCAGAATAACACTATGAATGAAATATTTGTAAGCTAATATATAGATAACAATAAACCCTTTGACGGTCACGGTTTCAAGAAGTTTTTTTTCTTCAAAAGGTGGCTTTAGGCAGCTATACTGCCATATTCATTTTACATACAAAGAACATTGGTATAGAAGTCAATCAATTATTCAATTTCCTATTGGATACAATTCAATTATTAAATTTTTATTTTTTAATATAAAAGATATAAGCTTTTTAAACAACTATAAAATGCTCATTATACGTAAGAACAATTCAATTTTAACAGCATTATCCGTACAATGTACTTAGTTATATTTTAAAATATTTGTGTTTCTCAACACTTCGTCTGGTTCCGCGGTGGCGTCAAAACTGGCGGAAAACATCGGTGTAAGCAAGTGAAGTCATGCACTGCCGATCAACTGATCGATCATAGATTACATAGATTAATTGTTTAAGAATTGAACATTATTTATTAATTAAATTACGTCACGACGTTTCGTTCCTTAGTATGGAACATCCTC
The DNA here is from genome assembly GCA_034510155.1 of Eucriotettix oculatus. Lineage (NCBI taxonomy): Eukaryota > Metazoa > Arthropoda > Insecta > Orthoptera > Tetrigidae > Eucriotettix > Eucriotettix oculatus. Next base: position 50,291,565 of record CM067379.1, read on the forward strand.
AAGGTGTGAAAAATCTATAAAATAAGTATAATTGAAATAATAATAAGCCTATGTAAAAATACATAGGAAGCGTTGGGTTTATACAGTTACCCAAAAGTAATCCAGAAAGTTATTATAAGCACTAATAACACAAAGATTTATAAAAATTTACGTGAAGCACTAACTGTCTCCGAAGCTTATTGTTGTTGCACCAATTACCAACTATTTAACTCATTTATCACTGCGGAATTTCTTACCACATAATGCCCCTTGACGAATCCAAACACATGATAGTCACATCTTAATTGATTGGTTAATTATGCAGGATGTGGTAAACACTCAAAACGAAGATCTAAAATTTTTTCCTATTGCATTGTGTTACCGTAGTGTAAGAGTCATCTGTACTGAGAAACTTGCACCGTTTTCATCGGATTGTAGACTACGAATGATTCTCAAGCAGATTCACATAGCGTGTAATGCTCCAGAATTGGATACTTACAATCACAGAAGAGTGTGATCATGACAGTTGCACGGAGCTTCTTGGTTCTGGACGATGATGAATGCGCCACTCCTTGCTGGTTATCTTGACGTGCGGCTGGAAGTAGTGAACCCAACATCCGTCACAAATGACTATAAAAGTCCGTCTCCTTGGGTTCTAAATCGTAGCAAGAGTGTGTTTCATTGACATCCAAACGTCGTTCTTTCAATTTAAGTGTTGGACGCTTTCGTATCAAACTAGTGGATATTTTGTACCACTACAGCTGGTCATGAATGATATGTCGTACAGATCCATGGCGGATGTTCATTTCCACAATTTATATTCTGTCATCCTGTATTTTTAGAACTTATTTTCCGTACGTCATAAGAGTCAATCACTATTGTCACATTCCAATTCGCACTAAACTATCTTACATAACGATGGATCGCAATAAAATTCATCATAGTAGAGATTAAGTCATCAATAATGTGGTAATTCAGGTATTTACTTTAATGATAAAAAATTTATTAATACAATAGTAAGTTAGGTTTGTTCTTTTTGTGGTATTCAGTTCTTAAGACTGGTCTGACGCAAGACTTTTCATTTCCGCAAAACTATCACATCCTCCCTAATCCGCTTAGCGCATTTCATCCTTCAGTTCTTACCCCACACACTTCCCTCTAATGCTAATTTTACAATACCCTCATGTCTTAAAAGGTGGCCTATTAATCTATCCAATTTCTTGGGCAACGTCCTTCATATTGTTCGCTCTTCCCCTATTCTGTTTAGAACTTCCTCCATAGTGACTGATTTTAAGCATTCTCCTATAGCACCACATTTCAGAGGCTTCAATTACTTTCCTTTCTGCAACTCCTACTGTTCTTGTTTCACACCCATACGAACATTTTTAGCGATGATTTCCTGATATTTACACATATATTACCCGTAAGTTACGTTTAAACATTTCCAAATAGTCCAAATAAATTAATTAAAATGGAGCCAAACAATTAACTCTTTCATGCTATTCCTGTCCTTTTCTAACAATACAAAATTTATGTCCATAACGAGACGTTGGATTAATGATTGTTTAGTGACTTAACTCAATAGAATTCGCCCTTTACAACACATATATATTATAAAAATAGGTAACCCCCTCGACTACGTTCGTGCTGAAATAGTTCTTTTTAATATGCCCTAAAAACGAAACAACAGGCACAGAATTTTGATAAAGTTGAATAAGTTGAATATATAAATAGTACCGTATCATCTATTTATGATCGTTTTAGGGCAAACCTTATAACTCGCAGTTGGTTTTGATCATAAGTTTCGTAGCCAATAAAAATGAGTAATTACTAACTTTACTTGACGCGACAAATAATATCAATTTACGTGTACATCGTATCGACGTTCCAAAGAAGTTTATTATTTTCCACGGAGTTAGCTCTCTGTCAACAATAGCTTAATAACCAACAATGGATGGACTGCTTCTGAGCATAAACAGATCAAGAGTATAGGCAACCCGCATTCAATTGAATGTATATATATATATATCCTGCTATATATTGAAATGAAGTATACACTAATATTTAAGTTAAATCTCCTGTATTTAAACCCTGAATCCGTTGAGACAAACATACAGACAGACACTTCATTTATTTATTTGTATAGATTAATTGTTGATTGATTTAAAAAGTCTTTAAAATATAATGAATTGACGTTTTTCAATTCAATTACATGTTTAATGTCCGCCGGCCCTTTCATGTAGAGAACGCCAGTAGTAATACATGAGAATGGGATCTACGTTCACGAGTATTACAACACAAATAATGGAAAAAATTATTGTAAAAAAGGCATCGTGCAACATATAACTGATTCTTGCGGCTTGAAAACACAAACGAAACCTTGACCGCCTTTCGTTATTTATGATATCTTGGAACTTGATTACGGGAACCTACGGCTTGTCAATTATGATCCTGAGAAACGCATTGCGTGCACTCGACCGAAGCCATCATAGGAGTAGCAAGGATGCAGCTCAAAGGAAAATACGTACACAAACATTCGGTATATGTGAAGGGAAGTCAAACCTAATAAATTTAATTTAATCATTAACAAATCATAATTTTAGGATTAGATTTGTCGATTCAATTAGTAACGTACGGATTTTATACAAAACAAGTACAATGCCATATACTGCAGAAAATAAGTGGACAGAAATAAGAAACGACTTGCTGGAGTTGTTCTCGGGTTTCCTACTGGGTGGCGTTTATAAATACGACGTTTTATCAACATCTAACGCCATTTTCACCAAAAGATGTCGACAGTGTCAGTTGTCGGCGAAACGTATTGTTATACAAACGCAGTCCGGTTGGAAACACGAGACCAATTCTAGCAGCTTATTTACCAGGAAAACCTATGGATTCACAGTTTTAATGATTTTATTCTTAAATTTTATTATAGGATGTCTTTTAAGTGACTTTCCAAATACCATGATTCTAGTTTTATCACTACTTATTAGAATTTTGTTCACAGTGCTCCAGTTACTTATAATTTCCATAATCAGGTTTCCTTTTTGCTCGATGTCTTTCCGTGAAGATGCGCTCATTAGTGTAACTAGGTCATCAACATAAGCAATTGCTGTCATTCCATCTGTCCTGTTAATTATTTTTAGAAGTGAATCCATATATATGATCCAAAAGAGTGATCCCAGAACACTTCCTTGGAGTTATCCTCTCTCCATGACTTTGCGTGTAGAAGGCAGTCAGCAGTAATTAGAATTGAAGACCAAGAAAAGAAAGCAGAAATCAAGAAGGAAGTTATCTGTGTCTTTTGGGACGGTCAGCTTGGAAAATCTGGTTGTCTCTACGTTACAATCCTTATCTTCCTTGATTTTTGGTCTGACTCCAGTTGAAAGCAACCTAATTGGTGCTCTGCGATCTGAGGTCCTTTCTCGTAGATGTTCGCCTGTTGGATTTGTTCTTCCTCAGCATAGCCTCCATCCTTGCTAATTGGTCAGCCGTTTCATGTCGTATGATCCGGAATCCATGCAACAATGATTCTCCATTATAGTAGTTTTCCATTAAGCTCAGGATGTTATCCATGGTAGCGTTGGTTCTTATGGAACGTGAGACCTCATTGGTGAGCATCGTAATAATTGAATCTGAGAGGATCAGATTGTCATCTTGTGTGGACTCTATCAGTGGTCAATAGTATGGCGAAGAGTTCACCAGTCGTGACGTTGGCTATTGGGACGAAACTCTTGGCAGTTACACAAATCAGTATTTAAGGAAGTGATGGAAATATACCACTTTAATTTAAGGAAAGAGTCAATCATGGAAATTTACACTTTGTTAAATATTTACATGCTGCAAAAAAACTAAAAGATTTAATATCCTTACATAGTATAATGATTTGGTTGAAAATGCCTATGAAATGAAGCCTAACAAGAATGAAATTAATGAAAATTTTGGTTATACTTTTGCCCTGAAAAATTTAAATGACGTTTTCTGTGGGATATGCTGACCATTTTTACTTGCTAAAACAATCAAGACCAGAAATAAGTTCGCTGTGTGTATTTTAAAGACTAAAGAAATATTTCACATAGAGTTTTCAATGGTAAAATAAATTGACCGATACAGCTATGGAACACTGAATTCTGAGAGGACAAAGAAACTTTGTCCAGAACATCTAACTCGTTGAAGCTCCAAAATGCTGTTCACTTGTCTTACTGTATCGTCTTCATTTCCCAGCCACGATCAGGTCGTTTTCATTTCTCGTCATCGCACAATCAGCCTTCGATAATCGTAGGCCAACTAGAGCGTCTCTTCCATATTGTTCCCGTAGTGACCCAATAATATAGAACGGACGCTGAAACATCAACAATTTGGTAGACATGCAGACTAATGATACTGTGTGGAAAATGATAACCAAAATGTGACAAAAATATTTAAACTAAGTCACAATGCAAATAATTAATTATATTAATTCTGTTAGCGATATTATCCGTCTCCCAAATTACTGTATAAGGGTACAACACAATACCTTATCGTTTTACGAGTCTAAGAATACCCTGTTTCCAATAATTTACGGGTTTACTACGCAGCTGGAGGAAAACCTCTGTTCTTGAAGACTTTTCAGGAACATGACTGGCAAGTGTGAGGAAGAAAACTTTAGACGGAAAAGTTGATTAATATGAAGGCACATGATTCACTTGAGTTTGGACGAGGAGTGCACAGAGGAAGAAACGATGGGATGAGATAATGGAGTAGTTTTAATTTTTTGTAGAAGAAAGAAAGCAGTTGGCAACCACAATTTCAAGTCATAGTACACGGTAATATTTTTTCACACCCAGACACAAATATTGACATTGATACAACCCAATTCTTAATACTTGAGCTTCACCGGGAGACTAGACCTTTTGAATAGATCTGTAAAAAAATTAATCCTCCAGATATGGTTATGATATCAGCAAATATGTTATATGAATATGACAATACTAGTGGCGCCGCCGACAATAGGAACGAAGGTCAGCCAAAGCATTCGTGTATTGAAGTGTACCAGACCTAACTGCTTTAATCTACCTGACCCGGTTGGTTAACCGTGAAGATTTCATCCGAATTATTCACCGGGAAAGTCTACGTTCATTAATGCTTTAATCTAGTTAATTAATTTGTTTTCCTTTTAATGAATGATCTGTTCTAAATTTGAATCCACCGAATTATGATCAATTTAAAAAGTAGAATATTAATTTATAGTTTCAAAGTTTTATTATTTTATATTTAAGTTTAATAAATGATAATATCATTTATTTGTTTAAAATCATGGCGTTGGATTAATTCTTCAAATAAGTTAATAAAGTTATATCTCTTAAATTGTTGGCTGATTTCATAATCGCTATTTTAGCGTTGTCAAACCAGATGGTTAACAATTTCGGGTTCGATTATTAAAGAAATTTAAAGATAACTTTGGTTCTACGTAACCAACGCCTGGTTTCTAATGTTGGTAAATGTTAGTGGAAACCAAGGCTAGCTCCTAGCATTGCAGTGGAAGTAATTGACCCACATGCCTAACGAAACTCCATTCCTCACATCCATGCAGTTTTCAAGAACAGCTGCCATGCCATCACAAGGAAATGTGGTGAAGAAGTGTCCTCGACTTCTTTTTACCGTTTCAAGTTTAACCTTTATATTCCGATCATGGCTGTATATTTTCTTACCTCGCAGTACAGGACAGTCACAAACATGCGAGTAATTCGTACCTCACATCTCACATGCAGTTAATCTTAGTTCGCACGTTCCACCTTCTGTAATCTTTAAGACCACTGTAATCAAAATTGTGGCATTCTTTATATTATTATGGTGAATTTGAATTTTTATTTAAACCAAATATTACGGAAGTCGAAGAATCGAGAGTGTGCTATATTTATAAATTGGAAAGGTTAAAATGTTAAATGAATTTCTCGCCCTCTCTCACTCCTCTTGTGGTATTCTGTGCTAAAACCTATGTTGCGCAAGCCTTTTAATTTTAGCATAAATACATTGTCCCTAATATTCTTAGCGCATTCCGCATTCCATCCTTGTCCTCCCTCCTCTGTTCTCACCCCACACGCTTCCTTGTAATGTTAATTTTACAAGACCCTCATGTCTTAAAACGTGGCCTATTAATCTATCCATTCTCTTGGTCAACGACCATATTGTACGCTCTTCCCCTATTCTGCTTAGAACTTCCTGGTTTCCCATCTGATTTTACGCATTCTCCTCTAGCACCACATTTCAAAGGCTTCAAGTCGCTTCCTTTCTGCAACTCCTAATCGTCCACTTTTCGCACCCATTTAATTACACACCCCATATTAATATATTCTAATATTCATACTTATATTACCCGTAAGTAAATCCCTCTTCGTTTCTTGTGCTAACCCACTCTAGTTATTATGCTGCCCAAGTAGCAGAATTCCTTAACTTCCTTCCTAATTCAACGGCATTTGTTGTTCCACTGTCTCCCATACTACATTCAATTACCTTGGGTTTTCCTCTATTAATCCTTATGATGTACTATTTCTCCAGGACCAACTTTAGCCATTCATTTCGGTTTCCAAGTCTTCTTCTGACTCCCCTAACACTTCAATGTCATCGGCAAAGCGTAGGGTATTTATTTCTTCTTCCTTGCAGTATTATTCCTTTTCCATATTCCGTTATAACTTTTTTCATATATATATATATATATAAGTTAAACAGAATGGGTGACAGACTGCATGCTTTTCTTACTCCTTTCTTGGTTTCTGCTTTGTTTTCTTAATCTTCAATTCTTTGCTGCTGTCTACCTTTTGTAGAGTTTATGTATAAGCCTTCTTTCTCGAGCTCTTATTCCTGTGCTATTCATAATCCTCTATAGTGTATTCCAGTTCACTTTATCAAACGCTTTTTCTAAATCTACAAATGCCGTGAATGTAGACTGTTTTTTTCTTATTCTGTCTTCTAAAATTAGACGCAAAGTCAATATTTCTTCTTTTGTACCCTACATTATTCCTAATACCAAACTGATTTTCTCCTAATGCGCATTCTATTTGTCTTTCCATCCTCCTATATACTGTACTCGTTACTTTCTTGAGATACTAATGTAATTGTTCTGTGCTGTTCGCATCTATCAGCCCCAGTCTTCTTCGGTATGGGTATAAGTTTTTAAAATAATATCTTCTGGTATTCTATCTGTTTCGTAGACTTCACAAATTATCCTGAACAGCCATGATATTGCTCCTTCGGCCGATGATCTTATCAACTCCCCAGGAATGTTATCAATTCCTGGCGCTTTACAATTGCTCAGATCTGTCAGCGCCTATCAGCGCCATTAAAATGTCCCCTAACTCTTCATTCTTCTTCTAGATTTCCACCGTGATACAGCTCTTCTAGGTATTCCTTCCATCTTTCCGCCTTTTATTTTTCCAGAATTAGCATCCCTTCCCATCTCCTGGTGTTGTTCTTAATATTTTTCCTCTATCTGAATGTTTCTACGATTTTCCCATTAACTGCGTCTATTTTCCTTTCACCATTAATTCTTCAACCGCTTTACATTTCTCTTGGAGCCAATCCACTTTGGCTGCTTTTTATCTATTTAATTCTTCAACTGTCTGTAATGCTCTTTACCATTTTCATTTCTCGAGTAAATGGTGGCTAAAATCAAGCGGGTTGTTCTTGATGTGGAGGAGGTATTAAACCTGTATATATAGACAAGTTTCGCAGTGCCATCTTTGGTATTATATGCATCAAGCATCGTTACCTCAACTTCGAAGTATCGTGACAAGTTTGCCTTGACTGACATTCAGTCTACTATGTTCGTGCTTCCTCTTCCAGATCCATAACATTCAAGAGAAACCATCCAAGAAATTGAAAATTTTAAAGTAACCCCGACATGACTTTGAAAACACATTTGGTAATAACATTTTTTTAACAGAAACCGAGTTAATATAAGGAAATTCAACCTTAGTACTAGAAATTGAACTGATATAGAAAAGTATAAAAGGGGTAATTTTTACTAGGTCCAATATCCAGCGAAGAATATTCTTTCAAACTCCTTTACCATACTGCTGCAAGGCCTACACATTCAGTAATATCCTTATCCAACAATGGATGTGCTTCCGCAACCTTACAGGTCTTCACTGCCTTATGCCTTCGATGACGGACGAAGACGACACAAACTTACGATATTCATTACATAATTGTCCCTGGAAAAATTATTTTCTGTGAACCTAATTTCACGATATTGTGACCATCTAGGTGAGACTTTGAATACAAATCATAACATAGCATATAGCAAATGTTCAAATTAAGTTATAATATAAAACATATAAATTTACGATATCAATTTAAATTATTAGCTCAGTCGGTAAAAAGCAAAAATAATACTCTACGCAGCTTCTTAAATTGCTGCTCCAGGGAAACGCGGGTGACGAACGATATGGTTGAAAATTATAATCGCGAATCAGACGAGAATGGTTTGGTGTAAAAACCGAGTGAAATGCCGTTACCAGATGTCAACGCCTGATGACGTCGTTCTTCGTTCTTGTTCGTATGCCGGTTGTTCCTTTCCTGGGTCACGTCTTCTTCATATTAAGATTCTCTAGCGCCTCTCCTTCACCATCAAATGTTGTCTTTTTATTTTCTGTACTCCCACCAAATGAATCTCCTCTCTTAAATGTGCAGAAACTAAATTTTATACATGTCGCCTTGTTCTGCCACTGCTGCCTCTCTGCAACAACTGTCTCCTGCAGCCTCCTGCAACAACTGCTCCTCCAGCCTCCCTGCACCAACTGTCTCAAATCTCGTCCAGGCCATCAATAATGTTGCAACGGTGACGTTTTCCCGCCCACTCGGCCCCACCAAGCCATTGTCGTCTTCCGTCCTGTATACGTAAATAACAAAACTAAATTATTTTTGGTTATGATTTTATAATTCTAATTAGTATAATACATAGTATATATACACGCCACATTATAAATCTAAATACAAAAGTGAAAATTTCAAGCAATATTTTTTTTATTATCAACTTATCAACAGGTGCTCAAAAATGATAATTGACACGAATATATCATTACTATTAAGCATCGATACCAAATATAATATTTATTACTTTTTATTTTAAGTTATTCAGAAAGTCAGCAATGTCTTCGTATTTCTGTACCTTCATTTTGGTAATTGAAAGTTTTATCTACTTCCAAATTAATATAGATATCATATTACACTACTTTTAATCATGCCACAAGCTACATGAGCGTAATCCACGTGGTCGCAAGCCCCTTTAATGACGCAGGAAGGGATTTGACATGGCGAATTAACAATTGCAATATAAGAGTATGCATGATTATTTCTAGTAATTTTGTTCCTCTTTTTTTTAAAAAAAGGAATCCATTCGAGTCAACCCAATGCGTCAAATTTAAAAATTACCTAGAGTCACGTATTTCATTTTAGAATTATGTCTAATAAATAGGAAATATATATAAAATTTTTGTTAATAAATATATAAATATATTTAAAATTTTTGTTAATAAATTTTATATATATATAATGAGGGGTGAATCATTAAAAAGAGCTTTCTACTGAGAAATAACGAAAAAGAACAGTTTTTCCCATGTCTAGTGTACGCAACTGCTTTTTTTATTCTTTAAAAATTTTAAATTAAAGTTACTTTTCGCCAAATTAGTGTTATAAAACTTTTATCGAGAGGGATTTGTTCTCATAAAGCAGTTTACATTAAGTTGTTCATAGTTGCAGAGAAATGACTATGATATGTCTCATTGTCTCATCTTTCCGTTCTGCTTTGAGTTGTATGTCTGAGAGATATTTAACATAAAATATTGTTACACAATTGAATATAACCTCATCGCAGCCATTCATCAACAGGTAGCCTACCTGGCAGCCCCGCTGTGCGTAAATCTCTTGAACGCATTCACCTGTCATGAATCGAAGTTCAAACGCTTTAAACTGAGATAGCCGTCTTTTTGGGTCTAGGTCTGAATGAATTAGGTCTTAGCCATAATATCTCCACTGCTGTAACTCACGTTTTTAATTCCATCATCACAACTTCAGACTAGTATTATCTCTAAATTAAATCAGACAGGGTCGTAAAATTAAAAATCCAAGCTTGTATCTCGGGATGGAAAAGTAGCGTATTTCTATGAGTCTTGGAGAATTGGGTTTCGAAAAACTTCATGTCGTCCTTCAGACTTGAACAAATGAACCATCGGAAATCTCGTTCCTAATTTTCCAGCTATTGTATAATAAAATAAACCTTACACTAATTAGTAGACTGATATGTCTAATAATCATTAGTCCTAATGTCAAGTGACAACACCATCTTAGGATTAATTCTTTATCTGGTTCACGCATATTCAACGCATATTCTCTTTCACTATTCTCTAAAGCTACACAATCATTTTGATGTTCTTAAACCCCTATACTATTTTATTATTAAAATACTTCAGCCATTAAACATACTACACGACCGACGTCAGCTGTTATTGAACTTCAGCAATAGTTCGGTTTAATAAATCAGTTAATGTCAGTTTTTCCGCTATAACAATCGAATTAATTTACGATCAATTACAGACGTTTCGTCACCTTATTTGGGATTTCCGCAGGTAATTTCAACTGTTATTGCAAAAATTGTTAAAAAATTTATAAAATATTAATTAACAATTATTACCATTCCAGAATATTATTAGCATTAGTAATAATAAATAATGAAACGAACAGAAGTGAAATGTATAAAATCTACCTACAAGAGCAAATTTAACCAAAATGTGATCAAGAAATACACAGCAAAAATTTAATACACCACTAAACCTAACAATGTGTAAAAGTTGGATATTAAAATGGAATAAATAACCAGCCAAACTAGACAATGTGAAAGTTAAAAAAATGAAAATAAAATGTATCAAATACGTACCTCTCAACTGGCAATAAATGTAACCAATCGTAAAATAATCTAAATTTAACAAAAAGTTCTCAAATTTATACAATGTTTCAGATGCATTACGTTTAAATAATTTTCTGAAAATCTCAATTTTGGACATTATTATAATAAAATTTATAATCTTCCGCTAATTTTAATAGTTAAAATATTATGGTTCAAGGTTTTTGATTATTTTTATACTGTTTCAGTCTAATTCCAAGGGTATGTTTCATTTTCCCATAAGAATTTGCACAGATAAGTTGGCCACTATTAATTTTATAACAAATGATTTGTTCATCAAAATTTCAAAATTCTAATTTTTAGTATTTATTACTACTAGATTTATTAAGATTCTAAAATTTTAACAATTTTTACGAATTTTCTTAATTTTTTGTACAATTTTTTTGAATAGATTACCTAAAAAGTCCCCAACGAACTTAATGTTTACTCAAACAGAAGTCTTTGTCTGAAATTGGTCGTAAATTTATTGCATTTAATATTTACGTATATTACATTTCCCTGTGTTCGAAGCAATTTTATTCAAACGAAGTCTCCTATTTAATCTCATTTTGTAGTCGAGGACCGTGTTGGTTCGTTTGTTTTTCAAGTTATGTTCTACATCACACCCCACAATTATTTTTACAAAGATAATTTACTTCTAATAACTTCAAATGTTACTACAAAAATTGTTAAAAAATAATACTTACCAATTATTACCATTTAAGAATCTTAATGACAGTAATTTATGCAGTATCTTGCGGAAGTTTCGCAGTATGATTATAATAGTACAACGGCGAAAGTGTCACCAATACTCCACGACTCGTAATATATTACATATCTTATTCCATCTACATATTATGTAATAGTGCCTAATTGTTAAAAACAAATATTTAAAACCAAGTTGACACACATTTGTAACAGTAAAGCGTTTTTCCTTAGTAAACACTTTAAATAAATTTATTTTTAGGAAAAAGCAACACATAATGACATTATTTTATGCAGTATTGCGACAGTACGATTATAAATGTTTTCTATCTTTAAAGTAACATTTGACTACGATTTTATTTAAATTTAAATTCTATGGAAACAGTACGACACAGTTTTGTTCTTAAAATGTAAAGTATTTTAAAATAAGCTTTATAATTACTAAATGGTTGATTTTGGTGCGTATGTCGCCCACATAAAGTGGCGCCTCATAAGGCAAGGCTGCGAGACAATAAAGCTCAAAACTGATCTCTTTAGTGATTTTATCGGAACCAGTTGATGTTTCCCTGCCCATTTTATACGGCCTCTAAAATATCCATATTATTAGGCAACGTTTTCAAGTTATTTACACAGTGACGATAATGACAATGAAATGTTGCGTAATGCGTAAATGTTTTAAAAGGTATCGGTCTTAGAGCTTCGCAATTTAAAAAATTCTATTGACTGCATTGAGCAGAATTTTTATTTTCTCTCGATAATATTTCCCTTTGCTTGGGGATCATGGCCCCGCGATCTGATGCGTGAGCGATTTAAACAACAGAAGCTTTTGAATCACAGGAGTGAAGGAACTGAAAAGAGCTACCGCTATTGTTTCCAGTTGAACGATCATTCACGCCGCAGAGGGAGCTAGTTCTTTGAATCACATATCAACCAGATCGATCATCTCTACTGCGTATGCGCATTTGTCATTCCAGACAGGATTATTGTGCTAAAATCACGATAGAGCACATGCGTCGCGGTGGACAGCAGTTTAAGGTCTTCGAAATGGAAGAAGAAGTTCACCGTATAAAAGTATTATTATTATTATCAAGATTATTAAAATTACTGATAAATAATTCTTCTTAAATTATTTTATGTTCTGACCTCCTGTCCGGTCTAGTGGATAGCGTTGCTGCCTCACAACACAGAGATCCCGGGTTTGAATACCGGGCTTGGTTGTTTGTTACGTCAATGTCACGGAGACTTTTTTATTATAGGATTTACGTTACGTTCTATATACAAAGTTTATGAAGAAAAAAAACCCTTGCTGCTGGTTACCAGAGTGGTTACGGGTGGTTTCCTCCTGTCCTCTAACACAGTTTTAAACTGCGTCCAGTGTAGGCATCCTGTCTTGTATCCGACAGGATAGTGGGGAATTTGCACCGCCCTAAAAAAACCTTCCACTGTTCATATATCTTTCTGTTTCTTAGTGTGATTTTGAAATTCAATACTGTTGGAGTTGGTGGAGGCGGTTATGGTGAGGGGTTGCGGGGTATTGAATGGTGCTGTGCTCTCTCATACACATCCTTCAGCATTTTAAACTTTTTCTGATTTCCCATCAGCCTGTTAACCTCCGTTCCTCTCAGTCCCTCAAAAAGCAGTCTCCAGTTGGGACACTTCCATACTATGTGGTGCGGCGTTTCATCATCTGTTCCACACGTGCACCTTGGGATGTAATTAAGACTGCTGGAGAATCGATACGCTGACCACGTATCACTCCAAATTCGGAATGTGCCATGTAAGATGACAGTCCGCCGTCGACCCGGTACGCCAAAGCCCTGAATGGGCTAAGAGCCAAGGAAAAAGAAGAAGAAATTATTTTATGAGGTGTAATCACATGAGCCCCAGCCGTCACTGCTCGGAGGGGGGGGGGGCATAGTGACATTTGTACTTGTTTTGGAGCAACTCGTGTTCCCTTTCACTAATCTAATTAATTTTTGTCCATTTTAAACAAAAATGGAATAAAGTTATTTTGGTCAGCCAAGGGATGTTATTCAGAGGTTATGTAAATAATTGGAAAAGACGGGAATATTTCGAATTGTGTTTGGTTAATTTCGGTTTCCCCATCTGACACTCATGAAATAAAACACCCAGGATGATTATATTTCCATTTTTGGAATACTCGCACTTCAATATTCACTAATGAAATAGAAGTTATGTGTAACAGGTTCCTACTTTGGAATTTTCTTGTTTCGCTCTCGTCGTGGTTCTCTCAAAAGCCTTGGTAGTTTCCTGGTATTTGACAAAGAAATCTGAATCTGAATTTGGAGAAAGTGTCCGGTCGTTGCGTGGAGAGCCTTCGCGGCAACCTTACTCTTGCTTGTACCATCAAAGACTAGAGAGCGAATAACAGTGATTGAGTGCGAGGACAAGGCCTCTGCCCCGAGGCTTTCTTCCAGAATTTCCGGATATGCTCTCGCTCGTTGGGTCATTTCCAGCCCCGCTGTGATGACTAACGATTACACGGACACTGGCACACGTTGGCATTGAACGAAAGTGAGGTGGGTTCAAGTATCACAGACACTCCAGTAACTCAAGTATTTTGGAAAAGTCTGTGGTGGCTATTTGATTTATCACAGTCTCCTTTATTAAAAAACAAGCGATGATTATGTTTGTCTCTGTAAAAGCAATAAAAATATCTCACGGCAGTTGTTGAAATGTAAAATCGACGTCCACACGTTGGTCTTCGGTCATCTGTGGGTTGCTTAGGAATAGGAAGCACCAAACAAAAAACTAAATGTAATCAAAATATAGCCTGACCGTCTGAAAATTTGGCTGCCACATATAGATAGCTTGAAACTCTGTTTCAGTTCCGGTTGAATAACGTGCATCGTGACTTAGAAGCACATATTCAATTGTATAAGATTATTTTATGTTGAGTATATCTCAGATATTTTCAATCCAACTTTCTCCCTTGCTTTCCGCTCGACAATTTTGATTCCTTTCTTCAAAACATGTCGCTCAAGCTCGCCAAACTAACGACAATATACGATTCCCTCAGTCAAATCATGTTTCTTATTTTTTTTCTCCTAACGACTTACTTTTATTCTCTGCACGCTGATGACGTGATAAACATAGATAGTAATACTTCACCATGGAAATATGAGATCTGTCGAAAATATCTCTGGCCCAAATTTCTTGCAAATATAATTAAGCAATTTCTGCCTTTTGAATCATTAGAGTTCCACAAGAGTTTAACATTAAACAGTTTGCCTAAAATTATCAGGTATTTAAAAACTTCATAAAGAAATTTAAAGCTAGTATTCCAATTTTCACACTTGTTCAGAACTGGAAAATATGAGATTTTTGATCCAGTGTCCGTCTTAAAAGTTGATAAACGACTGCTTCAATCAAATCATGTTTCTTCGTTGCTCTTTCATGGGTAATTAATGTGGTTCTCAGCACACTGATGTCCACTTTCACAAATGTGATAATGCTTCGCCACAGAAATGACTCCGTCAAAGAGACATCTATGACTTAAACTGAATTATTTTAGTAAATGTATAACAACCTGACTATATTAAGTTAAATGAATGACGAAAGCTTTCCAGAAAGTGGTACCTCGTCGTTTTTGAGCTCACGTCACATCGTCGGGTTGTTTTTTATTTGGTCATTTTATTTGTAACTTTCCTCCGTTGTTGTCACTAGCCGCTACAGATGATATCTGCTTTTTAAATTCTTTCGATTAATGGTCTATTTAGATGTAACGCTAGTGCACACGAGACCTCGTTTATAACCCTCTGGGATTGAAAAGTCACAACTACCTTGAGGTTTGGAGGCCAACGAGTTACCAATCAGATGAGAGTTTGAGTCTATTACTGAAGTCTGTGAAACAAGTCAATACTGATTACTGGTTATGTGTAGCCTTACGCTCTTACACAACCACCATGTGCGTATATTGGAAATGCTATTGTTGAAAGGAAAACTGCTTTATGTCTAGCAATTGCACAAGTTTGCAGATCGCGGACTATGCTTTTTTACATTATAATATGCTAGTTGCGTAGCCGTCATTGTCCGGGAATTAGTTCATACTAGTCCACTACAGTATTTTATTCGACAGTAATCTCTTTTTGCCAACACGTGATTAAACCATCGAGACCGTCATATATATTTTTTAAATTTACCTTTTCACGCCCTCTACTTCGTGACAGGTGAATTTTATTATAGCAACCGCGTGACTCAGTATCTTAAAAAAATTCACTATTCCCAGGGACACTACCAATTTCACTAACCAAGAAAAATATTTATCCTCATACAAATGACTGCCCTACATGTACGCATTAAATTTCCATACCCTCCACCCGCGCCCCCACTGGTGGTAGTTGTCTCCTAACCCTACAGTCCTTGCTTACTTCAGGGTCGCAAGGAACACGTGAACAAAATTAATTTGAAATTAATCCACTCGTTTATATTTGTATGCGGTACATACAAAAAGCTACAAAGAAACAGTCAATTAAATTTATAAAGCGAAGGTACTTGAACCATCTCTTCGATTTAATTGCTGTGAAATAATGTAAATATAGATACAAATAAATATCTAATTTTAAGTCTGAACGTTATTTCCCTGACTTCATCGAAGACTAAAAAGCTACGATCTATACGTTATCCACTACCAATGTTGTTTATGAAATTATTTATTCTAATTGTAACTTGTTAAATCGGTCAAACGTAAAGAATACAAGATTTGATGAACATAAACCTAACTCAAGTTTGTCCAGGGTGTTTGTTAATTAAAATACAAACAAATTAAATAAATTAAATTTGTAATTAGATTAATTTTTATATTTCCATTTGGGTCCTGTGCTAAGAAATAGAAGAATGGAAACATAAGGCGAAATAAATAATTGAAAATGACGACTGCTTAGCTTATCAGGTCCATTACTGTGGGGGACGGGGTGGGGCAAACAGGTAGCAGAAATCAGGCTGAACGAACCTGTTTGTTTTGTTCAGCTTTATTGATCCTCCTCGTTTCAGGAGGGGGTAGAGCTTTTCCCGGAAAACTGGATCCGCTGCTTAGACGTAAACCTCTAACTGGTGCAGTCTCTGGATTTGCCGGTAGTTGGTTTTTCACTCCAATCAGTGCTGAGAAAAAACAGTTTCGGCCAAGTTTATTAGATCTCAGCAGAGAATTTTATTTGAGATCTATTTCTTGTGCGAGTTGGCGCTTGCATTCGGAAATAGTGAAAACCTCTTCTTCTTTTCTGAGTCGGATTTCACGACATAACTTTCCAAACCAATGTTTTCTGTTCCCTTTCTCACCCCCTTGTCTACATTCCTCTACAACATGGTTAAACGCCACTCCACGTAACGTGTCTCTGCTAATCATTTTAAGATCGCGGGATCCATAATTTCGAGGAAAGGGGCTGACCTTGAGGAAATTTTCATAGTTTATCGTCGCCAGGAGGCTGACCAGCCTTAATCAGCTGATTTTTTTAGGCACGAACCTCCACGACTACACGGTGTCATTGTAATCCTTGGAAATTCCAGAGCTACTTCACCTGTATATGAATATTTTATAAATTTGCTTCTTAAGACAGCAATAAATTCGGGAGAATTGTTCTGCGCCACGAGACACCGAATATCAAAGATTAAATACTGAAATGTTATATAATATATATAATATGTTATAAGAAAATAATTGTGACATAAGATTCCATTTACTCCTAGCGGATTTTCGATTGATTTTGAGCAATCCATGTTCAGTTTCTGAATTTTAATTATAATAATCGTTTTTCATAAGAAAAAATATGTGCAAAAATAAGAAGAGATCAGAAACTGCCTAATCCGTGATGTCAGAAAAAGAAACTTAGTTTGTATGCCTTGAGTAGGTATAAGAAGACTCCTGCTGCTAGTTGATATAAAGGAGAAGAGAAAATTCTGGATGCTAAACGAGGAAGCTGATAGGATAGAATCAGGCTGAATGAAATATTTAGACTAAATCCTTGAACCTGCCACTAGGCAGGGCATTAAATAAAATAATAATCGTAACGTAAATAACTTTTAAATCTATGCCCATGTTAGACTAAGTGCTGTCAGTTAAATTGGTATTTACAAACGAATATATTAAAAATGCAAAAAAAACTAGTTAATAAGCTAACATCCAGCATAAATTAAAATTAGTTAGTTCCTTGACATGTTCAATCGGTAAATTAGTTTTAATAAAAAACCTATTCTCGTTTGTTCTTTACTTCTGATATAATCTAACCTAAGTATACTTCAACTGAATTCAATAATATCATACATAGGAATAGTTACAAATCTGAAAACCAGATGTATAAAATTTTGAGATTCCAATGGTTCTTTAAGTTTCAAATCAATATTGGTTTAAAATAACGAAAAACAAAAATACAATAAAATAAATTAGATTTGTGCATGTGAAATTTAAAAAGCGACAGAAGGCGTCATAACATAATTTAAGAAAAGACAAGGTCAGCCTTACCAGAAAAAACAGTTGGCAACCCTAGTCTTAGTGCCGTAGTCGACAGTTTGGCTACACCACTAACTCGTTGAACATAATAAAAAACGTGGTTTTATTTTAGACTCTAGTGATGGCTGAAAGATATCGTAGTGATCGCTTTCCTCTAGATCAGAGAACATTCTTCACTGTGATACTGGACGCGAAAGATTGATGATTTGTGGTGCAGATGAATATCGTTCACGGTCTTGGTTGCGGATGATGTGCAAGTAGAAGTAATACTCCCCTTTCATTACTATCCTGACGCCATATTCCACGTACCAGGAATGTGGAAGCTGTTTGGACACAGTAGGAAGACCGTCTTTCACGGGCTGCCGGGCAAGTCAACTTTTGAATATGCATGGGATCAGGTTGGTCGACAACTTGTCACTCATAACCCTCCAGCAGGTTTGCGTGTGCAAGCAGCTTGCCAGACGATATCCGAGGTCTTTTTGATTCAATGGCACGGCGTGTAGCAGCTCTCATTGCAGTCCGTCAAGGTTATTAATCAGTTATGTGCATCATTGTTAGTAGTATGGAATAAATTGCTTTCTCTAATCAGTTTTCCTTGATCTTGTTGAACTATATATGGTTGAAGAAGCTTCAGTTCTTATCGCACGCCCGGAAGAGTGGAAAATATTGGATTTATTGATTAGTGTCTTCTTATAAACTCTATTTTGATGCATTTAAAAAATTCGCTACAGTATTGACTTCAAAATATTAAAAATATACCACTTGGCAGATGGAAAAAATGGGACTTTCATAAAAGTCATGGCCACGATCACAATCTATGAATAATCTATTATAATATCTAAACAATAAATGGTGAAAGGCAAGTAAAGGGCAGCATCAATGGTAATACGATCTCTAGGTCAGGAATTAACTTTCAAAATAATGTTTCACTGTCGAGCTCACGACGAAGTCAGCAACTATACCTATACATAAGAAAGTAATAGGTGCATATAAACACTTCTATAAGGAAAACATTAAAACACGCTTCACTAAATTTCTTACGTATTGTTTGCCCAAAAAATTGAATATTTTTGTAGTTGAATCTACGCAGGCGGTTTTGTTTTCTTAGAAAGACGGGTTGCATGACTGTTATATGTTTGGTAACTCTCCCCTACATAAGCATACGTATGGATGGAAAAGTGGGGGGGTGGAAGATAGGGGAAAGTAGCCAAGGATTGACTAGTCCCCCCACCCAAACCCTCACTCCCCGAAATGTTGTTTAACGATCCTAGTAGGCGATACATCAGAGTGATACACCCACGCCTTTCCGATGGCAGGGGATTGGATTGTTGTGGGGACGCAAAAAAACCAACTCCACGTTTCGACCAGAATTAACGGGGAAGGAAGCAGCTGGTCGATTAGCGGACAGCTCTTATAGTATTTCCGAAGTCCGCAACTCAGTAAAACACCTTCAAAAGAGACCAGAGTAGTCACGCTTTGTGAGAGACTGCCTGTCCTGTCAACAGAGTAGAAAACCCCAGTAGGAAGACGCTAGGTATTACGGACTCCCTTGTACCCCTCTGGATTTCCTAAATCTTAAACCCCCTACGACGAAATATAAGCTTTTTTGGTGGGTAACAGGCTACATGAGGGTGATCTGAAACAGACAACTCCACTTTAAGAGCATAGGAAGGGACTGGAAAACGGTGGATGTGGAAGGTAGAGCAAGGTAGCCCATGGTTGACCAGGACCCCCAGGATGTAGTGTAAGGGTCCTACCCAGTGTTTCACCTAATGGTGATGCAGGGAAAACCCTAGAAAACCTGCATCAGGTAGGTCGGGCTAGTGGTACTACTCCTGCGCTCTTCTGATGACGGGAGACTGGATTGCTGAGGAACGCAACAAACCCGCCTCCATACCTTGATCAGTGTTAAGAGGCAGTTAGCCGACTGGTCCAATGGGATCAGAGAACAACTCTTACCGTCTGCCGAAGGTCTTTGACCCCCGTACATACACCTCTCAAACTGCTCAAGGTCGTCTCAGCCTGCAGGAGTCTTAAGTTAATTACCTTGGCCAAGGACCAAGGGGGGAGGAAAAGAGGAAAACCAGGAAGGAGGAAGTCAACCTCCACCTGACTCCATATGCTGTGTATTTTATACTAGACCTCGTTCCAACACACTGCAACTTTTAATGTTTGTCTCATACGCATTTATTCCTACACCAGTGATCCGATTGCCGTAAAAATTCAGATGTTTATCGTTGATCACCCCATAGAAGGTTTCTATCAAGCTTACGTTGATTATGGTTCCTTCATTCTCCTCTATCATGCCAAAATTTCCAACCCTATATACTTATGGAATTTGCAACAAGATACGTCATACCTTAACGTCGCCTGTCAAGCAAAAAGATTACATTTATTAAATATAACTATCATTTTATTTAATTAATAATACATTTCGCTTTCGTGAAAAAGTCGGTGCCTTAGGTATGTGTACATGCTTATTGAAGATACTAATATATATCTTGACTCCATTAGGATATTAAGCCATAGTGGTGGATATAACGAAAGTCAGCTTTCATAAAGTAAAGGGAAAGAAAAGATAATTTTATTCAAATATGATACACTGTTGGTATTATCATGTGTTGACAAATAGCTTATTGACTAATCATATAATGTAAGGGAGGCTAGAGTGTCTGTGGCAGTTTTCGCTCCCCAGGCTCACTGCGAGGCTCACCTCACTGTTGGGAATGCCTCGTACTGTTTTTTTTAAGTTCTCACATGCCAATACTGCTTCCTGGTGTTACTCCTTTTTTCATTAAGACTTTCTTTTCTTGATCTTCTATTCTAATTACTGCTGCCTGTCGTCTGTAAAGGTTATATATAAGCCTCCTTTCTCGAAATTTTATTTCGGTGCTCTTCAAAATTCTTAATACTGTGTTCCAGTTCAGATTATCAAACGCTTTTTCTAAATCTAAATATGCCATGAACGTAGGACGGTTTTTTCTGTTTTATATAATTAGCCGCAAAGTCAATATTGCTTCTCTTGTCCCTACATTCTTCCTAAAACCAAACTGATCTTCTCCTAACTCATTGTCCTTCCATCCCCCTATATACTATTTCCGTTAACATTTTGCATGCATGAGATACTAAACGATTTGTCCTGTGCTGTTCGCATCTATCAACTACAGTATAATTATGTTGTCAGTCTGGTTAACGTGAAATAATGTGTAGCTTACAGGTACATATGTTGTTGTTGTTGTTGTGGTATGCAGTCCTAAGACTGGTCTGATGCAACCTTCCATGCTAACCTATCTTGCGCAAGGCCTTTCATTTCTACATAACTACCACATCCCACATCTTCCCTAATCTGCTCATGTACATATATACATACATCTTCATGAAATTGTGTGTGTGGCGACCCTGGTATTTTTATAAAATACCTGAATCATCTGCTGTGTGACGTTTAAAACACTTTGATATTCATTAACTAATAAAAAGTATCATTAGTTAAACAAAAGTTTAGCTAAATTCAAGTATTCTATCACGTTTCGGTATGATTAACTTGAAATAATGTGTTTCCCCTGACTATATTCATAACTTATGATTAGTTCGCGTCAAATACTGTTTTATTCAAGTAATAACACTTGTTTTTCGCGATTGCTGGATAAGCGATTTGACTTTTAGTTACAGAATATCCGTCTCGAACGCACGAATCGCAATTCAGAATCATTTACATTGCCACTTATAAAACATTCGCAATATTATTAACTAATTAAAAAGTATCAGTAATTGAAATAAAATGTTTGTTAAACTTTAGCATTTTTTTGTTTGTTTGGGTTAACAGGCTACATGAGGGTGATCCTGAGATAGGCAACTCCCCTTTAATAGCATAGGAAGGGAATTGAAATGGGAGGATGCGGAAGGTAGAGAAAGGTAGCCAAGGGTTATCTAGGGCCCCCGGGTTGTGGTTTAAGGATCCTACCCGGTGTTTCACCTAAAGAGATGCAGGGAAAATTCCTGGAAAACCTGTATCTTTTGGGTCGGGCACTGGGTACTATTCTCACGCCCTTCCGAATGACGGGAGATCGAGTTTACTGTGGGGTCGCTGCATTCCCTTCTCCATATCTCCACCAGTTTCAGGAGGCAGTTGGCCGACTGATCCAATGGGATCAGCGGACATCTCTTGCCATATGCAATGCCCAAGGTCTTCGACCCCAGTACATATACCTCCTAAAATAGGTGAAGGTATCTCGGTATGTGAGAACTTTGATAGAAAAAAAACAGTGCGAGGCATTCCCGACATAATCAGGTGAGCCCCGCAGTCACTCTGGAGTGAAGTGCCTGCGAGAAAACTCCCGCAGTGCCTTCGGATAGATTAGCATTATTTCACTTGAAATAGTGATTTAATTATTTAGTTTGAAAGGCTACAAGAGGGTAATAATTTATCCTTTGCAATTTGTATATGTCTATAGGGGAGGACCATTTTTTTGTCTCAAATGTGAACAAAGGAACCTAAATCTTCAAATTATCGTCAGAAATTTTCTCAGGGTAGACTACTTCAATACACCAAATTTTGGCGGCAATCGGATGAATTGTATAGGAAATCATAATGGACAAGCATGAAATCGCACAGAACATTATTGACGTGTGACTTTTTGGGTTGACAGGTAGTGGAAGTAAGGATCCTAAACCTTCTGAAGATTGACAGGATCCTTTTTTGGTAATAAGTGAAAACATTTTTGTTAAAAAATAAAATCCGAAATAGTTAAACACAGGCGAAGGAATGAAGAGACTAGTTTCGTAGGAGTACTTAATTTCTAAAACTCAAGCCATCTGCGCTACGCCTGGAAACCGTATAAATCCAAATTTTGCTTACTTATCAACGCCTCCTTGTAGACCATACAACTTAAAGTCAATGAACTTCAACAAATACTGGAAATATATTATTCAGAACCGGCTGAAAATATGCTTGTTGAAAAATCAGCTTATTTGCTAGAAATGTGCTCGCGTTTGGAGCACCGTATTCGCCTGATTGGTTCCGAGTTTGGAGCCTTGGTGGTGGCGGACAATTGACCAGTTCCGTGAACAGCGCTTTGGTCACGCTTAGAATTCCGGCTGCCGGCACATTTTAAATAGAGGCCATTGTGATCGTCTTGGAAGGGCGAACTGTAATTAAGTTCGCTATTTCTTCAAACCTTCAGGGACAGACATTTAGTACAGCGAAATAAACATCCGTAAAGTTCAAGCAATTGTGGCGTTCACCGTTCGATTACGGCAATCGTCAATTGACAATGAGGACTGATGAATGCGTCTTAGTATGACACAAAAATTACATCATACGACACTCCATAGAATCAATATGAACTGAATAAAAGAAATAACGTTTCATTGTGAGGACGTGTATCACAAATTAATCTACGATGACCGGAAAATAATAATTTCAACTTTCTTCTATTAATGCTATTTGCATTTAAGTTAGATTTTTATAATGTGTCCAAAACTTTTCTAAATTACGTTTGGTATTATTCGATTTCCCATTTTATCGTCACAATATACAATTTCTGACGAGCCACTGAACTATTCCACATCATCATCTATTTGTTCTAGTTGTAAAAATTTAAGGTTCATGTAAAATTATATATTTTTCTTTTAGTATGTTGTTGTTGATGCAACCATCCATACTAACCTATTCTGCGAAAACCTTTTCATTTCTACATATCTACCACTTCCCACATTTTCCATAATCTGATTAGCCTACACCATCCTTAGCCGCCCTCTTCTGATCTTACCCCAAGCACTTACCTCTAACGTTCATGTCTCAAAACGTATCCCTTCTTTTGGTCAAAGTCCTCCATATTCTTCTCTTATTCAGTTTAGAACTTCCTGGTTAGTTACCCTATCTGATTTTCAGCGGTCTTCTATAGCGCCACATTTCAAAAGCTTCTATTCTTTTCCTTTCTGCAACTCCAACTGTCCACTTTTAGCACCCATATAACGCCACACTCCATAAGAACATTTTTAATAATGATTTCCTAATATTCATACGTATATTACTCCTTGCTTGTGATATCATGCTCTTTACGTCTACCATACTTCTACCATCCCTAGTTATTATGCTGCCAAAGTAGCAGAGTTCCTTTAAATTATCCCTTCCCAATCTAATACCATTTGTTATTCCACTGTTTCCAAACTACACTCCATTACCACGGTTTTTCCCTCTCTAAAAGCATTTTATGATTTTAAATATTCTCCGCGTGAGTTTAGTTCAATGCAGGTTTATATTTAAACCCTTGTCGTGTCAATTCGTAACACACATTATTTTAATTATTACATTAATTTGATTAGCTGGAAATTTGCATCACCAACATTAAATTTTCTATAGCACAATGGTGACACGCCACACACGTGTAAAGGGTAAAATGTTAATTTCATATAAACAAAATTTAATAAAGAAATTTTATAATTTTATTTATTTATACATATTAGACCCGAATTCACACTTGGGTTCTGTTCTATGTATTTGTAAAAACAAATGAAAATTGTAAATAAATACTGAAAGTGGCATGTATTTATCTCAGTATATTATTGACATGGACCTTATCAGTGTTAATTTAATGAGGTGTAACATCACATGTAGCAGATATCTGTTTCACATGCTGCTGGAACGAACCTAGTTGTTTTGTTCAGTTTCTTAGTTTCAGGTAAGGGAGTCATCTCCTCCCAGAAAACTGGAGTAACTGACACGGACGTCTCACAAAATTGCTTCATCTTCTATCAGGTTCAGGGTCTCTATTTTAACTCCGATTAATGTTGAGGAAACTAGTCTTCAGTATCGGTGACTTTTTTAGATCTAAACAGATGATTTTATCTGAGATCTATTTATTCTGCGAGCTGTTTTTCTTTCTTTAGTGAACAGTGAAAGCGTTCTCTTTTCATCTGATTCGTGTTCCACGGCTTAACTACTCGAACAAACGTCTTCTATTCTGTTCCTCAATTCTTCTTCCAGGTTCAGATCTGAACTTATGTATTCATGTTTCTCATCTCCAGACTTCCTCATCTTTCCAACTTTCAACGAGTATTCACTTTCTCTTTTCCAGACTTCCTCTTCCTTCCAGCTTCTGACGAACACTGCCTTTCTCTACTTTTTCCAACTTCCCAGTCAATTTATCCTTTCACCCCACATGATGTGTCTTCACCAATAGCATTTAATTTTCAAAGATCGGGGATCCACCATTTCTGAGGGATTGGCTGACCTTGGATTTGCATCTGTCATCGCCCCCTGGTGGCTGACTATCCTTAATCCACAGATCTTTCTCGTAGACACGAATCTCCGCGACTACACGGTGCCTATCTAATCCCGGAAATTCCGCATCTGCAAGAAGTGAAATATAAATTTTAAGCTAAAATTCGGTTAAACGTGAACGAATATTTTTTGAATTAAGGAAATTCTATATATATTTTATATATTGATTCACAAAAATGTCTGATTTTTATTAGGTACTGGCGGCATACTTACTAACGAAATTTTAACTAACATAAAATTTAACGCCAATGTTCAAAATTATCTTAGCTAAGTGCAGTGAAATAAAAAGTAGGTCATTGGCTCGATGATTGGATTTCTGTCAAACGATGTCACGGTCCTATTCTGTGGTGTTTATTGCCAGGTCGAGTCACAGCAATTCTCCAGGTGTCGTGATGGTCCACAGCGACGAAGCGGAGAACATTATACTCTCCGTTCGCGGTTCCAAAACTAGATTATATAAATTCCAAAATCGTGGTGTCATAAATATCTTGTCAGTTACTAATAGTTGATTGGCCTACGGTCGGCAGATACGGTCATTTAAAGAAGAAGGCCTGCTCTTCACGTGTCTGTCCCAAATTTTTTTCTCGTAGTGTCTCGCAGTTTCGTGGTCTTTCACAGTGGGAGAAATACATCCATTTACGATTTCTCGCCAGGTTAAAATTAAAATAATTGGGCCTATTATTTAATAAAGTCGTAATATTCTTAATTTGCTGTTAGTCAGAAGCAGACAATTTTTGTTACACTAAATGCATAAAACAAATATATATGCGAGTATGAATATACGAGAAAACATAAAAAATAATGCAATTGCACAGAAGCACATGACACAAGGTTACAGACTTGATAAATATCCTAATCTTATTATTACTAATAATCGACTTTTAGGAGTAAAATGTGTGAAAAAGGGCATTAGTATAAAAATTTATTAAAAACATTTATTTTAATACTTAATTTTTTATGGAACGCGGTAATAAGTTTAGTTGAATTTTCATTTAATAAATGATGCAAATTATACTAAAAACCTATATCATACCTCAAAAGTAAGTGATATTCCTGTTATTTACGTAAGAAACCACGGTTGAATATGGTGTATAATGAATGACCCAGAGAATTTCCAGTTCCAAGGTCGCCTACTTTTCGTATTGAGTACATACGAGGAAAACGAAACACAGGATACCCTTGGAATAGGTCTTTTACATTTCATTTGCTACATGGCGCCAATTGTAAATGTTTTAACTTAGACAATTATATAAATTTTGTCTTCAAAATTGTTCAAATTTTAGGTAGGTTCAGAAAAATAAGATTGATTAACTTTCGAAAGGCTTTTAGCACAGTTTAATTCGAGTGTTAACATTCGTCTCAATATTAAGGTTCTTCTTGATCTTAAAAGGCTATTTTCGTGGTATTTTGAGCTTTACCGGCATATATAAGTATGGCACATCACGCGTTCATTAAATAAAATCAATCAAAATCAAAATTATTCAACATTAAATTTATTCAACAAAATTAAAAGAAAAATATTTACAAAAGAAATAACCTAATTTAAAAACATATATTGCCAGATATTCAATATGTTACTCTTTTCTCCAGCGTTACCTTGTTTTAGGCTAGAAAGTGGAATAATAAAAAAATGAGGAATTTTGATCAACAAGGCAAAAATTAAAACTTATCGTGGCAAAACTCCCAGGAAACTTCCGACGGCTTACCAATAGGATTACTGCCCAACACTTGGATCTTCCTGCCATGCCGTCTTCTGCTTGTCTAATCTCTCTTCCTCCGACGCTCTCTCCATCCAAGAATCAACAAAATATGTATTTTTTTATTTTTGCAAAATTTTTGCTAGTTTCTCTTCCCTCAACCTTTTTTTTATTACTGCTCCCCTAATGGGTGAAAACCCCAGCCAAATCTATTAAACGTTTCCTGGTGGGTAGAGGCAAAATACTTCTTGGGTCTGGAGGAATGAAGGCGATTTCCGGGAACTTAGCTACCTTTAAACGGAAGCTTCTTCCTAGAATTGTCGACCTGTATCTGACAATGATCGTAATCAGCTGCAAATTTAGCACAAACATATGAGGTAGATAAAATTTATAATAATCAAGTAAAATAATAATTCAATAACTGGGGTAGTAACACATTTAACGCGGGTAAGGTATATAAAAAATAAATGAAATTAAAGCAAATAAAATGGAACCCTAATGTGTTCTTTATACCACTTGCCTATTTGGTGCAATGTCTCTAAAGTTTCCTGCTAACGGCATGACCTCAAGAATTTGTAACATACAGATATTACATTAAATAATTCCATCACCTTTTCGAGCTGCAAATTATTTCAATCAATCTTCCCGTGAATTTAACTATATCTGGGGCTGTCCACCTTTATTATTTTAAGCAAACCCTTATTTTTAATGTCTACTGAATTTTCCAATGCTGGAATTTTCCATCTACTTGTTATGCCATTTTTTACTTTTTGTCGGCAAAACGCTATTGTACTCATCATACCGCACTGTGTTTTTTGGAATATAAATTTCATTATTAAAGTTTAAAACATTAACTTTTAAATGTAATCATACACAAATCTAATCTTTAAATTGGCATGAATGTATAAACATTTCAACGATTGTCCTGTCCCTTGATACTCGTTTTCGTGGCTTATTGAAAGAACGCAATAAGAGGAAAATATCCGCGACTTACTTAAGGATTCTAAATTCTATTTCGGGATAGGAACCACCCACATAGTTACAAAGAGGAACAAAACAGCCCAGTCGTTGTTTGACCCGCGTTGATTGAAAACTTCGTTAAGTTCGTAGATATTTACACTTCGACTGTTGACCAAGAGATTCTTGTGGTTCCGCACCATTTTAGATTGAACACTTCGAATATGTTAGGGACATTATATACAGTACTTTGTTGGTTAATAATGCATTTCAATATTACGCCATATATGTTCATATTAAATAACCATAACTGTCAAAATTTGTAATATGTTCTAGTGTTTTTCTTTAATTACTATTTATTAGTTTTTATAAACCTGTGCAAAATACTTTGTCTGCCGCTTTCTATAACTACTTATCTAAAATTATAGCTGCTATCAAACTTCATTGTTGTTATAATCCAAAACAGTTACTTCTAACGGTACACAAAGCCTAAATAGCGATCTAATTGCAGAATTTAAGTTTACTTACAAGTCAGATCTATCATTGATTTTTGTAACATCATCGGATTGAAAGTATAGACTTTTTTATTTAATAATATATAATTTAATATTACTTTGGAATTTTTAGGGAAGTCCGAAGACCCTATTTGGCCAATGTTAAAATAATGACTTTTCAGTGTCTTTGCTTCGGTAATTGTTAAAAATAGAGCTCTCAAATTTCAGAGTTTATTCTTAAACTTATGTTATGTAAGGGGAAGAAGAATGTTGTTGTTGAAATATTCAGTCCTAAGACAGGTCTGAGGCAATATTCCATGCTAATCTATCTTGCTCTAGCCTTTTCATTTCCGCATAACTAGCACATCCCACATCCTCCCTAACCTTCTGACCGAATTCCATCCTTGAACTCCCTCTTCTGTTCTTTCTCCACACACTTACCCCTAATGCTAATTTTACAAGACCCTCATGTCATAAAGCATGGCCTATTAATCTATCCCTTTTCTTGGTCAACGTCCTCCGTATTGTTCCCTCATCCCCTATTCTGCTTAAGACTTCCTGATTAGTTACTCTATCCAACCATCTGATTTTCAACATTCTTCTATAGCACCACATTTTAAAAATGTTCTATACTTTTCCTTTCTGCAAATCCTAGCGTCCTCGTTTCGCATATAACGCCACACTCCATTCCTTGCCTGTGTTATCCAACTCAACTTATTATGCTTCCCAAGTAGCAGAATTCCTTAACTTCCGTCAAAATATCCCTTCCCAATCTAACACCCTTCGTTATTCCACTATTTCCCATACTTCACTCCATTACCTTGATTTTCCCTCTATTAATTCTCATATTCAACTTCTTTTCCAGGGCTCCGTTTATTATGGTATCCGAGTCTTCTTCTGACTTCCCTAATACTAAAATATCATCAGCAAAGCGTAGGGTTTTTATTTCTTCTCCTTACAGTACGATTCCTTTTCCATATTCCGTTTTAACTTTCTCCATTGCTTGTTCTATATATAAGCAGTTAAACAGCATGGGCGACCGGCTGCATCCTTGTCTTACTTCTTTCTTGATTTCTGTTTTCTTTTCTTGCCCTTCAATACTAATACTGCTGATTGCCTTCTGTTGAGGTTATGTATCAGTCTTTTTTCTCGATATTTTATTCCTGAGCTCTTCAACATCCTTAATTAGTGTGTTCCAATTCACATTATCGAACGCTTTTTCTAAATCTACAAATGTGCCTTTTCCACACGTAATTATTGCCAGACAGGAGTTGAAGTGTTACTTTTTGCATCGGATCTCTACCATATTGTTGGACTTCTGATGACATTTTTTGTTATATTTTGACCCAAGTTTCTCTGATTGAAACGGAAAATAGTATGTAAGGAAATGATTGAAATACACCACATTAATGTATAAAATGATTGAATCACAAAAATATACATAATATTAGGATTTTCAAATTTCTAGAACACTGATATCATAAAGTATTTACATAGTTCAAAAGAAATAACTTTCTTCAATAATTCACAAAAAGAAATAGACAGTTATTTCTGTTACTTTTTAACACTCGCTTGAAATTTAACCTTAAAAACATAAATGATAATCACACTCTGTAGGGTATGAAGGTAGATTTTACTTGTGAAAATAATCGTGTTCAGAAACACTAATTAATTAGCTAATAAATTTTAAATATTCCAGAAGTATTTCGCATCGAGGTTTGATTGTAAAATAAGTTGTTCGAGACAGCTTACGGTTTACGTTGTCAACCTGTAGTGTCTCACAACATTGAATATATAAATATAAGGATAAAACTTTTTTTAGAAAGGGAACGGAAGAATTTTAATTTTTGGGTTGATAACTTCAAATTAACGGAACTCTTTAGTGATTTAATATATTCTGCGTAGAAGTAAATTTGAAGTTATTTAGGCAGTGATGTTGTTTATAATTAGATTTTGTATGACTCTTAAGTCCGACAAAAGCGTTCGTGTTGGTATTGCGTGCTCCGAGGAACGTTCGTCTCACATTTCCTCTTTAGGTTTTGCTTCGTGATACTTTTCCTAGAAGATTCGTCGATGTCTTTTTATGCTGACACATCACAAATTACGCACAAATGATGCCTGTGGCTTGAGGGGAAATATTGACGTAGTACATTTTATACACGTATATAGCAGAATTGCAAACCAGTCAGTCCGTTATAACTTCTCCATCACTTCCACAGTCGCATCATCTTCACTGGTTGTTCTTTCTCACACATTGACTTTAAAAGCACTGATAACTAAAATATATTTAGTGTTTATTTGTAAAAGATGAATCTCGAAATAGCCACAATTTTTTTCCTCTTAAACAAAAGTTTATGTGTTTCCAATAATATGCACTATAGACCTTTTATACATAATAATCGTATATTGAATGTAAGTAATGTCTGCTAAGCGTAGTAGGTTATTCTCGGTAGAGGTCTCTCAATCAGTAACAATACATTTTGGATGTATTGCATGTGCGCCAAATAAATACATGTATAATAAATTTGATAATGTGTTTGAAGAATTTTTAGGCCCGATATATTTATAGTTTAAAAGGAATGATAAATGGGTACAAAATACAGGCTTAAAGAGACTTCCTTTCCTTAATAATACAAATCTCAGTTATTAAATAATTCTTTTTAATATGTCTTTATGTAAAGTGAAACTGATTAAAAATTTCTTAATAATAAAATACGCTCTTGTTCAGCTTGCCTTTGCTAACGTCCTTCAGCAATTAATGTTAACAATAGTGGTAACAAGTAAACAACAGTATGATGCATTTATTTTCCTCATATTTATATTCAGTCACTTCATTTAACCAAATGTAATTTCCAAAACTTTATTCCGAAGGAGCTTTTCTGGCAATTGCCATTTCATTTATAAAAATATTAATGTATTTGAAACATTAAATTTTTTTTTATAAAAATTGCAATTATGTACATTAATGTGGAAAGCTTTGAGATTAAATTTAGGTTGTGATTATGATATAATGTTTAAAAAATTGTACATCACGCGTTAATGTATTTCGGAGAAAATAAAATTTCACTATTTTCTTCATGGTATAATCCAGTGTTATATTTTAACAAGATCACAATATTGGTATGAATTCTATAAAGGAGAAGTGGGAAGTATGTCGCAAAAACGCTACGCAAAAAGTTTGAGGTAAAAAGACATGAATTTTAGATAAGTCTCTGTGACTTAGACTTATCGATCTCGATTCTACAAGATCTGATATGGTTCGGGAATTAAAAAACAATTAGGATTATGGTTGCGACATTTGACAATTAATTTGCTCCGTGGACTAATATTTTAGAGACGCATGAAGAATTTTTTCAATGTAAAGAAATTTTGTCGACGATTCATGGATGTGTAGGTTGCACGTATTGTGCCGGAGTGGAGCTCAAGAGCAGGAACTTCAGGAAATCCGAAGTTCGGAAATATGCTTCTGTGTGAAAACACAGTGGGCATCATCGCATTCTAATTCCAGTAGAAATTAAGATAATTTTGGTTTTCGAAATACATGAAGGTATGTATTTAAACATTGTATCATATAACTGTAAATTTAAACAATGCTCCACATTTATGTACATATATATTTTATAAAAAATTGTAATGTTTCAAATATTGTTATTTTTGTAAATGAATATGGCAATTGCCGAAAGCTCCTTCAGAATAAAATTTGGAAATCAAAATTGAAATATATTTGGTTTATGAAGTGACTGATATAAATAAGGGAAAATAATCATCTTAATAAATTAATTATCAGTCTTTAAACAAAATTTAGTAAAATAACAATTTATCTACTATAATATGGACTAAAGTTTATACCATTGTTGATAATATATATGTATATATATAGTCTCTCTATGGGAGATGACCGAATTAATAAAGAGAAACATTGCAAACAGATATTTATCAGTATTGCAACAGTATTTTTATTCCGTTTAATAAATTACTAACTTCAGGGTCTGTGAATAAAATTCATTTTGCATTCAATCAACTTTTGATTTTTAATTTTTCAAGACGTTAAAATTTATTAAATCATAAGAATATGATTAAATCGTAACACCAAAAGCTCATTCATCTACTAAAACAAATAAATCATTGGAGAAACTTTGTGGTTTATTCTGTGCTTGTTTAAGTCTGAGGTTTTGATTGAGTAAATACTTTTTGCAATTCAGCTAGCGGCCAATTAGTATAGTGACGAGATAAGAAATACAATTTTCCTTATCGAAAATTCTTTATCTTATAAGTTCCGGTAATGTCTCAATATCCTAGGAATGGTATTGGGATATGACACCTAAGGAAATTTTAAAGAAATGCCTTACAGAGTTATTTGTTGATAGTTTAAAACGTTGTTAAAGTAAACATTGGCTGTTGCGTAGGACGTAGAAACTGTTACCTTGGACCGTAAATATAGTAAATACTATTATATAAATTGATTATATTACATGAAGTAGGAAATTGATGTTAAATGTTAGAAACATGTTATGGTATTCGACCTTGAACTGTATAAAAGTCCATTGATCGACTCAGTAACAGTTGGTTAGCAGATGAATTTAATAATTATTCTGCGTTACACCAGAAAAGTTTGAAACTAAAATCAATAATAATGTTAATGTTAGGTTTCGCGTGAAAGTCTAAAACAACTGATGAAAAGTGTATATTTTCTTGCAACCGAGTTACAAGTGTCCGTCCATACACAGGAAATCAATCCTCCGGAATCATTTGGAACAATACACAGGGCATTACGATAACCAACTGGGTACCCAGAGGCCAAATAGTTTTCTATATATATTTTATTTTATTTTTATTACACTAATAGCCTGTTTTCTTGAATATCTATAACAGGCCTTATTTTCATTTCTTACAATATTTGTGTTACAGATTTATTCTATTTTATTTTATAAATATTTATTTTTAACAATAATAAAACTAATAAACTAAAACTAAAGACAGAAGGGTATAGGGTGAATGGGAGTAGGAGGATTGAAGGGAAAGTGCTGTGAGATCACAGCTGGCGGAATATGGAAGGGAAGAAATATTTGAAGGGAGAGGAAAACTATGTTAAGTCATAGCTGCTTCCATCTTCTTTTACATTACATTACAGACTGAGATTTTTTAACACTTTTTTATAATACTTTTATATATATATATATACATCAAATATGGAAGTATATTTTAAATTAACGTTTTGCAAAAATAGTGAGAACATGTTAGAAAAGACAGCCCCTGAACTGAGGAATATTTTTTAACAGAACAATTCGTCGGCCAGCAATGCATTATCAATCACGCAAAAATATTGCAGTCCTTGAACATACATCGTGTTTCTCTCGTTATGACCGAACTTGTTCTTCCCCAAAATCAAGGGATCCATTTGCCACCGTGGAAATGTGCAAACGTCGGTGCTCCTGTACAGCCTCATGGGATATGATATAACAGATATGCTTTAAATAATTGAACTGGCGTAGAAGTGTGTACTGTGTAATTGAGTGCTACGTTCTGCATGCAACACGCAACACACATTTGATCCCATTAGTTTAAACCACAATGGTTCTATCCGCTTGAAACTTGAATCCTATTATTCACACAGTTACTCAATTGATATATTCTCTTATTAAAATTTTATACATATACGTCATAAATACCCGAAATGTTCTATATTTATTAAAAAATATGTTGACCAAATCCAAATGTTCCAGAAAATAGTAGTCCTCCACCGCGTCACAAATTATATTTTATCTTTCGTTTTGAAATATATTAAAACTGTCATTGAAACATTTTTTAGAAACAAAAATATATTAATTTCATGAAAAATTAAATTAAATTCTGTGCAAATTTAATTGATTTTCGACTGTTAATGTATGTTAAGTATATTTATTTTATAAATCCCATTGAACGTTGTAACACCTCTCTTATACAACAAATATAATGATGGGTTTAAAATAAAAAGATTTTTACTGTTCCAGATAGTTTGATATAATAATAAAGATCACTATTGCTTAACAAACTGCAATTAATTTATTTTAGAAATGGATCAATTCCCTTCGGCCTAAAATTATTTCAGTGCTCGATATTTAATGAAATTATTACTTGCCTCTTTCTCTCGGGGGTCGCAGGCAGCTCGGAAAAATTATCGGAGCAACTCACGGAGTGGCTTATTAATCCACAGATATGTAACAATCGTGTGTGACTTGTGGAATGTAGACATTCGACGCTCGAGGTTATGGCGTCGCAAAGCAAATTTTCTATGGTCGTCTTTAAACCAGTAAATATTACTGAGATATCTATCTCACCACACGCGCCCTAAAGAGTATCTCCCAAGACTACTGCTCCTTAGCTGCAAAGTCACTTCTCCCCTAGAACCACTGCTGGTCTCCGGGTCCTCACTATCTGTGTAGTACATCACCGATTTTGCGGTGACTTACTAACTCGAGCGTCAAAGGGGAAGGCGCAGGTGTTTTTTACGTCTGGCGTTTCTCCAGATTCATTCAAATTTACATACTAGGCCATGGTCAACTAAATTATTTAAATCCCACGCTACAACGTAAAATAGTTCTATTCCTGAATTCGTAATACATTTTGAGTTGAATTATTTCTGGGAAAAAATTATTACACGTAGACTAACTACTCTTTCTAATAGAACAGCATTAATAGAATTCTGTATTTATGTTTCTAATTTTTTGCATTTATGTAAATATTTATAAATATTTATTTTATCTTATCCATGAAATAAATTATCACACACATTTGTATTATATTGTATGTTTCAGTTAAGAGGACTTCAGAGTTCTAAGAAAGAAGTACTGGTACGGTTGGGTAAGTAACTCCCACTTTTCTTATTTATTTCAGCCCCAGATTATCAACTACCTGATTATATGTTGCAACTTATTCTCATAGACAACGATCATACGGGTCATTCCACGCGACCAATCTCACTTTTGATGAAATTTTTACAGCTTGTATTATGAAGCTATAGATGAGTCTGCAAAGTTTCAGCTCGAAATATGTATTTCTGGCTGATCTCATTGGTGTACGTCAGTCGTTCGACAGTGGACGTCATCCTAAATATACTGTTTTTGGGTTATTATATTTCGACAGTTGTTATAGATTAGCCTCTGAATATTTGTTTCTCCTATATATTTTTTTCGGATTTTCAAGGAAACGTTCTGGAATAAAAAAAGCATTGCAATATTCATTTTTTTCGAATGTTTACATCAGTGCTTACAAGTCAAATAAATTACAGACAATATATTTTGGTGAATGTGGCTCGGCAAAACGAAAATCGCCAAAAATGAGCTTTTCAGATGGATAAATCGTTCATAGATATCGTAGATAAAACAGGATTTTTAGAAGTAGAAAATTTAAGTATCGTTTTGGAATCTCGTTTGGTAAGGTCGGGTCAAGTCCACTATACTATTCCGTTGATAAATACTGTGAAAAAAATATTCCCAAAATACGCGATCTTAAACGCTACTACAGTTATACTTAAACTGAAAGTAAACTTGTTTTGAAGCAATCGCCCATTTATTATTTTATGAGGTCACCAAAAGTCAAATTAATTATTCGTAGAAGCACGACTTTCTTATATATATAGGCAAAAATAATAGTAGAATCATTTATGATTCCGTGCTAGAATTTTAACATAGGACGTGTTTCACAACTTGTATATGAATAATAGTTTTTTGAGAGCGGAGTCTTTTTTATGTAATTTATTAATGAGATATTTACAGTTCACTGACCCTATTGAACAATTGACATATTAACTTTCGTATTTAGATTTAGAGATAAGTGACCACCAATGTGTTCTACAGAACTTCCTGTACTGATAACGCTTAAAGTAGCACGATGCAAAATGGTAGCGAAACTATATGTAATAAAATATAGCAATATTTCCTTCTGATTTGAGGAACTTATTGTTTCCTTATAAATGATATACGTCCAGTCCAGCGGCAATACGTCTGGCGGATATCTGCTGTAACGTTCCCCGACATATGATCACGTTCACTTAAATATCTGTGATTCCAAGGCGTCTGGCCTGAAGGAGGTGTGGCTGTATTATTAAACGAGAGCAACTTACAGCTAAGTAAGCACCTTGAGAGTTTAACGGGACTTGTTTCATACTCCGGAAACAACTGGTCTCTGCGTTATCCGTGGGAGATCTGTTAAAGAAAGTCAAAGAATATATTCCTTTACTGCTGTCTTTAATTAAAATTCTCACCTTGCCGTAGCGTTTCACGAATTAACGGATTGTATCTCGACATTTTACAAGTTTGTTTCTTGTCGCTCAAACTCTGAAGTGTAAACCACGTATTTCCGACATTTTCTTCTGACCTATCTTGACTACTTTTTTTAATAGTCCCAGTGTTTCTTTATAATTCCTAAATAGCACATCAAGTTGTAGTTATAAGGATAATACAGTCACTAACATGGAAAATACAAATATATATTTCATTAAAAAGTATTTAATTTTAATGACATTAACAAATTTTTTAAATATATATATAATATATATGTTTATCTCCAAGGATGCGGTTGTCTTACATCATAGTTTTATTTTAAGTGTAAAATTGTTTAAAAAAAATTCTAAATCACCGCCTTCCATAATATTAATTAATCTCTGATTTTTCTTAGTAAAAACTTGACGTTTATTTGCGAATAATTTGAGAAATGTAAATTTTGGAACAACCACTTCTCCATGTACAAAAGCAACATGATATTCTTCACGTCGACCACATCGCCCAATATAGATATTTAATATAATTATTCATACTAAAATATAGTACAACATAGTTATCTGACTTTAAAATTTAGAAGAAAAAAATTACGGTCAGCGTATAAATTTATCACTATTTATTCAAAAACGGCGTTTCGTCTCCTTTTTGAGACTTCCTCAGGCGTAAAATTCTCAGCCGAAAAGATTATTCGATGTACATTTGAAGAATTACATGAATTACATTATCATTTCGGCCGTAACCGTCGCTGGAGATGGTCCGCGACACTAAATTCTTCACATGTAATTTACCCTCCTATATGAGGCAAACATACGGACAGACAGTCAGACATACTGACACTTCAATTTCATTTATTGGAATCCCTGATATAAGTTTGCGGGTTATATGGTACTGAAAAACACTTCAGATTGAATATCTGGGTAATACAAATAATCAGATTTGTTATGCGTTGAAGTAACTGTTCCAGGAAGAGGATCGTACAGGATTTTACCGCATCAAGCCAGAGAGACGGCTGATGACTTGACGATAAATCTTGGGCAGTTGCGGGAGCAGGTTTCTACGCAAACGCCGCTCATACCATTGGTTGGAAAGAGATCCAAAAC
This sequence comes from Eucriotettix oculatus, assembly GCA_034510155.1. NCBI lineage: Eukaryota > Metazoa > Arthropoda > Insecta > Orthoptera > Tetrigidae > Eucriotettix > Eucriotettix oculatus. The sequence goes on from CM067379.1 coordinate 50,329,421, forward strand.
CTTCGTGGTTAACATTGCTGACCCTGGTCTGGAGGGCAGCCATAATTGATTCGCCTTAGGGAGACGGTAAACCCTGCCTTCAATACTACTTTTCGCACAGATATGCAACTCTTATAAAACGGCCTCAAGTTTTATCTACTGTTTCCTAAATACCACGAAGACTTAAAAGTGGAAAATAATTTCCTAGGGGGCGGATTCATGGTGATAGAAGAATTTTCAAATAAAGCTCTAATATGATTAAGACTAGCTGGAGAAAACTGTAATCTGACGTTTATCGTTAGCAGTGATCTAGTTGCTACACAGCAGATCTCAAATTTCGTTTCTCCAAAGCACTCGCGCATTAGTTCAGGGTGGTAGCCTTTCCTCGACTGTTCGCCACGACTTCAACTAAATAAAAAAATTTCCCTGTAATGGCCTTAAATTTATTCCATTTCATTATCGTGACAAACAGACTTTCATTGATTTACTACAATTTTCAATTCAGGCACCACCTTGAAGTAATGCATGAGTAGGTTCCAGGGTGGTCAGGCTGCTGTGGAGAAAGAGATTTGTGTTTTAAGCGGTGTGAATCCTTCTGGGTGTGTACTAGTATTACCACAGCCATCGCTCAAAATAAACATATATATCAATTGTAAATCGTAGTAAATTATGTTTCTCACAATGATTAAATTGAATAAATTTATGACCATTACAGACAAAAAATTTATTTAGTTGAACGGACGTTTTCCCAGCTAACGTTAAATTTGGAGAATTTACTGGAGAAAGGGAAGCCAAATGCCCTACAAGAGTAACTTTACCCGAAAATTTAATATTACCCGAGGAAGTCCAAATATGGCGACGAACGTCAGCGGTAACTTTGTAATCGTCCAATATACCACAGACCAGAGTACCACTACGTTTTGTTCTAAACCTATTTTTGACAGTATATTAATGACAACGGACTCAGTTCAAATAAAAATTGTATTTCAAGACGAAACATACTTCATTAAGTAAGATATAAAAGCTTGACGAAACGGTGGAACCTATTCAGTTGCTGTACGATCTGAATTACCCTATGTGTATATTGTATTTTCATAAATTATCAATACTACATTTTCTCGTATGTTCGCTGGTAGCTTTAACTACATTGTTTTAGGTACTTTATTTGAAGTTTAAATGAAAGTACCACTTAACACCGACTACACGTCGCTGTCACTTCACCCACACTATACAACTAGCTGTGAAATAGGGAGCGAATGACTCATTTTTACGTTTCCCTTGTAAAATGATGGGGTGATATTAATTAATGAATTTAATAATTGGGTTTAAATATATACATTTATTAATTGTAAACACAATAATTTTAATATGGGTAGAGCCTGTATATATTATGTACAAAAATAATTAATTAAAATGGAATTGTATTAAAGATCTCAGGGTATTAATGGTTTGGGTGACCACGTGTAGCAGATCTACTGTTCGTTGACGAACCTGAGTTGTTTTCATATGCGTCTCGCTGTAATTTCCGTGTTGTGGAACTTGAAGTGGCCGGTCGACAATAGCTGCTGCTGGAAATTAGGAAACTCCGCTTTTTCCTCTTTCTTCCCTTGTTAAGACCTTTCTTCCCTGCTTCCTGGACTGATCAAAGCATGGTCCACCTCTCCGCTGCCACCTCACAAATCTGCTCTCGCCGTAATTTCTCTGCTGCCAATTTCCTTTCGCCACCACCTTGTATCACCAGCAATATCCTCTCGCCATCACCTGCAAAAATCTCCTCAAATTCTCCTTCAATATCCTCTCGCCATCCCCTGCAAAAATCTGTCCACCACTCTCCTTCAATATCCTCTTGTTTCATTTGGGGAACACACGCCACCCGGTCACCAAATTCCCAGGCAGATTAAGACATTCCGAAACCGGCGAAGAGGTGTCCGAGCTTTATGGTCCAGGTGTCAGCCGCAGTCCCTTTGTTATTATTCCGAGCCGCCAAGACGGCGCGCGGAAAACCCCCTTCTTCCTGGCAAGGGGCTTACTCATGCCGGAATATTTATTATTTAAGTTTCCGTAAATAATAATGAAAAATTGGACGCGGGTTCTACTGCGCTACACCCTCTCCGAGGAATATGCAGGACTCCGTTACGTTCAACCACTCCGCGACTGATAAAAGAGAAGAACACGGTTCATGAAATCTTGCTTGAAAATATTCTCATCAGCAGATCCAGGAAGTGCTCGAGTCCCTATCCCTCACCTATGCTTATCAAATTCAAAGTACTTATAACAGAAGAAATGAGCTTGATTTTTGAAACTTAAATATTCTCTTTTGTACGGAGCTGGAGAAATAGATATTGATGTGAGGGGAGGTGAAATTAATTGGCTTCTCTCGCAGTGAGTCATCCCAGTAGACAAACTTCTGTCACACCTCCATATATATATCCTAGCATTCTCATGCACTTCCGTAAAAAATGCTGATTGGAGAACGTGAATAAGCGTTTGAGGTGAAAAACCCCAAGGCGTCACTCGCGGCTGCTTTTTGTCCAGAAGCAGGCTGGCCAACATTTAATTCTCACAGGAAACCTTCCTCAGTATAGTAGACGCAACTTGAATTTGCACTGTTCTTTAACACACGTGACGTCACTGCGCAGCCGTTGGCGGTTCTAGCAGCATTGCTAAAAATATTTATCGCCTTATGGTTGCATTCTTTCAGTTTGCAGTTAGACTTAAAGTTGGCACACACTTTTTCTGTTTCTGATTAAACTTAAGTAGCTGCAATAACTGTATTGTTTAGGCTAAAACCGGTATAAGTAAAAACATTTAAAGAAAATTTAGTGTAAAATTTATTATTGTTATATATTTGTAAAAATTTCAATAGTTTGTAATGATATTACAGTATTTGTTTTGAAAATAATTAACTAAGGCAATACGCCTATGTAAATTAACGGGCACACAAACTATGTGAAACTTGGAGAAACCATAATTGTATAATTAGGTAAAGTGTATGGGAATTCAATCATAAATTCAATTTTCTTTCCATAAAGTGTATCTCCAACCAAGTTCACTTAGGAGAAAATTTGAAGAATCCATCCACATTGCGTTCATGGTCCAAGAAGGCCGGGAAAAGGAAGGAGGGCGATACATTCAAAAAAGTTCAAGCGTTAAATAAGGTCATCTTGACACGTAAAAATTGGGGATATGGGCTTATTTACAGTTAGATCCATTCTTAAGTCGTACAAATGCGTTGAGTGGCTTAAGGCGTTGCTAACCGAAAGCCTTAGGACTGTATACCACAACAAGTAAGCTTGCGGTTGCCGTTTTTCAAATTCACAGGAACGTTTAACTGACGGGCTAATCTGTTCGACTAACCAATTTTGAACCTATTGGTTCAAGTTTCTTTTCGCCCTAAATTTATGGTAAAGATGATTCTGAAAAATTACTGTTATTTTAGAACGATAACCCAGCAGTGGCTCTGATTTAAATTCTCTATTAGCCGTACCGAACGCGGAGTCTGGGATTAAGACTGTTGAGGAATCGATACGCTGACCACGTATCACTCTAAATTTGGAATGCGTCATGTGACGTGAAGTCGAACAGGTAGACCAAGTTTCGTATGTCCAGTGTAGCAATTTTGGCTGTTGGGTGCACTGCAATTATTTTATCAGTATATGTTGCGCATAATTGTCAATATCGTGTTTGCCCTTTATGATGAATTTATTAATTAATTGTTGACTTTAATCGTGAGCGGGAAACCAAAACTAGTTTCTTTGATTTTTCAGTAACACTTCTTTATAAGGTGTCCCTGTCGTAGTCCTTTGCTTATCTTATGTAAGCTATATATATGCTTATTAATGAAGTCCACAGGAATGAGTAAATGAATAAAATACCTCTGATCAGCCTAATATAACTATTTTGAAATTTGAGATTTGATGAAAGAATGGGTCCATAGCTCTTTTCATGTATGTTGCGTGGTTGGAACGGAAGTCTAAAATTCGTCCTGAATAATTTGGTTTTTGGTAACAAGTCGCTTCACTGGTGTATTTGTGGCTTCCAACAAAAACGTCTGTTTTCCTACTCGAACGTAAATTGTAATTTGTCGTGATAATTATTAAAAACATCGATAAATACTAATAAAATTAAAAAAATAATGTCTGTAAAACGTCATTTATTGTTTTATTAGTAATGAATGTTATTAGATTATATTATAAATATTTAAATATTTATTGAATGTTGGCTTATAGGAATTATGGCATTATTGCTACAGTTTTAGTTTTAATCTGAATAAAAATAATCGTTTGGTTTCGTTCGGAAAGTAAAATAAAAATTTAAACTGATCTCCCCCCTTTCTCTCTCTCTCTCTCTCTCTCTCTCTCTCTCTCTCTCTCTCTCTCTTTCTCATGCTCTCTCAATCTCCCTCTCTCTGTATCACCGATAAATTCTTCGAGGTACCAGGGAATCAAAATACATAAAACAGAGTAGTAACAGTTTGTGCTGAAATGTATATAGGTATAGGCATGTGCATATAAAAGTCTAGGATGAGAGCAATAGACTCAGAAGTGACGAAGTAGGAAGGAAGTTATACTCAAGAATAACAGGAAGATGGTGTTAACTTCCGTCAGGCACAGCTTCCAAGAAATTAGGTAGTTTATGATTATAAAACACTTTTTTTTGCGTCATCAATATTTGGCTTGTTTTGAAATGTATTGGATCATTATCTCCTTTGATTGTATCTTATTAATAACTCATGGCTATTGTCCAGGTAAAAGTATTACAATGTAATAATCGTAATGTTTCCGTCACGTATCTCAATATACAGACTTTAGCAGGAATGTAGAGACAATTGCTTCAACAATAAATACGGAAACTGCCTTTGTAAAACTAATTAAATAAATTAAAACTAAATGAAACCGTAATGAAGTTCAAGCTCAGTTGACTATTCGTGTATACTGCTGCAGACAGAATTTATCTGATTTACAGGGCGTAAGAACCTATAAACTAAAGTAGACGAATTTTTAATATAAAGAAAAATGTAAAGAAAAATTATTTCACCTTATTACAGTTCTTTATCTATGGATCAGGAACATTAATTAGCCTCGTTTATTAACCTTTTCGTTGACTTGTGAAATGTAATTGTGTCACTCGGAAACTACCTCCGGATAAAGAAAATGAAGATTTCAAACTTTTGTTAAGACAATTTTCTTTATCACATTTTTATTTGCGTTGCACCTGACTTGGAAAGATGGCACCGATACTTTCTTCGTTGATCGGAATCATTTTCCTGTTCTTTGCACTTTTAAACATGTTAAAATATACATTTGAATTTCTTTACCTAAAAATTCACAATTTTGAAAATTAACAAAAAGTAACAGGTATAATTGAAATGAATAGAATCTAACCGTTTTTAATTAGTAATGGACAGTTGAGAATGACAAAAACAATAAACAAACATCAGACTACAAAAGATACATGTTATAGCAGCGACAAAACCGGTCAAATGAAATTAAGCTGCCCGTTCCTGAGAATTTTCTACTCCTGTCGGCTTTGGCGCGGCATGTTGGTCACGATACCACTAATGACCAATAATAGGCTATTTACAAATATTCATATCTTATGAACCCTGTAAGATATCGAAATTGAACACACTCACGAAAATTTAAGTTAAAATTACTGTTTTACTCCCTAAAATAATGATTTAAATGTATAAATATCAATATTCTCTTAAATTTTGGCATATATTTTGAAATCACAGACAGTTCAATTTTATTTATTGGTATGGAACATAACAATTAAACAAAGTAATATAAAATGATGCTAATTATAATTGTACAAATTTTAACAACAGATAAAATTGCCAGGAAATTTCTGTAAGTCTCAATTACAGCGGAGAGATATAATGGTAAAAGTATTGTGGCGATATTTTGTTGTAAAATATTTATATTATTTTGTTATAGCTTTGATTATCAAGAATTTGTTTGTGGAAATTTCTCTGTCCTCCTCACGAACTCTGCCTTGCTGATTATTACTTCACTTTCCTTTTAATAAAACACTGTAATCTGCTTTTAACTAAAGAAACCACTTCGATTTCTTTATATAAGTTTTGATTTTTACGCGAATTTCCAGCGGCTGCTTACAACTTGGTGTTCCTTACAACACAACTGCTCACCGAGGAGCTACGCAGACAACTTTTACATTACACTTAAAATATATTCGGTGTCACGCCAAACATCGCAAATCTGACACACATTATTCTTACATTCCAACCGTACTCTGTGGGTCACAATATTTTTCACGTTTCCCGGGACCCCTCATACTTCATTACATATTACAACCTGTAAATTGGCTTTACTCCCGGAGCACCTCACTGCCGCTTTTTCTAAAAATCTTGCACGGCCGAAAAAGTCTCTGACCTTTCACACTGTAAAGTTTTCTACTGCTGGACACAGCCAACAAAGGCTGTCAACAAATCGTGTTAATCTACTATCACCCCCAGCGACGCTTTCCTGATTTCTCTTCCCAACAATGGATATAAAGAAAACAATTCAAATTTTCCATATATTACAATTCTAAATAAATTTTGGCAAATCATTGCACTCTCCTTTTCTGGCATTTTTATTCAAATTTGTATTCGTAAAAATATTTTTCAAACCACTTACATTGAAATATTCAATTCTAATTCAAGATCAGCCAAAGGGAATCAAAATAAATTTACAAGGTGAGAATCAAAAATTTCTATCAAACCAGGGACTTTCAGCTTTACGAGAGGCCACTTTACCGTCTGAGTTAATTCAAGTTGACCCTCGCACGATTACGTGATCTCCTTTGCCCATGTATACCTGAAGCTCAGGCTCACCTACAATTTAATTTATTTAGATGTACAAGGTATGGAGAAATCTGGCAGCGGCTCACGGATGGACTAGGGCAGTTGCTACGGAAAGATATGTGTGAATAATATGTTCCTTGGAGGAAAGAAATTCTCAGGACGCGAGCATAGATTTTCGTGCCGCTATATTATTATTATTATTATTATTATTTATTATTATTATTACTAGAGTGCGATGACTTTCCCAGTGAATTTGATTCAAATACAATTCTCGGGTTTCAACCCGGGCAAAAGTTTGTCTCCAGGTTGAAACCCGAGAATCGTCTTTGAATATTATAATTCATTATTTATTTTAACAGCATATTGTAATTTAAAATGTTTGTAATATTAATATGCTGCCACAGTTATGAAATTAATATTCAACAGGGTTATATTTTTTTGGCGGAATTGGTTTGAAAAGGAATATGCTAAAGAGTAATCATAAAAGTGGAATTGTTGCTTCAGAGATAAATAAGTGTCTTTTTTTTAAGGGAGAGATGTCTTTGGGGAAGATAGTTGAAGCTGTACGTTAGAAAAATGACGAAAGAAATTGTAATATACTGTAACGTTTATGTAGAATTGTAGTCTACTTTAAAGTAAATGATAGCAAGGAGAATAAATTTTTAAAAAATTATATTTTTACAATAAATGTAACAACAAATAAATAAACATCTCCCTGCTCTATTTAAAATGAATTATATTTTTCAAAAATTTTGGCAATTGCTTCTGTAGCTCCAGTTTTCGGCCTTGAAGAATTTGTAGTACTTTATCAAACACCGGAACTTTTAGGTACTTTGACTGCAACCTTCAGAATCCTTGAAGAGGTAGCTTCTCAATTTCGCTGCTACTGCTGGCCTTTTAAGTCTGCTGCTTAACGCATCATCCCTGCGAACCCTAGGTTTTCCGTCCGATAAACAGACTCTCTCCATCTCCACGACGAATCATCAAATGCTACCAACCATCCATCTCAACCCCACCCCGCAACTGCCTCTGCTCAACGTTTCACGAAAACTACTGAATCTATCTTTTCCCTTCCCAATTCAATTTTAGCCAATAAGAAACATTCTTACATTTTTTAGTTCACGAATCCTGTGTTCACACATCTTCCCGAAAAATCGCAAAAGGACTCGCACCAGAGGGTACTGAACGTGACAAAACATAGAAACTTCATATTATTACCTCTAAATCCCTCAAAAGACCACTTCTTCCATAGATGTTTTGACGATAGCCAGGCCTCCCTGCTACCGGAAATGCAATGATCCTTGATTTTCGCCCCTAGAAAAATTTAGTTAAAATTAATTTAATTTAAAATAAAATAAATAACCGCCTTAATAATTTATAACGTAGGAGTACACAACAATATGTCATATAAATTATTTTATTTCTTCAAGAATAGTTTCTTATTGTATGAGATGAAAGTACATTGATGGCTTTAAAGCTAACATGGTATTGCCAGATTTTCACGAGTTGTGCACGGTTGATCTTGAGTAATTCATGTTTTCTGTTTCATTGTCCTTTTTTTAGTGTTTTTATTCGCAACAACAGCTGAGGTCATAAGCGACTACTTTACCATTTTGGGGATCTTATATTTATTGTAATGGTTACTCCATTTGGGAACACAAAGACGAACACAAACACCCAAGCCCTTACCAGGAATTATTAAGTGTGGAAGACGTGGCCAAACACTTTCTTTATATTGATTTGAAGTTTGAAATGTGTGTTTTGTGTAACTGATCAATGAAGAATTTATTAGTTATTTAGTAGTTATCTTGCATATTACGGCAACCGAGTTTGTCATTTGGGCGGACGGAGACTAATGACGTCGGTCTCCTGAGTCTGCAGTAACCGTTTTCCTCTCCACGCAACAACCGGAATATAAGCAGGAAAGAACGTCGGTATTGTGAAATAATTACATCAGTGCCGATGGCACCATTATTAAGAAAGGTCGGCAACCTCTTGAACATTTTTTGAATTCAGTAGTGCTTGAGATAAACGAGTTTTGTTTAAGCCTGTCAGATTTTTGTTTGCTTGTTATTTGGAACTTGAGAACTTGCAGGTCAAAGAAAACTTGGAACTGTTGGAGTTATGGTTCCCACGTATATAACCTAACGCTTGATTGTTGCACGCTGTTAGAACATAAATATATATATTCAATTGAAAATGCACACATGCACACAAAAGGTGAAATGATGAAATTTACTTACATTTTCGGTGTAATGGTGCAGTTGCACTTGTCTTAGAACACGTCACCAGAAATCCTCTCTCAAAAAATAGTCGAATAACTCATGTCCTTACCGCATTTTCGTATCAAAATTGAAAGCCTTTCTAAAATTAGCTCGAGTGTAACAGAAAAGAAACAAAGCTGTCATTATTATTGAAATACGATATTACTCTTCTATTAACTTTGCCCTTGCACCCCATAATTATCACCGTGATCCGAAAATTCCTCAATAAGGCGAACGAAATAGTGAAAACCAGAAATTATGCAACACAAATACAAACAATCGAATAACATTATTTTATTCTCAGGCTACATTATTAAGATCTCTTTTCAAAGAATCAAGCCATTTTTTTGTAAATAAAATTACAAATATTTGAAAGGTAAAATTGTTAAATATTGATGTCAAAACTGTATTCGGAATGAAGGATAATTTTTTACGAAATTTGAAATATTGGAATGGCTTTAAGTTTTTTAATTAATTTTAAATCTGTATAGGAAAAATATTTTACAAAAATTAAAATCTTTTAATAATAAAGTCTTTAAATTAACTGAAAAATGTATGTGAAATGAAGGAAAAACTTTTATTAAATTTCGAGTATTGAATGATGAAGTCTTTATATGATTTCAAAACTGTACGGAATGAAGGAAAATTTTTTACCAAATGATAAATATTTGAATGATAAAATATTTAAAGTGTTAAATTATTTTATAATTAAATATTATGATAAAAGTTTCTCGGCAAATGATGATATTAATATTTGTGACGTTAATATTAGTAATGGGCGTGGCTTGCTCGGGGCGGGGAGCGGACAGAAAGTGATGTACACGTTTATGGATTAGTATTATCCTTTAGTCGGAAACTTTTTTATTATTAATTATGAACTAGAAAGTTGCAGAGCTTTAATCCCGGGAATGTGATGTATGTAGTTTTTACAGTGCAGTAAAACGACAGTATCTGCTCTTATAATATCTTGTTGTTAAGTCTAATCCTAATAATTAGACTTCTGAAACATAAAAAATAATTAATACAACTCATATGATTTGATTTCCGATTCTTTTAGAGTTCCGTATGTCTTAATGAATTCAGTTTTTCAAGTTTTCGAGCTGTATTTAAATTTTTAATTTAGTAACGGTAGTGGATGGATAGTTAAACAATAGGTATGAAAAGAGTTGAAAGTTTTATATACAGTGATTACAATAATAATTGTTCATAAATTAACGATAAATTACTTTGATGACTTTGCGTATTATAAAATGTATTCACATTCTGTTACAGAAATTACGAATTCTTCTTTCTGAACCGACAAAAGTTGCAATATTTCCCTTTATTGCAGATAATATAATTTCTCTTCTGAATATAGTATTACAACCGTGGATGCTCTCTCCGCAATAGAAATAGCAAGCACTGTTTTGCGGATAATTTCATCAATTTGCTTGAAAGTTTCGTCTTTGAAAGAGACTTGCTGAAAGCTTTCAGTTTAATTATTAAGCCAGCGCATCCGTCTAAATTGAGTTGGTTTCCCTCAATATTTACCTGCGTTCTATTTAGATTCTAAGTATAACTACGGGGTATTTTGCGATTGCATTTCCTGTATAACATACGCCGGCCTCGCTTGTTTCATATTGACTAAATTAAGGAAATGGATACATAATAATTTTTTGCAGTGATTTATTCAGACATATTAGTTGTCTGTTTTCCATATCAAACAAATTGTGCACGTTTAAACTGTCTTTGAAAATAGTGGACGCCTTTGTATCTAGCAAATCGAATAACGTTAAGGCTTGGTAAATTGACAATTTGAATATCTGTAATGCCAATAAGAATATACCCGATCATTTATTAAATTGTACTCTATTTTAATTTCCTTCAATGCTGAAATCGCAAACCCGCAAATTATCGTTTTCTTGGTACTGTAGTTTGCCAATGGCATAATATTTTTTAACTACTGATTATTTTTAATGTAAATACACAAACATCACTGATAATTGCAACATGGTTTAATTAAATTTCAAAATGTATGATAGGCTGCATATAAAACCTCTTTATTTACAGTCCCATAAAAATAATTAGATAATCAAGGGATGTAGTCAACAGGAGCTTTCGAAACTTTGTTTCATAATTATCTGTAATATTTACAGTCAAAGTAGCAGAATTCCTTAACTTCCTTCAAAATATCCCTTTTCCAATGTAACGGCCTTTATTATTATACTATTTCCAATACTACACTCAATCACTTTCGTTTTCTCTCTATTAATCCTTGTGTTGTACTCTTCCTTCGGGGCCACGTTCATGCCACTTACGTTTTCCAAGACCTCTTCTGACTCCCTAATATTACAATACCATCGGCAAACCATAGGTCTTTTATTTCTTCTTTTTGCAGTATGGTCCTTTCCTATATTCCTTTTCAACATTCTGTATGCGACAGACTGCATACTTGTTTTACTCCTTTCTTGATTTCTCTTCTTTTATTCTTATATTATATTGTATTATAAGCAGAATAGGAGAAGAACGAACAATATGGAGGGCGTTGACCAAGAGAAGGGATAGATTAATAGGCTACGTTTTGAGACATATCTTATAAAATACGCATTAAAGGTAAGCGTGTGTGGTAAGAACAAAAGAGGGAGGGCAAGAATGGAATACGCTAAGCAGAGTAGGGTGGATGTGGTAGTTATGTAGCAACGAACATTTTTGCGTAGAATAGGGTAGCATGAAAGTTGTATTAGACCAGTCTAAGGACTGATTACCATATCAAAAATATATAATAAGTTTTTATTTTATATTTTGTAAAGTATTAGATAATATTTGCCTATGTGTCCAGTTTCATGTCTACGATTAAAACCACTGTCTATATTTGTGTGTTTGGTAAATAGCTTCCATAATCTTTCTCTTCTGCGTGTGGCTTACAGAATGTAATATTTTAATTTTATTGAGGTCTAGTGAATGATTTTCTCTTTTTACATGAAATGATAACGGAGATTTGTTTGCTTAAATTACTTACATGATTGTAAAATCTTTTTTTATATTAGTTCTAGTATGCCTTTGTATATATACCTTCTGACAGAAAAGGCATGGTATTTCAAATACTCCGTCTTCTAACGCTTGTATTATTATTTTATTAACAACTGTCCTAATCCTATACTGTTGTCTCGTTTCCTATTTCCTTAAAATACCCCTTCCCCAGTGAAGCAATGAAGTTTTTCCAAAACGTAATGAATTTTGTGGAACAATTGATATTATTAAAAGTAAACTAATAACTTTCGTGCTGAAAATATTTCTTGGACTATTTGTCATAACTGGAAACTGAGGAGTTAAAGTACTTATTTCATTTAATATAATAGCGTATCGTTTCTTCGTTGAAATTCACAAAAACATAGATTAAAAATGTACTATACAATACAGTTGCTTTATTCTTATAATACCTATATTATAGCTTTCAGGTTCTTAATCCATTAATTTGATAAATCATACAGATATGAAATTTTATTCAAAGAATTTCCCATTTACTGAACAATAGAAATTTTTAATTTCGGATAAAAATTGTTTTATTGTTTGGAATTGATTATTCGATGTTGAGCCTAATTACGAAATACTAATTATTATTGAATAAAACTTTTTTCAAAAACAATTACTTTTAATACAAAATAACAGATATAAACTAAAATAGACTGAAAATATTTTGAATTGTAATGTAAGTACTGTTTCGCTCAACCACCACCGCAAGGCTAGCGTCGCAGTTAAGTGCATTCACACATCTCTCTATGGTTCATTGTCTTTCCACTGACGCCATTACAACCGGATTTTGTTTGTTTACATTTGCTTTTGATCGTTTAAAATGTCGAAGATAACATTTAATCCCGCCCATTTGGAAGTGCGCCCTGTAATACGGGTTTTGAACGCAATGAATATTAAGCCAGCTGAAAATCAACAACTTTTAGAGATGAAAGGTGAACTGCAGTGACTCATGGAATTCAATGATGGACGATGTACGGAGTAGTCAATGGTTGAAACGGTGAATGAGAAAATTCGTGACAACAAACAATTCACAGTTCGAATACTTTGTGATGAGTTTCCACACCGTTCAAAAAACATTTAACATCAGAGTCTCAGAAATAGCTTTAATTTTCGAAAATTGTGTCAACAGTGGCTGTCTTAAGTGGCTGCATATTTCTATGAAGGAAATATAGAAAATTTGGTTCCCCGATAAGACAAATGTCTAAAAATTTAGGCAACTATATAAATAAATAGTTTAAAAAATGTGCTTTCATGAAAAAATATTTAAATGAGTTTTTATATAATGCTGATTACTTTTATAAAATATAGTATAATTATTTTATCGCTGGTTGTCCGTCGGAAATTAATCACTTGTAAATAATTTTCTGCAAATATTTATTGAAATTAAATAATTCAAGGACCTTTAAGCTAATGTTAATTTTGATCGAATTTAATATGTTTAGGTGGAAACAAATTGTATTTAATAATACGTATTCAAAATCAAAATATACAAGTATTTAATTTTCTATGGATGTAGAAACTATAAATTATTGGTTCCCTAGTAATTTTTTATCCCAGCCTCTTATGTTCAAGGATGAATAGTGTGGCTTTAGAAAGAAATAAGGAAATTTCAGGAGGGAAGAAATTCTTGCAGGAAATAACAGATTATTTTTTCTGAATCGTTCAATTAGAAACTAAGTAAAAGCAATGCTTTCCAAGAAGGAGGTACTGTACCTTTTTTTTCTCTTAAAGATGAATTCTTCATTACCAGTGAAAGTCTGTTCGTCAATGACGTCAATTTGGTCGCACCTTGCGGTCTACCTTCCGGGAAGATTTATTCTCAGAAACACATCCTTACAGTCACTGACGCTTTCTTATTTACATCGACCATCAACGTCAAGCGATTCACCGAATAGTTGCTTTCCTGACCTTGCAAAATTTTTTGTCAATTTCATATTAGTAGTACTTGGTTACGTTCATAAATGATGTAAATATTTTCAACTCTGAAATAGTCGCGATGTTTCCAGCACGTGTACGAAAAATTTGTGTTTTGCTTGAGTCTTACGACTCCTTACGTCACGATAGGTCAATTGGCATCTGGGAAATACGAGGAAAACAGTAGGAACTAAAAGAATGCGTTTAAAACGCATTTGTATTCAAACCTTCCAGTTTAAATTAATTTATACAGACTTCAGATTTCGTTTGATAATATTGTCGTTGGAAGTTGTGGAAATACAGACGTACCATGTTGTCACGGAAATGAGGTGACGTCATAGCATTCAACAGTAATCACCCAGCACCAATCAGAAACAGTCATGATGTGTAAATTCATACACACTTATTATTAACTCTCGGAAGTGAATTAATAAACACGAGTATAAGTAACTCCAATAAAAATGTATTCTTTTAAATTTAACATATTAGATCTTATTTTGATATCAAGGGAGTACTTGTACTCGTATTACAATGTTATCTGGTACTGCTAGGGGAGTAAAAAGGAAATGCTGCAAAGTAAAATATCAAAAGTGTGCAATATTTTAGTAAATCTATTACCGTCTGTATTTACAATAATTAAATTAACCACCAGATAAAACAAAGTGTTCTTGCAACATAGTTTTCTAACTTTAAAATATACGATAGCTAAAAAGACGGCCAATAAGTCAGCATATAAATTTATCACTATTTATTCAAAATCGACGTTTCTTCTCCTTTTTGAGACTTCCTCAGACGTAAAAGCTAGCAATTCATCATATTTACTCCTAAATGCTCTCAAAAAGGAGACGAAACGTCGCTTTTGAATAAATACTGATAAATTTATATGCTTACTTATTGGTCGTCTTCTGATTTATTGAAAATTGTTTTTAGTTGAATCGATATTTGAAACTTCCTCAGGTATTGTTAAATTTTGAAATTTTTAAGAAATGATTCCAAATGTATAAAAATCCATACTTTACTGCCTACTGGAGCTGCTTCGGCCGGTTGAAGCTTCGTTGTAGGGTGTGAAGGTTGGATTTATACGCAATCGACTTCCTTTTCATTCAAATGATGATCAGTTATGTATTTTTATCACTCCTTTCTCGTCATCGGCTATCAACTGTTACACAAATTTATTTTTATAACTGTGTTACTTAATTATGCCATTTTTTTTCACTCGAGGATGGCCGACCATCTCACTACAAATATGTCGGTGTCGTTTTAGTTCTCCGCTTGTGAAATCAAGTCACTAGTGCATTTAATTCAATGGGAATTATTTGCAGTCTTTATGCACTGACAGTATTATCCGCAACCTCTTCTGAGAAATTTATGGAGTGAAACATGATGGAAGCCTATTAAATGGTTCTTGATAACCGTGAACGCGCATACTCAGAGCTGGGTATTCCGAAGCCAACATTGGCCAGCTTGTGTGAAAGCTGCAGAGCAATCATAAAGCCAGCCGAGCAGTGTTTTCCCGCATTAACGATGACAATGGATAGCTCAACCACGTCGCATTCCTTGACGACATAACTTTTCAGACTGGTGGTTAAATGCTTTGCCATAAATGTAGGCATAGGAGGAAGAATCGTATATGAACGTGATAACATACAGGCTATTATGTGATTTGTTTTGTCTCGTGATACTGTAATAAACTCTCAAAGTTGAATTATTGAAGTTCCACAACGAAAATTTTTCATTTACTTTGCCCATTGGTGCTTTCTCTCGAAGGTATTTCTCCTCCGAGCGATGACGGGGATTCCTCGTTCACTCTCTGTACTTTACGTTTCTCACATGCTGAGATCTTCTTAAGTAGGTGCATGTATTGGGGTCGAAGACCTTGGGAATACGGTAAGAGATGTCCGGTGATCTCATTGGATCAGTCGGCCAGCTGCCTCCAAAAACTGATGGAAGCACGGGGAAAATATTATCTAATACTTTAAAAACGGGAACACAACACCACAGAAAACTCCTTTGGCGTTATTCGGAAGGGAGTGAGAATAATACCCAATAGCCCGACCAACAAACTGCAGGTTGTCTAGGGTTTTCCCTGCACCTCTTTTAGGTGAATCATCGGCTAGGATTCTTAAAATATTGTCCGGGGGCCTTAGTCAACTCCTGGCTACCTAGTTTTATCTTCGGCATCCCTTTTTTTCAATTCCCTTCCTATGCCATTAATGGGAACTTCCTATTTCTGGATCACCGTCATGTAGCATGTTACCCAAATAAAACCAACCTTAGAAAATCCTTGGTTAACTTGCTCCACCTTCAACATCCCTTTCCGATGCTATTAAAGGGAAATGACCTGTTTTGGGATCACGCTCTTGTAACCTGTTACCCCCAAAAATCTGCGGGAAAACAATGATCTGAGATCGTGATTTAGCATGAATAGTGCGGGACAACTTCAACAGCTGCTATTTATTTTTTTACCTTACTCAATTCCTATTATTTTTAATCATTTGTTATTGAACAATCGTATAAATCAAACTCCTTACGATACACAATCACCAACAATACGACGATAGACCACCTCCAGCGATAATTGTACAGTTCCCAAAAATTGAACAACAAGCTCATTTGTTGTTATAAACTTTCGTAAAAAATTGATGACTTGTATCCGTCCCTTCCTTTAACTTCACTCGAATTTCTCTTCTAACTACTTACCTCTTCTAGTTGAGCCACATCATAAATTTTGTTCCATTGCCGTTTATTTTTATTCATTACAAGTATCACACACATCCACAAATAATGATAACGGAATATAGAAACAAAGTGCAGAATATGAAATGCGACTGCATTTAACATCCATGGAGCGGTACTTCGACAAACTGAATAAGAATCAAAATTTCAGTCAGTAAATATTAACGTATGTGCAGGAGACAGATGGAGAAAGAGCTTATGCAACTAATGGGTAAATTACATTAATTTCATGCTAAAATCATTTAAATAAGATGCAATCTTCAGATAAAGTAACTATAACACATGATCTACTTTGAATGTCATTTTTATATTTATTTTTGTAAAGAGGAGAAGAGATTACCCCAAAAATAAAATTACTATGAGTCGACAAAGTTTGAACACCACTGAAACATTGCCTCATTAAATCACACCTTATTGTAATTTAAGTATGAAGTTGTATATTCGGTTCAGTCCGACGCTATTTTGTATTTCTTATATGAGGCTTAAGCGAAGTTTTCTCCTGTTCAAATATTATGGAAAATGTTTCAAATAATGTAAATTATGTGTCTGCTAAGCAGAATAACTGAATCATTTAAACTTTCTGACTCTTTGTTTAATGTACTTCAGGTAACATAATTTTCTTTTCTTTTTATTCATAAGAATAGTTTTGGCATTGCTCAAAACAATTTGGCTTTAATTTTCAAGGCATTTAAATTGAAACGATAATTACTGTATAAATGAGTCATATTTGTCAATCTAAAGTTACAAGATCCTTTTTTGTTGCTTGGCAATGACACAGCGTACGCTTTATGTTGGATTTCTGTTTAATGAGCTACACCTTTGTCTTTCAGTGACGTCAGTTGAAGCTAAAAAAACTTAACTTAGTTTTTCCTCAAGTAATTACACATTGTGCGCAGAAGCAACGTTATTCAGTTGAATCATTATTATTTAATTACGTTCATTCTTCCTCGTGGTTGTACGGGTACTATGACTTCTTCGACAATGTGCTGCAATGTTCACAGTTACTGTAGACAATATTCAAAAGCCCTGACGAAATTTTGCATAAAATTATTTCGTTCTTAAAAGATAATTCCTCTTTCGCCAAGAAAGCCTCAGTTATGTAATGCTCGATGATTTCCTGTATCACTCGTTTATTCTCAACGAAGGCATGTTTTCCCAAGACGTGTGATTATAATAATGATTTTCATCGTCGTGTGCCAAACTCTCCTCATCCTATTGACCGAGCTATTTCACATCCAGAATCTGTTTAATATTGTAACCTGCTACTTGCTTTTCGTGACAAAAACCTAAAATAATTTAGATTAAATTTGTTTTAATCAATACTTGCTGTTTCAATTTTGCAATCTGAGGATCTAAAGGTTTCCTAGAATCCAAAATGCAAATGAATTTTAATTTCAGAAACAATTTAATTAACTTTGATTTACAATAGCTAATTGGTATACAAGTGTGGCCGAAACTCGTGATTATTCACTTTAATCATTCTTTCGTTCATTATGCAATCATAACTAATGGACGTAACAGAGGACATGTCCAGTATAATATTGTTTGAAACGATGCTTTAACTCATGTTAAGTTATACTTTCAAGAGTTGTCACTCGAACACGCCTGGGTGATTAACGATGGCGCTATCTCACTTTTCGACACCTCTTACTTCTTGATTAGTTTACTCACTTTGGACAGAGTTCTGCTTTCTTTCACGGCGCTATTTTACAGCTTGTGTTTTACAATTACTTTTGAACGTTCCATCAGCCTCCTCAGTCTCCATCCTTCCTACAGTTTTCGGAGAGTCCAACTGAATTCTAAAACAATATTATGCCCCTGTCACAAGTCACCAACCTCAAAATTTTCTGGGGTGTAGCTTTTAAATTTCATAATGTGGAACTTAAAAAAGGAAAGTTCAAAATCAAAGAAGGTGGCATGTTAATACTTAGTTAGACCAATTCTGGAATATGGGGCAGCTTGTAATATAATTCTTGAAGTGTTCCTCTTTTTTTCTTTCAAGGCGATAGAAATTTTAAAGGACTATGATTATTTTTTTAGATTAGGAGTATTTATGTTTACGTAATTTCATTTTGTATCTGCCACCGGTCTTGCTCCCAACCAATTGTAGACCAACAATAAATTCAAGAAATCAAGTTTTGTTGTATTTCCCAGCTGTTCGTTATGCCACAAGAATAATTAATTAATATTAAAAAATATTGCATTAAATTTACATATTTGTCTTATAAATTTTAAATAAATCGCGCACATGTAAAAGTATAAACATAGGCTTGTGCTATTCGTCTTTCTATTTTAAATACCTGATGAAAGTTACAAGGTTTGTAAAATAATTGTGTGGTAATTTTTTATTCACTTAATTTTATTTCTACCGTATATCGGCTTCATATTCATATTTTTCTTAAAGATGAAATCTCGCAGATAAGAGTGGCGTAGCAGCGAAAGGTTTTTAAGGAACGTCTTGAAGGCATGTAAATCTGCCAATTACTCATCTAAAATGTTCAGACGAAATAACAATAAAAATGTAATATATTTTGATCCAAGCAGTAGTGATAAATCCGGGTGTCTGTCGTCTTTATTTACGCCAACTGCTCCCAGGAGCTCCTCAATGGAGCGGATAATCCGCCTCAAGTCTCAAGTTTCATGCTTTGGAATAAGTACAAAGAGCCCGTCAAAGTTAATTAGCTTTTCTGTAACGCTTTCTCGCCAAATATGTAAACACGGGTTTGAAACGTTTTCACACGCTTCGTACAATGTCACAAACAATAATAAAACATTTTCAAATTAATTGTAAAATTATTATTAAAGGATTGATGAATAAAAAATAATCGTATTTTAAATAATATAACAAAAAATATAAAAAGAAACAATAAATGTTGGTGATTAGATTTTCCATAAAACAACTGTTTTCGATATTTGTTTATTCCGTTATTAATTTTATTATAATTCAAATGTGTTTTATTTCATGATATGTAACTAATTATAAAAACTAAATATAATATTAAATATCTTTATTGAAGACTAATTTAACTTTAATCAGGGAAAAATTTATATTGCATATGTCTATTAAAGCAGGCTCCTTTTTATCATTAATATGCAAGTATCCGTTGATAAGGCACCAAGTCGGACGAAACATTGTGCATACATTTTTGTACCTACTTTTACTGTAAATGAGCTTAACAATATATTACATACTTGAAAGGTTATGAATAATTAAAGAGTTAATGACCAAAATACACACTTTATTCTATAAATTTAAATTAGTCATAACGTTTCGGCAAAGTGCTCTAGATCCGAGGCAACGCGTAGTTATAGCCACTTGTGGAAAAGGAGTTTTTACGCGTTGCCTCGGATCTCGATCACTGTTATTGGACCTCGCATGTGAATCTATTGTTATGTTTTGATACTGTTTTGGATGAAAACCTGAACAAGGCATACAAATATGACGAAACGTTAATCAGAGAATATGCATCTTAAACTCTAGGGCAATTGTAATTTGAAATTGGAGAAGACTTGCCTCTTATTTCAGTTCTGTTTCACCACAATTGTACATTATAATTGTATCTATTTGTCCGATATATATTTAGTGGGAAGATTATATAAGTATTATATTGTGATTTTATTTTGGTCAATTACTTGTGGCATATAATTTAAATTATTTTGAATTTCATTTCGTGAAAACCATCAGCGATTTATAATTCCTATTAGGCATTCCTATACCAGTCATTCCATGTATTGTGTTATTATAAGCGTAAATTTGGCATCATGAGAGAGAGAGTGTGCGAGAATTCTCACTCCATCTATTGTCGCAGCAGGATTCTCGCCATCATTAACCTGCAGAGGGCTAACTCCCTACGAAATAATCAACTTACTTGGATCGTCGATACGATGTATACGTAAATTGGTTTTATTTGTAGTGTCAGGTAATTGTAATATTTTGTAATGGCTCGTTTTTGAAAGCAAATAAATTCAATAAACGTAGACTTCCCGGTTAGTAATTCGGATGATATTTTCACGGTTAACGAACCGGGTCAAGCTTTTAAAAACACACAACGTTTCTGCGGCCAATTACTGCAGCAGGCTACAGCCTGATGACGGCAAAAGTTAATGGCATTAGGAACATTGTGTGTTTTTAAATGCTTTGATGAACGTTTCATACAAATAAAATCAATAAATAATTGAAGTTTCCGTCTGTCTGTCGCATTGGCTCCGAAACGTGTGAGAGTGGGACCTGTTCAAAACCAACTGCGAGTCATAAGGTTTGTCCTGAAGCGATCATAAATAAATGATACCGTTCTTTTGATATATATTCAATGAATTCAACTTATCGAAATTCTGTAAATGCTATTTCTTTTTTAAGGAAAAATAAAAAGATTCTTTCTTCGCGCGAACTAAGTCACAGGAATAGCTAGTTAATAATGAAAGTGTCTTACTTGTATCAAAACTGTTTGTTCTGCTAAATACAGTTACGAAAGTATCAGGAAATACGAATCTACACCTAGGATATTCTGTTTGTCAGTTACACCTTTTTTAATCGTTTTACGCTGATAAAATAATATAACTGCAGGCGAAGTAAATTGCCTTTCAGGAGACCAAGGAAATGAAACACTAGGTATTGTTGCCCTCGATCTTATGACATTGAGATTTGGAGGTTGACGATGGAATTTTAAAGGCCGTTTTCAAAAGACCGGTAAGGTGGTCTAGCCACGCTAAAAATAAAAGCTGATATATTTTCCGCACAAATTAAGGATTTATTTTTCAACTTAGTCTTAAATCGAAACATTTCATGTTGCTGGAGTAGTGTGGCAGTGTAGGGCGTATATCAAGAACAAATATTTTCCCTGTATGACTCTAAATAAATAAAAGGTAAATCGCAATTTTTACGACAATGAGGAGTTTATGAAACAGAATGTCTCGTTTACGTGGGCTGCCTTGGCGGAGGCAGCAGCCCGTGAATCGCCGCGAGATGCAGCCGTGCCTTCAGAAAACCCTGACATCCTTAATTAGCGGCCTATAAAGCTGGATACTGTGCGCTGGACCGTGGCTGAGCATTTGCAGCCAGGGAATTCATGGCTGATGTATAGACTCCGGAGCAGTGACAAGGTGAAGCCCTTCAACGCGTTGCTCTTTTATCGTGTTTGCATAAGCAATTCCAAGTCTCTCTAGCGGAACATACTCTGTCTTTTGAGGAATACTGAAAGCTCAACTACATTATCCTGTCTGCGTTTAAAGGAATTGACCGCCTTGTTCATATAGTGGCAGTTTGTCTCTGTCACGTGTTTTTAACCAACCAAAATTATAAAGCATGAGGTGTATATTGTTACACCGACAATATTATTATAATAAGGAATAGTTAAATAAAAATAATATATTTAATTTTAATATAATAAATTTAATTATGATTAAAAATTGAAAGATGGTATAAAAATATTTACAAAAAAATAATTTAAATTTTTGAAAACATAAATTTTGCTTGTTCTGCCTCTGCTATATCTCTGCGCCTCTCTCAGGAAGACTCTGCCATCTGTTCAACAATACAACCCAGACAATAATGTGCCCGTAATCGATAGGGTTTCACTCCGACGTGACCTTGACGACCATCCTCGCTTTCGTCCTGCTGTGCACGACTCGCTAGAATATTAAACTAAATTATTTTCGCTTTACCGATTCAATGTGGGGGACATGAGCCACCACAAGCATCGCAGTCGGTAAATTTAGATTATTCCAAATATAAATGATAATTTTATGAAGTTTAACAAAGGAAATATCTAGACCGGACTGGGAATCGCACCCAGAACGTCCCACTTATAATTAATTATTGTTATCTGTGTACCCGGCGTTGCCTTCCCCAATATGTACTTTGATAGTAAACTCTTTGCCAACAGGAGAGCGTCACACTGTTGAATTAACATTTTCACGATCCCTACTTTATGAGAACTGAATTTCATCATAGCCACCGTTGCTGTTGTATTTAATCCTTAGACTGGTCTGATGCAATCCTACATGCTAACATGTTCTGCACAAGCATTTTAATTTTACAAAACTACCGCATCCCACATCCTAGCGTATTTAATCCTTGGTCCTCCTCTTTTATTACCCCACACACGTAAGTCTAATGTTGCATTTACAACAACCTCATGTCCATCCATTCGATTTTCAGCATTCTCCCACAGCACCACATTTCTACTCATTTCTTGTCTGCAACTCCTATCGTCCACGTTTCGCACCCTTATAGCTCCGCACTCTATGCGAAAATTTATAATATTGATTTACTAATATTTATACTGATGTTAGCTGTAAGTAAATTTCTTGGCTCTGCTGTCCTACTCTTTATGTCAACTATACTTCTAACATCCCTAGTTTTTGTACTACCCAAGTATCAAAATACTTAACTTCCGTCAAAATATCCTTTCCCAATCTAACAAGCTTTGTTATAAAATTAAAATTATAGTTAATTGATTGATTTTTGTACTACCGTTTGTATTTAGAAAGTTACTATTATAATATATTAATCCTTAGCAAAACTTGTGGCCGTCGAAAGGTTTTTATTTTTAATCTCAACAGTCAGCATTAAATTGTCAAGCAATCCATTGCAAAATATAATAATTGATTATGGGTTTAGGGAACTTTTAACAACTTGCGACAGAAATCGAAAATTTAAGGATAGTTATCTAGACACTTAATCTCATGTGGCATTTTTTCTAAATAACTAATTATCATAAACAATTTTCTTACACGTATTCCCATTTAATTTACTAATTCCATTTAACAACGAGAAGCGGAGAATGACAGCCTCCTTAAGACCAGTTAACTCAAAACAAGAATGGTAATCTGTTTGAAAATAGTTTTATATTAGATCAGTATAACTCAAAGTATGATATTAATTTAGCGTATATAATTTTGTGTATGTTTTTGTTGATGTTTCCTATTTCCTCTTTCGGGACCAATGTGCGTATAAAATAAGCTTGTTAGTTTTGAACCTAAATATGGATTGTGAAGATTGCTCATTCATTGGTTATTAGAGTTCCTTTGGTATGACGCCTGGAGGAGCCTCCGGTCATTATCAAGGTTGTACCGATCTTTGGACCCCGCATTATTCGCGGCCTTCTTACTTGCACTGTTAAGAAGCCCAGCCCAAGGATTTTCCCCAGAGTTACACAAGAACATAGACAAAGCCTAGATGACTGTCAGTGATAAATCTCAATACCAAAGTACAGACAGGAAATTAACAAATTAATTTCGGAAATGCTACAGATTTAGAACTATGTCCAAAGCGATTCAAGCGAACTTATCACATTTATGATGTGTTGCATTCTTTGTAATACCTTTGTGGTTGCGACTTCCCCATGCGTAAGTTTATTCAATTTTTTTATATCGATGGATGAGGTCCACAAATTGTGGAGAAGACATTTTTTATTCTTTTCTATTAATTTTAATTGTAAATATACACACTGACTAATACCAAAAGAAAACGTGAAATGGCCTCATACTTTCAATGAAAATTTAAACATTGATAATAGAAATTTTATATTTTTCAGAAATAGGTTCAAATCCAACTATTTCGGGGTGTTGACATATCAAGTATTTTTGTGGCCTTCAGCAGCACCGACCAAGTAATATTAATAAAATATAAATTTCATTATCAATGAATCAGATAGTCCTATGGACATCATCAACTGAGGAGGGAAATTCTGGACATATATTCAATTTTATATAATAATTTTAGAGTGAACTTCTATATAAACTGCGGGTACGTTTTCTGGTAATAATAGGGGAGAAAACAATCGTGCCACTTTTATTCCAGAAAAGAATTTGGCTTGTCTCTATATTTAAAGTGTATGACGTTCGCAACCGTATCCGGAGACTGAAAGATCAGTAATAAATTGTTCCCGATGTTATGTCAGGACAAGGAAAATTCGTATAATTATAAGAATTCTAATCAAAGGGGGAAGAAATTATTCTATTGAATCTCAGATAAAGAGTGTAAAGCTAAATTTAGAGGATCAGAATGGAAAAATGTCGATCGGAATTCTGTTCTCTGTGGTCACGGTTTTCAAACGTTATTTGAGAATTTAAATTCTTTAAACTTATTGATCGTTTCTACATTTAGTTTAAATCTGTAACAATGACTAATGTTTATTTAACCTTTTCAATTTTATACTCTTTAAATTGTGACTGAAATAAATTTCAATTACCACATTGATGGGAAACTGTCAACACTGTATTAGAAATACAGTCTGGGCTGACTATTGTTACATTTGAAAATTCTATTTCGAAATTACCGCAGAGTTTTTAATTTCCAAGTTCATGGCGCTATCTACGTAGGTTTTCATTATAATATTAAATTAAATCATATTTTTTTGCATTATGTTGCATATTTGGCGTCAAGTGTGAACAGTCAAGAAGATTTAACTCCTTCTGACCATTTAATTAATATATACTATTGATTCACTTAGAGTTTAATATTTATTTTTGCTTTATAATCAGCCTTCACATTTCATATGATACTTAATAAGTGTAGTTGTTCAAAAATAATAAGGAGGAGGTTGAAGAGATATAACTTATTTAATTTGATTCTTGATTTAACGGAAATGGTGGCTTCAGTTCCGTTATATCACTTTTCTGGCTTTCTTCAAGAATAGTAAAACACAACTACATGAAGAATTTGGTGGTACGAAATCGAAGGCAAGCGGCGTGATAGAAGTTGAAGATGGTTACAGACAGGGTAATTAAACCTAAAAAAGTTGTCGCGACCTGGGGTTTTTCTAAATTCTTTGAGATTACACGACATCGAGTTGTGAGCGAGCATGGTGTTTTCCCCAAAACATCGGTGGAGGGGGTGAATGCGACCTCCTAGAGACGACAGATAAATGATTTTTATTAGAAGGGATAGGGCCCCGCCATCGACAGAATTGAAATAATTGTGAAGTGGGGAAAAGGCATTAAGAACCGAGAAAAATTTATTTTCATGCAGTAAGGATTTTTTGAATTCACGGTTAGAACACTAAGCATTTAGGAGAATAGCATTATGGTACTAAGGATTCAGGAGATTAAGCATTAGTACGCTAAGCATTTTGGAGTTCATGGTATTAAGTATTAAGCAGTGGTCATTAAATCTGAATAAAACCCGTTTAGGTCTATTACACAAAATTCAATTTAATGTTACGAACTGTATATTAATACCAGATTAATGTATTTAATTTCAGGGAATTATATCGTTTTGGCGTACAAGCTTAATTTAATTTTTTATGAGTAAGTATGAAGGGCGAAGTAATTAAATATAGTGCTTTGACATTCAACCATCCTATTCGTTATCTTATCAACAACTTCGCAATATTTTACTTACGGGTCCTGACAGTTCCGTCTTGACTATTTTAAGTCCTTTGTGAGACGTTCATAAATTTTATTCGTGAGAAAGTTTGTCATCTGTTGAGTATCCTCCGTCACAAACTTTAGATGAAAATATTTTCACAGTAAATAAACATTAAACGTCTTTGCTTCACAAAGCGCGACCGTGACTGAGGTCAGGGAAGTCGGCATAAATATCTGGTGATGATGTTTTGATTTCCGTTTAAAGAAGAGTTCCCGTCACAGTTGACGTCACGCTTATTTAAAGATCACGCTTTCGTGTACTGAAACCTAATAATGTCTTTTTATGAATTAAAAACATGGTTACTAGGACAAATACTATTTACAAAATTTACATTGAGGTTTATGGGAATATGCTCTTGGTCCCACTTAAGAAGTATATCATCAAATATTAATACAATAAAAAAATAAATAAACTGGCAAAATAATCAGATAAATAAAAAGACTGCCAATAAGTCAGCATATAAATTTATTACCATTTAATTAACATGAATACGACGTTTCGTCTCCCTTTTGAGACTTCCTCAGGCATATTAAAAATAATATTACAATAAGTTAAATATGGGTTCTATGTTTTATGTTCAAAACTTTCAAATTTTGCAATTCATGTCAGAAAATATTTATTAATTAACAATGTAATTAATTTAATGTCACCACGCTTCGTCCATAATTTCAGACTTCATCAGATTAAGAATGGAAGAAAGATGAAATCTTAATGATTAATATTGCAATTGAAAATTTTCAATGATAATGTCTTACCTTCTTTTATTGTTACTGATTAAGTCGCAAATAATGGACGAAGCTTAGTGGAATTCTATTAATTACAATGTTAATTAATCGGCTATGAAGTGTAGTGAACTGGAACAAGTGGCGACCATTATTTGAATGTCGTCGTTTTATTACTCCCATCGGTTAATGGAGAACGAGCGTGTCTTTGGTTCTACATCTTATTAAGGGCCTTGGTCTGCCAGGTCAACTGCGGACTGTCATCGTACATGAAACAGTCTGAATTTGGAATGAACGTGGTCAGCGTATTCATCCTCCAGCAGTCTTAATTCCGGTCTCCGTGACCATGGCGTCACAAACATCCAAATCCCATGCCAAAATTCGAACCCGGAACCTCTGTGTTGTGATGAATACATATATAATGCTAATCCAATAATGTAAGAGTGTTATGATGGATTATTTAGAATGTTATGCTTTGTTTTGATACAATTTTAATATTTGTTCATGTAATGGGCACTAGGAGAGAAACCATTTTCTAGTGTTTGGTTGATGAAGAGCATAAGTCTACTCTGACGTCATTTTCATCCTAAAAGAACTAATGCAGACTGCGTACATTGCCTAACACCTGGTTCCTGTTTTCGTCATCGCACAGCGGGCTATGGTAAACTTGTTTCCAGTCCGTCGCAGGAATCTCCTTAGCACATCAATATCCTAACGTGCATGTAAAACCAACTTACCTGAGAATAAAAGCTCATGTTTCTACAAACTGAGTGTGTCCAGGTTCAAAGTCATTAATTAATCAAGCTAGGATAAAAGTGTTGGCGGATTTTTTCTCTACTTCAACTAAATATTTACGTACTCAAGTGAGAAGGAAAGGTATATTATTGTTCATCAATTTGATTCAGGTGCAGCGCGAGATCATCGTCGATTCTTCGTCTAATCATTGACATCAGCTCGAGGTTACTTGAATGGGACGTTGCCACGTCGCTGGCTAAGCCAAGTTGTAGCCCTCAACCTGGTGCTACTCCAGTGGCCACCACCATGGATTTGCCTTTCGATGTTTTTCTTGTGGGGTTACATCAAGGGTAGCGTTTATTTTCAATGTTTACCTCAAAACCTGGAAAACTTGCGACACTGCTACACAGTAGCTCCTCATATGTTGGGCGGGTATAGGGATAACTATACAACTGAACTGATTTTTGGTTTCAGACTTTCATTTTAATTTGTTAAGTTCTTCTTTGCAACTTTTACCGATTTCTTCGACGTGTTTCATTTCTAATCGGCAGTCCAACTAAGAAATTTTAGCAATTTCGATCGGTGGTGCATCTGTCGGCAGTTTTCTGAAATAACGTTTCGGCACGGATTTTTTTTTAAAGTGAATCTCTGTTCCACGTACTTAATTATTTGTTTAACTGTTTGCCTATAAAGATTATGTGATACTTTTAATAGATTTTACAATTATTCTGAACTATATCTGCTAAATAATTATAAGCATTATTTTCGTCTTATATAAGATATGGACCCAATTATGAGAAACAAAGAGAATATTTTGTATTTTTGCATTTAGTTTTTGTTTCGCCATCGATAAGACTGAAACATGAAACATTCTAGTTTTCTAATCTGGGACGTCTGTAAACCATGCAATGATTAATACACCACAGAAGACCTGCAACCTATCATCTATGCATTGGTATCTGTTTCGTTACCGTTTGTTCTGGATTAAAACATCAATTTTTCATTAAAATAAACAAAACCTATACATCAATCCTTTGTGTTATAATTTTACCTACTTCGAATAGTCCTTTGTAATTTTGGCTCGAGACAAATCGCTGTCACCTTCCGAATTATGAAAAACGAAATTCCTTCACATTTCATTTCATCTCTGAAATAATCGAATGTGGATTTTACAATTAGGTAATTAGGTTTATTACGATTCGGAACCTTTTCTTTATCCGGAATTGGGGAAACATACTATTTAATGATCTCAGAGTGATGTCAGCGCCTCTTAAACGTAAGATGTCTGCAAAATAAATATTCTCTACTTCAAATGTTTGCGGAAGCGGAACTTCTCCGAACGACCCAGTGGGCGGGAGTCACCTTCCTGCAGTCAACGCCGTCTAATTAATTCAATATCATTGAGTACCGTAGGTCAGCCACTAATTAAACTCCCGAAACAAGTTTTTTATACACAGAAAAATTTTTTCTTTATTTTAAACCACGGGACATTTATCGATTTCGGTTTACATTGATATAAACGTGACTTGTCCGTAAAAATACTCTTACAATCAACTTCCCGTGTGTAATATATATGGTTCTAGTGAATCTAAAGCACACATTAGACAAGTTATGTATGCTCCAGAAGCAATTACCATTTCGTATTTTCTTTGTAATCCGAATCACCTGCAAGCAATGCTACTTAAATTAAAATGTAAATAATGATACAGTCAAAAGAAAACTAACTTGTAGGTAAATATAAATAAATGTGTTAGTAATAGCGGCTGTACCAAAAATCTGATGCAGGTTTTGTAGAGTTTTTCCCTGCATCTCTTTAGGTGAAACACCGGGTAGGATCCTTATACCATAACCCGGGGGCCCTAGTTAACCCTTGGCTACCTTGCTCTACCTTCCGCATCACCCCTTTTCAATTCCCTTCGTATACTATTAAAGGGGAGTTGCCTGTTTCAGGATCACCCTCATGTAGCCTGTTAACCACACCAAAAAAATATATATTATGAAACTGAATTACGAATTTATTTAGACGCACTTTTGAAAATAAATAGGAAGAATCTAAGACGCATGGAAAATTAATCCTGACGCCCGATGAACGATAACTTTCTTGGCGTTTACATTGAAAAATACAATTTTAGAGAAATTAGTTGGGCGAGCATATTTAAATAACGATGTTTCGAAGACAAACATCTATGACGGAGTAAGGTTAGCGAGTATATTGACGGAATTATGTACCATTATTGCAATTAATGTCGTGTTTAATTTTTCACAAAATCATGTCTGATTTATGCAATTAATTAACTAATTGTTAATTTTAAAGCAATATTTTACAATATTTCTAGTGATAAGTATACGTTTAACAGCTCCAATGAATTGATTTATATTTCATTTAATTAACGACAGCTAAATGCAATATTACTGTTTCCTAAATTGCAGTAGGAATACCCATTTCGCACATAAGTAAATGTACCAGCGATCTTTTCCAATTACGCCACGAGCTATGCTTAATAATCTGTGGATAACATCCCTTTATATTTACCGCCAACACAAGTTCAATATATGCCAAGTGTTCTATAAAAAAGGAAATTGGTTGTCATATCATCTCAGAAAATAAAACATTTTGTTTGTGCATTCTCTTAAGTTTTGGCAGTCCTAAAGTAATTTTGTTACGTTTATATTGAGTCCAATTTAAAGTATCCACCATTTTTGTTGTAACGCGCATGTCGTGTTTCACGTTTGCAGGTGTCTAAGAATTTCTAAAATTTCCAGTACTGGGATGACGCTTTCTTTTAAAATAAAACTCATCTTGTTAAGCACATTTTGGTGTACAAACTAAACCCAATTATTTTGTCATGTATTGTATGTAAGACAAAGTTTACGATTAAAAATGTAGAAAATTCTATTTTCGTAGTCTAATTTCTCCAAGACGAAACTGCTTGCGAACCTCAATATTTTTCACAGTAGTGTAATTATTTTATGTAAATTATTAGGTCAAGTTTGGGCAATTAAAATCTCTGCAGCCACTTTAAAGTTTTAGATTGACGTAACGGACAGCGATTTTATTTTAAGCGTTTCTATGGCAACGTTTTATTACGGCAACAAGAAAGTTGGGAAGAATTCACGCCGCGTAATTATGGTTTTCAATATTGTGTCGCAGAAGTGGCAATTGGCTCTCTTCTTAAACTTTGAAGATGGATGTTCTTTATGTACCTAACAGTGACATTATTTCCATAGGCTTACCTATGATATTGCACTGTTAGTGAAGTCAGAAAAAGACTTGGAAAACATAATAAGTGGCATGAACGCGATCCTAGAGGAAGAGTTCAGCATGAGGATGGAAAGTAGCATGGGAAACAGTGGAATTACGAAGTGAGGTAGATTGGGAAGGGATATTTTGACGGGAGCTAAGGAATTCTGCTACTTGGACAGGTAGAAGTAGAGCAGACAGAAAGAGTAGGATAGCAAAAGCAAGAAAGGCTTTCGCAAAATAAGAAAAATTTACTTACGGCTAATATGAATATTGTTGTTGTGGTGGTATTCAGTCCTAAGACTGGTTTGATGCAGCCCTCCATGCTAACCTATCTTGCGCAAGCCTTTTCATTTCCTTATAACTAATACGCCTAACATAGGAAATCATTATTAAAAATGTTTGTATGGAGTGTGCGGAATGTGGACGGTTTCATAAAGGATAAGAAGAGGAGCATTCGAAATGTGGTGCCATAGAAGAATTTTGAAAATCGGATATGCTGATAGAATTACTAACCAGGAAGTTCTTAGTAGAGAGAACAATTTGAAGGACTTTGACCAAGAGAAGGGAAAGATTAATGGGCCACGTTTTGAAACACGAGGGTTTTGTATAATTAGCATTAGAGGAAGAGTGAGCTAAGACAAGAAGAGGGAGGTCAAGGAAGGAATACCCTAAGCAGATTAGTTACGATGTAGGATGTTGTAGCTATGTAGAAATTAAAAGGCTTACATAAAATATGTTAGCAAGAAAGGTTGCATCAGGACTGATTACCACAATATCAGTATACGCACAGCTACATGTATCAGGATTTTTTTACATTATCTCAAAATATTGAGTTGGAAGCATAAGTATTGATTGTATTTTATATTGGGTTTTTAAGCATTGTAGAATTCTGTAAAAGGAGATGAAGCCATTTAATCGCAATTTATAAAAATTCACTTTTTAACCAACGCCTAAAATTGAAACCAAAGTTAAGTCTCCATGTTACTATTTTTAAGTGTTTTACTGCGTTAAATACAAAAAAACCAAGTCCATAAATATTTTGAAAAAAATTGGATGTCATTTTGCGGATATATTCAATCTTGTGACCTTTATTGAGAAATGTGTTGGCCTCAACTTGTCTTTGAAATCAGGAATTGTCAATCGGTAATTATTTAAGTGTACAGTTCTTACGGTGATATTTTCACTCTTCAATTGTGACCACCGTCAGTCATCAACTACAGATGATGGGCGACCACACACGAGCATAAAACATCGGCATATCTGATCGGCCGACCAATCGTCGGATTGGAGCGCAGATATTTGTCTCGGCGATAAAATCTGCGTTGCATCTTCACTTACAGATCACATCTGTCCAATTGACGGCCGTCAAGCGCATCTAATCAGCCAAATACTCCTTAATCTGCGTATTCCAAAGATTCCGTATCAAATTTGTTACTGCTTTGCAAGCATGTCAATTGTTGGGTACAGTGGTCAACAATAAGCCAGAATAGGTTGTTATTACCATTGTTACAATTAATAAATATAATATAGCTTGATGTCAACAACAAAATGTAAAATTAATTTATTTAAACTATTCCACTGAATCGTTAAAAAATTTAGCATCTTAATAATATTATTTGTGTTAGTAATTTCTGATAATTTGTTATAATAAAGTAATTCTTTGACATGTTCATTTCGCAATTATAGATGGAAATTATTTTAAAATCGCGTCATGTAACTACAAACTACAAATTTATTTTTACTACTCAGTTAAATATCTGTTTGTAGTTGTATTGGTACCTTTGTGTTCAAAATTTGGAAAGAAATCACATATTGTCAATTTAAATTTTTAAAAACGTCTGCTTTACTACTAAAAATTAAACAAAATAATCGTTAGTAGTATTGAGTTAAAAAGTATAGTTAACATATTTTATTAATATTGTATTTCCTGACATCAAGTTGCGCTGCATTCTTAACGGTTTAAAATCATGATCTTTTAAAAAGAACACTTCTTCAGTTCTCATATTTACAGTCTGAATATTTTGATTCCTCCTTTCTTTCCTAAACAAAATGAAGAAAGTACAATAATTTAAACATGTCACACAAATGCTATTATTTACCAGTAATTTTGTATTAATGGACATCACATTTTTAACCTACTATTTTAAAAGCTTTATTACAACCTGAAATACAGCCACAGTATTTTTATTTATGTCTGTTTTCTTTCCCCAATTTTCTACAACTATTAGTGGATCGTTGCTCTCTATTATCACACCTGTTTTATTATAAAAGAATATTTAAATGTTTATCATTATCTCAAACACCACTCTTTTATTAATGATTTCAATCTCCCCGGTCACTTATTCCTGTAATTAATAAAAATATAGTTCTCCAATACTTTGGACAGATTATTTGATTTTAGTGCATGTGATAACTCACACACCAAGTATGGAAACCATTACTGACCCACAATGCTTTGCGATCGCTAAAATAGTAAACAAATTTCCGCTGCCAGAATACAAATGTATTTCGCACACGAGAATCTGCACAGATCTCGTACGTAAGATAAACGTCAGCAGCTTCAGATTTCGCAGCAGATTTCTTAAATCTGCCAGATATCTTCTCGTGTGTGATCACCCATTAGGGAAAGTGCCAGTTCACAAAACAAAGTTTACTAGGGCTACGAATTCCGATAGAACAGGTTTAATTTTCCCTGTAGAAAGTATTAGAGATTTGCTTCACTTGCAAGTGCTCGTTGATTATTTTCAGCAAGTGCACGTAAGTACGTTATATAGAACGTGCTGCCAAGTATCAGTTTCGGAGTTGCCCTTGCGTCGCTGATCAATGGCCGCGTGAGTGAATGGTTTCCTTGTAACGACCGGCCAGTTCAGGTTAAGCAAACGAAACTGCTGCGGCAATTTATCGTAACAGATCTCGTCGGAGAAGAAAAACAATGTCAAGGTTGACACGCACGAAGTAAACTCGCCTCGGACCTGTTCCGATGGCGTGGGCAAACTGGTCCGCAATCCTTCAATTATGGGTTCTTTCTTCCGACATGTGAAACATGGAACGAGCATCTCTCGTCGTTCTATCATTAACATGGTTTCCTAGGTTAAATATGATGATACATCTAAATGGAATAAAGCTCAATATTTGAACAGTTATTATTTGTAATGATTTAAAATCCAAATATGCTAAATTTGGAAGTACATTATTACATTTCAATGAAACAAAAAGTATGAAGAAAAGAGACTAGTGTGCCGGAATATCGTTGTCTGTGGTATGTTAATCTTTGGTAGGTCTCGTAGAATCTTTGTCCTTCGACTGGTTTGGGGGATGTTTGGATTTTAATGTATGAAAATAAACTATTTATAGGTTATGAGTGTTGTTTTCAGTGTGTAATATTTTCACCGATTCACAAGAACCTGAGAACTGTTCACATGGCGAGCATCACTACAGTGATGATTATTTCTAGCAGGAATAATCATTGGACGAATATATAGCTTGTTTTAACTTACCAAAGGGAGCGAGTGTTGTTTGAGAGAAATATATTTTCTCAAGTATTTCTAGCGAGTGATGGAAACTGCTTTAATACATGGATACTACCGCCATCAGCAAATCAGTTGTATTTCTGGTATTCAACCATCCCAGTCAGTATTTTCCAGATAATTATTACTGAATACTAATAAGGAACTCTAACTACAAGAGAAGACTTGTGAAATGTGACGTCGGCAGTGTGTGTGGTGGTCCAACAATTGGATGAGTAGTATGTCATTTTTATTCATAGTAGTTGTTCCACTGACGTCTACTTATAACATTATTCCTATAATATTTATAGGGTATATTATTCGCGAATGACGTCTATTCGAGTTCATTTACAATACATACACCACGGTGATTCACCTGCACATTCTCCTCTCCCTCGTGGAATACCTTTCCCCTCAACTGCATTTATTTACTATCGCTATGCTTACTTGGGCACCACCTTACTTAGTTCTTCGGACAATAGTAAATCCGCAGCCAGCTAAATTCTCATTCCAGGGAAGAAATATACTCGGTTCATCAGGTGAATATAATAAAAAGTTTGTATTATTGGTTGCGACGCCAATATAACGTCCACTGGCTGCCTAAAATTACCTTGTTCGCTGTCCGCTTTGTAAACTATTTAAATAATTCTCTAAATATTTATTTCACGCCGAAATTCACAAAGTAACATAGCTCCACAATGAGAGTCTGTATGTCTGCGGTCGAAGACCTTGGGCATACGGTAAGAGTTGTCCGCTGATCCCATTGGATCAGTTGGACAACTTGTTCCTAATATATATATATATATATATATATATATATATAGGAGAGAGAGAGGCAATATAAATTACTATTATCAATTAATATTATTGTCTGTAATGTATATTATTTAGTTCAGTCTTAGTTTTCATTTAGGTGCCTCCAATGACAAGGGTAACTCAACTTATTTTTGGAAGAGAGCGAGGACTTTCCCAGTGAAAAGTATGAATAAGATATTTTATGATTTCAAACCAGGTTAAATTAATTTTAATACACAATTTTCTATGGTGTACTCAACCGTAGTCGTCAGGTGGATTGCGGTTACTTGAGATACAAATTTCATTCACAGATTCCAACTAATGCCTTAAATCACAGAGAAGCTGTACATAAATAAACGTTTATGGTTGCAGTATTTAGTAAAAGTTCTACTTTAACGCCTGTTGTAAATTAATAAGATAATTCTTGAAATTTTTCAGACATATTTATTTAGGCGCAAATAAATAACGTTTCGGTGCGTATTCGCATCTTGTTCAGGTTTTTCTTTTTGTAGAAGATATATTTACATTTAGTTATATTCACATACACTTAAATTTAAATGTTGGAGTGCAAATTAAACAACGTTAAATGGAAGTTGGCAAGACCAAACAACTTCCCAAATTATTGTAATATCCCAACAAAATTAATACTTAACATATTGAGTTTAAACCGAATAATGTTACAGTACTTAGTAATAGACTAGATAGTGCGAAGTGTTCAAGTGACTTATTTAATAAATTTATATTGATTATTAATTTAAAGAAAAAAAGGTTAAAAATTTAGAGATTTCGGAAAAAATATGTTGTAAGTAGATAATAACTTCATTTATGCTATTAAATTTCCCCAATTTCATGAGTAGCTACCTCCAAGTGATACTAGCGATACTATAATATACCCACAACACTATTATATCATTAAAAAATAAGACGTTACATAACGTGTAGTTTTCCTTGTCTCATTCAACGATTGTTCTACATCCTCTTTAATGTTACACAATAATTTTACAGGCTGTTTTTCCTTATTATCCTTTTAATCTGATCTTGTATTTAGTGTTTGTAGTAACACTTTTCGTAACGTAAGACAATTAATACAAACGTGTAGATTAAGTAACGTGACGAATATATTTTTATTATTATTAATTATTTATAAAGGGTCGTGTTAAAAAATATTGTCGTTGACGACCCTGTCGGGATATATTCAAAAGTAGAAAGAAAATTATTATAACGTTTTAAATAAATAAACATTATTAAAAAGAGTTATGACTTTCCAGACACAATCTTGATGTAATATAGCAGGAAATAAAAAAATTATACGGAGATAGACACTGCTGACAGACAGGAGTACAAGAACTGGGGAAAAGAAATGAATGTGTAAGACCAGTATGACTAGTCCTGTTTTCTTATGCACATTTTCCGAAATATCAAGTCCTGTACAAAGGTAATAAATTACTGACAGGTGCCGTGGAGTTTCCAGAGATCGAGTCTCTCCAGTAAGAATAAACAGAAAATTTCCATTCCTTCAGGGAACAATTTTGTTACGAAACTATACTAGGCAACTGGCTATCACTTGTTTGATCAAAATAGCAAGCCAATTATCGATCGATTGCAGAAGAGGCTTCAAACGCAAAAAAAAATTGACCTATAGATCTGCCTTCTACTTAGGCAGCAGAGACTAGAATATTCCGTAAAGTGAGGAGAAGATAGAATGATACAATAAACACGCTATTTCTTTATTAATACCTTGGTACCCGTCGATTCCCAGGAAGTAATTCGTTAATATAAATAATATTTTATTTAAGTTATAATAATTTTGGTTTTCCTCGAACGTCGTCTTCTCCGCCGCACGCACACACGTACGAGTTTTGGCCTGAAGGTGGGGGAGAGGAGAAGAACGGAACGGAAAACTTATATATAGATACATACCTGCGTGAAATAAAATCGAGTTTGTGCGGCCCTTTTCTTTATATAATTATGTTCTGCGATTTTATAAAACTATGTAAACTAATTAAAAAGTATCATTACTTATGATTATATATATAGTTATGCAGGGTAAAATAGCATTTCATTCAAGTAATGATGCTTTTTAATTATTTTTTGTGAGCGTTACATCTGATAAGAGACATAGTTACAGAAAATTCCGAAAAAGAAAGCTAGCTAGCTAAATTAATATAGAAGAATGTCCAGCCAACCCATCTTAACATTATTTGAAATATTACGTTTTTAATAGTTTTATTATATAAAAGCAGAAATAACCTTTGTACGTTGTTCTCTGTGCTCACTTTCATTCAAATATTGGCAAGGATAAATAAAACAAATGGTAGCAATATAATTCAAACATATCTTACTGCTATTTCTCTGCAGGCATGAAAATTCTTCATGAGGATCGCAGTGAGGGATGAACTGTAATCTATAGAGTACAATCACTGTATTATTTCAATAACAGCCTGTAAATGAATTTTATATGGGTTGTGTGGTGCGGTTGTATTAAGATAGATATAATCTCTTTTATAATTGAATTTATTTTCAGAATAATAGGGTTTCATTAGTATATGTTACAGATAAGGAGAAATATGTACAAAAGAATTCCTTTATGAAGTAACAATAGAAACTGTTAGTTACAGTTCATGATAATTAGCTAGACGCGTGTTAGGGCGATGCACAGTGGACAACTCCGCCCATATTGTAGACATCAGCTCACTTTTACTCCATTTTTGTCTTTCTTCTGAAGAATATTCCTTAAAGCCACAATTTACAGATAAGTGCTTAATATAATTCCTTCATCAAGCACTTTAATACAGTTACTTATATTAAAAACTCCATTTTTGTTAAATCATGACTTTTAAAAATATATTTTATTTGTAGTCGCATCAAATGCTTGGGTCTTTAGTGACCTCTGCGTCCTTTTCGAGGTACTAAATAGATAACACTGGGTGTATGGAATCACAGACTATCATCTATACCCTCGCCGAACTAGAACGCGAAAAAGGTTCCATTGTACAATGTAGTTGCGGCAAGAAATCTTAATAATATAACGATTATGTGCATCGAAACTCTGATGGGTTTCGGCACCTACTGAAAGTGTAACTTATATATGAGTAAATGTTCTCAAGTGTTTCTCCCTTGCCTGTAAGAAAAGCCTGTAAATTTGGTGGAACAGAGGTTGTTGATCTGACGCAAGGGACCTTCCAAGGACAGCTTCATAATCGCTAGTCATTCAAATGCACTTTTCCCATTGTTGCGTTAACACCGTGGTGGCTGCCAATCAGAACGTTAAAGAGAGCCTACACTTGGTGCAATGAATGAACTACAGTTTATTAGTCGTTACACACTTCTGGATCTTGATATTGTATCCTGACGAAGTCGCTCACATTGGATACTGAATAATGATAGAAATATGAGGAAAATATAAGAATGCACTCTATACTTTACATACGCTCTGGCGTATTAAGACGCTCAAATAAGAGCATAAGAGCATAAGTAGAAGGTAGAGAGAGTTCGGTATGGTAGCTTAAATGACTAAAGCACTTAGCGGCTCTAATTAAGGTAACGGGTTTAATTTCATCACTGTTCTAATGATTATATAATCAACATGCTGTGGGACCTATAAAACATTTTGCGTATTTTAAAACTTATTACTTATATCAAACTGCAAACGAATAAATGGTATAGAATCGCCTAAAGGCAAACCTTATAACACCTTTCGCAGTGTGTTTTATAAACTCTGGGTATATAAATCAGAAGGAGACCGCAAACATTACCTTTTATTTATAAACATTTTTTCGTGTATTGTTGTGTTTATACTTATACTGTTTCACATTCAAAGTATTTATTTATATTATTTCTTTCTAATATTATTTTAATTCCCATAGCTAATTTCTACATTTGTTTTTTATTTTCTAACTAATATAAACTATTATTGTTTTTCCACATGAAGCATTTATGGAAACAATCGTCGTTATAATGTTTACTGTAAAGAGGTTTCTTCAGGCGAAGAAGCAGATGAAAGTCGCTTAGGGCCCATTTCGGACTGTAGGGAGGGTGGTTGAATTGTTCTCAACCAAACAATCCAGATCTTGAGTTACTGTTGGTGGTGTGCGGCCGGGCGTTGTCATGAATTTAAATGTAGCTTTCGCAGTGTCTCACAGTAAACATCTTTGTTGATTGTCGCAATCCTGGGAAAGAATTTGACCAACAAAACGAGTTGTCTGTCCCAGAAAACCATGCACATGTTCTTGGGAAGGGGTAGTGTCTGTTCAAATGTATTCCTCGTGGTTTTGTTGCTGTACTCCATTGATTGTTGCTTTGATTCAAGAGTGATGTGATACACCCTTATCTCATCACCTGTAAGATATGCATTAGCTAATTATCGCCTTCCTACGAACGCGTGATACTTGACAGTCGGCGGGTCGAAACAAAAGGGAAACGCTAGGTGTTGGTGCCTCACAGCATAATCCAACTTCTTAATAAATGGTGGATGTGATCGCGCAAGCTCAAAATCTCAACTTCAGCGACAAAATATTAAAACGGTGCTTATTCTTAAATGAGACCTCTTCTATACAGTTTTTATTTTATGTTCAGAGCACCTGTTTAAAAATTCCCCCTCCATGTATTT
Organism: Eucriotettix oculatus; assembly: GCA_034510155.1. Lineage (NCBI taxonomy): Eukaryota > Metazoa > Arthropoda > Insecta > Orthoptera > Tetrigidae > Eucriotettix > Eucriotettix oculatus. Next base: position 50,369,115 of record CM067379.1, read on the forward strand.
AAATATACTAGCCTTGAATTTGTCATTCAACTCCAGGAGATTCGTAAATATTCATTTCCTCATACACAGCAGAGCAAAACATTGCCTTCAAGAATGTTGTGCGTGTGTAATTACAGACACGTAATTACCCTTGAATATGGCTGAACACGTTATATATGAAGGAAAGGGCTTCAATGCCGTTTGCTAATATCCAGAGAACTTTTTTTGGTCTGAGTGGCGCTGATTGAGGTAACCGCTCCGTGAAATGGACCACTCATGTGAGAGTAGCGAAAGAACCACACTGCGGTCACACTGCTGACAACTTTATAACTCCAAACAATGCCAAGAGCGTGTAGTTGTCATATGTAAACGGCAAGAACCAGTGTCTCGTAATTTCTTCCAAGGTATAAGGAGTATGTTCACATAATGTTACCGTATTTATTGTTCTGTACTTGAAGTTCATTATATACTTGTAATACGAGTTCGTAACTGCAGAAGTCTATCATTACAGCTTTCACAAGCTCTCGTAAAAACACACACACACGCACACTTAATAATACCTCAAAGATTATGAATTGTGCATGTCACGTGTCCCTTCACTTTACAAGCGTTATATTAATTTTTTAACGTTGCAAATGCTTATTAAATCAATTAAAGTCTGATATTAAATTGTTTAAATGCAATAATTTTATGACCAGTTGTTTCAGTTTTTATTTTTAATTAAAAGAAATGTTCCACAATGTTATATACAAAATTAATTGTGGTCAACTTCATTGTGGAAAATGTTATACATGGCAAACAAAACGAGCTCTACGAACCAGATTAAAATAGCATAAGAACAATTTTAATACCACAAACCATAATGTGAATATACAAATTGGAAGATTACCATAAATTCGATTTTTATAAGGATCAAATTTTATATTTTAAATAAAATTTACTTAAGAGGAACATTTCGGAAATAGTATTTATTAAGGCAACCATGAACACCCTAAATTCTCATAACTATACCTTAAAATTAAGTAATGTTTTGAGTCTATTGTTTTTTAATTTTTAATAGTTTTTAATATTGGTTACATTTATTCTTTAATTTATAGGCTGCTACATAAACCTTTATTAGTAACTTTCCTAAATTAATTTATATATATATATATTCTAAATTGTTAAACGTTGTCATTATATTTTGTACTTCATAATTAATGAAGAAGAAACCTGTATTATTTGTTTTTGTAAAGTTTGTTATACACGAATATTGAGAGTAGCCGTTTGCCTGGTTACTTAGTTAGGCCCAACGCCACGGGGACGGTGTTGTAAATGCACAAAATAACAGGACAAGCCCCTAAAACTGAGACGGTCGATCATTCAGTCTTGTGTAAACTGTGGCTAAATAAGTCTCTCTCTGCTGCCTCGAACCTCTCTTTATGTAAACAAAAATTGCTGTTTTATAATATTATAAATTTTAATAATTGATTGCATGTAACAATAATCTGGTAAGTTGTTAATCTAATCAATTTCCTTCTATCTTCAACTATGTTTAATTTCAACTGTAAATGCATGTAAATAAGTATTCCACATATTGTGAAGAAACCTGAAGAAGGTGCGAATATGCACTGTAACGTCGTTTATTAAAAATAAAAGCTGAAACAAACTGGTCCTAAAATTATTTCATTGTAAATGCTTGTTTGTTAGTAGATGATCTCAAAATGTATTTGATTATTCTAAATACCAATGATTATAAATTATTACAAGAATATTTAATTAGGTTTAATGAGTGGTGCAATAACCATATTGTTTAGTCAATCATATCAAAATGCTTTCATATTAGAAGATTGGTTCATCGGATTCATTATTTTTGGGGTAATTATTATAAACACGTCTCAGAATTTAAAAATAATATATTGTTAAAAGTATTAACACACATTTTCTTTTTTTATGGCGAAAAAACATCTTCAGTTTTGGCTCCATTCACAAAGTATTTTCCGCGTCCTTAATTCTTTTTTGTACAGTTTCAAAAGATCACCCTTTAAATTTAACCCCATAAAAATTATATGCATAAACATAGCTTTTGTACCCAGAATTTAAAAGTATCTAAAAAAAAACAAATTACCGCGTCGACGTGAGAACATTGTGCGTATAATGTGGTTGGGGATAAACAGTTGGCTGCTCCGTCAGGGTCCAAACTGCAGAGAGAGCTCTTCTCTACTCCGCTTTTCTAAATGAACTGTTTGGAAATTATGGACACAGACCGTCCACTCTTCAGAGAGAACTCCTCGTTCCTCTGTTTCTCCACCCTGACTCTTCTCTTACCACCTTTTCCGTCACCTCGTCATCTTCTGTTCCCATGTGGACCACCAATCACATTTTCTAACTTTGGGAAGAACACGCCCCCAATTGCCTGAGAATTTAGTCAATCCTCGCCATTTTGTCCCATTGCGGGGAGAAATAAATTATGCGGGGCCACGTCCTTCGGGGTCTACGAAATACTTCGCACCTCTTTGTACTCGCAGATTCCGCACTTATCGGGTTAAAAGCCCAGCTCTCCCTCAGGCCGACGTTACCACGTTATTTTGCCCATCCCCCTGGCATTCCATTTGGTCAGGAGGATACTAAAAATAATCAACTTTCTATATTAATAATTACTTAATGTCTTGTACACAGACTACTTAATATTTAAGACCTTAATGTCTAGTTGATGTGGTTTACTAAAAGATAAAGTCATTAATTGGAACACTCACTTCATAGATAAAAGAGAATACGGATTATATTTATTCGGTTTCTAATGTATTCATAAATAATATGTTATATTGCAAACTATGAAAGAAATAACATGTATTTGTGCAATACCAAGTCAACACTTAACTAAACAAACTAAAAACCTTACAACTATGATATATGTATATTCGGTGAACCCGTAATCGTGGCTGCAAGGAAAGGTGTTTCGCAAAAAGCTGTAAATAGGCTTCTGAGGTAAAAAGAAGTGCTTTTAGTAGGAGCATTGTGTTTTTTTCTTATTATATGCGCAATAAACGTTACGCAGATTATGGAATCGAATTCCGGAGACCGCGTGCGTGAAATTCTCTGACCACATACAGTGTAAAAGTTCAAGTGAAACTGTTCACGAACTGTATTTTCCCTGGTCCGGAAAAATCCGGATACAAGGTGAATCATATATTTTAGAGATATTTCTGAAATAATGTATATTGAAGAACTGACTTAAACGCTTAGATTTATTAAAGTATAGTTCATATAACATAAATAAATAAAACGGATCGACGACGTGTATAACAGAAATTATTTTGAACAAGAACTTCGAAATTAATATACGTTTCTACCATCAATGATAGCCCTTGTAACTACTAGAAACAGACTCAAATAATATAAACAAAGATAGTACTAAACAAAGAATAACCCAAATGTGTGACTACAACATAGCATCATACATTATTGAATTTAATTGAGACGTATGTTGTTTTATATTAACAGAAAATTTATTGGATTTAATGTGTAGTATTTCAGAAACTGACCTCTTTTTAAACGTTATTTCGTAACCTAGAATAACAGTAATTTATCAAAGTGAACGATCGATTTAATTCCAGAAAATTTTTAGTAATAGGAGATTGTTTTAAATTTTCTTTTTGGTCATTAGTTCCAGTCAGTTGAAACAAATCGTTTAGTCTGACCAACATAATAATAAAAACAATTATTACAAGAAATTTTGTAAAAAAAACTTTGAACATCTTAATGTTTTTAACAAAATAAGTTGAATAATTAACAGATGGCAATTCTTTTAAAAAGTGTTCTTATAGTTATATTGGCCAGACTAAACGATCTCTGTCAACTAGAATTAAGGAACATGAAGCAAATTTAAAATTTTGTCCTTATAAACAGTCGTCTATTACATAACATGGACTAGAACTCGTTTAATTTTGATAACACCGTTATTTTAGCTAAGGAATAAATTTTAAACATGTCGAGGTAAAATTTCAAAAGGTAGTGCTAGCCTCTGCCTTTATTCTGCTTGGTAGTGGAATGTTAGTATACCTCACTACAAGAAGGATTAGACTACCTTGCAAGGAATGCATTGACTTGAACAGATTATAAAGTTGTTGAGCATATTTTAGAATGACAAAATGAAGTTTTTGGGAGGCCTTTTATTAATTCAGCCACCTCTTCTCATATTTAAATTTTACTTCTAGTTGTCTTCTTAACCTTCCACCAGCCCCTTCCTATTGTGCCCACTATTCCGAATTCAAGCTTTTCTTTATTTCCTTCTCATTACCCTGCCAAATCTTCCCAATTGTAGTGTCTTACTATGCGATTACAATTTTTACAACCCTATCTCACGCTTGTGTCCTTGTATCATTTATCGCAAGTTAACTTTGTATATCGATCAACTACAAATAAAAAAATACTCGGTCTCGTATAAGAAATATTCTAAATTAAGAACAGTAACATATATCTATTTATTGACAACATGAATAAATACACCACTACATACATACAAAATAAATAAAAGCGGCTGGATGAATTTTGGAAAAAGAAAAATTATAGTTTCACAATTATTTAATATGTATTTAAGTTTTATTACAAATATAATATACATAATGTCATTATATACAAGAAACAATATAAGTATAAATTATGAGTTGATAATGTTACTTCGCAAATTATATACTAAGTAAGATAATTATTTTCAATTTATGTGAAATTGTACAATATCATTTGGCTTCTAATACATCGTCCGGTTTACTGGTTAAAGACGTTACTTTTGGAGTTTATTACTGATAAAAATTGCTTTTTTAACGGTTCTGTTGTTGGTATGGGAGGGTGGACAAGCTACACGAGTGTGATCAACTGGCAACTCCGTTTAAGAGCATACGAAGGTAATTTTAAAGGGGGATGCGGAAAGGAGAGGAAGACATCCAAATTTTGACTAGGAACCCCAGGTCCCCTTCCCGGTATTAACCTGAAACTGACAAAAGGAAAATTTGCATTAATAAACTTTATTATTTTGGATGTGTTAAACAGTATTGACCATTTTCTTTAAATAATGTTTTGTACTGATGTTGTACACTCATCCTTTTTATTAACATTTAGATGAATTCTCAATTAAGAACATGATCGAAATTCTACTACGATATAAGAAAATGAAGTGAATTGATAATTTTAATAAAAGTATATTAATCATACAGTGAAGCGATCTTGATTAGGATAAAGTGAAAAGTATAGGATAACATTTAGCGACAATACGTGAACCAATAGGTTACAGAAAGAATTTATGCAATTATATTAGGGACAGTCAGATAAGATAACATCATATTAACGTTTATTGAATTAATTTAATTTCGTCAAATCAGTCGCCACTCTATGACTTATCCAGAAAGAAAGAGATTCTGATTAATGAGTGAGTGATTCAAAGCTCTGGGATCTCGGTCGCGCGATCTGATTCATGATTGTGTGATTCAAACCGGGGATAGCTCTCGGATCGCTGCCGCTCTTTTCTTTCGAATCAATGATCACTCACTCCACAGATGGATTGAATCAGATCTCGATTGGATCACCCATCTTCATTTTGTATACACTGAAAAGAAAACGCAAATCGATAAGTTCACCTGTTGCGAATACTCGCAGATCTCATAGTGTGGCCAGTTTCCATAAGGTTTAATCCTTTGCCAAGAACTTGCGATTCTTCGCAAATGTAAAATCGCATAGTCTGGCCCGACCGTACGTAGTAAAATCCTTCTGGATGGAATTTGAGTAGCTAATATTTAATTAAATTCGTTCAAGATAAACCAGTTGGCGATTTACATATAATTGAGTTACCTCTTTTCGTTTTCGAGATTTAAACTTGGGCTCCTCCATATTCGTAGTATACATCAAACTGTACTTTCCTTATACTAATTTCACTGTCGGAATTATTGTTGTGCGTCTATGTATGATGTTTAGGCCTCTTATGGAACATAACAATGACTTCGGCTCTTCAAAACAGTAAATCTAGGTTTACACGGGCAGTGATGTTCGTCGACGTTGAGTTGCCTGTGCACTGCCTACCGTTTACATCTTGGGCAGATAACTGCCCACTTCATCACTGACAATTCTGTGCAAGTGCTGCCTCACTACAGAAAGGGCAGAGAACTCTTATGCATTTTTATACTTCTCTGCTATTTCTTGGCAACTACGACCGGTTGGAATGTTGCTGTTGCATAGTGTCGATATATTGTTTATATCAAGTTGAATATTTTTCCCCTTTGTTTTTTCGCACACGCATAATGTCCATAAACAGGAACTAATTTGTGATAGAATAGACGTAACGAGGAAGGGTTCGTGAAATTCTCACGAAAAAGTCAAACTCAGCATTACGCTACTGTACTATAGATACGTAAAAATGAAAAAAGTTGTTTAGTCATATTTCTTTATATTATTACTGCATAAATTAAGCAATAATAAAAACAGCACAAGTACTTTGAAGCTGGTTTTCAGTGTTTAATTGGGTCGGTTTCTATTACTTGTTGTTTTATTCCACTTAAAGGTGGCAATTATTGAACAAAACGAAATTAATTATTTTTCATTACGTGTGATAGTAGTATGTTTATAGCTATACATCATTCTTTCGCATAGTTTTTTTTGCCAGTTAAAGTTTGTGCCGTTGGAGAGTGGACAATAATTCTTTTTGGAAAGTTAACCTAAAAATTTATAGGCTCATAGGTGCAACGTACGAACTCTATCCTAAACGCTTTCTGAACCAAACTTCTAGCCGCTGTTCACAACAAAGATTCACTTACTCCAATAGCACACTATACCAAACTGCACGCGTATTGAAAATGCAAAATACAAACTGTTTACCATCGCGCAGTGGATGGTCAGCCCTGCCACAATGTCAACAATCGATAATTGACAACCACTAACTGGCTTCCTATGTGGGCAGCGTCTAGGTCGGTGGAGGGGGAACGCCAGTCATGACTGACATAATGTAGACACGCTTCAAGAAAAGTGTGGCAGTGCTCTCGTGTCAGCGAGAGATTGGCAGTTGTCAGTGCAGCACTGACGTATGTTGGCACGCCACTGGCATCACTACCCCTCGTTTTCTGACAGTCATCACTGCCCGTGTAAACCTAGCCTAACTACGTTGTACAGAATATGTTCACTTAACAAAGAGTAACTAACGATGACTGAATGAAATGCAAGGACACTTTTTCTGATGGTTCTCGGTTCGTTAATTTCGATATGTACTTCTTTTCTTAATTAAGTGTAAATCATACGTTCTCTTTTCAAGGAGCAGCCTTCCAAACTAGAGTAGAAAAACTGGATTTTGCAGTTTCCCCACAATTGGTAGATCACGGACATATCACAGCTGATGTGGCCGTGAAATATATTGAGTTTTAATCGAGTTATAGGTAAACAGAGGCCAGACTCGCCACAGGTCGCTTCAGCCACAGACACAGCCACAGCCACCCCGTCCCTTTTCCTATTTATCACTACTTACTATTTTGTCTAAAGAAAGCAAATATTAATTATTCTATGTATACATAATTTATGAATGACAGTTTCATTTTAAGGCCTAATATTAAAGTACAAAAATGGAAATTTTCTTGCATTTATATATATTTTTTAAATTGATTCTTTTCTCCAGTATAAGCTTTAATTTTCAGATTCCATTAAAATAATGGATAAATTACTCTTTTGCCACATACCTTAACTTAAATATTTCTTTATAATTTTTAACTTAGAAAAAGATTTTTGTTAGGTGCAACTGTAACTGTTGTGGTATTCAGTCCTCAGACTAGTCTGATGCAACCCGCCATGCAAACCTATCCTGCGTATGCCTGTTCATTTCTACATAGCTACAACATCCCACATACTAACTAAACTGTTTAGCGTATTCCTTCCTTTGCCATCCTCTTCTGATAATTTTACAAGACTCTCATGTCTCAAAACGTGGCCTATTAATCTATCCCGTCTCTTGGTCGAAGTCCCCCAAATATTCTCTTTCACCATTCTGCATAGAACTTCCTGGTTAGCTGCTCTATCCACCCATCCAATTTTCAACATTCTCCTAAAGCACCACTTTCGAAAGCTTCTATTCATTTCCTGTCTGCAACTCCTATCGTACACGATTCGCACCCATATAACTCCACACTCCATGCGAATATTTCTAATAATGATTTCCTAATATTCATACTTATATTAATCGTAAGTAAATTTCTCATTTTTTGCGAATGCCTTTCTTACTTCTGCTATCCTACTCTTTATGTCTACTATACTTTTCCAGTCCTAGTTTTTTTTTGCTACCCAAGTAGCAGAATTCCGTAACTTCCTTTAAAATATCCCTTCCTATTCTAACACCGTTTGTTTATTATATTGTTTCCCATATTTCACTCCATTAACTTGGTTTTCCCTTTATTAATCCTCTTGTTCTACTCTTCCTCCAGGATCACGTTCATGTCATTTATTATGTTTTCCAAGTCATTTTGCGATTCCCCTAATATCACAATATCATCAAAACCTTAGGGTTTTATTTCTTCTTGCAATTTGATTTTCTTTCCATTTTCATTTTTATCTTTCTTAACCACAGGTTCTATATATATATATATATATATATATAAGTTTAAGAGCATGGGCGACAGATTATATACTTCTTAGTCCTTTCTTGATTTATGCTTTATTTTCTTGCCCTTCAATTTTAATCACCACTGACCATCTGTAGAGATTATGTAACTTCTAGAGTAAGAAATATCCTTAATGTTTCTATTTCTGAAAATATATTGCAAAAATGGATGTGATTCACTTAGTTGACTTTTTAGAAACTGGATCTTTGAAGCGTTAATTACTGTACAAATCAATATTGTCAATGTCAGCTTCATTCGTCTTTAACTTTCAGATCTAAATCATTACCATTTTTCGTCAATTCTTCCTTGAGGTAACTAAACAATGTAGCATAACAGGTTGTGTAAAGTTTTTCTCTCTTCAGATCTATTTATAAGGAAGCTAATGTCTGATCTGAGTTTTAGAAAAACAACTTTGTTGTTGATTTTTGTGTTGTAATATAACTGCCTCACGTTGCTCATGCTGAAATCGTGTCGGTATTCTTCTTGGAGGAAGTGTATTTATTTTGAAATTCTGCTTCAGCATTTAGATTGAGAGCCACTTCCGTATGAAATGAATACATGGCTTGAATAAATTTTACATTTTAAAATTTAATATTATGTAACATTTATTGCACAATTATTCTTAACGGACTGCAGTTTTAAGATTGACAATAGTTGCAATCATTACAAAATTTATTATACCTAATTCCAGAATAAATAAAATTTAGAATAATGAGGTTTTAACTTCGGACCGTATTATTTTAGGAGCCTTCTCATAGAAGCAGGTTTTAAAAACAATTGAAATTATAACACGGAATTGGCAGTAAAAGGAAATTGTAAGAAAGTTACAAATAGAGCAATTTCTAAAAATTCCGGTTTCTGCCTTATCCGAAGTTTGCCGCTGGTCATCAGGTCTCGCTCTTGTAGAATCTCACAAAGATCCCTCTGGATTTCCGGGGAGGAAATGAGCACCTTGCTCATTAATCTTCTCAAACGAAACCGTGACCAAGGACATCCCAGCCAGGATAATCCATGTTAGGACCACGTAACAAAACAAAAGCAGTTTATCCATCGTACACTCGGCTGTTATTTGCTCTTACGTGCAAAAGGGTTCGGGACCGCTGCTCTTACGGAGTATCATCAGTTGTAGCGCAGTAGAACACGCGTCCAATTATTTTTATTACTTACGGGAACTTAAATAAGAAATATTCCGGCATGAGCAAGTCGCTTGCCAGGAAGAAGGGGTTTTTCCGCCCGCCGTCTTGGCGGCTCGGAATAATAACAAGGGACTGCGGCTGATACCTGGACCATAAAGCTCGGACACCTCGTCGCCGGTTTCGGAATGTCCTAATCTGCCTGGGAATTTGGTGACCGGGTGGCGTGTGTTCCCCAAATGAAACAAGGGATATGATTGGAGAATAACCATCCCTGCCACCTTAGGGAAAGGTGTCGGATAAGTGGGGACAAGGTTCTAAAGAGGCTGGCGGAGACAATTTTAAACAGATTTTTGCAGGGGATGGAGAAAGGAGATTGAAGGAGAGAAGGTCTTAACAACAAGGGAAGAAAGACTTCGTGTTATTGTCGACCGGCCGCTTCAAGTTCCACAACACGGAAATTACAGCGAGACGCCTTTGAAAACAACTCAGGTTCATCAACGAACAGATCTGCTACACGTGGTCACCCAAACCATTAATACCCTGAGATCTTTAATACAATTCCATTTTAATTAATTATTTTTGTGCATAATATATACACGCACTACCCATATTAAAATTATTGTGTTTACAATTAATAAATATATATATTTAAACCCAATTATTAAATTCATTAAATGATATCCACCCATCATTTACACAGTAAAGGAAACCCGTCATAATTTCTGGGTTTTATTACCCCGTCTGTAACCACTTTCAATTTCCCTTAAACCGACTCCCTCTGACTTTGTGCCGCAAAATTCCGTATAAAGTTGTGCTTTATCACTACGGGTACCTTCTTGTAATGTCATTTCCAAGTAATCAGCCAAGTGTTAATTTGTTTTGGATTAATTTTCAAAGGCGATTAATAGATTGTGTTGTTTTGGCATAAAAACAGTCGCCAATCATGAAAATAAGTTCTATGACAATATTTCTTTTTTGCCGCCACCCTGAAGAAAACCGCCCGTGTGCCCTGCACGCCATCTACCGACGGTCCTGGCAATCCAGTGAAATACGTATTGCTGAAGAATTTAGTACGTAATACAGCATTGATTTTTTGAAGTTGATTATCCGTTATATACGTCCGGTTATTTAAAAAAATGGCCACACAATCTCTACTGTCGTCATGAAAATAGTACAGTTTGAAGCCTCACTGTGCCCATTTGGAATGATTTACGATAGTTTGATATGTAAATGATAAATTTTTAAAGTATTTTATACGTGAGCTTTGGCGGAAAAAACAAAAAGTCCGTTTTTTGTCTTTATTTTACATAGCTCGACTTTGACAACTCATAGATATCAATTTAACAGAAGACAGCGCGAACCGCGGGAAGCAAGCGTCGTGTTACTTGTGACGACAGCTCAAAACAGTTACTATCTTTACCCCTGAATGTGATCAAGTAGTAGTAACGTATTATTTTGTATTTAATCTCGTTACTATATAATGGATGCAGTATTATATATTAGCTCCTGCTTCTTAAAATAAGCAAATGTAATGCCGGTTCAGCTTGTGGGACTACAAATTTTAGTCTGGCTTGTTCCCATTCTTCATCTTTCGTCCATACCTTATATCAGAGCAATCGTGCGCATTACTTTTAAAATATATAGTGATTATTTACCATTAACCCTTTCGTTATACTTAATTTCAGTGTTTCCCGGATAAAATTACACGTGATTATAATAAACTATGTATTTAGTATTTATGATCCCGATAAAACCTGGCATAGCTCAACTAAAAATCGGTTTTCAGTAAATGTTACTGTTAACCTAACATATTCTTTATTCAAAATTTTCCCTTTTTGTATATTTAAATCTAAAAAAAATTTACAGCTCATCATAATATTCCCCTCATTTAATTAAATTTGAAATTTGTAACATAGCAATGATGAGAAACCCTTGTTTCAAAATTATTCACAAAACTTGATGGAAACCAAAATTATATTTTAATTTTTATTATAAATTCAATGAAAAATTTGTAGGGAAGCTTTCGGAATATGCCATAGTCAACTTCATTATATATACCGTTGAATACATAAATTTCTAATTTTCGTTGAAATTAATTAAATCGCGTCTTCTTTGTTTATTGTTTATAGTAAAATCATTGACTCTCTGAAAGATAAAAATTATCGCGTGACTTTTTTTCACTCAATATCCAGTACAAACTCGCTAGTGATGAAACAGCATCACCGTACAGGATCGTGGGGAGCAGCGCCACCACACTTTGAACAACCAGACGGGGGCGCGGTACAGTGTAGTGAACAGCTGCCACAGACGGGGGCGGGGGCGGGGGTGCGCGTCGGGAGATGAAAAGAGATGGACATTGTTTTTGCATTTTCGCCATGCGAAAGTTAAAACAGCGTGTATATTTATGCGTCTTGTAAATCTTTAACGACATCTCCTTGACATTGTAATAGTGCTGAACAAAAGTCCATTGTGCTCGGAGACGTAATGTCTTATTATTACAGTCCAGGCAACACATAAGGATAAAATCCCTTCTGGAAAAATATTAAACTTGTTAATTACTCAAAACGTAGAATATACTACCATAAAATAAATTCACCGCCACAGGGTTTGTCAAGCCACGACGCACCGGGTTTTAGTCCTCCAGAGGAGCCTGAACGTTTCCAATACGTCAAGTAATGAAATCTGACAGAAAACGACTTTCAGAGCACTTAACACTGTAATTATTACAGATTGGTATCCAGTCCCAAGTATAACAGATTTTTTATAGCGAAGTGACACAGTGTAAAATGTTCTTCAACGGCGATCTTATAAGGGCCTAATGTAGTATAATGTATGGGAAAATGAATCTGCAAGACGGCAGTTGGGTCATTTGGCTTTGCCGAATTTATGCGTTTCCCTTTTGGGTTGTGAAATGCATCGTTTAGAGTAGTGACAGACTTTCCACAGCCGAAGAACACAGGCTAATTCACTTCTACCGTAAGTGTTTACCAAGAGACGCTGCGGTTCAGAACCTGATTTACAAGTTAATTACTGATGCTAGTAGGAATAGTCGACGTCCCGTGCAGTAGATAGAAGACACGATAGACCAGGGGTGGCCAAACTTTTGCATAACAAGCGCCAATTTTGACGAGTTCAGATACGCCATATATGACTCGAGCACATTTTATAGCATCATAAATTCATGGTTAGGGGTTGGTAAATAGATATGAGGTTAGAATCTGGTTATACAAGTGGCACACCAGGTGACACCGCGGGAAGTATCAACACCCACAGTTACGAAGCCACGGACTTCAGATCAAATCACCACTCGTTCAAACCGTTTTAGAAACAAAGGGCTACGTAAAGATTATCTGCACTCGTGGCTCACGACTAAAATAGCATATTAAGCGATGGAAAGGCTCCTGGTTGCAGTTTAAGGATCCTATCCAGTGATTAAACCTTGAAGTAATGAAAGAAACTGCTAGAGTATTCTCCATCAGGTAGGTTGGGCATTTGGTACTACTCGCACGTCTTTACAAGAGAAGACAGAGTTTATGTGGGAACACGACGTTAATACCACGACCATAGTGTGTGTGTGTGTGGGGGGGGGGGTCAGCTGACCTTCCTCTTACCGACATCTTCGACTTCAGGGCAAAACCCCCAAAACTGACCGAAGTGTCTCGACTTATGGTAGACTTAATTTTAAATCGTTCGGGACAAGGATAGAGAAAATCCGAAGGGGGAAGTCAGTCCATACGATCTTCACTGTTCACTGTGACTGTACTCTTCCATCTGTTTCTTTCTGGATATTTTGTGCAGCTACCAGAATGCTTTCGCTGAGTTCGGGGAAGACCCGCGTCCCTACCCTCTGAACAGCCAGACGGGGGCGCGGGACAGGTAAAAGAACAGCCATATGAAACAGGGGCGTGGGCAGGTAGAGGTGAAGTGCTGGACATTGTTGAGTGGCAGATGAAGTATCGTGTGTTCATAACTCCAGTAAATGTGTTATATGGATATCATTTTGTGTTTCCAACAGAATCAATAACACATTGCGATTATAAATCCCTGCGAGGTATACCAACTCCGTCACAATAAACAGGTCTAAACAATTTGGAATCTCTATGCAATCTCAGTAGGTTTTATTATGAGAAATTAATTAAAATCAAACAATAAACTGAATCTCAAAAGGAAATTGTATTAATAAAAATTATACCAAACATAATATGTTAACCGTTACCCACATCACAAATAATATTCCCCCAAATTATTTCAATTATGTAAAGAGGACTAATAACAACCACACTATCCAAAATATGAAAATTACAAAAAGGGGGGAAATATCTGCGGGAGAAATAGAACTCAACGAAATCATAGAATCGCCAAAGTATCTAACAAACAATGTGAAATTAATTAAATAAATGTTTCATAAAAGATCAAACTGCTTCGTCTATAAAAGTGAAAAAACCAAATAAATTTAGACAAATATGATGAATAAAAATTCTTTTTATCAATTAATTAAAAATATACTATCAAGTTACAACAAGGTCCTGGGTTCGATTCCCTGGTCCGGTTGACAATTTTCCATTCTTGTCTTTCTTCTAAAATTAACTATATGCTTCAATTGAGCATTCCCACTAACTTAGATTAGATTACAACATAGTTTTCTGACTTTAAAATTTGCAATAAATAAAAAGCAGACCAAAAAATTATCATATAAATTTATCACTTTTCATTCAAAGCGACGTTTCGCCTACATTTTGAGGCTTCATCAGGCGTAAAATTTAGCAATACATCATATTTACTCACTGACTCCCTCAGCCGAAAATATTATTGAAATTACGTGTGAAGAATTAGATAAGAACTTAGTGTCGCGCATGGACCATCTCCAGCGACGGTTACGGCCGAAATGATATATACTATCAAGTTATTATACTGTCTAAACATAGTTTTCTGACTATAAAATTACACTAAATAAAAAGACGGACAATAAGTCTAAGGTCGTTATTTTATTTATTATTTTAATTTTAATATTGTCAGCAACATTTAAAATGACACCAGAATCCTTATTTCTGGATAAGTATCGTGGTGCGAATGTTTTTCCAAAATAAATTTAAGCGGCAAAAGCACAAGATATTTTAACCGAACGTTAATAAGATTGTCTCTAATCTGACTGCCCAGAATATAATCGTAAAAATCCCTCTCTTTATCTATTGGTCTATGTATTCTCACTAAACGTTAATCTATACTTTTAACTTTAACCTCTCAAGATCGCTTCACAATTTTACTAATTCTTTTCAGTTTATTATATCGGAGTAGAATATGGCTTATCTACGTGATAACTAGAATTCATAATAATATTAATACAAAGGACGTCTGCACAAGATCGATACAAAACTTTAATAAAGCAAAAAGAAAGTTCGTAATTGTAAAGTTTTAAGACTGATCATGCAGTTAATAACATTTCTGCATATTTTAAAACGGTTGCACATTACACTACTTTTGACAAGTTAAATGAGGAAAATCCACTTGGTCGCAACTGTCCTTTAATAACATAGGAAGGGATTCGAAACGTCGAATACAGGAGGGAGTGCAATTGACAATTACAATATTAGCGTATGTATGAATATTTCCAGTAACTGCGCTCCTCTTTAAAAAAATGAATCCATTTGAGACCTCCGAATACTTCAATTATAAAAATGAAGAGCCGAGTCATTTATTTTATTTTTACATTTATTTATTAATAAATTCGAAAAATGTGTATAATATTTTTCTATAAATTAGATTTACAATCTCAAACAAGCGTCTGAACGAGCCTCTACGATATCCAAAGTTGGACTCTGCCCAGCACTCAAGCAGTAAATGTGTACAAACATTTCAGAATAAAGTGTTACGGAACATAGTGAATGTTCCCTGGAATATCTAGAATATCAACCTCCGCGGGGATCTCCGGATTCCAGCTATGATAGAAGAAATAAAAATGGTATGCTTGGTAGAATGAAGCTAGGTTTCACTTTGACGCCAATCCAGACAATCCTCGTCAATCCAACCCTTGTCAGATGATCGAAAAGAAGAAAAGCAACCATTGGTGTGTAATGAGCAGAGCACAGTGCATGAGTGAGATGTACTCAGTCTTTAAAGACTCGTTTTAGTGGTAGCCGCACCAGTGGTATCATAGAAAAATAAAAATATTTATTATGGTACACATGAATATGTTCCTGTACAGAAACTAATTGTCGTGCGATGTTTTAATTTACTCACCTGACATTTATTAAATTTTTTGGGCGTATTGGTATTTTACTTATTTTAAATTAATTTTAAAGTTTTCCAAGTAAATAAAATATAATTTGTAATTTTATGGATGTATGTAAGTCAAATGTATTGCACATATAGACCTAAACTTTAAAACGACCAAATAAAAAATAATTTTTTTTACAAATATTCTTATTTTTAAGGAGCGAAGGTTTTCCCGGTGAATTTGATCCAAATAAAGTTTGCGGGTTTCAATCCGGGTAAAAGTTTGTTTCTACAACGTTTCAACTGCAAGCTCCGCCATCGACGTCAGGTCCATCCTGTAAACCTGGCTTCTGAAAATAACATATTACTACTACCGCAATGGTATTTCCCCGGGCTTAGTCTCATCCCAGGTACTGAACATATAATTTGTCCATGTTAGAAGTCACCGCACACAGGCTCCAGTGCTCAAGGCATGACAAAGGCACTTGACTCTAGCTGCTTGCTAGGAACGAAGGACAAGGGAATAGCTGAGATCATGTGCTGCGGAAGATGCCAGAAGTATTATATAAGGAACCGGTTCGCCGCCGCCAACGCCCGTGCCAATAATTGCGGTCAGTTCCGAGTTCAGACCACTGTTACGGCTATGAGGAAAATGGTCAGCCACATTCCTCAGGAATAAACGGGTGCTGATTAGAGGAGTTTTGCATAGTGTAAATAACGTGAAAGTCAGTGTAGCCCTGACACCAAAATGTTATCATTCTTTCTGGACAGACCAGACAGCTGAGAGTTATCTCACGACATTGATTTCCTTCATCATGCAAGAATGACTAGTGCTCCATAGTGTTACTGCACGTCACATACATAGGTCATTTAAACCTTATATAATTTTTTCTTCATATACCATCTACGCGTGACTATTGCTCCATTTTCCGCATCCTCCTTTTTATTTCTTACTATGCTAATAACGGGGAGACACGAAAACTTATATGAAACCCAATAAACCTTTCCAAAGTAGAGCGTAGAAACACGAGGGAAAAATCTACATCACTCTCCTTCTCATTTCTTCTTCGTCGTCTTCCTTGGCTCTACAGCCCATTGAGGGTCGACTGACGACTGTCATCTGACATGACGCATTTCGAACATGGAGTGGCACGTGGTCAGCGCGTCGATTCTCAGTTTCTATACCAGTTTGCGTGACTATGACGACACAAACATCCGAGCCCATGCCAGGATTCGAACCCGCAATCTCTGTGTTGTGAGGTAGCGACGCTACCCGCTAGGCGCTACACCACATGAGGTCGGCCTGCTTCTAAATTAAGGTTTCTATAAACAAATAAACCTAGGTCAGGATTTTAGAGGTGTTAGCACCAGAATCGCAGACGTTGGGTGCGATTACACAGCTCTGCAAATTGACACGTCTTTTTTTGTAGCGTTGTGAATTTTATCTTTAGTTTTTGATGCATTGACTTCAGAAATGGTATGATTTTTCCCTCCATCGCGTAAGATTTTTCCGATAAATGAAAATCTGTTTTTAGAAGAATAGTATATCTTTAAATAAAAATGTAAATCACCTTATATTTTCGCATTTATTTTATAGTTATAAAATTTAAGTATATAAAACGTTTTTAAAATCTTGATAATATAATTTTTTTGTCGAAGCTTCCTCTCGAGCTTTTCCCCTTGTGCTCCGCGTGTTGCTGGCCTCTGTGCAGCAGCCAGCACATGATCGGTTACATTGCACCGTCCTTGGCATCTCCGCTCCATTTCCTTTGTTTATTAGTGAAAACTATTTTTTTGATCTTCACTCGCGCCACAAATATTTTTGGAAAAACAGTCCAGATGTGAATTCAAGACGTACAGTTTTAAACTCATCGAGAACCACAGGCCTTTGAAACGTCTCAGTATGATGTATACGATTCTCTCAAAGCTAGGCACTTTCTGGTTTCCCAAAGACATTCTTATAAATTCTTTGAAGGAATTTAATGCTGTTGTCTCAATATCTTCCATTACTTTTTCAAAGTTTACGTCCTTCATATGCATTCGAATGTCAGGACCAACCAAAACACCCTCCTTCCGCTTTGCTTCCGACAGCCCAGGCTAATTGCTGTTAAGATACCCAAACGTATCACCATTCTTCGGAAATGTATTGACAAACTGCTTCATCATTCCTAGCTTGATGTGGAGTGAGGGTAAAAGCACTGTTTTGGGGTACACCAAAGACTAGAAGTGGACTTTTTTATTTTTATTAATTTGAATATTAGGCTATAGTTTATAGAATAAGTCCTGATAAGTGAAATGGAGAAAACACACAATTTCAATATATTCTATGGTCGTTCGCCTTGATCTAGGAAATCCGATTTTTGCAGAATAATTTACGTGGTGGAATTATTTTAGTTTTTTTCTCGTATTCTGCAGCAAGAAGTACTTAATAAGCATCCTCTATTACACAGGGAAAACTTGTGTGGTTGATCCGTGTTTATCTTACATTTGTCTTCATTCTGGTCCAGACATGGAGTCGGAAATGCTGCGCCCCCGACTACTAACACCGATTCTAGCTGAAAAAATTTCCGCACTTTCATAATCATTTACACACTTATGAACAACTGTCGTAGCGTGCAATATTTACTGTCGCCGTAAGAAATTGTAACCAATTGTCCAATGAACATAAATTTTAACTTTTTTGGTTAGCAGACTAAATGAGGGTGATCCTGAAAGAAGCAACTCCCCTTTAATAGTACAGGAAAGGAATTGAAAAGGTGCGATATGGAAGGTAGAGCAAGGTTTGTTAGGGACCCCGGGTTATAGTTTAAGGTGTTTCACCTAAAGAGTTGTAGAAATCCTGCATCAGGTAGGTCGGGCATTGGGTACTATTCTCACGCCTTTACGAATGACGGGAAACGAGTTTTCTGAGGGCTCCCTTCTCCGTGTCTTCATCAGTTTTAGGAGGCAGTTGGCCGACTGATCCAATGGGGTCAGCGAGCAACACTCACCGTATGCCCTAGGTCTTAGACCCCAGTACATACACCTCCTAAAATAGGTGAGGGTGCCTCGGAATGTGAGAACATGGGAAAAATTCAGACTGAATACGAGGCATTCCCGACGGAGTCAGGTGAGCCTTGCAGTCAATCTGGGGAAGAAATGCCTGCGAGAGACAACTCCCACGAGCATTCAGGTGTACGCATGTATAAATGTGTAATTTGTAAACAGAAGCGGTTGGTAACGACTACAAGTTAACATGACTTTAAATAAATAAATCTGCAACTGTCAATCAGAAATAAATGTAGTTCTATTTGGCAGGAGGAACAGTAGAAATTACAATACAAACGTAAGCATAGAATGATTTTCACTTCGTTCTATTTTTTCGATTAGTTTGATAGTTGATACGCGTAGAGAGGTAAAATCTGTTGTGAAAGGCTTAGAGTCCCCGCAGTTGTCTTCATTGCCCATTCCGTGGCCTTAGATTCGACAGATTCAGCCTTGGAAGAGTCTACCGGTCCAAGGTCCTAAACAGCCTGTGGCGTGGACGGTGGAAATAGTAACAGTTATGCATCAAGCTTTTAAATAATTAATGACTGCAAAAACAAATGCAAACAATTGCTCTCAAAGAAAATAGAACTGCTGTAGTCATAATGTGAAAACAGTTATCCACATAAGACAACGTTCTTAAAAACTACGAGAGTCGATTAAGAGAAAAATTTACGGAGAGAAATTATGACTGTTTTCAAACAATTAGCGAATATTTTTTTTGGTCGCTTCCGTCCGTCGTCATAAGTACTAAAATTTTAAACTCGCTCACTGTTGAGACTCACGGCGAACTAATTCTCGTCGTAACATAAAGATATTTTAATTTTTCAAAACTAATAAAATATCGCTTCAGTCAAGTACGAAAAAATCTTGAACATCCGCTCAAAAACATTTCTAGAACATTACAAACTTCTGTTACATGCATATAATATTAAACGCGTTGCAACTGTTGACTTTCCATCATTATATATATATATATATATATAACATCATTTATATATTACAAAGATTCAAATATACTCACCGTTGCACTCAGCACACAATTTCAAACAGAAAGAAAAGTATTTATCTACTATCAGAAACATGAATCAATTAAATGTACAAATCTGGTTCATTAACTTATGGTTCTTAAAACTGAGAAATATGTTATATGCGTATGAATGTGTTTATTAATAACTTTTAATTTTAAATGCCTATTTAAAATGGTGAGACGGTCCCTGCAACTTTCTTAAACTAAATTTTTCAGAGGCAGGAAGTTATAACTTTACAACGTTCTTGCCGAAGCCAAGGGCAAGCCGCTTCATTCCTTTTTCTTGGACGCTTCCGCTTCTTCTATTTCCGGAATTAAAAAATTGACTGTTCCTTAAAATTTTTCTTTAGTTCCTCAAATAGATTATTAATCAAATTTTATTAAACAATTTACAATGCAAATTTTGTGTCATTGATGAAACATGTGACTCGTCATTCGCATACGGTTTATAACGAGCGACTCATGCAGCAATTATTAAATTACTATTTTCGAATGATAAAAAGAAAAATATGTTGCTTACGTTTAGATTTAAACTTATTTCGATTTTCTCTCAAAGCGTGATAATGTGCATTTAAAATTCAGAGACATCGTCGATCTTGGAGGTAAACTATATCGTTGGAATGATGTTTGACCCTAAAAGCGCTAAATTACTACAATCTCCATAGTACGCTGACCTACGTTTAGCTAAAGACTTAATTTGCAAAATTAATTGTATAGGAGTTCAGTTTATGACTGTCGCCAATATACATGAAGAAATGTACCTGTGCAAGGAGTTTGGTAAAGAGAGCGAATAGTAGAGTTTTTAGGGGTGTATCGAAGTGAGGCGTTGGAAACTTTTATTCAATTAGTGGTGATCGTAAACTCTGGTTTATAAAAATCATTTTGGTGACAGTCAGACGGAGTCAAAATTCATTTCTACGCCGCTGAAGCGTTGAAAAGCAACCCGAATCGAGCGAAATACTAAGCACAGGAGATTCACGGACGTTAACTTTCCCGGGTATCAACCCCGCCGAAATAGTGAAGGACGTTTCTCACTCTGATGACCACCGCGAGCCAACCTTCAAATTTGATTGGATCGGGTGAGTCATGTGATCTGGTATTCACCCTCATGGTAAGGGTGAGAGGAACGTTGGCGAGAGTAGACGTAGTGGAGGGGAAAGAGTCGGGAATGCATCTTTGAAGGAGGAGAGTGCCAGAAGAGAGTGTCGTAGTTGGACTACTGCAAGCGAAAAGATAGAGCCTTGCTTGAGTCTTTGAACAGATAGTGTGGTTGGACCACGAAAGCCGACAAGTTAGTCTAACCGTAGCATCAGAGAGAGAGAGGGAGGCGAGAATAGAGAGAATTTTTTCTTTGATCTCTTGAGACTAACAAGAGAAGGGGAAAGAAAAGAAGTGAGACGGACTCAAGGCAGCAGCATGTGGCATCCCCGTCTACATTATCATCGTCAGAGACAAGTAAAAAGTACCCAGATTCTAGGAAAGAAGATGTCAGGTGATTAGCTGTGCTGATTGATTCTCGGGCACTAAAGTTTCAGAACATTCAGGAATAAGGAATTTACATTAAGAGTTAACATTAAAGTTTAAGGAATGAAGGCGTGGACACAAACAAACACATAAATGATTAAGAGTGGACAGTAAGTAGTGGACATTAAAGAATCATAAGTTGGAAAGTAAAACATCGGAGTATGAAATAAGCTATGTAAATTTGGATAAAGAGCGGAATGCTTGCTATTGTCCGTGGCGGAAAGAATAACACAAACCACCAAAGAGATAATTGTTTAACAAGGAAGTTCATTGATTTGGTTGGGACCATCACAACATCTATAGATCAGAGGTGATTTCCAGTGGCTTTTTCCAAGCTAAACTAAGCAAACCTAATTAAATTACTCTGTGTGTAACCTTTTGCCGATTTCACCGAACTGCCAATTCCGCAAGAGAAGGCCCCAAAGACGACTTCAGTATAGATCGCATGTTGGGAGAGAATACCTGTGGGAGCTTTCTCTCGCAGATATTTCTCCGCAGCGTGACAATGGGGCTTAACTTCGGGGATGCCTCTTTCTCTCTAATTTCCGGGTTCCCTTAGGCCTATGCATTTTCATCTCTTTTAAGAGGTGTATGTAAAACATTGGGCATAGGGTAAGATTTGTCCGCTGATGCATCAGTCGGTCAGCTGCCTCCTAAAACTTTTAGAGACACGGAGAACATAATGCTGCGACCCCACAACAAACTCTTCTGTTATTCGTAAGGGCGTGAGATTAATGCCCAAAACCCCTACCTACCTGATTCAAGTTTTCTAGGCTTTTCCGTGCATCTGTTTTAGGTTAATTACTGGGTAGTATCCTTAAACTATAGCCCGGGCGCCTTGATCAAGCCTTGCCTACTTTACTGTATCTTCTACGTCCTCCCTTTTCAAATCCCTTTCGATGCTTTTAAGGGGGATTTGGCTGTTCCAGGATCACTCTCTGTAGACTGTTACCCAAGAAAAAAAATGAATCCGTATTAAAAGAACTATCTAATTTAATGTATTAAATATACTTCAAATGTTTACTGTTTTGGAGTTATAGCATGGCGAGTCATCTGCGCAATTGAGAAAGATGAAGTGGAAGGGAAGCATTATCTTTTGAGAATCTACTTCCACTTCAGACAAATTCTTTGAAAACCCTTTGGCCATCACTTTATCTTTTTTGACAGCTTGTATCTCATTCTCTAATCTCAGCACATCACCGTTCATCAAATAAGTTATTTTCAATTTTAATTTAAAATCCTCATATATTTACAAAAAGTAAAGCAATACATTTCTACAGATAAATTAAACGACAGAACGATTAATTCACGAAACAAAAGAACGGATATAGGTCAGCATAATGCTGTAGAAACTGGCAACTCCTTTTTAATAGCATAGAAAGGGAATCGAAATGGGGGTACGGGGAGCGTTGCGGAAGGAAGAAGAAGGCAGCCAAGGATTTTTTTAGTTCATACGACAGGGGAAATAAAATTTAAAATTAAAAATGAAATGCCTAGTATAAATTGTAAATCGCTACCTAAAAGTAATATTTTATGTAGTAGTTTTTTGTCGTTTGTTCTTTCCTCTTAGTAGTTTTGAGTAGACTAAAAAATATATATTTTTGATATATGGACGGAGCTTTGTATATGTAGGCTATGTAGGCCTAGTATTGACTCCATAAAATAGGCCTGAAAAAAGTTCATACAATATTAGAACTGTACGTTATAGTTTAATTTGACGAGAACCCTCAATTATCATAATATTCTCGTTAGGTTGTGTTTAAAAACAGTTATTTATAATTGGTAATAATTCTGAAAACATATTTTAAAGACCAACGTGCTTCTTAATAGAGATAAATGGACATTTTTTTCGTTTTGTGTTTGAAAATTTCCAGTTGAAAGAGACCAGTTACCGATCCGTCTCGCCTAAAAGGAGTGCACGCTTGGCAAACGGAGCTTGATGTAAGGTTATTGTCAGGCCATGAGCCTCATTACTACTTGCGCGTGAGCGAACTTTTCTTGTTTCTACGTCAAAAGACGATTTTTGTTTCTTCTTGTAATGCTTTGTGGGTTCCGTTGCATTATCCGAGTTATATAACAGCACAATGCACTGTCTTGAGGAGGACTGACTTTACGGAAGTCTGCTTGTGCAGACGAGGTCGACAAGCTTAACCAGAGCGAATCTACAGAGGGTCGAGACTTTGGACTTAGCCACGTGACAAGGCGACGCGACGCTGCAGTGCCAGAATTGGGAGTCAACTCATGCATTAGGACCTGTTATTCACTGTATAGCGTACTCGACATTTTCCTATCTCCTACTGTCTTAATTCTGTAACAAACTTGCCCCAGTAATTAACAACGGCCAACCTCACTAGATCATCAAGAATATATCCAGTCCGTAAAAAAAATACGGTTCGATTATTTTGTCCGCCTCTTTTTCTCCGTTTTGATTTCATAAATTCTTCTTTGGATGGTATCACTTGAAGCGGCGCGGAAGTTTGTGGGTCCAAATGACCCTGTAGTCTGTGGTAAGGGCAGCGCATGTACCTCGTAGGGCCACACAAACCGGATAGATCAGAGAAGGCAGTGTTGGGCGGGGTGTGGAAGATAAAATTAAAAGGGTAATTAAAAAATAATGGGAAATTTATTTTAAAATTAACTTCACTAGGAAAACATTAATGAACGAAATATTTACAAATTTTGGATGTTCGGTCAAGCAATCTGATTTCTTACTTGCCTTCGGATAAAACCAGTGAGCGATACCCTTCCTAGACGTCAAGGATTGAAAACCTGACAGCGTACCTCCTTTGTAGTGTGGCGTCGCCTCTCCGTCAGCTTCTTCGTAGAACGCCTTCTTCAGAGTCGTTGGTTCACCTTCTTGAGATACATCGGGACCAAGCTTCGGTTCCCATCTGCCTCCTTCAAGCTCCAATAACCGAATGACGAATTTACACAGCCTTACCGCTAAGTGAAGAAGCATCGAAATAGATGTTTGTTAATCCATCTTATTCAGACAACGAAACATCTATGGTTGAGGCAACCTCGTGGTACTTAATATTTCGTTGCCTTCGTGGGTGCCGATTCCCAAGGGACCATGTTTACGGAATATTCCTGTGCCCAAAAGCCATCTCTGGGGATTAAAGACTGCACCAGGCCCCGACATATAGACGCGAATTACAATCCTCGCTAATATTATTACGAATTCATGAAATATCAACAATCACAGGAAGAATAATACTCTAGTTCTCCATGTTGAGGATTTGTTACAGATCAAAGAAAATATATTGTTATTTATGTATAAAAAACGGCTGAGGAGTATACTCGGAAGTATATGTAATTTGTACACTGGAATATCTGTTGTAAGCTCTTGCTGTTGTCATGTGTTTTGTCTTTATTTTATGTGAACATATTTTAAGGCTGCCTTCCTCTTCCTTCCACATCCCCCTTTTCAATTTCCTTCCTATTCTATTGTGGCGCAGGACAACATTCCTCAATTTAATTCGTCTTTTAAGACACAATAATTGGAAATTATCCAGATAGAGGCTGAGCAGCTGCGGAATTTCTGAGGATTAGAACGGCGCTGTGTAGTAGCGGTGGTTCGTACCTACTAACAAAGTCTGCAGATTAAAGCTGGTCAGCCGCTAGGGGACGATGACCTGTTGAATTTCTCTAGGGTCAGAACCCTTCCTTAGAAAAATCCCGCGATCTTTGAAAATTAATCATGATTGGTGTTGCCACGTTACGTTGTGTGGTGTTTTATTCTGTAGAGGGGTGAAGTAGAGAGTGACTGGAAAGTGGCAAGGAGAGCGAGAAAGGGAGTTTTCGTCTGAAGTTGGATTTGATAATTTTTAGGCTTTACAATTTTCTGGGGGTTCGAAAAAAAGGGGGGGTGCGAGTAAAAGTTGTCCCTCCCCCCAAAAATAATGTAATATTTCATAAATTAATATATTTTGTGGAGTAATTTATAAACTAATTAAAGAAACCTAACAACTTTCGTGAGGAGTTTTTTCTTCGTTATTGGACACAACTAAAAATAGAGCTATGAACGTATTTCAATCAATTTATATATAGGGTATCGTTAGTTTCTTGAAGATACAAAAATGATTATAAATGTGCTGAACAATATCATAATATGTCGGTCGTAGTTTTATAGGTATAAATCCTACATTTAACTTGTGTAGACGACCCCCTTGTTTCTTAATCCATTAAATTTATAAATCATACTGATATGAAATCTGTCACGCAGCCAATTAAAACCCCTTCACTGAGGAATATAAATTTGTATTTTCGGATAATAGTTGTTTTATTGTTTGTAATTATGTACACGATGTTCTTTCTAATTACGTAATAATAATAATTGTTAAACCATTATGCAAGGAGCATTATCTATTAAGTATGTAATACAAATAAACAGATATAAAATAAAATAATGACAAGAGAGATAACAAACGTTAAAAAGCAAGTGAAATAATTAAAAAAATATAGGTAGGCTGACTTTCGATGTGAGCTTTGCATCGTTTTACAATAATGTATGATATCAAAATTGAAAATATAACAGTGACACAGATAAAGCTAAGTAAGTTATAGGCGTAACACTAGCTCTGATTTGGTTGGTTTAATTAATTATTATGCTAATCAATTATAAATTTTATACAACTGTTCCCCCTAGGCACTTCTATGCAACCGCATGCTGCGATATGACAAGCCTCTCTGTTATTTTTATTGCGACTCTATAATGAAACCAATTAATTCCTAAGTTAACTATTTCCTCTCTAGTAATCGTTTACGGCCACTAAAATAGAATCACATGTATGACGATTAAAATTATTGTCAAAGAAGCAAAAACTAAACAAAAATATTACGACAATTATTATGTGCGACTTTATTAAATAGTGCTAAATTATATCATCAGTGGCTGCAGAATCGTAATTGCTGATTTTGATGTGGTATCTGTTCTACGTTGAGTTAATCCCCGATGCAACTAACAGGTAAATGAGATTATAAAGCTAATTACCTCAAATGACTAGGCAGATATGGCGCCCAGTCCGACCCTGACTTGTGCATTGTGAGACTTCCAGAAGCCTCATTCAGTTTACTTGCCTCATTCTCGTGAGTTACCCATTAATTATCCAAGGGCAAGTAATAAAAAGCATCATCTTCAGGGCTACCAATGTACATTCTGATTTTAATGTGAAACCGTAGCTAGGTGGCCATGCAGCTTCCTTGTTGACTTAGCATATTTTAATGTTGTATAACCAAGAAGAAATTTTTCATGAAATAGGCCGGTTCTATTACAAGGTTTAAAAGTCTGTACAGAAAAAATTATATTGTACATTCTTGACTACCTTAGTCTACAAGAAGAATTTTTAAGTCAATTAAGGTACTGGGGATATTTTCAATGAAATTACACACGAATGTTTTAGACTTCAGGATATTTATGACTTAATTAAAGCACTGTAATTCATAATGAAATTAACTTTACGTCGGGAGAGACAGGAGTGGAAAACCTAAATATTTTTAAAAAAACGTTTCACTTAAGCTTATAAAACTCTATTGACGTATTATGGAGATATATAATGAAATGTTTTAATACATCGTAAAATATATTGTGGAATAGGGGATAGAAAATTTCTCGAAATAATAAAGGCACTCCATAGAATTCCATTTATTGTAATCTGGTCTTAGACCAAATTGTTTCTAATACTGACTATACCATTGCACTCAGAGAGAATTAGTTGCTATAACAGAACCAAAAAGTCCCTGTTTATAATTAATATTTTAATTTCCATACATAGTTTGATGTGCAATTTAAATATTATCAAAGAGAAACAAAAGAACAGATTCATGGTTTCAAAGCGACCATTTCGTATTTCTTGCAGTCGTGATAGTTCAATGCCAATCTTCATTGTCCTCAATTAAACAATTAAAGCTCTCAGATCTACTCCACCTGCTGGGAAGGCCGAATCAATTCTCTTGGCTTTTACTTGACCTTAGTTGAACGGAAAGCTCTTGTCCGACCCAATAACTCAGTACTGTCCGTTACTTTCGTAGTGTATTTTATAAACATAATAGAGTACTAAGTCGTTCTACTGTCGTCTGGTGGTTAGCGTCGCTTGTAAAATTAGTATTAGAGGGTAGTGTGTGGGGTAAGACTAGAAGAGGGAGGCCAAGGATGGAATACGCTAAGTAGATTAGGGACGATGTGATATGTGGTAATTATGCGGAAACGAAAATTATTAGGAAATCATGGAGGGTTGCATCAGAACAGTCTTAGGGTTGAATATCACAATACAACAAGCATGAAATTAATTCATTAACGGGAAAAAAAATTTAAATTGAACGAGTGATTGTATGTATCGTCGATACGTTTCATTACAATATTTATCTATCTCCCTCTCTCTACATTTCTACCTTTCTCTACCACAATCCGTGTGTGTGTCTCCGTGGTACACCTAGGGACGCATTGAAACTATCGTTACTTTACTGATACAAGTTTTCGATACAAGTAGTGGTACTCGACCACATTTGATTAACTTCTACGTATTGATACCTCTTTTCCGATACTTTTGAGCAGTTGTGAGTAGTGAGTTTTTTAAATTATGTACTACGGCTCCCCACGACATAATTTTTATCAGAATAATTACGTAATAATATTACGACACGATAGTGTTACAGGTACTCTGCTACAGGTAATACTGCCTAATTTTTAAATACGAAAAATTATATAAGTAACTTGGCACACATTAGTAACACTAGAGCATTTTTTCATCATACATATTTTAAATAAATTATTTTTTTGGAATAAGATGAGAGTATTTTATGCAGAATGATTAGGGTTGACATCCGTTATACCAGAGAAATGCAACTGCATTGCTCGATGGTATTGTTAATTTTGATTTTAGAAAGTTCACATTAAATTACGTTGCTTCTTTTGGTTAACTCTACAGGTGACCCTGATTTTTTCATCAGCATATAAATTTATTATTAATGCTACCGTCTTCATTGTAAATTATTTTATTCAATCATCTTTCTAACCCTTCATAAATTGATCATTTTTGACTTATAAATTAAGATATTTCTACTTTTTTCGTCCAACTGTGAGGCTTAAGTAAATAATCATTAGCACTTCTCATCCCCACTTCCTCATAATTAATGTGGCACTAATTTCGTAGGAGCAATAGGGCCGGATGGAGGCGTGTTGTCTCAGCTGAGGAGTTCAATGACAAAATAGGGGATGAACTGGGCAATCAATGAATACAATGACATTTTAATCCCCGCAATGAAACTTGTCGCACGTGCTCTGCGATATCAGTGGTAGAAGCGACATTAAATTCTCAGCCACTGAGACATTTAAAATCGGATCCAAATGATTTTCAAGCCGCTCACACCAGGTAATTTCTTGATGTTAGAACCCCTATCCCCCCTTCTTGAACCGGATACGAGCGGGATTAAATCATTCAAACAGAGATGGGATTTATTACGTAAAGGGAGTCATTCGTTTTGGAAGCAGTGGTCGGTTGGCTTGACAACAGCGTCACAAACGAATGGATCTCCCTTCTAATTTATATTCCGGGGGATTGGTCCTTCTTAAGGAAAAGAATCTTACCTTCTACGTTGGAAGTAAGAACGAATTGTGATAACGTTCCCGGAGAAAGATAGTATAGTCAGCTGTCGTGGATGTCTTACACAATTTTGTTAAAAGTCTTGTTATTATCTCGAATTATTGTTATATCTACGTAGTTAATTTTACTGCATAATTCAGTTTCTAAAGTGAATTTTTTTGGGGGGCGAATACTAATCATATCTTTTAGTAATGGAAGTGGATAACAGTTATCAGCAATATACACACACTAATAATCTTAAAACTAAAACTAACATTTTATCACACATTATTTTAAACCAATAAGTATAGTTAATAGAATATTTTATGTATTTGGTGATAGTGAAATAGCAGTTGGATAAGTAGCAAGTAACAACATAGGTAATAATATAAGGTATTGCTCCTTAACATATATTGAAAACTTAGCACCAAAAATAGAAAAAGTTTTTAAAAATATGGTATTAATAAAATTAAATTTTGATTAAAACCAGAAAACAAAATAAATTATAGACCTAAACTAAAAGATAAAATTGATTGTAACGGTTGTAATAATATTTATATTGAACACAAAGGAACTAATCTTAATACTATAATAAATAGCCATAAAAGCAATGGTAAGAGAAACACTAGAACAAATACAGCCTTGTCACTACATCATTTAAATTCAAACCAATATTGATTATCATAATGTTAAAATAATACGTAAACAAAATAATATAATTAAAAGGAAGATTTTAGAATAAATATAAGTTTTTAAAAATGAGAATGGTATAAATTACAGAAAGGAAAGTGAAGACATATCAAAACACTACGCTAAAGTTTTAGCGTAGATCAAAAATAAAGTTACACTTATAATTAAAATTTTTGTTGTTTTGGACTTACTGAAATTAATAGAACTATATTTGATAAGTGTAAGTCGATTTGAATTTTAATGATTAATATCAACACTCTTGGTGATTTAAATTTCGACGTGACTACATTTTAACCCAAGTTCTGGACTCATTGAAAGATTTTTCAATGTAATTTGCGACGACTCGTGGATGTATGATGCCGATTGTGTTAGGTTAGCTCAATAGCGAAAAATTTATCATTTCTATATATATATATATATATATATATATATAATTTATATACTAAATTATTAATTGACAACTGAGGGTATGTACAGTAGATTTAAGATTGAAAACATGTTACATTTCCAACTTTGTTTTAATTGCAAAAATTCCATATAATTTTGTAATGTTTCAATTAATTTGTGTTTTTAAATTTGTAGATGACTATGGCATATTCCGAAGAAAAGTTAAATCAAAATTCTTGAAAATCTCAAAAATCTTTAAAATCATTATCGTAAGAATTTTCTACTTCAGGGACTGTGAGGAAAACGAAATAAACGTAAAGTACCATGTAATGAGAGGAGCTATTTTCTATCATAAGAGTCAATTCGCCTGTACTAAAGCTACTTGTTTGATTCTCGAAGTGCCCTTCCCTTTTTGGCAGGTGTGTACATAAAATGACGCAGTATCTCAATTTTGGATCTGAAACATTTTATTGTTACAACATTTATGACAGATTTTATACAAACCTTTCTTTGAAAAGAGTGTAAAGGTAGAAAATTGTAATAATTTCCCTTTTACAGTAATGGATGTGAAAATAAAAATAACATTTCACTGACATCACATTCAAGTAAGGACGAGGTACAATCAACATTCACAGACTGAAATTTATTCAAGTGGAAATGTGTGGAGATCGACTTTGCCGATTCCATTCCGGATTATTCTTATATCGACAGGATTTTCTTCTTCTTTTTGTGCATTGGGATCTCCGTAAATAATTTTGCCTATCATCTGAACGTGGAGAGCTGCAACAGAAAAATATTTCCAGTTACTTTTTCTTATATAAATCAAAAAACAGGCTTTGTTCACATTTCTTTGATCCGTTTCGTGTATTAGCAATAGCGTGTCTGTCACGTTGAGTTCCATACTGTAAATAAGTCCATTATATTCGGTACATGAACATTATCATGCCTCTTGTATTTCTACAGAAGTAGGGCCACAGTCATTTGTAATATACCCAAGAATTAAATCAGGAGCCACGACAAACGTATATAGACAACTTATACATTAATACTTTATATATACACAGTGTGAAAATCAACTTAACTATTATCAGACACATCGTCTATATATCTCTACCAGCCAATCACAAGCATACTTTATTAGTATTTTTTCTTATTTTTGGTTAACAGGCTACATGGCTAAGGTCTGCGGGAATAAAAATCAGTAGATTCCTATTTTCTTCAACTTTTTAAAAATGTGGACTCAAAAATGGGGTTTCGTACGGTTTTGTCGGACCGCGATGACGGACTTCCTAACAAATGCTATTGTTTCAGTTGTATTGCATGTTGCGACCTAAAATTTTGCCCAAGTTCATTACATAAATGATTCTTTATTAATTTAAAATTTGAAGGAAATCTCTAGTGGTCGAGCGGAGTGATTTCAAAAATTAGACCACTTGAGATTGACTGATACCAACAATATTAATTCTATATGACTTTGAATAACGCGTACTTTTATTTTCTTAAGCTGCTTAGCCCGAAAATATTTTTATGTACATGTTTGGTTATACTGACAAATAATAAATAAGTCAATTTGGTTACAGTCAAACGCTTAATAATTTTTATTGATTGATTTTATTTCAGTCAACTTAGATTAATTACATTGATGCAATGTTGTGTTACTTACCTAAGATAAGAACAATGAGACTCAAAAGGACGGAGGCAGAAAACATATCTCGCATATATTCACCCATGAAATACACCGAGCAGTTAGCCATAACCAACCCGGCAGTTACATAGAAAACCCACCAAACCATGGCATTCCTAATCTAGAAAATACAACCATAATTGTCTTCAATCTTTGTGATATTTATATAACATTATTCACATCAATAACATGTAAACAATAAAGAAAATAATAAATATAAATAGTAAATTATATGATGAATTATTGAATTGTCTTTGTATGTTACGTGTTATGGTTATTCTTTTGATTTGAATTATCTTTATTCTTACACTTTCAGTCTGTTACAAATATTGACCACAAGTGTTGGCCGAAACGTTTATAAATTAAACTCTTTATTCTTGTCCTCATTTTTTTATAATTGTGTGTTATACGGGACGTTAATTCTTAATTTACACATGTTATTCACAGAGGTTAATTGTTCTTATATTAAATACTAAATAGTGATGCAAACTTTGCTTACATTTCTTATCGCAGCCAAAGGTCCTAATAACAATATCATGTCTAGAACAAAAGGCAGCCATTCTGAAATAGAAAGACTCTTCTACAGTAGAGGTTCATGTTAAACAAAGAAATAAAACTTTATTCAAAATTTCTCACTTACTGCAACAGTTTTCACCGCGGCACAAGAAAGGAACTTCTGTAAATGCTGCAACATAGAATCATACTGGCTCATATATTTTAAATTAAGGCATATTAACTTAATTACACTTTATATACGGCGAAGTATTTTTCCATTAGAAGCATTATATGAATTGTTCCATATCGTCTTTTATTAACTTGGGATATAAACAAAATCGTATAAAACAAGTTACAGTGAGAGATGTTCTCAATTTAGTGAAATATGATAGACTAAATAAGGACTCCTATAAAAAAAGTAAACAATAGCCGGAAGCATTTAATATGCACTACAATTTGAACTAATGTTTTCAAAACACAGAAAATTCAAATTTAAATAAGGCAAGAACAAAAAAGTCAAAGTATTTTATGTGTAAATATAAAGAGTAATAAAACGTTTCCTGTCTATTGCAATCAATTGACAGAAAATAAATATAATATAATCTGGAATTCAATAATTTTTAGATCCTAAATTAAAATGCTTCGTACAATGTAAGGACTAGAACTAGATAATGTTCAGAGTATTTGTGAAGACCATGAAATATAGTAATTAAATGACACTCTCAATTATTTTAACGTCGTGCCGGCAAGTTACATTGGAAAATTACTTACAGGCGAGTTCTGGTGCGTTTTTAATCATTAAATATAAAAAATGGAATTGAAATTTTAATGAAACAAAACAATTAAAATAAAACAGATGTGGGTTAAAAAATAAAAAATTATTAAGACAATAAATTACAAAAATAGTTAATACATTTAAAGCACAGTAATTATCTCTAGTGGGGCTAAAGAACCAAAACTTGCCATCGAAAAGTTTAATTACACTCATAATAGTCATGACAAGAAACGTGAATATGTACATCACCGCTCAGCTTGCAGATCATTGTTCGGGAAGATGGTCCAGCTAGCCCTTCGTCAACTCGGTCGTTGAAACAGCTACAATCAGCCATATAGCTGAAGATAATCCTCCAGATAACTTGCCGAATACTCAGAAATGATGCTGCCTCGATAATTTCCAATTTATTAATGAATGAATCATGTAATGATAAACAAGTAATTAAGTGCCAAAATCTCCTCAGTTTCGTCTTTTATCAATTTTGCTCCGCCTTCGTCTGTCTGGCGGGGGCTTTTGACTCGTGTTGACCTTGTCTGTCAAGCCCTGGGGTTCGGATGTGCAGGTCAAATGCCGGACTGCGAATCTTGGGATGCAAAAAAGGGTGGCTATTATTTTCATTTCCTCCGGTGATTTCACCCGATCCCTTGCCACGTATTGTCCCTTCCTGCTTATTGCCGTAAGGGATGTGCACGTGCAAGCTGGCCTTGATGTACAAGTTTCACATGTTTTTGTCATCCAAGAACAGTCCTGCCAATCTTCCTCTCCAAATATTTTCGGCGAATATAGTAGTAGTACGGGATTCTCGTCTCTCGTCTGGCTATATATGTATCATCTCAATTGGATGTTAAAATTAACCAATCGCGTTCATTAATGCTCTACCTTTGCCTTGGTAAGAAGCCTAACCTGTATTTGTACTCTATATATATATGCATCTATACAAAAATAATAAGATAACTGAAACAGTTATAGTGAGGATAATTTATTTCTTATAATATGTCAGTGCAAACGCACACCGCAAGTCGCCGAAAATGATGCAATTGTGGCTCATATAACAAATGGAAACTGAAAGAAGGGATTCCCTCTTTCAACAAGATGGCGTCTCTCCCAATTTCAGCAGTTGAGTACCAATTAGCTGAATGAGACGTTAATAATACGTGTTGCAATGCATTATGATTTTTTATTGTTTGGGTTACATCAAGTAACCTCTACCACATACCCTACAATTAGCTGTGGGTCGAGTATAGACAGAATTGGTCTACTGAATAGATTTGTCAAGTATAAAAAGTAGTGGAAACATAGAGAATTTTTAAACATTCCAAAAAAAATTGTCTTCCCTCAAAGTGCCATTTGTTAGATTGTTCTTGGCTGCTTTTACAGATTTATTTGAATTGTTCCACATCTAATTGGAAGTCCAATGAAAGCATTTTCAGTAACTACTATCAGCGGTGCATCTGACGTCGATGTATCAAAGTAACCTGCCGGCACGTTACAAGACGCTTTGAGAGTTTGTCTTTCACGGTCTGTATATTTGTTGCGTTATGTCAATCCATTTAACCTACGCCTTCATAATTCAGATTTTTAAATTAAAATGCTTCATAAAACTATAAGAAAAAGAACCAGGATTTTAGAGCGACTGTTAGGGAAAATCATTTTTGTGTGGTACAGTTTCTGTTACTTTCCCTCAAAATCCATCTCATTGCTTTTTCAGTAATTTATTACAACGGTGAAAATATTTCTTGGCCTTCTTTTAATCGATTTTGGAATGAATTATAATACATAATTTTTATCTTTCTTGCATAACATTCTCCGTTACCATTTGTTTTGAATCGTCGTTAGCTTCTAAAATGTTTACTTTGGCACAGTCAGTTTTACGAGCAGGCGTGGTTATAAAAGAGAAAGGTCTTCGGTGAGAATTTTGAATTGGAATAAGCATGATGGTGCTGAATGAGAGATTATATGTGGGTGTGATGAAAGGGCTTTGGATGGAGGAGGGAGGGGACATCAGCCATAATATTCTATTATAACTTTCTAAAATCAATATGGGAAAGGGAACACTGAAATGCAGATAACTACAACAATCAAGCACAATTTTATTACTGTGAAAACTTGCTAATTGGAAGCGGGAAACACGTACTCGGAATATAAACAATCACTAACAACTGGTTTGTAAAACTAAAGCTTTGTAAATTAGTTAATGCAACTTTGTCCTGTAAACCCTGGCGCCGTAATCAGAATTTTCTGTGGAAGTGAGAGTTATTCTAACTTATACGCTTGAATAACTTGCAGTTATTTAAGAAATATAATTAATGAAACACTTATTGTCAAGGTTTTAGAGAGAGATAGAACAGTGAAAATAAGGAAGAGTAAAAAACTAACCAAGAATGCCTGTTACGTGCATATGAAATAATTCATCCTCATGTTTATTGAGGATGTGTATATTAGAGTAAAATTTTCTAAAAAATAATTTAAAAATACTTAATAACAGATTAAAGGTGTGAAAGTAACCAAATACTACTGTAACATAGGCATGCAAATCTATGTAATCAAGGTGGAATAAATCAGCAAAATAACTATTCGTCAGGCAGTACATCTATTGCTAAAACATGCTGCTGAGACTTTATTTTATATTAATTTTATTATTATAACTAATTTTTCTCAGTTTTTCGAATATATCACATTGCAATTATATATTAATTAACGCCCGGAACATTGAGCAATTTGAACCTTAATATATCCAGAAATTAATCCGCTAATTTAGTTTTTACGTGGTGTTATTGTCCTAAAATGTGCATTGCTTTGACAATGTATAACATAAATTTTATTATAGTAATTTAGAATCAACGTATTGTTTCAGAAGTGATACAAATTTTGAAGTTACTGTGAAGCAAGACAAGAAACCAATTTTATTTAATAAAAAAATTAAAGCTGTAGGTTTGGTAAGAAACGCAGAATTTACATAGTAAATAATTTTAATAAAATTGTTATTATTACATAACACATAATACACATGAGGTTTTTACTATAACATTAATAATGAATTTAGAATATTAGAATGGAAAAATCTCAACCAGATTGGCAATCGAATCCGGGACATTCAGCTTTCAACGTTCATCGGAACGTCGGAATAACTTCCCTGATTCACACCTAAACGCTTTCTGCTCAATTTATAAAAAGTAAACAGGTATTAGATTTATTTAATTTCAATTAATTACAATCATTAGTTTAAAAAATTAATAAAGATAAATTTTATTTCATAATACTTTTGCTGAACGTATTTCAGTTATGACAGAACAAGAATCGTTTTAACGATTAAATGTAGTAGCCAAAAATTACAAAAGAGATTTAATTTTCATACAATACTAATAGAATGAATATTTGAGTCTACTACGGTTATGTGAACACCGATCAAATATATTTAGATCCGTATATTGTAAGTTTTTATTTCAGCACCTTTATTTAAATACGTCCAAAAGTTAATGAATAGTTTACGTTCAAACAATAAGTTGTTAGTTTCTATTTCAATAGTAAATTAAGGAACTGAATCTTAAAATAAACAGTATGAGACACAAAATAACGCAAAATTCTTAGTGAAACGTTTAGTAGTATGATCACATATACTTAGAAAACTTAGTAATCAGTTTAAGAATAATTGATGAGCTTAGATTTAGTTTATGCCTATCTTCAATTATTATATATAATGTAGATTTAAGAAAAGACTACTTATCCAATTGATTTTGACAGACAAAACGACAGAAAAACAGTTAACAATGAGATTGAAAGCAGAGATGTCACAGATAAGATGAACTTAAAACATTTATGGTGTAAAAAAACGATTATTTCCTCTGTCATTACTTCAGCAAGAATTATCAACATTATTTAATACATCTAAGAAGTAATTTTGTATTAGCTGTTTACAAGAATTCTTTCAGAAGTCTGTAATTGTATCCAAGTGAAAATTTTTTAGAAGGCATTCATCAACAGTTAACATTGATGTCAATTACTTATCGGTGTAACAAATATTTGGGTCCACACCTAACACAGATGACAGAAAATAACTTACCCCACAAAAAGTGCACAGCACACTGAAAAAAAGAATTAACAACTCATGTCAAAAGTAGCTAAATTAATTTTCTGTTCTTCGTAAAACTTCATGTTTTGAGAAACAACTGGATGAAAACGTATTATTTGCTTTGTACTTTCATTTTTGAAAGTTTGTTGCGCTATGACATACTTAATTTAAAATTCCGCAACAGGCCTCTGGTGTTAATTATGGAAGTCCATTCAACTAATTTTAATTGCGTTGATAAAGTAGGAAGTGAGTTTTCTGAGAGCGAGACATATATATTTTCCCCACGACATGAATGTGAATTTTGTTGATATATAAATTTTTATTATAGCGCAGCCATTAGACAGTTGACAATAAAAATGATTTGCTTGCATGTATTGATACTCATGAATCTACACACAATTTGAAGTCAGTTACTTATCCCTTGTAATTTGATTTACTAATTCTGTTAGTATTTCTTCTGCAAAATTTAAATTCGTTTCCCTTTTTCTTCAGTCCTTTACCTCTAATACTCTTCTACCTAATTAACAGGCTGATATCTCTCAGAATTTTTTTATAAATATTTTGGGAGATAGATGTTATGGGGTTGCAAACCTTGTGCACGCTGGAAGAGTTGTCCGCCGATCCTATTGAATTAGTCGATCAGTTTCCTCCAAAACTAGTCGAGGGACGGAGAGTAGAATTCTGCGTTCACCCAGTAAATTCCTCTAACGTCATTCGGAAGGGCGTTCCTAATCCCCTGACCTACCTGATGCAAGTTTCCTAGGATTTTACCTGCATCTTTTGGTAAATATCGAGTAGGATCCTTAAACTATATCCCTGGGACCTACTCAACACTTGGCTACCTTCCTCTCATTTCCGCACCCTCTCACCTTTTCAGATTCCTATCGTATGCTATTAAAGGAAAGTTGCCAGTTTCTGGATCACCCTCAGGCAAAAAAAAACCAGATGAATTTACTCGACGGAAACGACTTTCGGCTAAACATTACTGAGCTACATTTTCATTATTATTGGTGTTCCTTCTCCAGATTTCGCTTATAATAATTCGGTTTAGGTAGGAATCTGTTAAATTTAGTTTAGAGATGTATCACGAACCAGTTATCAGTGTTATTTAAAATGATGACATACAAGTTATCTGTCATTATTTTTCTTGTTATTTCAGGTATAATATTGACAAATATTTTGGAAAGTAATCAACCTTGTCTTTGATTTGAAAATATCTTAAGAAAAACTAGACATTTTATTACTTTCCTTACAAGTAGCCTCATATACTGTAATACGTAAATTCGCCCTTGAGGCGCATGCCTGAAGTTTTTGTATAATTAGTATTTGATCACTGTCCCTATTGTAACGTGGATGAAAGGCGTCCCTTAGCCATTTTGTCAGTTTTGCGACACCCTGACCACGTCGTGTCGTTGACTTGGAGCAGCGATCAGGGCCAGAGAGAACGAACAAATTTTTAGTAATGCTTTCAAAGCTCTACGGAAGTAGGGGTAGTTTTTGGAGGGCTGCAAAGTACGAAAAATTCACGGCCTGAGATGCGTATAAGTAGCTGGAGAGAGAGAGGAAGTGCAGTCTGGTGACCAGGTGTATGCGAGTGGTGGCGAGAGATGTGAATAAGTAGTCGGAGAAATAGTACAGATTAGAATTTTGTTCACGTGTTCGATCCGCTCAGAGAACCGTGCGAACCGAGTTGTGAAATGTAGTACCTAAAGGAGGTGATACAACCTTCGGCAGCCACACCCCCTTTTTATTACGTGTGATGTAGCTACAATGACCGGCTGCTGTATTTTGGAGGTGCTGCCGAACTTTTTAATGTTTAATCTAATTTCGTAATATTTGTCGTAAATATTTTACTTTAGTATATAGTATGGAATATAAGTGAGTATGAATGTGATGGCGATTGTGCCAAGCAACGTTCAATGTACAATAACTTTAAAAATTATCTATATCCTCGTACTTTAATCAATTAATTATAAGGTGGTTATTTAAAAATCAAAGCCAGGACCCTTGAGAATCTCATGCTCGGCTCAATAATTGGCTCGTCGGTTATCAACTCCATCAAAGGATCACACGGATTGTGAATTACGTTTTTATATATTTTATGAATTATGCATATGCAGTGGCGCTTTCATGTAAACTGATCCGAGAGAGCGGATAAGCGTACAATACATATACTCAAACACACATGTATATATAATGTAGAAGATCCGTCGTTCCTCCATATTCAAGGATTTCTTAATTCCTTTAGGGCGCCAAGTATTTTTCACAAAAATTACCAAAAGATGATTTTAATAGTTTTAATTCCAATCAGAGCATGAGAAAAAATTATATCTGCAGGGCGTGGTCATTCTCTCGTCGTCCCGCCGACACAACCTGCTCCTTCCACTACCCCATGACGACTCACTAAAGTCTCGCCAGACCACATTGTTGGCCCAAGTTGCGTCAGTTCCTCAACAATTGCAACTCGCAAGCTGGCCTGCATTGTTAAGTGTAACTTTTCATGTTACAATAGATATATTTAGAATAACAACAGAAGTGGTAGTAACTATCAAAACAAAATAAAATGTCCAATAAGCATGGGTTAGAAAACGCATACCTTATGAGATCTGTACACTTGCCCATATTGGCTCAAAATGTTTGGTTGTGATTATGACTAACAAGCCACAAGACAAACAGTGGAAGGCCAGTCCACACACCTCACACGGAGAAGCATGTGCTATATTTCTTAAACGAAAGACCTGGATCTAGTGTGTGACGATTGGCAGCTGCATAAGGCTTGAGTGATACTACACGAACAATATTTGTATCCATACCATCTTCGGTGCGTCCAGTGTCTGGAAAACCAAAGGCTCTGTCGATGGATCCTGTGCAGATCCGCTGTTTTCGTTGAAGATTTTTTTTATCGACGAGGCAGGGTTCACAGAAAATGGTGTAATGAACTTTCATAACCAGCATGCGTGGGGTTGACGAAAATCTCTTTGCAGCATCACTTCTCTATCAACGTATGGTTAATTACAGGGCCATACATACTACTAAGGGATGTGCCGTGTCAGCAAAGATTGCAGATGTGGGTTATGCACCTGCTATAGTAAATGACATGAGTGGACGTTAGAATGAACCTCTCCTATGAACAAGAACAGAAATTATGCGTTTCCGGACCCACGTTTATTGGACTTCATTTTTTGTTCTGATGACTACTGCCATCTCTCAAATTATTCGACACATTACATATTAATGTATTTTAACTTAAATGCTGCTCGTGTTTAGCTCATTGCTACAAGTATGGGTGATGGTTTGCAAGAGCGGTGGTGCTAACGACAATTTATATTGAGAGACAGCTTTTTTCCATATAAATAGAGAGTGAAACCCTTTCTTAATAAATGTAGACGAGGTCTACGTCATTTTGGAACTAAATAAAATAATGCAGATTTGTGGAGGAAGTGTTATATGCAAGCAAAATCAGTGACCGTCTTCGTGTAATCACCGAGATCTCTTACAGCAACGACGGAGATCAAGATTTTTGTAGTGATAGAAAGTGAGACCGTTATGTGAAAACTAAAATACAATAATCTAACAAACATTTCATAACTATGTGAAGTATCTCCATTTCTTAAAGCCCTCTCAATATCTCTGACATTGGTACAGGTTATTTTATTCCTCTGAAAAAACGTCTGAATACCTAAGGGTATTTAAGTATCGCAGATCAAGTACATCCTGTTACGTTAATGGTATACATTGCAGGACAATGTTCCTTGTCATAAAAGCTAAGCATTGTCCTCAGAAGGTTTGAAGAGCATGACTGAAACTTTACCAGATCACCAATCACCAGATCTGAATCCAATTGAAAAATTGTGGGATAACAAGGAATGGGCCATCTTTTACCTAGATCCAGTACCATCAAATCTTAAGGAATTGGAAAGTGCAGTTCATCAGATATGGTCTAAATTCCTATTGCTACCTACCAACATCTCATAGAATCCGTGCAGAGAAGAATTCAAACAGTACTATGAGCTAAACGTGACCCAACATTTTATTGAGGTGATGGCCATAATAATTTGACTACCCAGTGTAAGTCTTATTCATTTGTTTACAAGTAACAAATATTCTTCATTAAAATATTTTACTTTGTTCAAGCATATGCAGTGTTTCCGTCAAAAGCCTTACAGTAATAATACATTCTTCTGACCTTTCTGCCCAATAACAAGAAAAGCGAAAACCTACTTACAATACTAATAAACTTGCTTTATAGTAACGATAAAACAAATGTAAAAAATGTAAGGTTCTAATAAGACTTTTTTGCGGGGTCACAGGCTACATTAGGGTGAGTCACTTTTTGACAGCTACCGTTTAATAGAATAGGAAGAGTATTTTAAAGGGGTGATGCAAAGGGAAAGGAAATTACAAACTGCTACATATTAGAAAATGCGGTTGCATGCGTGAGCGAAATTCCTAGCTTCTTTGCTACTGTCCGCCAATTACTCATAAGCATGTATTAGTGTTGGTGGGCAAACATTTTGAGAATTTATTATAAACTTTGCTGGAAAGAAGCAATGTGTCACATCCAACCACACATTCATATTCTAAAATGTAAGATTTATCCCCTGTATTAATATGCAGAAGGAAAATAATTTACATAAGTTTTACTAAAAGTTCACCCTTTCCATGCAAAATCGTTCAAAACAGAACTTGAAATCTATGAAAAAATCTCCTTGAGTGTACTGCTGCAAAGAACATGCTTTTATATCTATGTATTAAAAATAATTTTTTTAATGTTATGTAAAACTCGGATATAGGAAATTTAATGCCATTGAAAATTTTATACTGAGAATAATAAAATTTTACACATTACTTTAACACCATTGAAATTCTTGTAGTGAGAATAATAAAACTTACTAGACCGTCGATAAGTTCTCTTAACTTTTTCAGTTTTTCAGCCACTGATTTCGGGACAATATTTCCTGTAAAACAAAGAAAATAACATTTATAATTATGTATCGGAGGTAAAAACACTTGATTTGGTAATCCTAACATGTCTGTAAACATTCAAGAAGTTTCATCAGTATCGCAGTAGCAATTTCATACGTGAATGGAAGCCATTCCTATTTCTTCTGCAAGTTTTAAAAAATAACCATCGTGAATGGCAAGGAGAAGAATGCCTGGATTCTAAAAATTACGTCCATTAGTAGGTAATTCTATTTTTTAGTTTTATGAACTTACGCGAAATATAAATTTTCTTCATAATTAAGGACAAGGTTAATGAAACAGACATTCATTAAAATATAACCTTTAATTATTAATATTATTCGTCTGCTATAGTTAATTGAGTTCTGCCTGACGGCAGATCCAAGTAACGAAAGTTCTTTACGAAGAACCTTTTCCTCTCTCAAGGGAAATTATACACAACAGTTGTTTTCCGTTGTCTTCTGCCGGTTCCAACACACTGCTCTGCGAACGTGACAGCGGAAATTCTGCAATCGGTTTAATGATTGTGAAAATGAATTAGAAACATGTCCTTGACAGTGTTCG
This sequence comes from Eucriotettix oculatus, assembly GCA_034510155.1. Lineage (NCBI taxonomy): Eukaryota > Metazoa > Arthropoda > Insecta > Orthoptera > Tetrigidae > Eucriotettix > Eucriotettix oculatus. Next base: position 50,411,833 of record CM067379.1, read on the forward strand.
AACCTGGGACCTCGGTGTCGATTTTGACGGTACGAGACCACAGTAGGTCTTCTATACAACATAATATTAAGAATACGTTTCACTCATAATTAATGAATCTCCTCTCGTATAAAAAATTGGCCATTGGCAACTTACACAAAAATATACAAAGAAATAATAAAACATTAAATCTTAAGACTCTTTTATTAATCCTAATCGTCTTTAGATTTTCTGCGAGATTATTACATGATGAATACATTATGATAATTACATTTTCTGGCTTTTTAAAATTATAAATCCTGGCAATTTCATTAACATGTCAGAAATATATTTTAATAAAATAAAAATATTACAAGTTCATCTGCTTAATTCATTGTCATGTCTCGGATGTAGACCACTGACAAAAACATACGCACGTAAAATAAAAAGTATTATTTAATTTATACAAATTGGCCAAAGCCCAGAGTTCGGCCAAGTGGAAAATTGGCCGGTCTTTTCGCACTATGGCCGAGATATGGCCAATGCCCGTTGTACTTCAAATAAACAGTGTATATTTTATTTTGGCAAAATACTTGATCGAAATTCGATATGTCGAGGCAAAGCTGTCCCGGAGATGGCACATGACTTTCTATCACCGTGTGTTAAAAACAGCTTATTTCACTCCTGTAAACATTATATTAAAGTAATCATACATATAAATAAAAGTAGTTTGTTTATTTCCACGTTAAATAATTAGTAATAATAAAAATATACTTTTGGCTATCGATAATTATTTGAAAATAGTATTACAGTATGCCCAAGGTATGTGCCCCGGAAAATACACGTCTCAAAACTGATTGTGAGGTATCGGGTTGTGAGAATTTTAAAAAATAGAGAGAGAGGACGAGGCTTCACTCTACCGTCTCTCCAGAAAGAGAGAGACACTCGCAAGACCTTCCACAAGCATACCCACGTTGTTATCTTTATCTTGATATCAATATACCTGTAGGAAACGATAAGAAGGTTGCAATTGCACTTCTTAAAATCCTGAATAATTTTTCAGTAAAGAAAAATTCAAGACTATTAATGAAACGAAGTATCATGAAAACTCTAATAAACCGGATTGATTGTTAGCATCCTTGGTCCTTCTTTTGAATGGTACCTAGTGTGACTTATAAAAACTTTCTGTACAATTGATAAATAGTAATAATGTTTTATTAATAAAATAAACAGTTCATTGGCTTCACAAGTTATGTTTCGCGAAAATGTCCAAAGAGATGTGTATTCATAAAATTGGCTGTTAAAGTCAATAAATCGAGTGTTTGATAAAATGTTATTTTGTATTTTCAGCATTCAAATCTTAACTCGTGAAGCAACTTCGATCAAATGTTGTACACTGTGGTCGTGAGGCGCGACTACCACCTATATGGGAGAGCGTAACAATGGAGGAAATTTAAAACAGGAAAAAGAAGCCAATAAATATATTTGGCTCATTGAGATTGTTTCTCCCAATGTTGTTCAACCTTAGTCACCGTGGCAGTTGATCATCCATAAGAGTGGAAGTAGATGTACGTTACATAAAAAGTTCGCTAAAGCAACCTAGATTGGTGTCGAGTCCAGGCTTGTGGAAGTCAGTAAATTTATTTTTGATTTTCAAAATGCTGGTTAAATTAATTTCCAGCCTATGAGTGAGGGTGCATTTTGGGATAAAACAGAGTTTTACAAAAATCATAATGCGACAAAATTATGAGACTCTGAAACAATCTTTGTCACAACCATCACTAGGGGAGGGTGTGGACGGGGTGAAAATAATTTAATATGCACAAACGGCTGAAACTTGAGTTGAATAAATGTTTTTTCGGGGTCAATGAGATTGATAGCGTTTCTCTCGATGTTTTTATGTGCATAATTTAAACGCCAATCAGCATGGAGGAGGTGCACCCTAATGTGTGGGAGTGGAGGGGCGTTATTTAGCAATAACAGAAAAAAAAGCGAGAATGGTTTCTATTCTCTGTGTATGGAAGTCGCTGCGAATAATTCTAACATTCAACAAGCCTGTTAAGTTGTAGGTCAGCGCCCCAAGTGAGGGTGGAAGGGGGTGAAGCAAAACGTTGCTCGTATAAACTAAAAATTTGTCACATGTTTTCCACGACTTGGAACAATCATTTCATAGGTTATAAATGTCGGTTTAATCAAGTGTTGACCAAAGGATTCTTACGAATTTAATACTGTACCGGCAACGCCATGTTCGCAGATAGTTTATCATTAGTCAAGTTCGCAATAGTTAGAGTTTCTCATTTAAAAGTTAACCATGCTTTTCAGTTTTTAATTGAGTGGCCAGTGGCCAGCTTTATAACAATCCTGTATTTCATTACCACATTGACAATAAATGCAATCATTCAATTATATACGTGCTTCAATATGTTTGACACTTGTGATTACGTAGTGTTATAATATTGTCAACGTGTATTACGTTTTTCGGCATCAAGTAATTAATATTTTGATTCATGCCATATCTGATATACCGTACGAAAGACAATGTCGTCTTGTTGTTCCGAGGATGGCAATGTCGTGTTACAAAAGAAAGAAACAGGTTAGCACTCACCGTAGGTGTCGGGGCTCTGCATATTAACGACTCTGAGTCCTACACATAAACTAACCTACCCCGGCAGGCCAGACGTCTGACGACGACGACGCCCGAATGTGGACGAATCCCCTCGACGTTTCACACGAATCAATATCGAACGTTTCTTTTCCAATCTGCAGAAATTCTAGGAAGTCGATTTGCGTAGTAATATAAACTCAAATATGTAAACTCATAGGCGTCTGTCTGTATTGCTTGCTACTACAGAACTTACTGTTTCACTTCAATGACGTATTATCCGATATGGCAAAATATTATAATTGAACCAAAGAAAAAGTCATGAAATTTATCATTAAAAATTGTGGAAAATTGTGATACAAAGAGAGATGGATTCAGTTGCGTCCTAGAGAGTTGTTGCAGTGACCAGCAGCGTATCCAGAAAAGGATCCTCAGGTGAAAAGGGGGAGGGTGGAACAGTTTTCTAAAATTAATATTTGTATAATAATTAATTAACAAAACTCTAAACCATTTCATTCTATCTACTTTTAGATCTGTTACTTTGTATTACATATTTAATAAATAGTAACCGTTTTTAATAAATTTATTTAACAAAAGTAAGTAAACGAGGAAAAACAAACAATGTATATTCTCCTCCAACATTTGCGAATACAAATGCATTTATTTCTCTGAGAAATTTGTTTACATAAATTTCGTATGCTACGGGCAATATTGACTTTAAAACATATCCAAGCTACTTTTGATAATCTTCTGTATAAGTTTATATTTGTACATTACATACTTGAAAATATTTAGCTATTGTGTAAATAAATAATCCACTTTCAAGATAGTTTTTGCGGATTTCAAATAGTACTGATTTTACATTTCTCTTATGCAGGCAGCTATGAGCGAGTTGGTCCGAGGGTAGGATGTGAGTCACGCTGCCACCTGTAGGCAAGCCCTCGGGTAAAATTATGTTCAAGCAACAGATTGTTTGGATAATGGCAAATTATATACTTTTAGCGGGTGGCCCTACAAAAAACTCACATTTCAAGCTCTCCTTAATGTTTACTTTATTAACGTTCGCATATCTAATTGAGAGTTTCTGCACAAAAAAAAAATATTTCTCAGACAACGTACCTAGTAAGTTTCAATTTATAATTACTTCCTATCCACAATTTGTTTTTGTGAGCGTTGTAATCGAATTTGGACATGAAATTGAAAAAGAAATATTTTTACAAGTCACAATAGCAAATTCTTTGCTGTCCGTTACTAATTTTTATAATTTCTACACTATAAAAAATGTTCAGATTTTAGAAAATATATTTTCTTTGCTAGCTGTGCCTTGAGTGACAAATTGGTCTCATAATCTGGATATGTTAAACCAACAAACTTTAATTCATTCGTCTTTAATGAGTATGTCACAATCAGTTCAGTCTAATTACCTCACTGAGTTAGTTCAGCGCTATGAACGAACTACAACTGAGCTATTCCTATTAAATAACTAATTTGCCATACCTAATAAAGGGATTAAATTAATAAAACAAAGACCGATATATTATGGTATTGTTTATAACATCAAGTTTTGTTTCTTCAAAGAAGATATATAAATCTATTGAAATACCTTAATTTTCAGTTATAATACTTTAGACGTAAACAAATGACGTATTTTTTAAAATGTTGTTAGATTTTAGATTTATTGTTGTTTCCATCAGTCCTCGATTGAAGAAATAGGATACGTCATACATTACAAATGAACAAAATAAGGTACGTAATTAAAGACAGATAATCTTAAAATAAATTAATAAAAGAAAATGTATATAGACAAAAGTCCATATAAGCACAACACGGACACACGATGTCACACACACACACACTGAGAAACACAAACACACGCAATGGAGTTTAGAACTACTTGGAGCTCTGCGACTATGAAACTGTCCTCCAGGCAATACATGAAACAAAAAAAAGCAGAAAAAACTGAATAGAAATTTTAAAGATATGTGGTGTGCTAATTTACAAGGCAGCTCTTTCAAAACTTTTTGCAGGAACCTTGATTTTAGATACTAGAAGGACGATTAAGAAAATCCTGTGCCGAGTAAAACGCGCCTTTTAAAATAATAGTTTTACATTGCTTCTCGAAGCTTCTGTAGGTACTGTTTTTAATCTCTGGAGGAAGGCTGTTGTATAGAATTATCCCGGTATTGTGAATACTTTTCTGGTGTGGAGCAAGGCGATGCTTGTCCAACCTTAGAGCTGAACGATTTCTGGTCGCGTATTCATGAAACTCGCCATTTGTTCGAAACAAATTAGTGTTCCGCTTTACAAACTTAACCAAGCGTATATATTTATGAAATTTTTTGTAGTAAGTACTCGCAAACTTTTGAAGAAAGGTTTGCAACTCGATCTATAATTCGTACTAGAAAGTATTCTAATTGCACGCTTTTGCAACTTAAATATTTCATTACTCCTGGAGTAGTTTCCCCAAATAGAGATGCCATAGCTCATAATTGAATGAAAATACGCGAAGTAAACCATTTTGACGTACTTTTTGTTCATCGTCGCGAGAATTTCCAAGGTCATTAGTGGCTGTATATCATTAGGCGAACTTATATTTATGTAAGGACATCACAGTACGGTTAATCAAACAACATAATGTCCACGCCTATGACACGATTCGAACCCGGGATCTCTGTGGCGCGAAACAGCGACGCTCACCTCTACACAACAGAAGGTAGACCACGGAAGTTGTTCATTTTCTTTAAATAATATCATTTCTCCCACAAAATGCATGAGGTTTTTTTTAAGAATTACATTATTTTCCGCAGCTCCCCTACCCCAATCCTCCCCAGAAATCCATCATCATCATCATCATCAAACCGTGCTGTAAACCAGCAGGTTTCTACAGATTAATGAGATTTCGACAAATTTGCACCAGTCAGTAGGGATGATTATCAATGGCATTTTTTTGAAATCGTCTAATTTAGCCCTAAGGCTTATTTAATATAAATTTATAGGTTGATAGATTAGAAATTCCTTAAGATTATACTTATACGTTATCTTTAGACACCACTCTGACTGGGAGCTAATCCCTGGGTTTTGTTAAGATGGACCAGACAGATCCCTGGCTTTCCCAATCACGTCATGTGAATCAGCGTCTGCCAACTGGTTGAAGGACAGAACTCTTTCAGAAAACTGTACTTAAAATCACGTGATTGCTGGACCAATGAGATTTCCTGCTCCAGGAAAAGCTGCTATAAGGGTAGATAAAATTAAAAGTTGTCACAGCCGTCGGGTTGGGAAGACCGAGATTTTTTCTCCAATACTTGTAAAGATAAGGCAAGCTGCTGAGCGCCATGTATTAATTGTTGACAGGGTCAGAAGCTGTGGTATTCGGAGATCTAATTGTTTCTTCAATCTTATTATATTTAAATCAGTATTATTAAATATTTTTTTCAATATTCCAGTTTAAATATCAACATCTCATTTCATGGCAAAATTTTCTTTCAAATCTGTGCTTGCTTATTACCTGAGCAGTTGTTGAAAGTCAAATATATGTATGTGCCATGATGTGTTCTATCTCTTATGATACATGTTATTTTCTTTAATTATTTCTTCTTTACTACACAATGTTCATTTGAATCAAATTATTCAGTATTCTTGTAAGTTGTTTATGTGGTTTAGAAAGTAAATTTAATTATCAGTCATATTTTATGAATATTTTTTTCTTCTCATTGACTGAATCAGTTTCATTTGTACATTTATTTTGTGTTGAATAGAAATATTCTCAAGTAGTCATAGAAATAAGATGAGCCGCTGGTCCAGAGGGGCTTTGAAAATGATTTAACGTAGAAAACAAATCTTCAACCAGGCCAGGAAATTAATCTGGAACCTCCATTTTCTGGGAGGACACTTAGCCATCCTCTTATCAGTCATATAGGAAGGAATGATTGGGTTGGGATTGGCTTGGGTAACTCAGACAGAAGTATATTAAAGCGGGAAGAATATGTCCCAAGTTCAATTCCATCACAGTCGACTTTTTCCTTCAATTAATTATTTTATTTTGTATTCTTCATATCTGTATCCCAGTTTGTCCATAATTGCTCACATTTCGTATGCTATCTACAGTGCCCACTATTTTCCTTCAGCATAAATATGACTGCTCTTTTTCATATAACATATTTATCTCTATTTTCTATATTTCCATAATTCTGTTGATATGGACACTGGGTTAGACTCCAGATCTTTAAAGTTAGAGTCTCTTCCTCTCTGTCTCCTCTATATGAGAACGGAACTTCACCATCACTCATTGAATGTATTTTGATGAAATTACTCTGGGCAGTTAAACATGGCTATACAGTCCTTGATATAGCACAGCCACACAAGGAACGTAGGAAGATCTCAATGAATTAACTTTATATTTATTGGAGCTACCTCTCTCCGACCAATGACTGTCCAAGATCCTGATCAATGAACTACTGGGAGTTATCACCGGTAAACTTAGTTTAATAAAACTGGGGTACGTCAAGCAGCGGTCTTCCCTATCGCGATGCACAAGTTGAAGTTCTTGACCAACAGATTCTACTTCATATTTAACACAAACCAACCATAAGTGTTGTTAAGTCCAGAAAGAAATAAAAATTTTGACAAACTGTGATGGAAGAAAATTCCTGCTGTCACAGTGAGTTCTGTCCAGAGTTCAAAATGAGATAGGAATGCATTGACAAAATTGGTCTTTATAAGTTCCAACAGCCACATCAGGTAATCTCTGGTGGTCATCATAAAATAATGGGAATTGCCTCAGGTAACAAATAAAAACCATTCTGATCTTAAACATGTTATTTCTTGCTTTGTTTTTCATTCTCTTAATGCCCCCACATTCCCAAGAGTTGCCATATAGATGCTATAAAAAGATTCTTCTTGCTTTCCTAAGTTACCCTGCCCTAATTATTTTCTATTAACATGTCTATTCACACCTAAATTTATAAAGTCAAATTTAATATGAGTTTATTTAAAAGCCGATTAAATCAATCTTTATCAAATAAATTCTTGTATTCAAAATGTTAATTAAGTGCTTTATTTAATTAAAAATGTGATCAATAATTTTTGTAGTGTATTGTTTTACTTTTTTCCCATTATATACCTATTCTACGCAGTTCTGTTTAATTACTTTTATTTTGTTACAAAAATTCAGTTAACTATAATTTCAGCATTGCTTTTCTTATTTAGTGGTTTTATTGCATATTATTTGTCATGGTTACATGGTTCTAGGACAATGAACATCTTACAAAATTTTTATATAGTTATCAAATATTCACAGTTATATATTTGGAGTCTTCATGATATCACAAATAGCATCACTTTGCATTACACTCTGCATTCCCTAATCATCAACCATCTATATATGAAAACCAGGATTAATTATTCCTTTCTCATGTGTGTCAGTACTTGCAGATTTTAATATTAAATGGTTTTGGGACACTGGTTGGCTGGGCTCTGTTGATTCTTCCATATTCCTGTTTAAATTTGCTTTTTTGTCAAAAAATTGTGAAATGGCACTCACTCCAAGTAAAGTTACAACTGAGATCAACATAGACACTGTATGAAATGGAAACTTTTGTGTTCCTGTTGTCTCATCAAACCAAGGATACTTCAGTAAAACTGGTAACCCCATGCCACTTTCTCCACCTATTGACAATAATAAGAAAGTACTTTAAACAAAGTAACTAAATTCATTCAACAATACAATATTGTTTCTATTGAAATTTCAGTGAAATAGTTAAAATTATGTAATTGAAAGTTAGAGAGACAGGTAAATTGTATTTATTAATAAAAAACTTATAATTCAAAACTTCGATTACAAAATTGTCTGTATGATATTAAAAGTACTTTCAACTCTTCCAAAACAAAGGAGAATACAACATACCATAAATAGCTACATTCATTTGTTAACCATACATATTCATCTTCAGTCTTGCCCATCGTCATCAAACCAACACAGTGTGGAAGGTAATTAGACAAATGCCTTTAAATCAAATAACATTGTATGGAAGGCCTTATATTGCCTTGAAAAGGATTGTTTTAAACGCAACAGTTAGCATTATAACTAATTAATTGGTGTAGAGGTGGGGACATGTCTCTCAATAAATTTGGCTGAGATATTAATGCATTTCATTTTAGACAAAGGTGAAACTGGGGTGAAAAATATGATGGCAATATGGGATCATCATCATCATATATATATATATATATATATATATATATATATATAATGCTTGTTGATGATCCCACAGTTTTAAAAAGGATCCATTCAAGATTAGAGATTAAGTTTGAATTAGAGAAGAATGTTAGGCAGATGTTGCCGAAGAAAGATAAATGGACAGTGACATAATAAAATAGCACAAGAAAACAGCACTATTGATGTTCTATAAGTGATGGATGTTTTGATTTGAAATATAATATAATACTTTTGAGGGCAATCAAAGAACAATATCAAGATACTATTATAGACATTATTATTATAATTATTAGTGCATAAGTTAATGCATTAAATTTTAAGTAAGGAACTTATTATTCATACCCAAAATCCGAAAGAGCAAACCCATAAAGTAGGCAGCTAAGCTTCCATGTGTATTCACCAATTGTGGCCAATAAATAACAATTAGTAGCTGAGGGAACAGAACCACATACACCAAGTCTGAACAGAGAACACTGAAAAAAAAACATATTAACTTCAATTACTTAATGACACACAAGTATGTCTGGATATCATAAATAACAAAAATAGCAAGCCGAAACACAGCTTTGAACTTAAATTGTTTGACAAGTGCCTCTGATAATCTAACAAAAATTGGATAAATAAAATGCATGTATTGTAATCTGTTAAAAAGCCTCCATCCTTTTTTGTATGATTAACACATAACATTATATTATAAGTTTCAAAATGGAACACACAAGTTATTGTGATAATTACTTATATTGAAATGGTAATTACATATATTTGTGGAAATAATTTGTCCTACAAGTCAGATCAGTTTTATTGTTTTATTGTTAACTGTTGTTAACTGGGATTCACAGGTCAGGTCAGGTGAACTGTATGTCTAAGGTGATGTATTGGCAGAAAACAGTCTTTTATGAGCAGTTAAACGGATTCACCTCAAAGAATGGATATGACTGACCAACAACCTGATGGAAAGGACCTTTCTCATATATTTTAATGGCCCTGAGGTGAAGAAGATTCTGGGTGTACAAATGAACTTAAATTTTCAGTATTTGAAAATGAAGTTGTTGTCAGTGATGCCAGCAGACATACATACGTTAAATCTGCATCCAGCTGATACACCAGGCATTGCCACACTACCACTACCTGAGCTGCAGGTAGCCTTCTGTTGGCATTTGAACAACTAGTCTTGCATGAGAGCTTCAAGAGATTGTAGGCCTACACACATGATTCTGAAGGATAATATAATGTAAAGCTGAACTCGTAATAAAGTCTTTTGTGAGTAGGCAGTAAAATGGCTACTTGGTATCAAATTGAAAAGTTGGGAAAAGCCAACTACAATGTGTGGAACTCATTGAGAACTACGGGAGTATGTTGATGGCTCAAAAGCAAGACCTTCAGCACAAAGAGGGATTGCACCTTCAATAAGTGAACCTACAGCAGAACAGATTTCCTAGGTCAAATCTGACAGTCAAGTAAAACATTAGCAACAATGATGAGTGGAAAGAAAATAAAAGGATTCTTGATTCTAGAGCATTAAATTTGAAACTTGCACAAGAAATGGTACAGCCATTATAAAAATGCCAAATGAGCCTAAAAGAAAACATATTTTCTGTAATGCAGCTACAAATCTTGGAAATTAAGCTCATTTTAAAGGGAACCAAGGCATAATAAAGAATAAGAAAAAACATATTATTCTTGAAACTACAAAGAGAGGTGGTATGTACATTATAAATTTACTTTAATTCATGTAAACTTGAAGAAGTTAGTGAAATTATGAATTGTCATAATATTATTTAAATGACAATTATGAGTGGAAATTCCAATATGAAAAATGTGAAATATTTATGTTTACAAAACAGGTTAGACAGAGTTTTCCAAAACAGAAAATATAAGCAGTGAAAATTTTTAATTAATTCATAGTGATGAGTGTGATCCTATGAATAACTGGGAGGTGCTATAAAAACATGGCAACCTTTATTAATGATTTCGCTAGATATACACGTGTGTTTTATAAAGAGAAAAAGTGATATATTTGAAAACTTTGTGCAGTTCAAACAATTAGTTGAAAACAGCCATGTTGTGCTGTTGATAAAATCTTATGTTTATTCAATAACTTAAATTATCTTATATGTATTATTTTTTTCAAATATTTTAGAAAATAATTTGATATTTTATATGGTGATCCTGCCTTAAACAGGAGAATTACTTTGATGATTCACAAAGCATCAGGAAAAATTCCAGTTTTTTGATTGATACACAAAAGCCTTCATTTGCAGCTGGGCTCCTACAGAGTTGTCATATTTTGATTATGATATTGATCACACTAAGAGCACTCACACAGACTGTTAAGGCTGTCAGTGAGTAATACTTTTGTAAAGGAAGAAGATAGCTCATATTTGCAATCTTCACAACATATGTGCATCTGGATGAGATGGTTTTTAAAATTTGAACATTAATTTTTCAGTCTTAGAAATTTTGTAGAATTGTAACAGTAAACCGCTGTAACAAACCTGAGCATTGTGGCTCTTAGATTAATGAGGGACAATTACTATAAACTAAATGGTATGAAAGAGTACATAAAGAAAGGGGAACCATGGAAAATATAAAAAACTTAAATACAATTGTGGCTAAAGGGACAAAAGCTAATTTTTTTCTATTTCTAATAGAAATAAATTATTCTTTTGGATTGGATAAGGTGTGTTTTAAATTTTAAAGAATCATTATAAAGAAGTATACTCACGATAGGTAATACACACTACCAACAGTCAGAGCAATGGTTGCTGCTAGGGCTGTTACCACAACAATAGTTATTCTTAGTACCCATATTAGCTCCTTCTCACTTGCCTAGAACCAATACATTGTAACTACATTTATATTTTTTAGTGAAATCTTGTAAAAGAAAACTAAACAGCTTACATTTGGTCTAATGACAATTTTGTAGATATTCCTGGTAAACATGGAACTGGATGACAGGATACTAGCATCAGCTGAGGCCATCACTGCTGCAGATATTGCACCAAGACCAAAAAATGCAACCCACTGTTAACAGATTGAACTATTTTAAATTTTACATAAAACTTCTCAAATATTTTTATCAGTGTCAATAAAACATTATCATTAACAACCATCATTTACTATTAAATGGCTTTTTTATTTTATGTACACCATTTTACTCAAGTAAAGATATAGATAAATAGGTAATGAAATTAACTTAATTGAAACTATTTAAAAATCTGCATAAAAATAAAGTTTGTTTTACACAACAGTGTCATAAAACTCTATCTATGAAAACAACACTGCTCTGCATGAAAATTGGCCTTGACACATTTCCTCCTTATATTTAAGTAAAATGATCTCTTGAATTTGAATATGACCTACAGAAAACATTGGCTGATAAGGTAAAATGGAGATGTCTCAATTCAATGTTTATCACTAATTGATCAATTTTATGGGCATGAATTTGATGTGGAGGGGGGAAAGAGGGATAGTTCAACTGTTAAATTTCACCTGAAGGTCCATGAGGGAAAAGTTCTAAAAAGTGAACATTTGTAGCAAGATGGGAGATTTGAGAGGATTTGTTACTAAAATTGTAAAATTAATTATTCAAAATGATCACTTTATGTTTTTTTCCCCTCACTAATTTTCCACATATTCCAGCTTGCATCCTCCCTCAAACTCACCAAAATAATAAAATTATAAATTGATAGCTTTTGCTAAAATTGGATTAGGGAAGAATAGGACATGAAGCTCTCACAATGGTGGCACTCCCAGTAACTTGTATACTTCATCTTTGTGTAGGAAATGTCTCCCATCCTCCCTAAATTTACTCAACAAGGAAGGACTTCCATGGGCTCCCAGATTAGACAACTTTTCCATGATTTGATGTTTATTATACATGTTAATTGAAAATAAAAATGAGCATTGCTTGGATTCAACAAACTATGTGAGATGTTTTTGTGAAACAAAAATGATGCTTGTTGATCACATCATGGAATTAGTCAGTGTACAAGGCCATTTATGTAAAATGTCTCTTAAAGTACATTTCCTGTATATAAACTTGGATTTTTCCCTGAAAATTTAGGAGCAGTTTGGATGAACACAGAGAACAATTTCATCAGACACCACTCAGTTTGAGATATGGTTTCCAGGGAAGTGCAATGCAAGCATGTTGGCAGTGGCAATTTATATACAAAAGTTATAGTTCAGGGTATGAGATGAAAGCAAGCACAAAACGAAGATATTTAACTATGTCTCATGTTTTAATAATTTAACAGTTAAATAATCCTTTCCCCAAAACAAATTTATGGTAAATAGTATTTTAGAATGTATCATAGTTCAGTACATCAGCAAAGGGTATGTTTTCGGTCAACAAATAATGAGAATATGTTTTTATTCTCAAGGAACTTCTGAAATTCAACAATTTATACAATAATTCTCCAATGAAAAACTGGTTGTTATAATTATGTATTAGTTGTATTATCTGAACTATCATACCTAATCTGTATGACGAGTAGAATTTCAATTCACAGAAGAGAAAATCAAAATTTAACTTACTTTACAAATTACTGGCAAACATTTGTTTATAAAATTGATAATATTATGTGTCACACAAACAATATGACATAATGACTACATGATTATATAAAATATTGATTTTTGTGTTTCATCAATTTAATTTTTCTTAATACTCTTAATGTCATAATAAAATTAGTAAAATTCATAATTATTAAATAAATTACAAATAAAACAATCATCAATTTCTAAAAAACAATTACATTGTAAGAGATCAAAAGCTTACAGAAGGTGTGAGGTGACGCAGTACAAGTGGAAGTATGATTTCAGCTTCATCCTTGCTTATAGTTCTATTAAAACCTTCAACATTTCCCCAATCTGTTAGTAAATCAGAAATATCCACATGAAATTATACAATTTTCACCTAATGATTTGTTGAATTTTGCATAAAATAAAAAAATTCTATCAAATAAGTAAAATGGATGTGTGTGTGTATATTCAGCATATAAATAATGACAGGGTGTGTGGTCCTTGCAGGGACTACCACATATCATGTCCAGGATTTCTCTGCAAGTCTGAGAGGCAGTAAAACTTCATTTATCCTTAATCTCATCAAGGGTTTTGCCTGTGAACCCATCAGACATCCCTAAAATGGCTATAACCATGCTGTTTGGAATGATCAAGTTCCCAAACATTACATTTGAGTTGCAGAATGCTGGGCAGACATTCCAACTTTTATTGGAAGATGTATTGTAAGGTCTGGATTCCTGTTATGATATTTTGGTCCAAAGCTGATTGCATCATTGGGCTGTATTCAAGCACCTAGCTCAGAACGGCATTGTCCTCAACATGGAGAAGTCCGTTTTGGATCTGCCAGCCATAACTTCCCTTGGTTACCAGGTCTATGTGGAAGGCATTAGTACTGTCCCAGAAGGTATCACCATCCTTGTCACTCCAAAATATGTATAAATATATTTCTCTCATGTTATTGTAGGAATCAGTCCTTAGGCTGGTCTGATGCAACTTTCCATGCTAACCTGTTTTGTGCAAGTCTTCTCATTTCTACATAACTACCAAATCCTCCCTAATCTACTTAGTATATTCTATCTTTTATCTTACCCCACACACTTCCCTCTAATGCTACAGACTCTCATGTCTCAAAGCATGGCCTATTAATCTATCCTTTCTCTTGATCAAAGTCCTCCATATTATTCTCTCTTCTCTTATTCTGCTTAGAACTTCCTGGTTAGTTATTCCATCCACCATTCTGATTTTTATCATTCTTCTATAGCACCACATTTCAATTGTTTCTATTATTTTCCTTTCTGCAACTCCTACCATCCATGTTTTGCACACTCGATATGAACATTTTTCTCATACTTTATAAAAATGATTCTAGAAATATATCCCAAGGTCTGTCACTTTTCAAGGGATTCATAATTCATTTAAATGGATAAATTTTTCAAAAATACAGTTAAATATTTCTTTTAAATGAATATTTTTCTATTTAATACAATTAAATAATAATTATTGAATTAAAGTAATTAACAAACATTAATTGTGTCTGGAAAGTTTTATTCAATAAGTGATGAATCTGTCATTGGTCACAAATTACCTCTTGCAATTCATTACAAAAACAGATACTGAAATAAAAACATTTTAAAAATTGAATGATATTATGCAATAACAATATGCTATAGGAAACTTTATCCAAAAGCATAGGTGTTGAGAGATTTCATGGAGGTACACAACATACCATTAATGACCCTAAATGTTTCACAGACATTGAAAATTTGTCCCTAAATATGATGATAGGTGCATAGGCCACATCAGTAATCAGTAGGTCACATCTCTTGCTGCATTGTTAAGTGGCAGGGTGAGATGGGACTAATTTTAAAATATCCCAAATAACTAAGAAATTGTGTTCCTTTAATCCCCTAAATTATCCTAATATAATTATTCTTCTTTTTCTGTGGCTCTACAGCCCACTGAAGGCCTGGGCCTATCAGGGCAACTGCATGACACATCCCAAATTTGGAGTGGCATGTGATCAGTGTATCTTTTCTCTAGCAGTTTTAATCCCAATATTCAAGACCAAGGTGGCACAAACATCCAAGCCCATTCCAGGATTCAAACCTAGGATCCCTGGGTTGTGAGGCAGCAATGCTAGCCACTAGATCACAGGAAGTCAGCCGAATATAATTGGGATGAATAAATATCCAGATAATGCTGTGCAATAAGCTAGTTAATTATAAAGTGTGCAGTCACCTGAAACTCTATCTACATTTATTATAGAATTTAAATGAACTATACTAATAAATATGAATTATCTGAACATTTATCAATTTCATGAAATCATACAAACCTGTGCCCAAAGCTATGACACCAAAGAAGGCTGGTAGAACAGCCATGAGTGCACATCCAAATGTAGCCCCAACAGATAAAATTTGAGCAGATGATGTAGTTTTGAGAGACAGAATACGTTGGAAATAGCCCTGAAAATATTAATTTTGTCTAAAGTTTGGATCAAATACTACCCATAAGGACAAAAAAATTGTTTTATATTTGATGTAATAATGAAATAAATTGATTTATTTTCAAAATAAATATTTTACCTGCCAGGCTATACCACCAAAGATTAAAAGTAATAACAAGTCAATCCAAATAGCTAAATCTCCCATTTCTATATGTCCGATCCAATCTGATGCAATCATATTTTCATGATTTACAGCTGGGTGATTGTATGCAAATGGTGCAGAGATAATCTGAAATAAAATAAACTTATTTTTACTAAGTTATTTGTTGGAACCATGATTTTTTTTCATTTTTTATGATTAAGTTGTAGGAAATTAAATAGATTATTTGGAATTTTTTAAAATTATAATTTGAATAAATATAAGTTCAAATTATTCAGTCAAGATTAGAAATATAAATAACTTAGAGTGTACAATCAAACTTAAGAATACACTTAAGAATAAACTTAACAATACACTGTTTTGAATGCTCCCAAATACACACACACACACACATATATATATATGTCATCGGCTAGCCAATCACTGGAAATGTCTTCCGAACTTTCTGATGAAGGGGGCGGTGCCTCCAAAACTTCAAGTACTCTAAACCTCACAAGGTGTCTACCATCTATGAACCTTTCTATCTCTCTGTCCTTTCCCCATTTAATTTTTAATGTTAGCCCTCTAGTTCTGTTATGTAGCTGGGCATTTTGCTAAACACAATAACTCATTTAATATGTGATTCATTATCTAAGGTCATGATACTTATTGTAAAATATACTTTCATATAATTCATTAAGTTTTATTTATAACATGTTATATTCTATAATGCACCATTTTAATGCCAATCTGTATTCTAAATATAATATAAAATATAAACGTAAATAAGATGACTTGCTCATATCTTCCAATGGTAACATCAACTAAACTAAACAGTTTAGCATTCATTTTGTTTATTGCAGAATTTATAACTTCTGAAATTATTTCCATACTTCCAACATTAAACTCCAATTTCATCTTAACATTTGTTTATATGACTGTATAAAACACATATTAAAAATTTGACTCTATTACATTAATACACTTACTAATCCAAACACAATAAAGAAGAGTTGTAAAATGTCTGTGTAGGTTACACTGTACAGTCCTCCAGTCATTGTATATGCAGCTGCAAAAACTGCACTTACTAGAACTGATGTGAAAATGTCTACTTCTAATATTACTTCTAAGGATGAACCTGACAAAGACAACAATAAATAAATTAATTGATTAACAAAAGAAAATTAAAAAAACAGTTCTGCCATCCAAAATTGAAAGGCAGTAAGTAAAAACTTTTGAAAATATTTTGGAGATAAATGGGTTATAATTAATTTATAAAGACAAATTCATATTTCTTGGTACAGATAAAACCATTTTCATAGAGATAAGGGGCTTATGTAAATGTCAAAGCTCAAAGAAACCTTATCCCTTAATTTCTCAAAATCATTTTTTAGACTTATTGCCTTTCTTCTTTGGATGGCAAATTTGTAAGCAATTGTTCTGAAAAACTACATATGTTCTGTTACTTGTAAATTGATCTATTATTTTACACAGCTAAATAATTATTTACCTAATAAATAAATAAATAAATAAATAGAGATATGTTGATATCTTAATTAAAATCATATTCAGTTGCTATTCATCTGTACATCATTAGGATATTTTAACATCTTATTTTATTTTTTTAAATGTTAGCCCTCTAGTTTTGTTATGTAGCTGGGCATTTCGTTAAACAGAATAACTTATTTAATATGTGGATCATTATTTAATGACATGATTCATATTGTAAAATATACTTTCATATAATTCATAATGTTCTAGTTATTAATTTTGCATTTAAAATATATTCATAATTAACTGAGATATAATACATAATTACACAATTAGGTATTAGCAAATGTTTATGCTTTACTGGATAACTGGGAATTCTTACATACCAAGTGCATTAAGTATAGCCCCAACCCAAAAGAGATCACCAAATAGTGCAGGAATGAATAAGAGAGCTCCAACTTTTGATCCAAATTTATTTTGAAAAGGGTCCAACATTGTAATATAGCTAGCTTTTCTCATTGGACGCACAAATATAACAGCACCTGCAAAAGGAGAATAATATCTTGCAAAGGCAAATGAATGAAACAGCCTTATGTTCCAAAATACTGTTCTTGAAATCAATAACACACTAAAAAATGCTTCCAGACATTTTAAAACACATTATAAAATATTTCTTATAAACAAGATAGGCAGATTACTCATGTCAACTATTTAATGTCAAGCTGTATTCTAAATACAATAGCAAATAAAAATATTAGTGCCAGCATACAAAAAACTGCAGGATCCTCGAATTCAAATAACTATTATATAAACAACTGTTTAGATTTACATGAAACTTACCTATCACCAAGTATATAAAAACAAAACCAGCAAAACATGTAGTAAAGAACAACAATCTATTTGACTATTTATTAACATAGGGGTTTATGTATAAAGTTGTAGCTAACTAATGACATATATAAAATATTTGGTACTAATATATTGCATCCAATATTTAATAAATTAGGGTTACCAAATCTAATAATTCAGTTTATACATGTACATGACATTTCATATGCATAAAAGTGAAAGAAATACTGTATTATATTTAAATGTATGATCTTTGTAAATTTGAGAACTTTGAAATATTTAGTATCATTTATATTTTCCAATAAATAAATCCATCTAAATCTTCAATATGGCATACTAAAGACCTGAAGTATAAAAGAACAAAATAGTGTAACACACAAACACATCTGCTCAGGTTTTGGCAGAACGGTATAAAAAGAAAGGAGACAGCAGTTAAGCTCAAGGGCCAATAAAGCTCAGACGCGGATTCAGAATTTCCCAATCTTTGTGAGAATTTGGCGATGTCATGTGTATAATGTGATGGTAGAAGAAAGAGCTAACTTCATATTAATAATAATATTAAGTAATCAGATTTACCTGCAAAAAGACTGAGACTGTAACCCACAGGAACTTGACACCAAGCTAAGCCTGAACTGAATATACCCTCTGCTGTTCCATTGATGTAACCACCTCCAACCCATGTTGCTGTAACAAAATTAGAATTATGTTTGACCAATTATGGTACTTTGGTAAATTTGCAAAAATTTTCGATAAGACACTTGAAAATATATGGAAATTGTGTAACATAATCAGCCCAAGATTAATTTACTTCAACCAAATGTTTGGAGTGTTGCTTTTACTAGCCTATCTTCAAACGGGATCTTTCGTACTGCACTTACGATTTTTTTAACTTCATTTATGACGCCCACTATCGAATACAGTCGTAAATAGTCATTATCCAAAATGGAGGTTCAGCAGAATTTCAGTTCAGCAGCCCACTTCTTGAAACTGGTGGTGAAGGTTTATTAACAATCAGGATGCACTCTTTATAACTATACACTGAGTGGTCACATTACGTATTATGTCCACTTTTGCTCTTAATACTGCATGAATTCTTCTGGGCATGGATTCTATGATATATTAACAGGAGGAATTTGATACCATAGCTTCTAATTCTATAAGATTTGATGGGACTGGATCAATAGCTTGATGCCTGATGGCCCATTTGATCTCATCCCACAAATTCTCAATTGGGCTGAGATTGACTGATTGTGCAGGCCAATGAAGCAAGGTGAAGTCTCCATCATGGTCTTTGAACCATCAGAGGAAAATGAGTATTGTCCTGGCAGAGTTTACCGTTAACATAAGAGGATGTACTTAAACTGCGATAATACTTAAATACTCTTGGGCATTCAAAAGTTTCACAGGAATCAAAGGATCCATATCATGCCAAGAAAACATTCCCCATGTGATAATATTGCAGCCACCAGCTTGAAGAGTTGTGACAGTACAGTTGGGGTCCATGCTTTAGTGTTGTTTTCTCCATATTCGAACCCGGCCATCTGCATGGTGCATTTGAAATCATCATTCATCAGACCACGTGACCCTTTTCGAGTCATCTACTGTCTATTCCTTGCGCTCCTTTGTGCAATAAGACATCTGCTCTTGTTCAAGACAGACAGTAGACGTTTTTAAATAGGTCGTCGGCTTCCACAGCCCATTTGGTGTAATGCGACGAATAATTCACAGTTAGTCCTTGACTACGATTCTCTGCTATTTGACACACTGTTGCTCTTCTGTTGCACTGGACAAATCTGTCAATTCTCCTGTCATCCCGAGCATTGAGTAACCTGTGACGACCAGAACCCTGACGTTTCTTACTTGCAATCTGGCGAGAAATCCCTTTAAAAAACAAACTCCCACAGCCATCTATTTCTCCCATCGACCGTGTTCGAAGAATTGCACAGTAATGGTATTAATACAAAATGTTGTGAATGTACCTATGAGTGTGAGCAGGCCGATGGTGAGTCCAAGGTTACGCCCCGCCAGAAGCACCTCTTCCTCACCATGGTTCTTCTGCTTGGTTCCCGCCCAAACTCCAACCGCAAGGACCACTACGTAGAACACGAGCAATCCAGCCACACCAGCAACAAACACCGCCATTTTCCTCTACTGCAATATTAAATACACGTAATTCATTTATTATTATATAATAATGGAATTATTGGAAAGGTTCTTAAAATTACGATAGTTTATTCTTCCTATAACAATTCACACGCTGCAGCACATGCAACAGCCGCCACTGCAAAACTTCGTTATAATTAATTAATTTGCTCATTAGATAAATAATAAGGTTATTGGATCCATATTAGTCGTCATTTTATTCATCAATTATAAAAAAAGAGTAAGAGAAATCCAAATACGCAAATCACTAATTGTAAGGTCTGGTAACAATACCTGACCAATCTACAATGCACTGAGGGTATCAGTATTGCATCGGGTGATCATAATTCAATTCTGAAACATTAATTTGTTAAAATGAAACGCAGAAATAATTCTCAGTAAATTTCCAACAGTTACACGTGCATAAGTATTTTCTTTTATCAGAAGATACGACTTGAAACGTGCCATGTTCATGAACTTGAAACAATGATAACTAGTTCCCGTGTTAACTTGCCGACATTCAAGAATTTAAAACACTCGTCCACGTGACGAACACATATATCATGTCAAAAATATGCAAACACGTAACTTCTGTAAAGTCTGCCTTGCTATTATTAGGTTCCGGAATGTAGCATGTAAATAAGGACTCCTGTGGCATAAACAATTATAAGCACCTGAAGGATTTTTTTATTGTATCTTTTTTCGATCTGGAACATTAAATTAGGTTCATTTGTTGAGAAAATGTGTCCTTTTAATATATAATAGTAATATCCTGTGGCATAAACAATTATAAGCACCTGAAGGATTTTTTATTGTTTTTTTTTTCGATCTGGAACATTAAACTTGGTTCATTTGTTGAGGAAATGTGTCCTTTTAATATATAATAGTAATATCTCTGTTTACAATCAAAGCGCCAAATGAGCTCGTCGTGGACCAGAATTACGTTATTCGCCAGAAATATCCATAAAGGAAACTCTGGTCGTATTTATTCTTATTGATGAAATAGTAAAACAATATATAGTGATTATCGTCTTAATTACAACAGTAGTTATTGTAATCAGTAAGTGCCAATTTTCAAAATAATTTTGGAAAGTATATTTAACAATGACAGTTTTTTCTCTTTGTTAGAAAGACAGGCTACATGAGGGTTATCCGCTTTTGTGGCTGTCCCATATAACAGCATAAAAAGTGGAGGAAAAGGGAGGATGTGGAAGATTAAGCAAGGTAGCCAATGGTTGAATAGGTTCCCGCGCTTGGGATTAAGGATCCTACCAGGCGATTCACCTCAAAGTGATGCTGGGAAACTCCTATAGAAAGCATCAGGGTTGATTCACATAAAAGTGGAGCGAGGTACCCAAGGGTTGACTACGGCCCCCGGACTATAGTTTAAAGATCCTACACGGTGATTCACCAAAAATTTGAATAACAGTGAAAAAATTATAATATATTCCGCGTCGAATGATTCTATGGGGTTTAAATATATGTTAAAATTTTCGAAAGAAATTTAAGACCAGTTGTGACGTCGCTGTTGCTATGCGGGCAAAGGTTGATAAAGAGTATCACAGCATAGATCCTAACAATGAAGTCTACCTCAGATTGTAATGTCTGACGCCGACAATGACAAAGTGTCGTCCTCTTGTTGACAATACTGTGGACAACACAACGATGCGCAACAGAGTAAAACGTAACGGAATACTTGAAATGAAATGAACTGTGAAAAATTGGGTGGACGCGGAAATATTTTATTGCGAAGAATATTATGAAATCGGAGTCAGGGAATCGAATTAATTACAACAGGCACGAATAAGAAATAGATAATGAGTTGACCTTCATTGTGATACTCGAATTGATAATTTTGTCGAGTCGTCCTTCGTTTCGTCTTCTGCGAAATGTTTTCTTCAGTTGAAAATTTTGTTTTTGAAAATAGCTTTGAAAATTATATCATTTTCCATTAGAAAAAAAAAATTGTTCGTCATTCTCTTTGATTGGTTCGTTCGTTTAAAAAATATGCCTTCAAGTTTTTCATTTTGACTCGCAGAACTCCCAAAGAGGTGGCACGGATCCCCGGTGTTCCGCAGAACTCGGTGTAGTAACTACTGCTCTCAAGAACATTTCAAAAAGTTGCGACGTAATATTTTGTTTCTATACATAAACGTTTATTCACTATCAAACGTTTGAAACTAAGCAACTGTCAAAACAGTGAGTTCCTGAAGTTGAAAACGATTTTTTCCTGATAAAATAAAATACTTCTTACTCCACCGATCTCAATAAAGATTATTACAACACAAAAATTTTGTTTTTGCCAATAAAAGTTTTACAGTGTTTTAATAAATCATTAAAATTCCTCAGCATATGGTCATTTAGAGCTCGAGTGTTATTAAGTGCGTATTAATTAGGGCCCGGACTTTAATGAGAAGTCATATTTTTTTCTGTACCTTAGGGTAAATTCCACAACAACCTATTTGCTTTTTGGTAACAGGCTACATGTAGGTGATCCTGTAACACAGAACTCGTCTTTAATAGCATAGGAAGGACTTAATTTACATAGCTTACATTCTTTATGAATATACATGTATATATACCTCATTTTAAAATGTTTATAATATCATGTAAAAGCAGATATGTTGTAGTACCATGTGTCTTATATTGATGAATATTTAATTTGCTGTTTTAAAGTAACTATATTCAGCCTTATTATACTTTCACCGTTCTCCCCTCAATCCCTATTGGTGCTTAAGTAAATTATTTGCTGAATTGAGGTTGATTGTTGAATAAGTATCAAACTCAGTAACACCTACAACCACGGATTCGACAAAATTCTCGGATGTTTTTGCCTTATTTTTATGTATCGTCCCTCCACTTCCACACCTATTAGTGCATCTCTGCACGCGGAATAAGGTAGCGAATATACACAATCAATGTCGGTTGAAACACCTTTAAAGTATTTGTCCCAAAAATTAATTATTTCACTTAAACATAGGCTGTTTTTTGTGTATTTAAAAATTTCCACCCACGCCAAAATAAATGAGTAAACTGCCTTAATTAAAAGATTGATTTTAATATGAAATATTTAGTAAAACACGACGTTTCTGCCTCCAAGTTGAGCACATTCAAAATTTCATTATTTAAATATCTTCAATTGATTCATATTAGGTTAAAAAAGTCTCATTGTGCTGATTTTTCACCTTCATTAATCGAGGTACAGAAGAACAATAATAGAATTTGTTCTAATTTTTTCTTATTAAATTCAAATTTTCTCTCCCTAAGGCTGTTTACTCAGTAGTATTCATATTACTTTTAATCTATATTCTAATTTACTCATAATTTAAACAAAAACAGTTGCGTCTTTTGCATATTATTAGTTGATAGTTTATCTTCACCAGGAAAACACTGAACAAAGGCCGCCAATAGCGTTATCTATCCTGTTTTATGTTTATTTGTCTTTGGCCCGAATCGGGGGAAAGAAGAAAGTCAAAACTTTTGTATAGATACATACACATATCTTCGAAAAATAAAACTGAGTGAGTACGGCCCGGGTCTAGTAACTTAGTTACAGAAAAATCCGTCTCGAGCGCCTGAGTTTCAATTCTGATAAAAATATTGCATTGTTATTAACTAATTGAAAATTTTTATTTCTTACATAAAATTTTAGCAAACTTCAGCATTATGTCACGCTAAATAGCAATTTGATATAATTTTCTCGTTTGACAGGATACGTGAGGGCATAACCTATCCATTTGCAATGTCTATATGACTTTAGGTAGGATCGTTTTAGCCTCAATTGGGGAAGGATATAACCTAAATCTGCAAAAGACTGACAGAACCCTTCTCTGAGTAGAGGATTACAATGCACCAAAATTTCATGGAAATCGGGTAAGGGAAAAACATGAAGTTGCAGAGAATCTGGTGGGACTTTTCTGGGGGACAGAAGGACGGATCCTAAATCTTCAAAATGTTAATAGAACCCTTTTTTGGGATGAACAGCGCTTACAAAAAATGCACGGTAACGAAAGGGTCGTGTATATAAGTACCTCAGCAGGCCCTAACTTCGCACCAAATGACCGACCAACCTGATGCAGGTTTTCTATGGTTTTCTCTACATCATCTTTAGGTATGTCACCGGGTAGGATCCTTACGCTTCTGCCCGGGGGCGCTAGTAAACCTTTGGCTACCTTGCTCCACCTTCTACATCCTCCCTTTTCATTTCCTGTTTCTGAGTCAGCCTCATGTAGCCTGTTACCCTCTCAAACTTAACATTGCCTTTTATTTATATAGATAATACTTTTTAATTCGTTAATAAATATGCAGATTATTGAAAGACCAGGGCCGCATGCACACAATTTTAATTTTTGAAGATGTACACATGTATCTACACACATTATTTCACGGTAATCAGATTGAAGATATACTTCAACGTTCTTCTTATAAATATAATTGTCTGTTTCTGTGTATTTATATGTATGTGCTTATTTATGGAAACAGATTTCTTGACACGATTAAAATACCGAGTCATAGTAGTGGTTATGTCGTTGTCACATGTTCATCTGAAATTATAGATCCTCAGGGAGCCGCAAACAAGAAAGGCAGAGTCTGGCTTTGTCTTTACTTTCGAAACTGGTTTGGAACGAGAAAAGGAAATGAGATATAAGGATTGTAAAGATTCAAGGAACGATTATAACGGTTTTTGTTAGTGCGAGTTCGCCTTAATCTGATCGGTAAGAATCGGAAGGTCGAAGAATTCATCAGTTAAACTTTGATATGCAGTTTGCATATGCTTTTTATTACAGTCACTAATATACTCTGTAAGGAAGTTGGAAAGGAATAGAAGTCTGTTAGGAGTCTAACAGGAAAGCCGATGTAACCTGCTGGCAAAATGTACATGTTCGACTTCGCTGAAGAGCTGTAGTGTGAGGTTTTTAAAACGTGTGCTCCAAAATATCGAGAGACATATCCACATTGTGTCAGCATTCCGGCGCCGTTGCTGGGTTTAACGACCTAAATTGCAAACGTCTTAAAGAATGCGTCAGTCCACAAAGGCAAATGACCTCCGGGGTAACGACGATTCGTTACATCGTCATGAAGTAGGGGGCGCGGAGAGTATTTTTTCAAAAATGTGGAGCTTGTGCTGATGATCACTGTCGAATTAGATTCCTAAAGAGCAAGTCGCTAATGACCTTGTTGGTTGGTGGACAGTAATCCAAATATTTTTTTAAAAGTATTTAATTTTCGTTTTCTCTATCCGGCAAACTCACTAAGGGTACCTGAAAAGACACACAAACGCCCAGGCCCTAGCCAGGAATCGAACCCGAGACTTCTGTAATGTGAGTCTGTGGCGTTAGCTACTATACCACAGAGGCGGCCCAAATAAATACTGTAGCGGGATAATTTAAATGAATTTCCGGGCATCGCCAGGTACCTTGATAGTTATAAATAAATTCCCGGGTAGCTGGGGTCAGTCGGCCAGTAGTATTTAAATAATTAAGTGAAAGATTGTAATATATATTAAGAATTTGTTTTTAGTAGCACCAACATCGAGATCGTTAATGACTTGCTAATTAGGAAATTTATTTTCCTTCTTTATGTCAGCTATACTCAGTGGGGGGAGGGGCTTGAATTCACACACACAAACACCCAGGCCCTTACAAGGAATCGAACACGGGGCCTCTGTGGCTGTGACGCTCGACACTAGACCATGGAGGCGGCCAGATAACATTGAACGGCCAGAAAATTGTAAAGCTAAATTCAATAAAGTATTTGTTTAATAACATTTATATTAAAATAAACCTCAAGTTTAAACATGTCTCATGCACGCAATTCTTATTAATTGATAACATAAAATAGGTTATTATAATTTATATGTATTCAAAACTTATTTTACATTCTAAAAGCCCTATTGCGTGTATGAAATTTGACTCAATTTTAATGGAAAAATAAATACGAAAATGAAATTGGAATTTATGACGACTCGATGAAATAAAAATTCCTATCTTTGTAAACTTGAGTGAAAATCATTATTTATAATCAGGCATGGTTTCCAAAAACTGAATAAAGATAAGTTTTGTGGTAGTTAGTCCGCAGATTTTTTCGATTCAGCTCTCTTACGCTAATCTATACAGCGCTAATCTTTTCAACTCCAGATATCTATTGTAGCCCCATTAACGTAACATATTCTCGTCTTTATCTTCTATTTTCTCCACACAAAATTCCCTATAACATTAATTTAGTCGTTCGTGCCTTGAAGTCAGGTATTTTAGCATCTACCTTCTTTTAGTCAGTTTCCTCCATAATGTTCTCTCCTTATCAATGCTATTCAAAATTTTATTAATTTGTGTCGCCCTAATCCATCTATCTCTCTTTCAGCATTCTTATGTACAACGGTACGATACATAAAAACACTTAGAAATAAATTCCTATCCTCTAAACTTATTTCGGATGTAATAAAAGTTTTCTTTTGTGGCAATTCTTAAAAATGAAGTAATTTTTATTTGTTAAAGTAGTGCCGATGATGGTAGGAAATAACACGTGGAATGCAAAAACTCGGTCTGTTTTCAGTCAGTAGCATTATTCGTATAGTAACGAAATTCTGTACATCATAAGCGTACGTTTTAATATAAAACAAGAACGATTTATAATGAGATTTATAAGATTTGTTTATCATTAAATACTATACCTGCATTGAGGAAAAAAGTGCGGCTAAATGAGAAAATAAAATTTTTAAAAAATATTCGGTAAAAAAGTTCAAGTTCACGTAAGATTGCGAGATGGTTGCTTCAGTTTTATTACTTATTACTTTTAATTACCTGCTCTACTTTAGTCATTTTCTGTAACCAAATTAATAATAATAATAGTATTAAATGAAATATTTTATATTACACCACTTTCTTTTATGATAGTTTCTCCGGTTATTGGAATGTGTACTACTTCAATTATTACTTAAAAAAATAATTGAAATCTGTTACGTAGGTTTTCGAACGCACTGACCTGCTTGCGTCTTCTGTAACCAAAAGCACACGATGAAGTAAGTGGACGTTCAACGTGCATTCTACAATGCTATCGTCTCAGGGATTTCCGTGTTGTTGTTTTTCCGTCATTATCATCACACGAAGTGTTTTATTTATTCATTTATGTTAATAATATATTAAAAAGTTCTTTCGAAACATGAGACTTAATACAAGTAGAAACGTGACTTATATGCAGCTAAATACACCTACTTTACGATTATATAGTATTAAATAGTTAAAAGCGAGCAGTTTTGTAGTTTATTTTCAAAACAAGAGTTCATTCACAGCGTGCAGTCAGAACTTTGTCTATTTGGGTGCCGGGACTTGAGTAAATACTATACACTTAACTTATTAAAATGTATGTACCTTGCTCAACTGCGATCCAAAGCAACGGTAAAGCAATAATGAACTTTAATTGGAAGTTAAAAATGGACCAATCATGTTCAGAACAACCATTGGTTCAAAGAATTTTGTGAATAAGAATGACAGAACGTGAACAAAGACCAGCTATTTGTTACAGTCGGACACTTTGGGAATAGGAAGATTAGACAATAATGGACTGCAGGCGAGAGGCAACTTTTTTTTTTCAAATTCTAACTCAACATCTCCATGATTCTGGGACACAATAGATTTTAAGACAATCAGCAAAACGAAATATACAGGATAAGTCAAAATGATGGACTCAATTTCATAACTTTATTCTGTGAAATCTGCCTTCCTTAACACATACATCATGATATGTTCATCAGGTTTTTTCTTCAGTCAAATCACAAATGTTGTATGTGAGCACCTCGTGTAACACGACATACATGAAGCCGATAGTCCATCTCCTGCCAAATCGTCTGTAGTGTATTGCGGTCAATCTCTGCAATGTCGAGCACTTTCCACTGTTTCTTCCTTAGTCGAAGGACGGCCAGTCAATTTGCGCTTACATATGCAGCCCGTATCTCTGAAATTGGCACATCACTTACGAATGGCCTTTTCCAGTAGGTAGGTCTCTTCCATACGTGGTACGGAAATGCAGTTGAACACTAATCACTGTTGTTTACATGTCAATCAAGCACACAGAACGATTTCTGCTCTCCATTCACCGTCATGTTCTTTAACTGCTCCCTGCGCGCACTCGTAGCGCGGAAGGGAAACTAAACGTTGAGAGTTTCCCTTTCTTTGCGCATATCTCATTAATCATTATTCGTTAATCAAAATGAATGACTCAATTTCATAAATTTAACTTTGACAAGTTACACGGATCCTGTGCAGATTCTGCTCGTTACTCCAATATACAAAGTTGACGTGCATACGAAGAAACAACAATGAATTCTCGCACGTTGGGAAACAGCTACCATTTTCACGCCCTAAAGCCTAGTGCGCACTTGGATTCATTGCTGCAGTCCGAGCTGAGTCTGGGACTCCCAGCGACATTGACTCTGAGGGTTGCGGGTTAGTATGTCGCAGGGGTTCTGAATTACACCCTAAATAGGATTCTCGGACTCATTTTCGCGGAACATTTTAAATGCGAACGTGAATCCGATTCACGGCTGCCTTTCCCGCAATCTCGGCCTGTATTTCCTCACTGTATTCTTCGTTTCTTTTTCTTCCTTATTTAAAATATGAACTACCGATTCCAACTTAAAATTAACTGAGGATCTTCAAACCAATAGTTGTTTATGGGACATCTCATCGGTTTTATACAAGGATAGAGGTGAAAGTAGAAGTTATGTATGTTAAGTTAAATTTCTTTGCTAACTCGGTCATAAGTAACCATATTATTCAACGTTACCATTGTAGTAATAATTATATTAGCAGGTATTTATGACCGCTAATAAAATTTATTTAATAAGAAATACTGATTTAATTTCTCAAACCTCTATGTACGTCTTCAGACAAATGATGACGCTCTCTGTTTGGAAACCTTGACGGTATATATTGTAAATGAATAGTCGCTGGCGAGAAAACGGATACTGATTATGCTAGGGCTAAACGTTTCGTAGCGGAAACTGGCTGTATGTAGCGGGTGTCCTGCCTAGAAATATGACGTACAACTATTTCCAGCAGATACTCGAAATGTACTGGTGTTATCCTCAAAACATTTTGGAACCCCATTCTGTCTTGAATTTTTAGTGTGTCGGATAGAAGACGGTCATGTTTATTCCTGTCATTGTACTATTTACGAATCCACCAGCGTTTTGTTTCTTCAGCCCTTTTTGTTTATAGGAGCAAAAACATAGCGATTGATATCAGGGAGAGCGCCAGTTCCTTTGTGCACATGCTGATGGACTGAGGAATTGAGTCTCAAAAGGGAGATTCATCTGCGGACATGTTTGCTAGCGCGAGAAGATTGAAGATTGTGCGGCAAAGAGTACGCGACAAAGAACTGAGAGTCTGCAACAAAGTATCCGAACAATAAATCCAAGCGACTTCAAGGTTTAATAATTCTAGGAGAAAACTGACACCAGAAGAGACGCAAGCTGGACGGTTAGTATGCCAAATTGTCGACCTATAAGCGCTTGGGTTGACGTCGATAAATGTAAAGGTCACCCAAAACACTCTCCAAAGCGATGCTACCCTTGCTAGCGAAGGAAACACTTTCAACCCCGACCAATAATAGACCTATTGAGGTGAAGCCAGAGGTTATAAAATACTCAACTGCTGAGAGGAACACAGTAGTTCTATACTCAGTCATGGACATAACATTTCTCGAACAGTTTTAAATAGAATTGTTTGGGACATATTTTGGACGAAACAGTTTTGGAGATTATTATTAGGCCTACTAACGCTATCGAGAGAAATGACCTGTTTGTTTTTTCTCTACCCGAAACCTCAGGATGAAGTAAGAGGACGCTCAACGATGAGGGAACACAATTTAGAGTCTGTTTTGTTAGATTTGAAATTGGAGACATTAGTTTGCTGATTATTTGGCAACGATTTCGAGAATTCTCATGAAATATTTTTGGCTGAATCTGTGATTTAGAGATCACAACAACGAGTAGCTGTTTTCGTCAGTTGCAACGAGCTACCAGCAACATCCTTGAGCCTACAGATCTAAAAGATGAAAAATTTGAAAAGTGATATATATTACATCAGCGTTCGTGTTTTATGCCCACTAAATATCCCAGGTGAAAAATTATGTTGACTTTGAACAGTTTTTTTAATATAGAAGTAAATAATTTACCCTCCCATTTCTATCCAACATAATTAAATTGTTACTTATCTATGGAAATGTCTGAATTATTCACAGGATTACAGAGGAAATATGTACGACTAAATTATGAACAATCAGATAAAACAAAATTATATTAACTTCTGGTTACAGAATTTTGTTCATATTCCAGTATATTTAATTTTTTCAAAATAATTTCTTCAAGAGAGAGAAACTGTCCATGTATTTTAATTGCTTTTGCCAAATTTAAATCTTTTTATTATGAAATATTTTCTATTCTAAAGTAAAACTTTTTGACTCAATTCATTCAGTTGGGATGGTGTGTCCAGACATGTTCAAACATACTCCAAGTCCCTAACCAGACCAATGCAGATTGCACTAAAAATGCTTGTACAATCATATTTTAATGAAGTATTATTAATTATTATGTATGGTGTGAAATAGACGACAATATGCAGAACACTCAGTTTTTGTGCTCTTAAAAGTCGGTGTAACCATTCGATATAATCTATAGTATTTATTTAATACACAAGAAATGTACTCATATAAAGAATGTTTTTATTATTACATGATTGCAATATATACACTTTACATATTAATAAAATTTGGTAAAAACATTTTCAGTAAGTCTGGTTGAAATATTTTAGTATTTTTGTTATTCTTCATGATTCTATTAAAGTAAAGCACAAAGACTTGTTGTTTTCTCATCAGCAGTAAGGATAAATTGTTTAAGCCGTGGACAGTACAAGATAAAAATGAAAGAAATGAGCAGTATTTTGAGTATGATCTTGTTATCAACGGGTCCAGGATTTGATACCAAAAAAGTGATGCACATATTTCACACTAAATATGGCAGTAAGAATGAGTAACCTTTCAGGTTCTTAAGTATTTTGCACTTGAACAAATCTATTAAAATACCTTATGTTAAATAATTGCTCTTGTAACTTTTCATTAGCTATGGCTGTTTATATGCTTTGTGCTTATTTGAAATGATCATTTAATTCATGTAAAATAAAATTAATAAAATAATTAATTTCTTTATAATGATAATATGTACTGTTTTATTAAAAACAATAAGGGCGTTAAGAAACAACTCATTGACACTGTTACTTCAGTTTACTGGTTTTCATGGAGCAGTACTAGTTAAAAAATTATGAAAACTATAACTTGTTATACATATTTATTTGCTCAAAATAAAATAGTTTTATCAAATAGAAATATTTACACTATAAAATATATGCCCACAAATAAGTGGAAACAGGAAGTTCAGGTATAAATCCTTAATTAAGTATCTATCACAGCAACACAAGCACTTTCATAATCTTTCGTGCTTTTAGGAATCAGTGTTTTCATGATTCAAGAATACTGTATGTATATACACAAATATTATGATGCTCAAACACAACATATGCCTTTCTTTGAGGATATTACTAAGCGTAAAAGGGAAAGGAAGAAGAAGGAAAGACCAAATTTACAAAACTTTTCAACATTGACTGTCCTTCTCTATTTCTAGACCTGGATTAGTGATTCCTTCCTTCCTTACTAGATTACTTTGAGACTTGGTAATAAGGTGGTTGTGTGGAACAGGGTGGGATGGTTTGCCTGATTCCACAGTAGGCAAATTAAATTTTCTTCTTTTCTCAACACATTGTGATATAGCACTTACTACCAACAAAGTTACAACTGATATCAACATTGCCAGGGTACGAAATGGAAACTTTTGAGTATTAGTTGATTCATCATACCAGGGATACTTCAGTAAAGGTGGCAATCCAAGTCCCTTTTCTCCTCCTGTAAAAAGTAATACAAATCATAAAACAAAACTGCTATTTGTCACATTTCACTCTGACCATTAGTTAAGGAGTGCCTGAAGCGAGAATGTGCAGAAGCTGATCATATTAGTAGTTCCAAAGTGATTCAGAAGTATCTTTAAGAACAAGGTGTATGAGAGAAAACTTGGCTAAACCTTTACAGAAACATTTCAATTACTCAGCCAAGAATACAGGGAGGATTGTATGCATAGTTACAGTTGGTGAGCAAAGGGTCTTCTCATCCCAAAAAGCACATGAGTTGGTCAACTATCAATGTCATGTTTGTTGTGATTTTGTCTGTGAAGGAATGAACAGCAGGAATTTCTACCACATGGTCAGATGATAAACAAGAAGTCTACCATGGATTTTAGTATATTCGAGACATGCTGTGCACAGGAAGAGGAAAAACCAGAGTTTGATGTTGCATCACTACAATGTGCTAGGTCATGTGTTGCTCCTTGTCTGCAGCTATCAAACTTGAAACAACATTGAAATTGTCATTGCCAAACCATTGATATTCAAGATAATCTGAAGAGACGTGCACCATCCCATAAAGGCATTCCATAAATGGAAATATGTTTGGAATTGTGTATTGCATAGAGGGGACTACTTTGGCGATAAAATGCTTAAAATGGTGTACAGAGAATTATAAAGTTCTTATAGCAAAATGTTGACTTCCTTTTGAACCCAATTTGTATGAAGACGATTAAAGTAAAAGCCAAAAGCATCTTTGGTAACAAAAAAATAATATTCTTGAAAAATTGTATAAATGTGTTACTTTATTTATGGCTTAAACATGGGGTTTAAATGAATCAATTAAAATTAATTTTAAATTTAGAATATGATTTGCATCCATACCTAATAGTCTGAAGAACAATCCCATAAAAAAAGCAGCTAAGCTTCCATGAGTATTTACTAGATGTGGCCAATAAACAACAAATAGCAATTGAGGAAAGAGAACTACATAAACCATATCTGAGCAAAGAACTCTGAAAATAGAAGAAAAAATCATATGTATCAAAATATAATTTATTGCCTTCTTTTAAATATTATATTACTATAATTATGTTGCTTTTGAGAATAAATTTTAACATATTTGGCAATACTTAGTAAGCCACTTTATAATGAAAATATTATTAAAAGACTTTACTTACGATAAATAGTATACACTGCCTACAGTTAATGCAATGGTAGCTGATAGTGCTGTTACTACAATTACTGTTATTCGCAGTACCCACAAGAGTTCTCTTTCACTAGCCTGGAATATGTTATTTCAATTAGTGTAATATATACTATCAACCAAGCCAATTACTAACTGTTAATTTATTACTTACATGTGGTCTGATGACAATTTTATAAATATTTCTGGAGAACATGGAGCTGGATGACAGGATACTCGAATCAGCAGAAGCCATCACTGCAGCAGAAATTGCTCCAAGACCGAAAAATGCTACCCACTGTAATGGAAAGTTCTTGTTTTGTATAAAAAATGCCTGATTAAAGAATTGGACTTAAAACACAGAAAAATTATTTAAAATCAGTTAATTTAGGAATTCTTATTTGTGGCACAGTAGTGCAAATAAGTTAGATACAAATTATAATGTTTACTATTCTGAAAATTACTGTAACATATCATAGTAAAATTTAGAAAATATGTAATGTTTTTAATCAGTTTTATGTGGATATATTTCAAGTAAGATCTTTAATTGTGGACAGATGGTGAGCATTAAAACTTTTTCAGGTATAAGACATACTGATGGGATATTTCATTCCTAAGTTCACAATTTGATTACAATGTGCTAGTGTCTCTGAAGAAATTAAACTATTGATTCTCATGAACAAAATGTCATACTACAAGGAGCTGAAGAAGAAAATGTGGGGGTTAGAAAATAACTTATTACATGCACATTATAATGTCAATTTTCATGCTAGTTGTGTCTGTTTCTCATTTACAGATCCAGCCAGTCCTTCTAAATCAGAATTAAGAGTCTAGTATAACTTGAGTGGGCCAAACATTTTGTCTTATTATAAAATAGAGTGTAGACACTTTCTTTTACATACAAAAATATGGTAAACTATGAATCTCAATCCCACCCATGGCCAGCTTTCCAAATCATATAAGTTTTAACAGAAGAAAATTAAACACCTTACAGCCTTAATGAAACATCAAATCCAACATTGCTAACAAATTTAAAATCTAAACTTACAGATGGAGTGAGATATCTCAAAACCAAAGGAAGTATGATTTCAGCTTCATTCTTGCTTATGGTTCTATTAAAGCCTTCAACCTTGTTCCAATCTGAAAGTTAATAAATGTGAAGTATTTACTTGAAAACAAACAAGAAAATTCTTAAAATAAAACAATGTACATTGCAATGAAAATAAATAAAAAACAGATATATTATTAAAAAGTGCTCTGAAAAATTTATAAGTTTCAAAAATATAAAAAAGTTTATTTTTCATTCATACACAGAAGCTAATTATATAATAAAAATATAATATAATCTGTTATGTGTGGTACACTATTATTGCCTACTTGACATAGTAATGTTCGTGTTAACTAAAGAAACTTTTCAGTAAAGTTTATTGTTTTCTTCACTGAGATGTAATTTCTCATTGATATATTCTTTTTCATGTTGCTGGACATTTAAGAGTTTATATATTGAATATATTGCATTATAATTCACTGATATTTGCTCACATTTGTTTGTATAGGGTTTTAAAATGAAAATTAATTTACTAATTTTATCAACATTGTTGTATCTGTGACATTGTTCTATATCAAAGATAGGATATCTTTCCCTCATTGTTGTTATGAAAGTTTTCCAGGTATCAATATGACAGTTATCTACTAAATCTTGATAAATGACTTTTTTATAATAAATTTTAAGATGATAGATGTATAAATTTATATACAAGGTTCTTCTTATTTGGATGAGAACTTATTCTTAGTCATAGTAACAATTGCTCTGGATTGCTATTTCCCAAATCTTGATATTAATATAATACACAATAAAATTACTGTAAATTTGAATATTTTAGCACACTGCTCCATTTGATTTTCTGCAGAGCTGGGTGTTGAAAAATGTGAATTAGTTGAATGATTGTAGTGTATTTCCATGCTATTATTAAACTATCATTGGATTTTGTGGAATTAAAATAGAATTTCACAAGCAAACATTATA
Organism: Eucriotettix oculatus; assembly: GCA_034510155.1. Lineage (NCBI taxonomy): Eukaryota > Metazoa > Arthropoda > Insecta > Orthoptera > Tetrigidae > Eucriotettix > Eucriotettix oculatus. The sequence continues at coordinate 50,447,361 of CM067379.1, forward strand.
CAGCATCCATGAAATAATATGAGTGGAATACATCAGGAACCGAGGAAGTGATAAATATAGGCAAATATTGAATTCTGGGAGCAGTTTTTCAGAACACAGTTGATAATTGTTCTATTTAAACAAACCTGTTCCCAAAGCAATTGACCCAAAGAAAGCAGGAAGCACAGCCATAAGAGCACATCCAAACATAGCACCAACAGAAAGTATTTGTGCAGATGCTGTTGTTTTAAGAGATAAAATCCTTTGGAAGTAGCCCTGTAAAATAGTAATGGCAAATAATATTATTTTAAAAGTTTTTGTAATTACTAATCTAGTGAAAATCTTATGTGGAAAACATGCACATAGCTGAAAGGATTTTTTTTAGTAAACCAAATTAAAGTTAAATTTAAATAATGTGTTAGTCATTCACCTGCCATGTTATCCCACCAAAGATGATCAGCAATAGCATATCAATCCAAAGAGGTACATCAGCTCTTTCTATATTTCCCAACCAATCTGCAGAGGCTAATTTCTCAGGAATTACAGCTTCGTGGTTGTATGCAAATGGTGCTGAGAGAATCTAAAATAACAGCTTCTTTTATTTTTCAAACATTCATTCTATCTAAAAAATTTAAGTGTCAGGAATTTGTTCTAGTTTGTAACAGACAGTATTGACCCAGCCATTTCATATTTGTCTTTAAGAAAATTAATAAATGTAGCATTCCCTTCCTTAAATTATTGTTAAGTACAGATGGACAGTTAAAATAATCAAAATATAATTACAATGACTAATTGAACTGCATGCTGTACCACATAACTTCAAGTTGAAAACAATTTTTACTGCTGTACCAATTAATTGAAAAGGATCAGTAGCTTTGATGATTAAAAGTGGTTGACATAAGATGAAAATCTTGACTGATCTTAATGTCCTTTTGAATGTTGCTTGCAGCATTATTTTAATACATTTTAAATTAATTGTGCATCAAGTAAGAGAATGAATGTATGTTATATGGTAGGAAACTATACAGCATCCATGAATTAATTTGAGTGAGGTACATCAGGAACCAAAGAAGGTGATAAACATAGGAGAATAGGGAATTCTGGGAGCAGTTTTTCAGAGCACAGTTAATAATTTACAATCAAGTGACAAAGCAAGAACAATTAAGCATCCACAATGATTGACACAATTATTGAGCTCAAGTCATGCCATTATTTTTCTCTAAATTCTTTATCTGGTTGAAACTCAGCTATATAGTAAAGACAATGTGTGCTAATAATCAAAATAAAAAATAAGGAGTAAAGAATAATTGATCCACATTATGAAAACAAATTTTAGAGTTAAGCAATTCACTTCATTAGAGAGAATGAAACTTTAAATAATAATGTAATTGTGAAATTAATTTTATTCTATGTGTTTATATTGACATCATAACCAGTTGAAGAACCAATTATAGCAGTCTGATAAATATTCATACCAGTCCAAAAACAATAAATAGCAACTGTAAAATGTCTGTGTATGTAACACTATAAAGTCCTCCTGTCATAGTATATGCTGCTGCAAACACAGCACTCACAATTACAGATGTGAAAGTGTCAATTCCTAATATCACTTCTAGTGATGAACCTGTGAAAAAATATATTTATGTAAATTATATCTATACTCAGGATAATGATATATAGAATGAGAGAAAACTTTTATTGTTATTTATATTATGACTATAGAATGAAATATTTGATTCCATATTAAGTTTCAAATACTCTAAGTTAAATCCTTTTTTTAAAAATTATTAATGCAGATTATTAATAGTATATGAAGCATTGAAACCCTTAAATGACTGAGAACTGAAAATACAATGATCATAAAAACAATATTTAATCTCTTGACTATATAAATTTATCCAATAAGGTTTAATGAAGTTAAGTATTTTATGAATTCTAAAATTTATAACAAAAATCCAAATGATTGCATAAATTTTAGATATAAAAATAATATTTTCATAACTATTTTGATTGGTAACATTACTATTAAGTATTATTCTACAAGCAAATATATTTGGGCCCTCACCAGTTCTGTATACATTTTACATATTTTTCATATCCTTTAAAGAGTTAATGATAAAAAAGTCTACAATAAATATAAATACTTCAGTTAGATAAAGAATTGGTATTGCGTTGTTAACAAATGCATTTCATTGAACAAACTTAATATCCTTTCAGGAAAATAAATGTGCACTTCAAAGGTTCACTTACAAGACAAGGTGCTCATTATATGCTGATCTTAATACAGAATATGCCATTTATTTATTAGTTAAACATGCTCATGATTTATTTGTTGAGAGTAATATTTTGAATAATTTCCTAATTATTTCTTCAAACCATTAACAATTTTTTAATATGGAAATTATTAAACTCTGAGGCTAGGAAAAGCAATTTCATATTACTTTTCTTTCTTCATTATCCATATTTTTAAATAAAAATATGTCAAATATCTGTGCTATTTAAAATGTGTTATTAATAAGAAAACTAAATAAAAACTTAGATCCTTGACTAGTTTAAAGAGAATATTCTTTGGCTGCACGCATGAGCTGAAGAGATCTGTCCTGCTCACAGTTTCTATACATCACAGAACAAAATATTTTCTCAGACATACTCAAACCCAAACTCTTATATTGCACTCAAGTCTTGAATCTAGTTATTATTGGTGGACCTTAACATGCATCTCAATTTTCCTGATTAACCTCCATATTATTTATAACATTGAGGATAGGACTCCAGTAATATATTTATATATATATCATGTATAAGCTAACAATATAACTGTTCTCACAACCAAGGGACTCTGGTCAGTTGTGAGAGGTGTGTGCTCTGTGGTTGTATCCTCTGATCCTATTGGAATATTTGAACAGCTGCTTCCTAAGAAGGTCAAGAAACATAGAGAAGGGAATTCTGTGTCCCAGGTCAAACTCCTGTCATTCAGAAGGGTGTAGGATAACTACCACAACTGTCTACCTTAACTGATGTAGGTTTTCTAGGATTTGCACTGCATTGATTTCAGGTGAATAGCAAGTAGGATACTAAAACCCACATCAATTTGTATGTGTAAACTAGGAACCCTAGGCTAAGTTAATGTTAACCTCTACTTACAGTTTCTTATCTGAGCTGTGTTCAATCTTTAAGTAATGCTGAGTTTTGTTATGTCATATATTGCCACAGCGGCTCATGAGTTTTTTAAGTTATGAGCTATATTACCTCAAGGAAAAATACTATACGACAAATGACTCAACATTACATTTATAATTTTTTAACTTCATAGTTTCCAAGAGTGAGTATTTAAATGTACAAAGTTGACAGATATGAAATACTTTTTAAAAAAATAATGTTTATTTTAGGAGGACCATGCAGTATATGTTCTTAGTATGAAGCAAGTCTTTGGTTTCTAAAAATCTTCTAGCCTCACATTTGAGGGGTGCAAATTCAATGTGTCAATGTTGTTCTGTTGATTGAAATTTACCATGTAACAGGGGGGAAAATATATGTAAAGAAATGGAGACTATGTTGAAAAGTAATGGAATATTTGTGTAGATGAAGATGGTTTCTCTCAAAAATAAATATTGCAATTTATTATAATTGGTTGCTCATAACATTCAGTATGGCCCTAGTATGTGCACCAATAGTTGTTAATCTTGCCTTCTCAGGAGTTTAACAATTCTTAATAGTTTCACTGAATGGAGACAAACATAAAACTCAAGTTTTGCTATCATTTAGGTGCAGTAATGAAAATATAAAATTATACATCTCTAAGGTACACACCTAGCGCATTAAGTATGGCTCCTACCCAAAATAAGTCACCAAATAAAGCAGGAATAAATAAAAGCGCCCCTACTTTTCTGCCAAATTTATTTTGAAATGGATCCAGCATTGTGACATATCGAGCTTTCCTCATTGGTTGCACATAAAGCACAGCTCCTGCAAACATAAATTGAAGATTCTTTTCTTGTAAAAGTCACAATAATATTAAAGAGAAATATACACATTTTAATTTAAACTTTTTTTTATATATAAAAAAATTAAATTTTTGATATATATTTTGTGTAGAATCTAACAGAGAGAGAAAAAAAGTTTCATTATCACATCAGAAAATTGAATGTTAATGTTCATGAAAAATATATTGGGAAGTAATTAAAATAAATATATATAAAATAATATACATAAAATACATTATCTACATCAAGTAAATAATTATTCAAATTGCTTTACTTTATTTGTACCAAATTGTGTTTAAATTCTTCAATAGAACTGATCAATTTACAAATGGTGAGAGGATCCATGAGCTACCACCAACATACTGGAACCGGTAGATCTACTAGTGGAATTGTGATGTAAATTGATTCATGCTTCTTGCTTCTGAAAACTGATGAACAAATCTTTCTCTCTGTTGACTTGAGAAGCAGCTGGTTCAATTTGAAAATAATTGAAACTTTAAATACAATTTAATTTGTTTCTTGTATTAATTAACCTCTGATTATTAAATATTATCATTCCCAATATAATTAAACCATTACACACCACAATATGGCTTAACATTTTATATGTATAATAATTTGCAACAAATGGACACTTTTAAATAGATACAACCAGCATATTTATCCTGCCATTCAATGAATGTCTATTAATTTATCAATTATATTTGCTTATGGTGATAACTATTAGTACTACATATATCAAAATTAAAAAAAAATTACTATCAAATATGTTATATTACTAATTTAAGTTAAAACAAAACTGACTAACCTACTAACAGACTGAGGCTATAACCAATAGGCACTTGACACCAAGCTAACCCAGAACTGAATATGCCCTCTGCTGTTCCATTTATGTATCCCCCTCCGACCCATGTAGCTGAAATATGAAAGAAAATTTTCTTGTAATATATCAACATAATAAAATTTACAAATGCTTATAAATTTGAATAAGTAAATGTCAATATGTTACATAAGTTATAACTATCTGATAAGCTAAATATATATACTCTAATTTCCAAGTACATCATGCTCCTGAATGCTAAATTTGTAACATTAATTTGAAAACAAATTAATTTATTAAAAGAAATTACAATAAATACAAATTTTAGGGTCCATTGAATTCCATGGCTAGATCATATAAATAGAACGAGTCTCTTGTTAAATATTAATTTGGTAATTTATGTGGACATTTTTGTGCAGCAAAAACGTAGTCATATGCAATTTTAATACATTGGCACCTGATTTTCCATGTTAGGAAACAGCTGCTTTGTTAGTCGGAACCAGTACCTGAGGTCTTCCTCCCATGAATTCAAGTCTGACATCAGCCCCGAGCTTTCTTCCTTGTCTCAGGTGGTTATGTCATTGTGCAATGACACCTCATGTCTGTTTCTTTCCTTCTCTCTTATGCTATTTGGCCAGTGACAGTTGATCTCCATTGAATCAGCAGTGAGAGAAATTTATCTTCAAGTCTCATAAGACAAACTATTCTTGCCTCCCTCTCTCTGATGCTACAATATAGTCGGACCACAAGAGGCGACAGGTCAAACTCCCACACTATCTCCTTAGAGTCCTATCCAAATCTCTCTCTTCCTCTCCACCTTCCTTCTTCAAAATTCAATTACAGACTCTCTCTCTCTACTCTCCACTGACTTTTTCTCTATCTCGTCTCTGGGCCAACTCTTCTCATACCCCCACCATGAGGATGGATGTCAAATCACATTACACCTTCCCCCCCCCCCCCGCTCCAATCAAATTTCCAGGTTGGCCTGCTGTGGTCATTTGATTTTGTGGGGGGAGAAACGAACTTCGAAATTACCGAGAGGTTTAACACCCTAATCCCCGTCAGTTAGGATTTAGCACGTTTTGGGTCACTCATCCGCACCTAATCGACGTCTTGACTGGCATTTAGATTAGTGTTGAGACTAGATTTCCATTTATGTGGATTTGTGTTGAGTTGCATTCGAATATATATATATATAATGTTTTATTCATCCTTCGTTCTCCTTATAAACGAATATAATTCATTTGACGAGAATTCAGTACTCACCTATGAGTGTGAGCAGACCTATGGTGAGTCCAAGATTGCGTCCAGCCAACATCACCTCTTCTTCCCCATGGTTCTTCTGTTTAGTTCCTGCCCAAATACCAACACCGAGGACCACCAAATAGAACACAAGCAGACCCACTACACCGGCTATGAAAACCTCCATATCCCACCTGAAAAACCGAACAGGGTTTAATCTTTTTAGCCACTCCCCCTTTTTAGCGATCTTTTCTTCAACGATCGTGATCACGAGCCACTCAATCGCACCGTATATCCAATAAAAACGTTTGTGTAAATCTGAGAGTCCAAACAAAATTGGGATGAATTTTAATTGTGGCTCGAACGATGCATCTGATTCATAATATTGAGTATGTCCCGTCTGAATATGTTAGATAGTGAAACAGAATACAGAAAATTATGTCCATAAAACTAAAACTTTCAAGTGCTAATGAAAATTACTTAATAAATGTACTCGTAACAATGATTGTAACACGAATAAACGGTTTAATGAGAAAAAGAATATCAGGAATTAATGAAAATTGTTATAAATTTTTTAGCACTCATCCTAACGACTATTATCTACAGATTCTTGGGTCAAGGCTGCTTTAAGTACATAACCTGTTCACAGCTTAACAATTAGTGAACGAAGACTTTCCGGGTGTAGTTATTGCAGAAATAGCTGTACCCAAGTGGAAACCCGAGAACTGCGATTATGACGCGACGTTATGACAACGTCGTCATCTTCTGGCGAAACAATACAAAATTGTTGCCAGAAGATGACGACAGAGCACGTGGTCGTCGTAACGTCGCGTCTTAATCTCTCTTAATAGTTCTCGGGTTTCCACTCGGGTACACTGCGATTAACAATGCTTTTTACATTGCCAAATTAATATAATGAGGAAGGACCTTCATTGTCCTTAAAAGGCGAGTAAGCTGTTGAAAACAAAATGTCTTCTATAAATAACCCCGACAGAAAATTAATGATATTAATGGAAATATACGATTTTTTATTATTAATTGAAAAGATCGTCAAATAAAAGATTATTTGAAATAAATAATAGAGTTCCAATAAGAAGTGCTTATTTATAAACAGGAAAGACACTCGTCCTATGTAATTTTTGTCACTCATGTGGCCAGTCAACTGAAAAGTGAACAACGATTATCTTGCAACTAAAATGATAAGTGTCTGAAAATTGACTTTTTAAACAAAAATTCAAATAATAATGGGAATCTGTTCACAGATTTTCGATGCAACGCAAGAATATTAAAGCCAAATAACTAAACATAAAAACAGATGTGAACATCAGTTCGCTTTAATTTATTATGGTATACAATTTTTTTAATCAACGCTAAACTTATATTCATTTATATTAAAAATTTAAGGAAAGGGGCAACGCATCGACGTAAGGAAGATATTCATTTGTAAATACGCGATTGGAATTCCTTGCCTGCAGAAATACTGACGACTTTTCCGGCTAGAGCTAATCAGTTTCGGGGGTTAGCAGTTGTGTTTATGTATCTTGGAATCAGTGAAGTGCTAAATTATTTCCTAAACAAAGCATTAAAATTGTGATGTGAAGATAAATATACTTATAACAAATTTTTGTATTATAAACTAATTAATTAATTACTCTTCTCCGATTCTTCTATAAATTCCTTTATTGAATAGAAGGAGTGGCTAAGCAAAAATGAGCGTAATTCAGTGTTAAATTTACCTTGATTATCGGACAACTGTTTAATTCTGTGCGGCAGTCTGTTGAAGATGGATATCCCTGAATAATGCACACCTTTCTGTGCAATTGACAATGTTTTACATTTTTTATACAGATTATTTTTGTTCCTTGTATTGAAGGGATGAATATCAGTATTATTAAAAAATAAGTGCCTATTTGTGATTACAAATAACATCAATGAATAAATGTATTGGCACGTTAAAGTGAAAATGCCTAACTTTTTGAACAGAGTTCTGCAAGAAGTTCGTGAGGAAACCTGACATATTGCTCTAATAACACGTTTTTGACTAATAAAAATCTTATCTATGCCTACTGAGTTGCTCCAAAATATAATACCATATGATAAAACAGAATGAAAATATGCAAAGTATACTAATTTTCTTGTTTTTAAATCACTGAAGGTGGACATTGCTCTGACAGCATATGTAGCTGAGCTGAGTTTCTTAAGTAATTGATTAATCTGATCAGTCCAATTTAATTTATTATTTACTAAGAGACCTAAGAATTTAACAGAGGAAGTTTCATTTACATTTTTGCTGTCGTATTTAAGTGTTATAGATTGTAACACTTATTATTATGACTACGTTATACCAAAATTGTACTAGAAAAGATTAATTTTTTTTAATATACACATTTGAAAGTAGTAGACTGTATCTTACTCCAATAAGCGAAAATATATAAATCACTAAGTCACTAGGGGGCGGTACGGGATAACGGGATACCCTACTTTTTTACCCGTGTAGGTACTACTTGACTGACGCCAGGATTGTCAGTCTGTCAGTTTCAATGATCGATCAGTCTACAGTTGCCTGTCGTAAGTCAGCGGGAACTCTCTGTAAAGACAATGGGCAGAGTGTGGAATACATACGTAGTAGTCTGAAAGGAAACAGTGTTTCGGTGGTTACCCACTTGACAAGGCCAATGTCGTCATCCTCGAAATAATACATCAACCTGTTTGGCTATAATAATGTAAAAGTTAACGAATAGATACGAACTTGTATTAATATAAAAATCTTACAAACTAGAGATAACTAGTGAACAATTTAGATATACCAACGTTTAGAATCTGGCTTTGCGTATTACTCTTTTTTTTTCTCCTGCTTCAAATGTTGTCAGTTTGCTTTATAAGAGCTATTTAATGTCAGATACGACCTTACGTTATCAATTGTTATAATAATGGCAATTGTCACTAAAAGAACAGCGAACCGTTGACGTTGGGTGGAAGAATCGTTAAAAAATGCGAAAAGTATACGTATTTAAATTTATTGTGTAATTTCAGCGCTAATGCTGAAGAAGGCTATAGAAATTATTTCTCAACGATCAGGTCTTCAAGAAATTGCTGGATTTGGTTGAACTGCATCTGTGCAGAAAAAGGAATTCACAGTAAAATATTGAAAAGAACCAAGTTAGTGTAATGCGATGCTGCACTTATTTGAAGAAATACCTTAATTGCAAGTTGATTGGCGTATTAAACAGGTTGAATGCTGATTCGTGATAGTTTTTCTAATTTTTTACTTCACTTATTGCATATCTTAGTTTGGATATAAATCGCCGTTAATCTTAAGGGCAGGAATAAATAATAAAGAGGCAATTATTAACACTTATTACGAGTATTTTAACTTTTCAATATGAAATTTGTAGTTCATGCTCCTTAGAAGAATTTATCCGTCAGTAATTTTATGTATAATATTTTTATTGAAACGCTTTTTCAGAAATACTCTGGTCATTTGAATTTTTACCCTCTCAAATCTCGTTTTACTGTAACTGCTTTTCGTTTTACCTATCGGATATTTATCGGATAGCAGATTGTTTCCTTTAGGTCTCTTGTATCGGGTTATCTTGCATTTCTTTCAGACTCCAAGCAGTTCAGTAATATTAATTTAAATAATTACGGCTCAATCACACGTGCCTTTTCTGTGAAGCCTGAGAATAAATCGAAGATAATGAATATGTAGCACGAGACGTGGCATGTGTCGGATATTGTTCACTTTCTAAGCAATTTGTTTGAATTCCTTTCTTTGTGGATCTGCTTTGCGAGAAAAAAAAACCTTGTAATAATATTTTGGAGCTATTGATAGACCGTTACAGGGTTACTAAACTTTTTCCCGTTTCCGTTGCTTTGTCCTGGAGGCGGGATCTGGGCGTGGCTCCCACACCTCAAGACTGACGTTCAGACATCATAATATCTAGACGTCCATCATTCACGGCATCAGTCCACCATTCACACTCAGTATAAACCAAAACTGCCAGTATTACTGACAGTGTGATTGGCCTCGTGTAGGGGGCCTTTAACACCACAACTTTAGTACCTCAGCTCTCACAAATTGTCATTCGTCACAACTTATCTACTACCGCCTACGACGTTTCCGCACTTCGCCGCCGTCTCAAATTATTCTCCCACTTCCGGAGGGCAATCAAAATTTTATTCGTTAGCCAGGGGCCGTGGCCCCCCTCTCTAGGTCATCGACCCTCCAAAAGATTCAAAACCGATCTGTTTAGGGTCTTTTCAAACTAATTCAAGGTCAAGTGCCACCTTTCATTCGCGCTCTTTTTTTTTGGTTAACAAGCTACATGAGGGTGATCCTGAAACAGGCAACTCCCCTTTAATAGCATAGGAAGGGAATTGAAAAGGGGGGATGCGGACCCTGTTTATTATATCTAAAACATTTCGCTTCAAAGTTCGACCGCGAGAACATTTGTAAGGAAGGAAACATATAATAAGTGAATTTGATCTAGTAATTTTTGCAAGCTAAAATATACAAAGTAATCCTGTTTGATTGCAATTATATTCCAATCGTTATCTTACTTTGTCCTGTAATAATGTACCTGACTAACAATGTTCTCTGTAAAGACAATGGGCAAAGTGTGGAATACATACGCATATATGTTCATTCCCAGTAGTAGTAGTCCGAAAGGAAACAGTGTTTCGGTGGTTACCCACTTGACAAGGCCACCGTCGTCATCCTCGAAATAATTCACTGTTACGGGAGATGAGCACAAATTAAGCAAGGCTGAGACTAGTTTAATGTATTTTGTAACTGAAAATGCGGTCCTTTCTGGGAACAAAATATTTTACGAGTTTAAATATTGCTGACCAAAGCTTTTGGTTTATCGACTTATTTATTAGCAAATATAATAAATCAAAATAAGGCCAGCAGTTCTGCACATAATAATTCTGGAAGTAAAATCATTTAACTGAAGAATTTTTTGTATAAATATGCTTTAAGAAATTAATTATAGCTTTTGGTTGTAAAAAAGGAACATGTATATTTGAAGTAAGTGCAGACATACTATAATGATAAATTAAATAAATATTGTAATAAACTCTTAACCCCTAACAGGATAAAGAAAAATTTATGTCCAACGAACAAAACTTTTACATTTGTTTTTTAAATTAATATAAAATAAATATGAATAAAAAAAATATATTTCTGAGCACTATTTTTATTTTCTTATAATTGCACTATAATGTGAATGAACGCAGAAAATGTTTACACACACAGATATATATATATATATAATACATACATATCTATGTTGATGTGTTACCAAAATACCGTTTATTACTATATGAATAACATCAAATGAGGATTTTAAATAAAGAAGAAGAAAAATGAATTATCATCCAATTGACGAGTCACAATTTGAAATTATTTAATAAACCGACAATAATTGTCAGAAATTCAATTTAACAAAATAAGAAATCGGATAATAGTAATAAAATGAAAATTTTCTCAGCTTATCGTTCCTTTTTGGAACCTCTTCAGTTGTAAATATAATTATTAATGAAATATCAATACATTGTGAAATTTGACGGAGAAAATTTTAATTATGTATTGATATTTCATGAAATATATTCAGACATGCAAAATTTTTATATTTCCAGTTGAAGTGGTTACATATCAAATTAAACCTTGAGAAATTTTCTATTTGGTAGATTAGTGCTATTGTTATATTATTAACGGCTGGACTATAAAAATAATTTCTATTCGCTTTTTACATTATTAAAACATTTTTCCTCCTGATTCTAACGTATCATTTGGCAAGGCCTGAAGACTATATAGCACGTATAAGAAGATGAATAAACAATTCATGTTGTTGTTGTGGTATTCAGTCCTGAGACTTCTGTTGCAACCCTCCATGCTAACCTATCTTGCGCAAGCCTTACAATTCATGCAGTAAACATTTATTACGGCAATGGGACTTTAAATAATGCATGACGGAATTTGTGCATAAAGCCAGTACAGGATAGGTCCCTCTCCCTATTCCTCTCAGTCTCCCTACTTTCAACCTGGTGACTAGCACCCTTGAGAAATTCTCACTCTAGTTTAAAGAGAAATAGGTAAAATGCACGAATTGTTAACTTCATATCGATCCTTTTCTATTTATTGAACTGTTATCTACTTATCCCTATAGAATGGCTTTAGGGTTCTTTTAGATTATTAATGATGACAATACAGGGTACGAAGCACGGCCTCCATAGATTTCTTGATCTGTGGCCATGAACTTAAAAACGAAAACAAGTGCAATAGAAAATGTGGTAATGAACTCCAAAAGGATCCGCCTCGTTACTCACGTTGGCAAGTAGAGACACAACACATCTGGTTTCCGTTCGGTGAATAGCCTCTTTGTTTCACGTATTCGTTCGACTACTGTGTCTCTTTTACTTTACGGTCGCGCCCTAAGTCCCCGTTACAAGTGGCATGCTTTGCACAGAATACGCCTGCTACATACAGAAATATTGTTTCACACAGAGACAGATTTTAAACAAAGATATACTTTTCATTATATGCAAAATGTTTCAATGAAATGAAATAATGAGATTGTTCATGTAATAAATAATTGTATTACTTATAATCAAAGAGACCTTTCTTCCACTTATTGACTTCCAATTCTATGTCTCACTACATTTCAAACCTTAAATTTCAATTGATTTCGTAAGTTTAAGAATTTAATTTACCTTATAGTACGCACCCACATGGTTCAATTATAATTATTATTATCGTATCATAGATATAAGAAGACTAATTTTTGTAACAAATTAAGTCGAGATATACTTTTGGATTGAGCAAGCATCCGCGGCACATATTAAAGATTATTTGTAATAATATTTATACGCTATTAACGACTATCAGAGTGCGGTATTTAATTTGACACTAATGTTTTGGTCAGAATGTTATTTAACCAGCATCGTGAACGCCGTCTTTTTTAAGTTACTCTTTTGCGCCTATCTATACTGACGAAATGTTCATTTGATCAAAACCGACATGATTTTGATGTAACAGAAGATTTCTTCACTTGATTAATTAACCACGCTATCCTAAAAAGAGTCTAAAACATCACGGGGCATTCAGAAAATTAGAAGTACCGGGCATATTTTCATGAAGTGAAGTATTCTCTCTGCACACGAAACAAATCAAAAATACACGCAGTGAAAAAACAACCTGTATCTCAAGGAAGTAAAAATTCTCCAGGTACCTCAATGGTGTCAGAAATATGGATTACGCTGAAAACCAAAAAATGTGAATTAAAATTACAACGATCGAAATTTAGTAATAATATTCAGAGACAGGCAGGCAAGATGTGGGAATCCCAGCTGCCAAAGGTGTCACATAGAAGTCGTGTCTGCCTGCATGTCCAAGGGATTAGGGATGTTTTGGAAACAGACCCCTAAAAGCCCCACGGACACCCTTCCCTTTGTTAGCGCAAAAATTCCCGCGCTTGGCGAAGGGCAAATAAAGATTGAACACGCCTCACGTCGGGTGGTGCTTTCCCTTGGAGAAGGAGAAAAGAAGACGTTAGTTGAGGGGAGACAAGACGAAAAAGGAGCAGTGTTGCCCAAGACGTTGAAAGGACTAGGAATCAGGGAGGTAGTCAGTTTTGTTCGGAAGTTGAAGGGAGGAAGAAGTAAGAGACGAGAGAAGGAACAGTGTGTGTTACATTCACGAGTAAAGAAGGAAAACTGTTTTCTCCAGGAAACACACAGCAGTACCAGATCGTTTCCGTCGACGGAGTGCAAGTTCACAACTCGACTTGGAGGAAGGAAATACGGTACAAGGAAGTTCCAGAATCGGCTAGTGCTTACATCCAGGGACGAAACGCATAGAAGATGAAACATTCGTCACGGACGTAAAAGCCTTGCTACACGTTGTTACTCCAGTAATTAACAGTGAGAACCCCTTGACATGTACATATTAAGGAGAATTACTATTTAAAACTATAATACTGCGCAGGATCCAATAAGAAATTTTATGAAATATAAATAAAATTATTATTTCTGGATATCTCGAGTTCCTGGGTTCGATTCCCTGGTCCGGTTGACATTTTTCCATTCTTGTCTTTCTTCTAAAAATTAAGTAACTTTAATGCGCAAGTAAATTTTGCTTAATCAAAGAAATAATATATTTAAAATAATTCCCCCATATTTATTTATAATGCATTTAATAAATTTTGCCAAAAATTGTTCAACCAATTTATAATGCGTTTCTGAAGAACACGAAATGTAGCGTCGCGTTAATTTATTTAAAATGCGTTTATTAGGAAACTTTTAATTCCCATTCTTATCTTCTAAAGTTACGAATTATTTTAGGGACGTAAATATTAATAGGGGTGGTATAGCCAAAATATGATTTTTGCCCAGTAAATATTACTACAGGAAATGGTGCACAGAGGAATTATTGTAGTCTTACCGATATTGATAACTGCACATGCAGAATGATTAAGATAGTTAATGTCAGGTTTATAAAATAGTTTAAATAGTCAGATTAACCTATAAAATATTTACAAAAAATAAAGAAAATTGACTTGTTTTATAAAATATATAGTTCAAACAATAATAAAGATCATTTAGGATACCAACTACTGATTCAAAAACTGTCATAAATCAAAATGAAAGCCAAAAGCCAAAAATTAATATTGCCTTATCTACACACTTATGAATTATGTAATAGAAGTATTAAGAAAATCTATGTTACTTAAAAACTAGCACAAGTTAAAGATTCGTAATTTTGAAGCCATCTATTTTAATCACCATAGAAACAAAATAAATTATTATTAATAGAAACGAAGGTAAGAAAATAGGAACTCATTACGCTGCAATTATAAGGAAATCAGCTACCAATTTTATTATAATAAGTATCAGGGCATCGATAAAAGATCGAAAGGTCTAAATGAAATGCGATGATTACTGGAGAATTAGTAGTACTAACATGCGTGACGAGGCGGCACCATACATCATAGTTTTTAAAAATGTGGAACTATTAATGTGTTGTAATAGAAATATCATATTTTTAAGATAATCTACTATATATACCATTCCGTATCAATTTGATGTAATATTATTTTATGTATTTAGAAATATGAATATGACTCTGTAACGGTACAACACAACTTTACTTGCGGAATTTTGCGGTATCAAAATCAAATGTAAGCGGCGCGATGGAAGTCGTAGGTTACAAACAGGGTAAGAAAACTAGACATCACGGCGCCCTTTGTGTTTTTCCTAACTATGGTCAGATTTGGCGGTATCGGGTGGTGCTTATCCCGCAAAAACGTCGGTGTAGAGGGGAAAATGGATCCTCCCAAAGACGTCGGACAGTAAATTTTATTGATGAATATCCAGCCCCTCCACCGACGGAATATGAACTGAGGAAGTGGGGAAGAATTAAAAAAACCGCAGAAAGGAATTTCGACACATATTGAGGGGACGAGGCCAAATAATTATATTATATTACAGACAGATTGAGGATACAGGGAGTGGAGGAAGGAAATGAGCAATTGGTGATTAAGGACAATGAGGTTATAATTGGAAGCCAACGTTGGAAATTGTCCTGACCAAGTACAATAACCACGGCAGTAAGGTGTGATCCAGACCGGAGCATCGAGGAAGCGCCACTCGAAGGTCCCAACAAGTTAATACGGTAAATACCACTGTGTATAACCTTTTGCCGATTTCATGGTACTGCCAGTTCGGAGTAGGATTATTGTGTTAGTTATTGCGTTCTATGAAAATGCCCATTTAATATGAGCCTTAGAGTAGAGCTCGTGAATTTAGTTATAAGGGAATTTATTTGTATTATACAAATATATATAGTGTTTATTATAAAAAATGGGCCGGCTATGCAAATAATATACCCTCCCCCAATTCATTTCAACTCATTGAAGTCAAAAGCTACGGAAGGGTCAACATACATGTATGTCGCTTAGTGTTAAAAGAATTATAGCCTCAATATTTTATTCTTTTTCATCTAATTATGACTTCAACAGTCTACCTCAAGTTGTTTATAGTTTTGTTTAGTGTTCCAAATCTGTACTCGCAGATGAAAGAGAAATATATACGTGATGTTTTATGATAAATAAATGGAGAACTACTTTTGAAAGATAAGTATTTATTTTATTTCGATTTACTACCTCCATAAATAAAATGAACCTAATTAAACTGTTGTACTAGAAATTATGTTTAATTTCAGTTATGTACATACTGTATTATATCCAGCCTTCGTCTTCAATAATTAATGGTAATGTACTTCCGTAACATAAGAATTCAATGAAAATTTGAATAATTAATTAGGAGCTATCTCGTTGTTCCACTGAAACTTCATTGCCTTTTAATGGCATTCGATCTGGATGGTTTTTCCGACGTGGCAAATTGCTGGCCGACACCTTCATGTACTTGTAGATTAGTTTGGGAAAGCGTTAAATTATCCTTGAAAAAGGTGAAAGTGTCTGTAACAAGTACGACGCCAACCTTTCTTCAATGTGAGCGCAATATTTGCTTGTTAAAATCGTTTACGAGAGAACTGAACTAACAAATCTACTTCACAGACATCAGCGAACCATTCAAAGCAATAAATCAGAATGATAACGACAGAACAGCAACGGGTTCTGTTTAACAAAAATTGCACTAGCTTGTGCTTTAAACTTATCTCCAATTAATGGTGTTCATTTGATGATCGAAAAACTTATTTTTCCTGGTTTATTTTGTGTGGAAATCCTACATTATTTTATTTTTGGAATCAATATATCAGAATAGACAGAAATATACCATTATTATGCATTATTGTCGTAAATTTAAGAAACAAATCCAAATGGTCGCCTTTGGACGTGAGAGGAGTACAGTTTAAGATTTTGCAGTCCAGTTGGACAGAATATTACCCGACTCCTACACACTGCATTTGTATTTGATTCATGTTTTTCACGCTACATAAAAATTTCTGAAGGAAGTTCTGTTTTTCATTCCGGCACTGAGGCCACATGAGAAGTCAGACAACAGTCCTTGGAGTAAATGAAGAGCCTCATTTAATCGCGCAGCGGATGTGTGGGAGTACAATATACAATAAATAGGAACATATCGCTTGCCATAGAAATGCTTTCAGGAAGTGCGTAAAATAAAAGATCTGAAGTACAAAACTCTCATTACAAGATGCAAATACAGAAAATAGCGCACATCACATTTTTTTCAGCGTCTTCTTCAGAAGCGGATTGGATGTCCCTTGTCCTTCGTTGATAATACGTATATGGATTTTCAAGTACAACATTAGACAAGTTGCTCATAATTTACTAACATAACGTTACAACGTAATTTGAGTATTTCTAGAAGATATTAAAAATAAACAATTTGGTAAAGAAAGTCGTTTTATGTTAGGAAAAGTGGATTAAAACTCTCAAGTGATGCGAAATCAGACATTACACATTCTATGGTCCTCTCATTTAGGACAGTGTTAAACAGTCCAAATCTTTCCGTCAGTAGTTAATGTTCCACAACATTGGTGAATTGTAACCTGAAGTAAAATTATATGTCACGGAAAAAAATAATTTAATTCATGAGGCACTGGAGAGTCTCACACTTCTATCAGTTT
Organism: Eucriotettix oculatus; assembly: GCA_034510155.1. Taxonomy (NCBI): domain Eukaryota; kingdom Metazoa; phylum Arthropoda; class Insecta; order Orthoptera; family Tetrigidae; genus Eucriotettix; species Eucriotettix oculatus. The sequence goes on from CM067379.1 coordinate 50,464,996, forward strand.
ATGAAGACATTCTAGACCAGTGTAACTAAATATTATTGTTAATTAGTTTGTGTATATTATTATGGTGAATATTTGTAAGCGAATTCCTGAAGCAAAGTGCCATTTCAAAAAAGTTCGTTAAGCTTAGTGAAATGTCGTGCAATAGGAAGCTTTGTTTCCGTGTTACAACTGGGATAGTGATTCCCAGAGTATGATGATTCATGCTATCACGCACAACATATTTTGTCCTTTTCTGGGATCGAGCCCGAGACGTCTGTGTTGTGAATCAGCGACGATAGCCACTACACCATAGGCGGTTAGTATGCCAATCTAATAAAACGCAGATGCACACTTATTATAACTAGTAGTGTTTCTTCTCTACTTCTATGAACGACGACGATGATGATTAACCCTAACTTCAGTATTATTCCTTTCCATGACTGTTATCCAAACCAATTCTATACCAGTTTTCCAGTCTCAGCAACTCCTCGAGTCCTTCTCCATGGCGTCCAGACATCCTTGGCTTACCTACAGTTCTTTTACCACCAATTATCAATGTGTACTATTCTAAATGATATTCCATTCTTACCAATCCGTTACAATATTTTAGGTCTGGTTTTTGTTAATATGCATTGCTCTTTGAGTACTTCATATATATTTCAAGAATATTATGTATATGGAAGCAGCATCCCTTGGGTGCAAACAGGAAATACATATATTCTGCCAGGATTTAACTCTCTTCTATCTGGACATATAATAGAAAAACGAAAAGGTTGAAGTAAAAGTTCTTTCTGTTGCACTCACATATATTTTCTCTTGTTAATTTTTATTTTATTTTCATTCTTTATACCATAGTCCCAATATCATATAATTTTTCCCCCATTAACTAACTGAATACGGATGTACTTGAACTGAAGGGCTGCAAAAATGAATTAAGGAAAACTCTCGTTGAAGATCAGATGCGGATTATGTCGTTTTAGGCTGAACTGTGGTCAACAGTTGACAACATGGCAAGACGAGGTAAGGTCAACGACCAACCTGGACCAGTTGAACTGAGTCAACAACCGGCTTCCCGGCAGATCTCCCGCAACCTTGGCACGGATTTTCCAGGGTCAGGGCGGCGAATGGCCGGATGGTTCCTTTGTTGTCACTTCCGCAGCGTCACTGCTCCATAGACCCACATATATTAAATTCAGAACGCGGTCACAAACAGTAGAATCTCATCCTTAAATGATTAGAGCAGTGTTAAAGTGAAACTTTTCACATGCCTGATTATTGTATTTTTATTCAAAGCACAGTTTTTACATTTTCAAGTTGGGTGGCAGCTTCAATAATCATCTTGTACGGTTTGTATTCAGTGTAATTTGTGACCGAGTGAACGGTTGAGTTTCAGGATGTCCTTTTTTACGTTTCATATCGGCTACGTTTTCAGAGAAATACATAAATCAGTTATTATTGAGGAGTACGATTTCTCCAGCGCATTCCATTCTCTGAAAAGACTGCGTTTTGTCTTTCACTAGAACGCGTAATGCTGATATGTTCCGAGAAGCACTAACTTTATTATCGCTTGGTCGCTCCGACGCTCCACGACAGGTAACCGAATATGCTATGGACATACAGGCGTTTCTTTTACGTTTATTCCTACGCTTTCATTCTGAATGAATAAAAAATTCTAGGAACGATACGCAAAATATGAAACAAAATTTGAAAACCAATCCACCTTGTTTTACGATTCTTGTGGGAACAACATCGGAATTGACAGCTTCAAATGATATTTAACACACTGACATACACAATCAAGTTATTGAGTTACGGCCTTCTCCTTTTTCAAGGCTCATTCAGAAAAATATTTTGATATGCTCGACATTGGTTTCACATGTCACCGTCTTCAATCTTTAATTGTTCGGAAGAAGAATGAATAACTTTTATGTCATTATTATGAGACTTATAAACAGGTATAATGTTGTCCGTTAATTAAATTACTAAGAAATCAGAAGTAATTATAAATATGGAGTCTATTAAAGTTTACCTTTATCGTGTTAAAAAATCTTATTGTTACTATTTTTAATTTGTGCTCCAAAACGAACTACCAAGTTGAGAGAATTAAAAAAAAGTACTTTCACTTGAGACAGCTGGCATATTCAATAAGTAGTATCCCGACGGACATAATGTAAAAATATTCACGGTGCTTTGGGATTTGTTGGTGTGATAATTTACTTTGTACAGCAATGGTTCCCAACTATTATTATTATTATTATTCAAAATTATTGGTCTATTCAACGCATTACAAGTCCTCTGATAATGCAATTAAGTTACTTTAAAATATCAGAATAAATGAAACGCGTTCTTTAATCCACAAACATTTTATCGAAGACACCTAATAAAAACAAACTAAAAATATACATTATATAGTTATTTTATAAAGGAGAGGATAATTATTTTATAGTAAACTAGTTTTTATATTACAACGAACTATGAACACATAAGTAAAAGATTTTTAATGGCCCTGTTAATTATTTTACTGGCCTGAATGTCTAATGAAGTCTCTCTCTATATATATATTTTTACTATATATATATTCGTATACGTGCATTCAAGTCTCCAAAAGTGAATGCGGCTTGCCTATACTTTTGATCTATTTATGATTCGAAACGGCTTAACGGATTTCAATGAAAGTTTCAGGGATTGAAACACGAATTTTAACTTTAAAATTTTCAAGTATGTTTCTTTTTGATAGCTTACAGATTTCAGAAGATATTAATGTAAATATTTATAAATCCATTGAAATGCCACGCGAAAGGAGAAGTGAAAACCAACTTTGAGTTATAAATCCTATTACGCGGTTCTACGCCATTCGTATATATATATAGGTTAACAGGCTACATGAGGGTGATCCTGAAACAGGCAACTCCCCTTTAATAGCATAGGAAGGGAATTGAAAAGGGGGGATGCGGAAGGTAGAGCAAGTTAGCCAAGGGTTAACTAGGGCCCACGGGCTATGGTTTAAGGATCCTACCCGGCGTTTCACCTAAAGAGATGCAGGGAAAACCCTAGAAAACCTGCATCAGGTAGGTCGGGCATTGGGTACTATTCTCACGCCCTTCCGAATGACGGGAGACGAGTTTGCTGTGGGGACGCAGCATTCCCTTCTCCGTGTCTCCACCAGTTTCAGGAGGCAGTTGGCCGACTGATCCAATGGGATCAGCGGACAGCTCTTGCCATATGCCCAAGGTCTTTGACCCCGGTACATATACCTCCTAAAATAGGTGAAGGTGTCTCATGCCATTCATACCAACTACTGTGTTATTAGAAGTATAATTTTGGCAGCATAAGCGAGAGAGAGAGACCAATCTATTGTTGCAGTAGTATTCGCGTCTATTGTTGGCGGAGAGTATCGACAATCCAAACAAGTTTATTTCTCAGGGAGTTAGCTATATATTAGTTAAGGTAAATTTTAATATTTACTACTTGCTAATTTTTTTTTTGGGGGGGGGGGAGGTTAACAGGCTACATGAAGGTGATCCAGAAACACACCTCCTCTTTAATAGCATAGGAAGGGATTTAAAAAGGGGGGATGCGGAAGGTAGTCAAGGGTTGAACTAGGGAAGAGAGATTATTTAGAAAGTTTAAAAAGTTATTGGGACGGATGGATGACGAACGAATAAAATGGAGGCATATTTAAAAAAACTTAGGAGTGACTACGCTAAACTAGTTAATAAGACGAGATTAGAATGAAGTACAGTGTTATAATATACTCTGATTTTTACTATTTTAAAGTAGACAATTACCTTCAATTTTCTCTAACTGTTAGCCATAGTCAGAGCACATATAGTGAAATTAATACGTCTATAATAGAAGTCAACAAAACATAATTTAGAAATAAAGAATGGAAAATTCTCGACCGGAACCCGCGAACCGAACCCAGGACCACCCGCTTATCGGGTCAAGATTTTTCCATTCTAGTCTTCTAAATGAAAAAAAAAAGTTTTTTTTCATATTCCATTAATTAAATTTTGCCAAACATTTCCCCGCGACAATTTACCGTGAGAAAAAATCCATGCTATATTGTTTATTTTTATTTAAAAATTTTATATATAATTGTTTTTAAATTTTAGAATTTAGTCTACTCGACAAAACGTCCACGGTTGCGCTGTATACGACTCTCCCTGAATACTGGATACCTTCAATTGTCCTCTCAGCGATGCGTAAAACAGTTCTCTATCCTACAAAATAAACTTTCCATTTCTCACCTCGCTCACAGTTTTGCGTCTTATTTAACAACAATATTCATTCGCTACACTTCTTAGACTAGTATGAAGATTCATAGAAGTCTGTTGGTTCTTACTTAAGTTTCTCATATGAATAGACAGTATGTTTGATGTTTAGTGTTTCAAGAATAAAAAATATTTAGTCACTGTACAGTATTATTAATTGCAATATATATTTCTGCTGGACATAAGTTCAATCTTATATCAATCATTTATAGTTCTCTCTTATTCTTCATTTTTTAATCGTGAGGTCGTGCAAACTTTTGTTTCAGTATTATTTCACTCACAATTCACTCCCTCACTACAATATTTGCTCTTCATCACATAGTGGTAGAACCTAAACACAAGTGCTTATAAACTTAAGAACTAGGTATAATGTATTATACGGCACATTAAATATGAAGAATCTGACTTTTTTGGGCAGTGAATATGTCAGAAAATATTATTTAGTTTTTTCTGCAACATTATTTACGTGTGATACGCTGCGTCACAAATGCATAAAGCTTGTTAATACTTTTTGTATTAAATTTTATATTAAGTTCATCATTTCTCAGTCTAAGCAAGAACCCAATATACAAAGTCTTATCGTTGAAAGTTTTTATTGCATAAAGCTAGTAGTCATAAAAATGTGATGATATACTTATACAAGTGATTCAAATCTATAAAGGAAAAACATCCATATGCGATAAGAAAATAAACTTTTACAGAAACTTCAGAAACTATTGTAATTTTATTCAAAATATTTGTATGAGTGGATTTAGTTGACTGGTCAAAACGTCAGACTGTAATATTGGGTTTAATTAGAAAACGTAATGATTTGGACCAATAAAACTACTGAGACCTTTAATTGCAATCGGTGCTCTGTGTTATCTCTTTTTGACACAACTAATATATTATTTGAAAACGATTTCAAGTGGTTAACTTTAAGATGTTCCATGTTTATGACTGCTCTTTCATTGTCAACTTCTTTGTAAATATTAATCGAAGGATGAAGTGCAGTGACGAAGGTCTCATTTAATTTTATTATAAATGAACATTTGATTAGTATATTATTTGAAAGTACGAAAATCTATTTTATGATAAAATTTATAGTAAACTTCTTTGTGGAAGATTCTTGAACATTTATGTACACGTTACCAACGAATAAAAATTTAATATTTATTTGTTCCGCAATGCCACGAATCCTACTTAACCTTGTAAAATAAGTATCCTAAAATTGCCTACAAAACAATGGAACATTATTACACGTTGCTGCCCCATTTTAGAGTTCAGAGTTTGAGACCATTTCAATCTCGTTGGATTCTACGGATTTTGGTTATTACGCGGTTGTTTAGTCATTCTTGCGAGAAGTAATGTACATAACGTAATTTTATAATTATTTTTGTGGTTAAAGTACTGGAAATGGCGATCCTTCAGATACAAATAAGAAACGTTCCGTGTTAAAATTATATAGGAGCTGGTTCTCCTTATTTTTATAAGTTCTACAATTATTGAGCAGAACTACCGTTCGATGAGGCACAATTCCATTAGACGATACAAAACATAATTAAGATCATTAATAAGGAAAATAATTTGTATTATTCAAAATCGAACATCTTTATGCCATCCAACTGTACCAGACACAACTACAAACTGCTTCCTAAATGCCAACCTCAAATTCCATACCCGAATTCTTGTAGCCGAAGCTGAAACCGTCAAATTGATCGTATATAAAAACAACAATTTTAAAAAAGAAAATTAATATTTTATCCCTCAATGGAACAGCTACTCTAATAGACCTTGCAAAATGACTGATTTGTTTTGGGAAACTGGTTCGTAAAACTGTGGTATGACGCAAATTTGCATGCTCGAAGTATATCTGGTAACGAGTAGGAAGGACAGTCTACGTTAAGAAATCTCTTGTTACGTCTAAAGCTGAAATGCACGTTCTACAGCTACAACAATATGCGGACACCGGTCTCCAAAGTGAATTAAAGCACCAACTACGACTATAGCGTTATTCCGAGTCATAACATTTTGTTCTGTTCACCGAAAGCTGAATGATAAGATGGTGGGGATTGAACCACGACTGTGTTATGGCATCTTTCTTTACGAGATACTAAATTCGCATAGAAACACGTCATCTGATGAATTCTGAAAATTATTTATGTTCAGAAAGTATTATAAACATTTCCAGAATATCCCAACAAGCTGATTCTAGTTTTTATTGATGTTTTCTTTACTTAATTTCAAATTATGCAACTTTTAAAAGGACAATAATAATTAACTGTCGTTGAACTATGCTGTCTCATTATTCAATATTTTAAGAATCTCATGAGCATTAATAGAAACAAAACTAAACTAATGGCGTGTAGACAAAAGAAGTTTGATGCAAAGGAAATAAGACTAGGAAATGATCTTATGACGGAAGTAGATTAATTCTGCTATTTGAGTAAAATTTAAATCTAAAATTTACTATAGACAGTATAAGAAAATTCGATATAAAAAGACGAAAAGCATTAGTAAAGGAAACTTTCGTAGTAGACAAAAGTTATCTTAGATCTCATTTAAGTTTGGACATCAGGAATTCATTTCTAAAGGTGTGGATCGCGGAGCTGTATGGGATCGAAACTTGGAGTGCAGAATACTAAAGAAAAGAGTCATTTGAAGTGTGGTGTGACATGTGAATATTTTGCAAATAAAGCTGAAATAGTTATGTGGAGATAAAAATATTAGCACAGGATAGATTAGCATCGTTTCCTGGATCAAACAAGTCTGTGAATTGACAGTAACAACAAAAATAATTTACTCAAAGCGAATAATATCCTTACGTTCTTGGCTTCAAAATGAAATTAAAATTGTGACTGAAATGTTGGGCCCACAAACCTGAGACGATCCTCTTCATAATATATATTCCACTGACATTTACGACGTGAGCAGGCTCTCAGTTCTTCCAAAACAAACCTTATTTAGTTTTCTGAATTTTTACAACAATGTTACCGTTATTTGGTTGAACCTAAATTCTACAAATGATACTACAAACCACTGCTGTTTAATTTTACTAGCGATTATTCGATACAGATGTTAAATGTATTGTTGAAGTAGCTTCTAAGGTGAAACGTTTAATTTGCACTCATTATTATGATAGTCAAATTCTTATAGAAATTGTGATAATTAAATTAATTTACGCTTTATAAGAGAACGTGGGCTTTCCCGGTGTATATTATTCGTGAACAATTCTCGGGTTTTCAACCGGGTAAGTATAGAGTTTGAACACAACGTTTCCATGGCTTGCTCTGCCATCTTCTTCAGGTGAACTGAAGAGAATTGTTCATAATTTACGCTTTGTTTAACAGGAAGAAATTCTTTGTGTTCGGGGAATGTTTCGGAGAAAGCAACCACGACAGAGTTAGTTGGCCGGCAATCACTTTCATCACATCTGAAAGCTCGAGTTTTAGAAAGGCCACTTCTTGGAAGTCGTTTATGTTATTTGGCAACTTACGTAACGGATTTGCAAGCTTTATGATCGTCACATAATTTGGCATCGTATTTCTCGAATAGTTTTGTTTGAAGGATGGCGTCTATTGCAACGTTTCTTCAGCATGACATACACAGCCATTACACGGTAAAACCCACTGAAAATATAGACCTCAGAAACAATTATCTATGACGGGAGCCACGTCGACACCTTTCCTTGACGTTTGTGGTGACTTTGGCTCAATGTCACAGCCATTCTTCCTCCGGACTTACGATCTCAGCAGTAGTAACAATTTTTGTTCATGATTCTTGTTCAAATTACAATAGTGCAATATGGAAGAATACGAGTCGCAGTGGAAGTGGAGTTACCGATTACTTTTGTATGGCCCTTTGAACATGCGGTATATATGGGCTAAAAAAGTGAAAGTATATAGTAGCGAAAGCTGTTTGTCTAAAGGGCGTCACAAAAAGGGAAAAATTCAAGCAGAAGATCAGGTGTCATGTCACGCGGCCAAAAGATAAATATCGGAAAATGATATCTCGCACAAAAACTGCTGGTGTTTCACTCGCAATAACCTTTTTTTAGAATTAAGGAAATATATAATAATCACTTCATGTAAGATCTTGTATTTCACCAAACAGTCTGTGCGTCAGACAATAATAAATACTTATTGCCAGAATAATTTAGCAACAACATAATAATACCCATACCGAAGACCGCTGGCACTGACAGACGCGAACAGAACAGAACTATTAACCAAAATAGTCTATAGGATGATGGAACGACAAATAAATTGCGAGTTAGGAGATCAGTTTGGTTTTGTAGGGAGGGACAAGAGAAGTAATATTGTCTTTTAAAATTAGATGCAAAGTCAGTAAGAAAAAACAGACCTACGTTCAGGGTATTTGTAGATTTAGAAAAGGCTTTTGATAATGAAAATTGGAACACACAACTAGGGATTTTGAAAAAGGACACGAATAAAATATCGAGAACGAAGATTTACCCATAACCTCTATAGAAGGCAGTATGCAGTAATTAGAATTAAAGGGCCAGAAAAAAAAGGGGAAATCAAGAAAAGAGTAAGACAAGGATACAGTCTGTAACCTAAATATTTTAGTGTTTGTTTCCAGAGACAGTGTAGATTTTACCTGCAGAAGGGGCTTCAATTTTTGTATTGTTGTTGTTGCGCCTAATTTATTTGAATTTTTGAATGAACAAAAGGTTCAGCAAGAACATTATGGCTGGTGACAGGCAGGTAAGAAAAGTTTTTCTCTGCGCCAGATTGCCGGACGGGGAACATGCGCGTCTTCGGATTTATAATACTAAGCTTGTTTTGCTGAAGGAACAGTCAACCTTCAAAATTTCCGAAGGACACTGTTCCCTGTATCGCGGAAAATTTCCCGCGCTGGACGAAGGACTCACGAGTATTGGCGGAACAAACATCACGTGGGATAGCGTTTTCACTTGGAGAAGGGATATACGCGTTTAGCTGGGAGGCCGGAAGATGGAAAAATATGCAGAATGGTTCTTAAAGAATTTTCCCTTTCTACCTCCTCGCCCTCTCAATTTCAAGACTTTGAAGTGGAAGGGAGCAGAGTTGATCATTACGTGAAATGGAGGAGGAAGCTGGAGAGTGCAACAATAGTTGAAAGTGTGGTGTGAATTATTACTCTTAGTGAGAAGGTATTGAGAACAAGGAAGTCTAGAGGAAAGAAGGAGGAAAACTGGTGTTTCCTCATTCACCTGTACAAGGTTCATCCCACTTTCAGCCGGCGGAGAAAAAATCTACAGTTCCACCCGAACAAAGCTCCGGTTGCCTAGTAACCACATCAAGACACAAATGAAGATATTTAAAATCGTCCCCTTTAATTAATTTTGTTTTTAATAGCACGCAGGACCCTTTTTAAGTGATTTATTTTTATAAATAAAACTGTTATAATATATCTTAAAGCGCAAATAATTTAAATAATACCCCATAATCATTTACACCGTCTTATCTTCCAACGAGATATTTTATGTAAGCTGCCTATCGAAGTAGATACTTTGATACTGTATTTAGATATTTGGGTATGCCATGGTTATCGAGTTGTAGATCTGGTAATAAAATTGTAGTCTTTAGAGTAAATGGAACTACTGTCACTTTCGAGGGCTCACTTTCATTCTTCATTCATTGTTCCATATTTTGATATCGTCTATCCATAAGTTTGTTCTGTGCTGCAAAAAGTATCAACTTTGAAGGTGGTGCCTAGTGTAAGCTACCCGGATGCAGTCATCTTGGAGGTTGATAAGGGGGCAATACAAGGAAAACTGGTATTTCATTTGCAAAACTCGTCCCAGGAAGTGTTAATTGAAATTATTTACTAGAAAAATATGCTGAGTGGGATGGTTTCAGAGAAACGGTTGCTCAGAGCTGGGAATAATTAAAAACAGTAGTATGTTATTCCTTCCCTAATTATTTTGTTACTTTAGATGAAATAAGCCATAGCGACGACCGATAGTGCTACGACCATGAAATTGGGAAACTCAAAGTAAAAGTAAGAAAATCTTACAATAGAAGGAAATTACCGTATTTAGCTGTAGTAAAAACGTTCTGCCTATACACTCCTATGTATGAACAACGGGCTGCGGCTTGTATTCAGAATTTAAAAAATTAGTAAATACTCTTTGGTTTAGAACAGTTAACTAGAACAGAGCATTATTATCTATGTTTACTAGCTATTGCATTCGAACTTTATTAAAATAATTTGTTCATTCATCATTACTTGATACTTTATCAATCTTAATTCCGTTGTTATATGATTCGCAGAAGTATAGAAAAATATTGTCAACAAATGCTCTAGAATTTTTTCTAAAGCCTGTCACGGGGTTTTAGGAATGTATAACTGCCACATTTCGCCGAATGAAGCTACTATAATGGAATTCAGGAAAAATATATTTAATCCCACAAATGCCTGAAAATTCTGGTAGGGTTTAATCTTCTAGCCGTATTTAGGCGTGTATAGGCCAGTTGCGTTGACTTGAATTCCACGCACCTTTTATCTATTTACACAATGTCCATTCTTTATTGAATTACTAGAAATTAGGTTGTGTAGAATGTAATTGGTAAATTGTAGGTGAGCCTTCAGGAATGGAGGGGTGTTGAATCAGGCCTCGGGACGTCGACTCGAACTAGCTCAGTGGTAGAGTACCCACCTGGACAGCGAGAGATCCTGCTTTCGAGTATTGGGTTTGGTTGACATTTTTACATTCTTGTCTTTCTTCTTTATTACAAAGTGACCACTATTAATTTTTTTCCAAGTCAGTCTGAAGAATCCGTGAAATATTAATGTTCATAATTTCACCATAAACCAAACAATCGTTGGCAAACAGTTTAAGATGTATTTCTTTACCCATTGTTGGGTGATGTATCAGTACATCACAGAGTTCGCGTCAAAATTAGACCAGGACTCCCGCAGAAGTGAACAATCTTTCTAAAGTTCATGAAATCTTATTGTTCACTCATGATCTCCACTCTTACAGACCAATCTTAAAAACCGAGGAAAATTTGAAGTTGGGACAAAGTATTAATGTTTAAACATCATTAACTTTGATTGGATAGGATCGGGCTCCACCACCGGCCTGAATAAAATATTTACCCATCGTCTCTGCTAGGTGCCATTCACCCCACTCCACCGTTGTTTTGGGGAAAATACCATGTTCACTAACAACCCGATGCCACCGATTCTCAAAGACTTGATAAAAATCCAATCCATGTCAACTTGTCGGGTTTTATTACCCCTTTGTCTGAAACCTTCAACTTCCCTCATGCCGTTTGCCTTGATTCCATACCACCAAATTCCACTTGTAACTGTGTTTTACACATTACAAAAATACTATGTTTATACAATGTATTGTACTCTATACATCAGTGAAATACAGCTGATTATTTATTATTGGTAGTTTAAAAAAGTGAATACATTAAGATATTCGCACTTACTTTCATTATGCCTAAACATTAAACTTATATTTGGCCTATTATTATGCGTACGCGAATAAATATACACACGCCAATGTTCAAATAGTTTAGAAAATGAAGAAAACATTTATTGCGCATTTAAATGTATCTCTCAAAATGATATTTCAAGAATTTTTGATACCTTTGATTGTGGATCGATGGATTTACAATGCAGGTTTTGCTATAATGTTCAAACCTAAAAATTTAATGAATTACGGCTGATTTTTGGTCAAACGCAGGAAATATAGATCATTTAGGTAAGAGATTTTTATTGGTTTATAGACGAAAAAAGTAATTCGTCATTTGCTTCTCGTAAATAATAAACAATCAGCAGATCAGTTACTATCTCTAAAGCCATATTTATGAGGATGGGTTAATGTGGCTATTTTTATTAATCTGTTATCGATGGAGTATTGTTCGTAAATCTAAAACAGTTAAAAGTTTAAAAATGCTTCTGACATTACGTAAAAGTCATAAAAACGCTATAAAGATTTGTAACGCGTGAGTACCGTACTGTTCAGCTTTATGACCGTGGTCTGAATGGTTTTATGGAAAACTGGTTTAAAGGATAAATTTCTGCAAATTGAATGTTTGTAGAGTTTAATATAATGGAGACGTTGCCTACTATCTCATTTTTAACCGTGATCTTAATAATATAACGTCAATTAATTAAATAAATAATTATTAAGTGTGCTACGATAGTGAAGTTATAAATTGTCTTTATGACCTTGATTTTAAATTAAATATTAATAAAATCGTTCCCTAATAACGATAAGAACAAAGGTAATTGTATTTAAACATTAATTAGGCCCATAGTAACTGATGGGGCAGAGTCATGAACCCTTACTAATAAAGATATGGATATTTTACGAAGGTTTACAAGTAAATTAATTAGAAGAATATATGGACAAGGTAAAAGATGTAGAATAAGACATAACGAAGAGAAGCACTAGACTCAGAAGACCCAATTGGGTTTATAAAATCACGTAGAATCTCGTGGATAGGACATATACAGAGGATGGGACCCTAAAGAGGTGTATAAACGAAAATATATGGTACTGAGAAAAAGGGAAAACCACGGAAACGATGGAGCCAAGATGTGTTAGAAGACTTGAAGAGAATGAAGAAAAGCAGATGGTGGGAGAGGAAGAAAGAGGGGAGGTAGATTGTGAAGGCAGCCCAAGCCTACATCGAGTTGTAGAGCTTTGGAAGTAGAAGAATTTGCTTTATAAAATATACATTTCATTATCAAAGCACTCTAAAGCATAGCGGTTTCATTCATATAAATTTGAAAGAAACCTTTTTTAATCATAAGTAAAATGTATGATTTAATCTGGCTTAATTTGAAATAATCTGGCTATTTCTGACTTTTCGCTTATTTATAGAATTTTATTATTACCATTTTTTTAATCCTTGACTGTGGTGTTCACATGAAGGTCTCTTAATAATATACTATATATTTTAACATAACACAAATATCAGAAATATATAGTAATCTCAAAGTTATTTTGAATTATTCACGAGTAAACTACAATGCCAATAAGTATCTTTTAAATACGAAGTTTCCCTTCCCTGTAATTAAACACGATAAACTAAGAACTTGAAGCTCAGGGATGGTTACTCCTCTACTTTTATGCATCATGGATGCTTGATGAAGGGTAAAAAATAAATTAATTATGTTTTATTTATTTATTTAGAATTATCTTATTGTCCCATAGATATACAATTTATACAACAAAGGTTTAAAGGAATGATTCAAAACAATTCTCTTTGAATATAAACCATGCATAACTATGGGGAACAATTAAATAAATATTATATCCTATTTCCCTTTAATTTCGGAAGTATACGTCTATAAATAAATACACGACCTATGTAATCTTAATAGCAGCCAAATTACCTTGACTAATGGGCCCCTGACTGTAGTTTAAGTATCCTACCCGGTGATTCACCTAAAAGTGAGGCAGGGAAATCCTTAGAGAAACTTGCATTATGTAGGTCGGGTATTTGGTATTCCTCCCACGCCCTTCCCATGACGGGAGGACTGGATTGTTGTGGAGATGCAACAAACACCTTGTCTCAATCAAACTGGGGGGGGCAGTTGGTCCGATGGGAACAGAGACCGTTTGTCTAATATATGTGACCCCGAAACATGTACCCCTCAAACTGATCAAGGTCTTTTCTCATTTTGTTGGAGACTTAATTTAAATTCTTGGCCAAGTTCCAAAGAGATAGGGAGAAAACAAGTTGGAGGTAGTCAATACTTCTGGGAAACCCAGAGGGACACAAGGAAGTGTAAGAAACCCGCTCCTTAATATATACTCCCAGTCTGTTATAGTCTTTGCCAAAAGTCTTTCTTATAAATGTCGTGAATTTTTTGGTTTATAACGCTAATATTCAAAAGATCGATGGAAACCTTCTTTGGGTTTATTTCAATTTCTTCTCTCCCCCCGCCCCTCCGCACCCTCCCCTCCCGCTTTGAAAACGTTCCTTGACAATTACCTGCTCTAAGACTTCTGGTGTAGGCTGTCATAAGGGACAAACATGAAATCTGATTGCTATGTTTGTAGTTCATAGAAAGTTTGTTGATTTTTTTGAAGATTTAAGTGCCTTCCTTCCTCCCTTTCAGACTAAAAATAGAGATGTAGAACTTTGACAGGCTATTATCCATTTACAACTATGTAATTAAATTACTGTTTATAATTACTTAAATAAAATTTTACGCTACTGTTTAATTCGTTAAGAATAATGCAAAATGCTTTATGACTCACAATACAAATGAACGAGAAATAAGACTCGGGCGCCCAAGACGAATTTTAATTACAGAATAAACCAAGTTGCTTATCTGCCGCGACATTCCGAATAAACAAAAAATATCAGTATTTAAATAAAATCTTATTTTACACTATGTAATCATTATCAATTAAACCATTAGTTTATAAACATTAAAACGTTTTATAAGTCGTAATGCAGATTGATTGTGTAAGGACCAGGGCCGCACACACTCAATTTTATTTTTCGTAGATATGTATATATACACATTTTTTCACTATGATATGGTTGAGGTATCTTCTCTTTATAAACATAATTGGCTGTTTCAGTGAATTTTTTTGACTGTAAGCGTCGCATAAAAATCTCGAGCAAAAGTTGTACACGTGTTCCTTGCGACCCGGAAATAAACATTGTAGGAGTAAGACACTACTAGCACACCTTGAAATTTAAAACGTGCATAAACGGTAGATATTTTCATGTGAATAAATGTTTTTCACGGATAGTGAGATTGTAAAAAATAGAGACACAATCATTTTTTTCGGACTAATTTATAGTTACAGTGCTCATTTGGTGTATTTTAGTGTTCATGGGTATCGCTGGGCACGCAGCTAATTATTAATATATGGGAATAAGGTATCCGCATCCGTGAGGATGCAGCCTTGACACAAGTGAAAGTCATTCGTTGTAGCGTTTTAATTATTCAGAATTATCAGATGTTTGGTGAAATTTTCTTTAGCTCCTATCGTTTGAGATGCACGTGAGATCCTTTGCCTTTGAGTCACGTTTTGACAAACCACGTTAAAGAAAATGTGCACTTCTAGCACCGAAACGTTTTCCTTTTAAATGGTATTAAAAATTAAAGCCTGAATTAGGTAAAAAATACTTTATTTCAATGTTAATTATTACAGAATCAGGCGTAAAATTAAATTATTCATAATACAACAGTGGCGAAAAGGCTTTGGTTTCGTGACTTCTTTAGATTTGTAATCACACTTTTTTAATGTATTAGACTTTTGACACATTCGTTAATTGAAAGATTGAGCAAATCTAATTGAAACATTTTCGACGCCTCTGAATATATAATTGTAAATACTGAAACACAATCCACATTAATGCTTCGTAATATTTCTGTGTAAAATAATGACGCTGAAATATTGGTCGGTTTCACGTACTCCTATTCAACAGAAAGTCGGCTAATTAATTAACCCTGAAAATTTACGTAATATTGTATAATGTTTTAATTACTTCCTGTTTATATATCAGGCAACAGATGAAGACAGAGAAGGCAGTCAATAGTCAAGTAATTCGTGGTTCTATGGGAATTTAAATAATTAGGAAGCAATTACGGAAAGCTCAAATTGATTTTATACGCTGTCGTTTAGCATTCGTAACTTGCAAAATTGTATGTCTTTCCCAGTTTTTAAAACATTGTCAAGCTTTTAGATTTAAAAAAAATGAAGAGAAAAATAGTGATAATCTACTTTGGTCGAGTTTCGCACAATATTATTCCGAGAAGTGATGATGGATTACATATTCTCTGGATGTGCACCAACATCGGTCTAACTTTCCGGAAAAATAAATTGCACTTCAAGGACTAACAATAAGAAGCGGTTTGACATTTACAGTATACGGATGTGATAGATACATTGAAAGCGGCTGGTGTCTGATCTTAAGGACGCCATATATAACATGTTGTCCGATTGTGGAAGCAATTGTTCGGTTACTGAAGAAGAGTAATGCCAAGCGTTACTTTCATACGACTGTATGGATTGTCTGGTCGACGTATTGCATAATAATGCCAGTAATGTTTGCTGCAAATAATAAATAGCGTTGGTGTCAGCTCCTTAGTAGCTTGGCAAATTGTGTAAAAGGTTAACAATTAAACATGAAAATGTTGCCTATATATAAAAAGTAAAATAGATTACTCGGTCGAGGAACCGGTGCCGATATGGACGAACTGAAATAAAGCAAAAGTAGATATATTAGAATTATAGGAAAGCATTCTACAACAGGGGAAGCTTTTCCGTTTAAAGCTGATGAAGTAGTATTGCTGAAACGAACTGCAAGTTATACGTTTCGAGCCGCGTTAAATGTCCACTGAATATTAACTGTAATTCACAACCCAAAAAAAAGAGGGAGGACGTCATTGACTAGGAGAATTTTGAGCTGATGAATACAATGCAGCGAGGTATACGGGATTAGTGAGGTTTAGAACAGATAGTACAGTAGAGATTCGTTCACACTTCGCCAGGCTCCAGAGGTGTGGCATTTAGTCGTTTTTTATTTGGCTACCTGAGGGTCACCTACGTAACAGTAAACCGAAAGCAGCCGCAAGCCTATGAAGTTGAATTCTCACGAGCTGTCTATATATGTTTTGACAGTCTGTTAGAACTGTTCCATGGTTCAAGGTGACGTTGAACTTCACTGCAGCATATTAATATAGCCAGAGCCTCAGTGAACGGAAATTCAGTTTTGTAAGCTGCTATTTTCAGCATAATTTTTATTTAATAAACCAGTAAAAAGTTTCAAGTACGTCTAGACAGTTTCTGAAAGTGACGATACTTATATGTAAATTTAATCCGAACAATTTATATCCATATAATTAAAAGTGAAGGTTGGCTTAGTCACGGAATAACACGATTGCAGCAAGCGACGCTCACCTGTGTTGTCGGCGGGACCTGGCGAAGAACTGAGGAAGTAGCGCAGGTCGGGGAATCACGACAGCAAGTCTGCATGACGCTATATCATGACTTTCACTCAGGTCTCGCCCCTCCAACACACAGCTTCCTCCAAGTCCACCTCACTTCTCGGTATCAGAGAATTTTCCTTGATCAATCATACTGGTGACGTCGTATGGCGTGGGGCTCGAGTCCTTCCTAATGGACGTTGTATTTCATTGGAGTGCTGGAGATAAAACCAATCTTCCACTAAAACTGTTCCACTTTATGACGGCCGCGAGACTTCCTGGCACTCAACCCAGCATTCGGTTTTTTATGCACGTAAATTAAATGAAAGCAAACGGAAACTTGCGGACGGAATTTCTGTGAGATAATCGGAAGGACGTTCTTAGATAAGCAGTTCATAAAATCCATATCGGTGTTTCCCAACGTGAGTTCCATGCCCCTACACTGTGGCCACTTGGTTGTTAAGAGGTGCGGGAATTCGAAAATGAGCTCGTCTATAACCAGCTGCATCATATTTACATATAAAATTCCGTTGTGCGTGTGCTCGTAATACTTCTCATAAACTGTTTATGATGAAATCTATTTTTGTTGAAGTTATGGAGTCAGCTTAGTTGGATTCATATAAACTGTTTTTTCTATAATACATTAGTTTGTAGTAATTTTTTTTTAATAATTTGAACATCAATGCTTGCTGCAGAGATACGACATTAGTTTACATCTGTATCAATTTCCTCTATTCTTAAGGGTGAGATGGCCATAGTGATGCAAACTGTGGATGCCATAGCAATCCTTCAATACAGTACATAATTTCATCTAAGTTTCTGAATTTTTATACATAGTACATTCACTTGAATATTATTTATTTATAAAACATAGCAATTATAAATTCAGATATTATTTTGTCTTATGGTTACGTACTACGTGTATTGACTGCGCTACGTAAGCTATGTGATGAATTTCAAATAATGGCGCTCCCTTTTCAATGTTAATATTATCATTATTATTATTATTTTTTATTCTGAATATCTCAATTCTAAAAAAAGGTTGGCTATTTGAATTATTTTTTTTGTCATTTTACTTTCTAACATTTTTATATTTTTATTATTAGAGGGTATTAAGATAATCGAAAAAATTTAAGAGCTGTGAAAGTAGTTCTAAAGCACGAGTTAGACTTTTCTAGAAAGTTTTAGAAAATAATTTTTGCAAGATACTAGAAAATTCCAATGTCCCAGCCAGAAGGATTTTAATTTATTTATTACCCCGCCTACGCTCTAAATTATATTTATGAAATGATATTATATAAATACTACGCTCTTTTATTAAAAACATTTACAAAAATACGAACTTTTGTTTTCTTACAATATTCTATTTTTATTACAATTTTATTTTAAGCCTTTAATAATTTAGAACAACATTTTTAAATGATATGCAAAAATGAAATTGGTCAACAGTTTAAAATATCGATAAAAAAGAACATAAAGAATGTATAAATACTAATTTCCTATCATTCTTTTATAATTGAAAATTAGAGTACTTGTTTTTAATGTTTTTAACTGTAGAAATCCTACTAAAAACCAAATTTTATACTTATTGTCACATTTATAAGGGTCCAAATAGATAAATGCTATAAATGTGACCTGAATATGTTAAACAAAATCGGGTTCCAAATTGCTTATTGCCGAAGATCATTGTTTAATGTAAACAATTTTACTTATGTATACTTTCTATTTTCTTCACTCGGTTATCTAACAGAAAAGTTTTAACCCAACCAAAAGTTATTAATATTTGCAAATAGAATGAATTGCAAAAGAAAAAATCCTTCTGCTTTATACAGTAATGAATATTGTCATACCTGCTATTTTCTTCTTTCTACCAAATCATTTTTATCACGGAGAAAGTTTCAGTTTACAATATTTCACCAACTTCTACTTTCAACTTAGAAATAATCAATAATTTTCGCGATTTTGTTGGAAAAAAATCTGAAAATTTATGACTGCCCTTGGCATAAATTGTTTTCTTCCATAGTTAGCGAAATTATTTGTTGAATACAAATATTTATTTGTAAACTACATAAAGCAGAAATAACGTTACATAGCCGTGTATGGGACAAAAACACTTGGTAACCATGAATGACGAAAGAAGCCATGTCGCAAATTCTGGGAGAACAGTTTGAGGGAAAATTCCACATTTTAAATCCTAATGATTGTAACAATGCTAAACTATCAACTTCAAGTTTAGGGTAAAAAATTAATGTTACTATTTAATATTAGTAAGATTAATTATAAAATGGAGCAGAATAATATAAAATTTGTCAATACACGTAGTACGAAACAAGGTAAAATAAAAGTTACATTATTTTTAAAATTAACGTAATAGTAATTATAAATTCAGGCAAGTTTCTGAAATGTTATACTGTGCAGATTTCCTTAATGTTAAACAGGACAGTTTATTTTTGCAATATTTGCATTATTATAATTCGGGATTTGCACCCGAGGTGTGTCCGCAAAGATCACGGTTGCGGGGCGAAAGGGGCAAGGGGCTTGGTAAGGGGTCTCAAAAATGTTAATATGGAGTTAAATTTACATTGGTTAATATTGGATTGAATACCACAACAACAAAGATTGGTCTCCATGCTATCCTATCTTGCGCAAGCCTCATAACTAACACATCTCACATCCTCCCTAATCTAATTAGCATATTCCATTCTTTGCCTCCCTCTTCTGTTCTTACCTCACACACTTCGCTCTAATGCTAATTTTACAAGACCCTCATGTCTTAAAACGTGACCTATCCCTTTTCTTGGTCAACGTCCTCCATATTGTTCCCTCTTCCCCCATTCTGTTTAAAACTTCCTCATTAGTGATTCTATCCACCCATCTGATTTTCAGCATTCTCCTATAGTACCACATTTCAAAGGTATCTATTCTTTTCCTTTCCGCAACTCCTATCATCCATGTTTCGCACCCATATAACGCCACGCTCCATACCAACATTTTAGCAACGATTTCCTTATATTCAAAATTATATCTTTTTCGCGAAAGCCTTTCTTGCCCTGGCTATCCTAGTCTTTATGTCTACTATACTACTATCCCTAGTTATTATGATTCCCAAGTAGTACAATTTCTTAGCTTCCGTTAAAATATCCCTGCCAATCTAACACCCTTTGTTATTCCAATGTTTCCCAAACTACACTCCAATACCTTGCTTTTCCCTCTATTAATCCTCATATTGAAATCTTTCTCCAGGACCCCGTTCATTTGATTTTTTATGGTTTCCAAGTCTTCTTCTGACTCCCCTAATACTACAATATCATCGGCAAAGCGTAGGGTTTTTATTTCTTCCCCTTGCAGTATGATTCCTTTGCTACATTCCGTTTTATCTTTCTTTATCATTTGTTCTATTTCGCCTATAACCGTCACTGGACACAGTACGGGAAGAAAAATTTTCTCTTATTTGATCTGTAATGTTTAATTCATATATATTTGCATCCTTTTAAACGTGACTAGTAATTTAATAATTTAATTCAATACAAACTAAAAAATATAAATTTCACTTTACAATAATAGGTTGAGATTTTGTTTATCCGTAGTTAATCACAGGAGAAATTTAATTACATTAGTTTTTACCTGAAGTGGTCCAAAAAGTACGGACGAATCTTCGTTTGTATAAAATAAATAATTTTTTGGTCTGTATATTGGTCGTTATTTTAATTAAATTCCAATCTTTTTAATAACCAGGTGGTGAGTGATACTTATTTAAGCAAAGTAATTTATTTCTTCAAAAACAATATGTCACTTGGTGTCTGCTTTTCAATAAAGGATAAAGTAGAAAATTAACCTCAATTACTCTGGGTGGTATCAGGTAGTCTACTACCGTGGGAAGATAAAGTTGTCCATATATAGTTTTATCATTTCATAAAACATAGTACCTAAGTTATAAATGATAAATTTAAGCATACTGCTGTCGGAATAATAAACGTCGATGGTAATTTATTATTGTTTTATATCAACAGGTCGCATAGATACAGAACAATTTACGAGTAATCTGAAATAATCGTGGAAACAATTTTCAGAAATGTGGATCATCCATACGCAACTCCCAGTCTCCTTCTTGACTTTACTATGACACCGGCTTTCAAAAACTTTGCTACACAATTTTTCCCAAAGAACTAATACGTTGAAATACTCCGAGTTTCCATCAACATCCGAAAATCTAGGGAAGTTGTATCTCTGTTTGTACCCTAAGAAAAATGACTAATCCATCCATTCCGCTTTAATGAATATAACAGGGTTATGTCTGATAATTTTCAGATCGTTAATTTCCATAGCCATTTATCAAGTTGCCACCACAGAAATTTGGGCAACAGTGAAAATCAGTTTAATGAACGATAAAAGCCAAATCGTAAAAGATATAGCCTCACAGAACCAAAAATATACTAATAACAGTAATCTGACGTTCTCAAGATTCTTAGAACGCGACTATATCCTCAATAAAGAGAATGGTGTTTTACCCAATGACGAAATGACAATTGTTTGCGATATTGAATACAACGGCTTGTCTGAAAACCTGCATCAGGAATTTGCCCATTCTTTGGCCAGTCGACCCAACGGACGTTCAGTCTTCAGAAGGACAATTTGTTGTCCTTCAAAATGCAGACGGATCTAAGTATTAGGGTAGAAGGACGAGAGTTCAAGGCGCACAAGGTCATCCTCGCTGCTCGAAGTCCAGTTTTCGCAGCCATGATCCAGACGTTTTCCAGGATATGATGGAGTACATTTACCCACAGACAATGACATATCATATCCGCAGCAGCCAACAGATCCTTGGTCCTGTCCGACCAAGTAAGAACTAGTAAAATTAAAATTTATGTGTGAAGAAGGTCTTTGTAAGAAAATTTCCGTGGATAACGCTCTGAAAAACATTGCTTTAGCTGATCTTAATAACGCTTCTTTTCTTAAAGAACATGCCATCGATTTTCTCACGAAAAATCGTTCTGATATAATCCAAAGTTCAATTTGGGATGCTTTTAAAAGCGATCACCAATCTCTAGCGATGGAAATTTGTGAGAAGGTTTGCCTTTATTAAAAAAATATTAACTTTTAGAAGATCAGAATGGAAAAATGCCGACTGACCCGGGGAACGAACCTTGGACCTCCTGCTTACCTGGTTCAATCAAGCAATTTATCTCTCTTTGAATTGAAATCAATGCACCCGTTATTCACTAATTTCCTAGCTAAGATTGTGAAGGATGTGGTTATTAAATAGTAGGTAAGCCTAGCTTAGGTTTACAAGAATGAAGGAATGAAGCATCGGGTCCGGCAATCGACCTAGTTGGTTAGAGCAAAGGCCCGGAATAATTCTGGACATAAAATTGGGTATGAAAGAAAGAAAATTACTAGCTTTTCGGGTATATTTAATGTTAGTTTGCTTAGTTACTACTGATTGAATTATCTCTACAAGTTGTCTTATATCATACCATTACATTTATTGGATCATACAAATAAATCGGAAAATATTTTCAATAAGTATTTGAAATAAAAGTAGTATATATAAATTATTTAATATGTTTAGATATAAATTAAAGAAAATTACTGAATTTGGACATCAAACAACTAAACTGGCTTATAAATATATACTGAAGTAATTTGAGTGATTATATTAGGAATAGGATTAGTGACTTACAGAAGTAATGAGTAATAACTATAGCATATTGAAAAATTGTTTCCTAAACATAACACATTGTAAATGATGGGGGGGGGTATTTATTATTTAAAGAATTTAATAATTAAGGTTTAATATGTACATTAATTAATTGAAAGCACGATAGTTTTAAAATGGGTCTGGCGAGAATATAACATGTACAAATATAAGGAATAAAAAGGGGATGATATTAAAGTTCTCAGGGGTAATTATTGTTTGGATGACCACGTGTAGCAGATATTCCGTTCGTTGACAACCCCGTGATGTTTTCATATGCGTCTTGATGCAGATGCCACTGGAACTTCCTTGTTGTGGAACCCTGAAGCGGCCGGTAGACAATAGCACAAAGCCGCGCGGCCGGAATTGAGGAAAACTCCTGTTTTTCTCTCCTTCTTCCCTCGTTGTTAACGCCTTCTCTCTCAGCTGCCTCCACGATCGCACGATCTTTGTGGCCAATTCACTTCATCAATAACTATACCCTCAAATCGTTCATGCAGAATATCCATCCTGGCGTCCTCTGTGTGTCACGTAGTGCCGTTCTGCTGGAAAACCACGTTTAAATTAGGCCAATAGAAATCGGTTATCATCGTTCGGTAGCGCTCGCCATTGACGGTGATGGCCTCACCAACGCCAGTTATGCAGCCGGCCCATAGCTCGCACCAATCAGTATGTTTTTGTGGATGCATTGCCACCTGGTGAACCTGGTGTGAGTTGGATGAATAGCTATGTTAACGAGCACAATTGCCGTACATGGGATGACGCCAAAACTCCTCGTCGCTAAAGATGATCTCTTACAAACGCTCCGAAGCTCAGTCAGGGAGCTAACGGCGTTGTCTATGGTCATAAACTTTGAGCTCCCGGGTCAGTTGGATCTTGTACGGGTGTAGGCCCAGGTCCCAACACAGACTTCAACTTGGCAAAGTTTGAGTGTCACGGCTTCTCCTGCTCTTTCGCAATTCCTCGCCGCGCGCACACTTTCACGGGCCTTTGTTTACCAAACCGGTTGTCTTGAATTTGGCCACCAATCAGCCAATCAGCCAACCACTGTACGTCAAAGTTTGGTGCAATATTTACACTGACGAATACTAATTTTGATAATAAATGTTTATTACTTGGACGTGCTGTTCAATCGTGTAACTTGCAAAGGTAATTTGGCACCAGTGACAAAATAATAAACAACAGATTAGACTGACGTCACCAAAACAGCGTAGGCGCCGCCACAGGCGGCCAACATCGACCCACCCCAATTGAAAAATCGTGTAAAATTATGCTTCATAACACAACACTGTTCTTTATAAAGCAACAGTAAGTATCCATTAATTGGCTTAATTAACACAGTGATAGAAGAATAGGCAGTAAGACTAAAGCAATGACTGTTCAGATGTGTTACTCCTGCTTCTTCGGTTCGATACATCTGACATAACTATTTAACGAATCCATGTAATCAGTAGACTGATGAGGGAAAAAACGTGTTCATATATTTTCTTCATACCTGTAGCCTTGCCCCTCTTTGGTTATTTATAAAGGTTTCGGTAACAGTCCATTTATTTTGGTTACCCTTTCACCATAAAATTTGGATGCTCCGTACTGCGTCAAATTACTTGTTCTTTCTTTCATCATGAATTATTTGAATGGAAATACTTAAATGAAAACGTATCTTAAATTACAGTTTAACTTTATAATTCATATATTAATTTCTCGCCGCTTTACTAATTCAGATCCTATACACGATTATGTCCCAGAAAAATAACATGACGTTATTTTCGTTGCTGAAGACAGAATACGTCTTCATGAGACGCTTTGGACAGACTATATAGATTATCGCTGTGTCAGGCGTGTTTACTTTCTCGTTTGCCCGAGGGTCATTGATGAAGATGAATGGATGACCAGATGCTATGTGGGGAACGGCCAGTTGATTAGAAGGGTTACACAGCTGTCGCTTGTCGATCGCAAAATTTCTGCTGTATTATAACGAATGAGTCATCTGGTCGAACACCTTTAATAAATAGAAGTTTTCATAATCAGTAATTTATTTCCGCTTCCAAAGAGTGGCCTTTTGCATTCCTGCACAAGCTTCCACTCCATTTCCGTGTGTTTTATACATTTAAACATTCCCTTCGTCGTATTAATTTTCCGATCAGACCTATAACGTGATTTTTCTTTTTGTCAAGTATGAGAAGCGTTAGTTACTAATAATTAGAAGAATTATTCTTCTCATCCGTTGCTCTTGTCTTCACGCCTCCAGGTCCAACGGTCCATCAAATACTAGGTACGAATCGTTAGAATTGCCAAATTCCGCGTCATTTATCGGCCAATAAGTGTAACATTTTTGTAACAAGATCTGGGGACAGTTTGTAATGGAAAAAATACTATAATGCAAGGATAAGTTGACATGAATCATCTTTGTTGAATGCCTTAAATTAATAATAGTTTTTCTGAATCCTTTTCCTACAATTGTAGTGGTAAAGAATCGATTTCTAGTAGTGTAATAGTGGACACATAATTAAGTTTTTTTTATTAGCAGAGTCTTTGAAATTCATCTCCTCATAGTCAAATAATCGCCAGGCTCAAATATCTGATGTATGAGTAGTGCTCATCATTATCATCATCGCAAAGTGGCGAGAACGCATTCTGTAATATTTACATAACTGAATAATTAGTTGAACTAAATCAAATTTTCGAACACTCACAAATACAAAATGAAGTACGATTTAAATACATGCAAGCCAAATTGTCGGTAATTCTAAAACTGAATGTCGTGATTTACAGAAACGTACGTGCGTCTTTATTATAGGGCAGCGCTAAGTAATATCCATAATTACGTCGAAAAACTATAACGCCATATGTCCATCTTCCGGCCACCTACAACAGATGTGTGGGATCTTCGACCCTATCCCATAGCAAGTAAAAACAAACTGGTACCTCTACGGATCTTGTTTAAACTAAAACACACAACGAATTAACTTGAAGGCCAACAGTTCAATAGGGCTACGGCGATTGGTAATAAAGAACAATATCGATAATACGATTTAAAACTTAGCCATATCATTGAACAACCAGAAACATTGTTAAATTGTTTAGCGATTGAAATTAGAATTTTACGATAAGCTTATAGCATTTTTTTGGCGAAATGGTAACTCTGTTAAAACATAAAATTTTATTTTTCCAAAACATTATTAATTTGAGAAACAGTAATTGTTAAATTTTTTTATAAAAAAATGTAGTTTATTGTTCTGATGAAGTGTTTGCATGTGCTTCTCCTCAATATGAAATAGTTTAATCACATTTATCTGATTTTATATGAACATTTGCCCATTACTTATGTCTCATTCAAGATATATAAATTTATTTTTCAATTGTTAAATGCCATTTATGAATTTTACAAACTAAATGTGAATTTACAAATAATAAAAAGTTACTACAACATAAAGAACCATTAAAGTACGAGGTCTTTCCCGGTGAATGGCATGTATAAATTCCTCTTGGGTTTCCAACCGGGTCAAATATTTTAACAGTGATGTTTCGATGGCTTGCTCTGCCATCATCTTCAGTCTTATTTATACATAAAGAACCATGCTTGCAATTATAAATTGTTTAGGTGTTTTGTGGAGATAAACATTTTACCATATCCTACACATTGTGAAGAAGTTTATATGAATATTTAAAAATGATTTATCTGCCACATGATGCATAATATTGGTTCATTATGATCTATTGTCTCTGGTCAGTTTACAGATCCAAAACAAAATTCAGTAGTTGTTTTATACTATACTCTAGATCTACACATCTCTTCTGGAACTAACTTTCAAGTTTTAATTATCTGCAGTCAACTCTGTTACAACTTTCTTTCTTAGAAATTATTTTTCTCATTCGAGTAATCAGGCTGGATATAAATTTGTAAAAAGTAAGAATAGCACAGTGCAAATTCTGCAATTGATTGATTTAGCTGAAACAAATTAATCAATTTTCATAATACAATTATAAAAGTTCATCTGCCAATGGCAAAAATCTTCAATCAGTACCCGAACTATAGTCTATCCCATCACTGGATTGGCCATGCTGTGTCAAATAATATGCCATTGCTTTGTCGACCGATGAGATTCCCAGATCTAACCCTGCTGATATTTTCCTATGAGGTTTTGTTAAATGGAAAGTGTTCTTGCTTCCATTTCCCTAGGACCAACAGCAACTGAAGTAGTGGATAACAGAAGTGCTCAAAACATAAACAAATGATATTCCATCATGAGTATGGCAGGAATGGGAACACCACATAGATATTTCCTGTGTCACTGGAGGAACACTCATAGAAAATCCATACAACCATAGTTTCACTGGAAATTTGATTTAAGAAATTGTTATTACAGCATTCATTCCTTTGGAACACTCTGTACTTAATATTGTAATATCTTGAGTAATGTCAATAATAATATAAAATAATGCTGGAGTGCACCAACTGACTCAATTTTAGGACTTCTGATATTCATCAAAATTGATGTCAGTAGTGTAGGCATGAAATCTATCAATTTTGTATAAACATATTGATAATATATATATATAAATGTTAACAAACACAGTCCTATCTAATATAGACAACATTACAAATTACCTCAAAATTAATAACCTTTAAGACAATGAAAATATTACAGACATTCTACACTTAAGTTTAAAATGAAAAGATGATTATCAACTTTGATGAAAAAGAAGTAAATTTATGCCTACCAAGTTTCTAGGCATTCATGTGGATTGTGCCAGTTGGAAGAGGGCACATGAATTATGCAATAAAATTAGCATTAATTCATATGGAATGAAACAACCATCATCTATTTTCAGGCTTGTAAAATGGAAATGGATCAATCAATATCTTATCTTAATTTTAATGTACAATCTTGTAGAAAGATACAGGATACACAATTTTGCTTACATACTAAATAAATTAACAAATATAATAATAATAAACTTAACAATAAAAGGTCAGTAAAAATTACAAATTATGATGATGAGATCCCATAACATATATGGGAGTAGACATTGCCCTAGTATAAGATATAGAATAGAAATTTGGGGATGTGCTGCAATATGAGAGACTTAAGTTCTCAGAAAATAATTATATTTTATCTGAAAAAGACCAATGTATGTAAATATATACCTAATAAGTTCCTTCTAAACAAATAACTAACAATCTACTCTTTATACATTTTGAAAACTGTTGATGATGACAAAATGAGGCCAATGTAAAGTAAGTCATTATAACACTAGTAGAATTACAGACTACTTTAGAGAAATACAAATATAAGAAATCTGAGAATGGTGCATTTTTAAAATGAATGGTATGTTTTAATAAACTGCCATTGTACATAAAAGAGCTGCAAGGCAAGAACACTTAACTAGATCATATATAACTTTACTTGCTAAATTATTTGAGTTGTGATATTAAAATTGTAATAATAAATTATTTGCTAAACTTACAATATGGAAAAACATTAGGTTTATATATAAAAAATATACAATAAATTATTAATTATATGTATTCAATTGTAAAGAAATGAAGTTATCTGTTTATTAAAGCAGCCAAAACCATTTAGAGCATTATTAAAAATGAAAAAAAAACTCAAATGAACAAGCATAATCAAATTTAAAACAAAAGGCATGATACAAAATTCTATAGAGAATGATCAACAAATGCCAACATTTATGAAGTTTATGGTTCAAAATTTGTAACACTATCAGTTGATATTAAATTAATATTAATGGACTTGCAAAAATATTAAGAGTAGCTAGTAGACTAAAGTCACAGTTCTCTGAATGTCAATAATGAATTAAAATAAGAAAAACAAACAAATTATCTAAACATACAATTTAATTTTTGGGGAAATTGTTCTTTGATAAACTTTTTTCTGTAGAATAAAGATTTTTCTTTTTCATAACATCATTCATGGAAGTTTTAAAAAATGGGCACTCTCATTATTACTTATATAGTGAGATTAGCAGCAGATAGACTTAGTACTGCACTGTTTGTAAATACATTGAAATGATTTGTGATAAAGCAAAGCAGATTCAACAGCATTTGTCTGATGTAAATATTTTGAATAACAAAAGATGGACTTCAATTTTATTATAATATTAATATTATAATTAATGATAGAGTTGCAACAATGAGAATTGAACAGAAGAAATGGAGAATGAATATACAAAGTGTAAAGGAGTTAGATATGCAGCAAAAAGTTTGCGTTAGACTGCCAAAACGAAGATGTACATGCACACAAGAAAAGTGGAAACAACATAACTACATTGTTGCCAAAAGTGTAAGTTTCTTGTGAGATCGTGAATAAAAACCCTGCTATGAGAAAAATTCTTATTGTTGGTTGCAGAGATGTAACAGTCTATATTACTGAACACCACCTTAGATCAAGAACAAATTGTTTTAAATTGACTAATTTTTGCACATCTGTAAAAGCAGAAGAAGTGGCTACCTACAATTCAAAAGATTTTATATTTACAGACATTGAGGGAATCAGATTATGTTTAAGCGAGGTTTTGAATGCTGTGCATTGCTACTACAGATAGTACAATCAATTTGGGATTTTCTGACTACAAATTTTTCATCAATTAGAGATATAACAAAAAAGTTATAAAAGTTTTTGGTTAATGATCTGTTTGAAAAGTAATTATACTGCAGTCTCCACATTTAAAACTTCTTAATTAACAGCTGTATATAAACCACCAGTAAACTTCCCCGCTTATTTTCCCTGTACATTTTTCCTGCACATATCATAGTATGATATTAGTATTGTGCTAAATAATGTATTTGTACTACCAATAATTAATGGGTTTACTATCAAGATGCTTAAATCTTAGCAGTGTGTAGTATAAGAACAAAAATTCCTTCATATTGAAGAGTAATAACACATTAGATAACATAAGCCATCATCATTTTGAAAAGGCAGTATGTGCTGGGTTTGTAATTATTATAGGTAAAATCACTGAATATATTTACAAAAGTTTATAGCAAGGTGTGTTACAGATATCAAAAAATATGTGAAAGAATTCCTTTATCATAACATAAGAAAGATTAATTTTGGTTTACTTTACTTAGGTGTAACTAAGAGTTGCAGCCATGAGAGAAGCCCTTATTCCAAAATAAGCTGGTTTTCTCTTCAATACTTTTCTTCTGTTATTTATGTGGCAAGTGAACATCCTCCAGCATTCCACTCCCCTGGGCAAACGCTCTCCCTTGTGACATCAAAGGGTTTTCATTGTGTCTCAGCTGTAGAAGGCAAATAAGATACTCTAAAAATATTGCCGTTTTCTTTATCTTGAGTGGATATGTTGAAATATAAAGTCGTAAACATTACAATTACCAAGTAATTGAAGGAAAAATACTTTGGAGAGATGGCACCTATTACATGTTTCATATATACTTAAATGATTAAAACTGAGGGATATCATGAAGTTTCTAAACTACAGTATGTTCGTAACCATTCAGTCCTCACAATTACACTTCTAAATAGGTTTAAAATATGAAAATTTGATTACTCTCTATGGAAAATGTCATAGAACATGATGATATAATTATCACCCAATGCCTTTTTTACCTGTGTTAATGAGTAATATACAATAGGTACAATACTAATTTAAATAAGAATAATTTTATTTCAGAATCTCAGTTTAAATTCCTGTATTTTATTCCAACAGGAAGTATTGATAAATAAAATTTATTGAATCCAATCATAAATAATACCCATTAGGAATTTTTTGTGACCTCTTTAAGACATTTTTAATTCAATAGTAGCTTTAAATTATTATTTATTAATCCAGAAGCAAAGGATTGGACTGAATAACACATACTGCAGCTGTATAAACTATTGTCCATATAATGCTGGAGTTTCAAAGTTCTTTAAAGGTGTACTATCATTTTTAATATATATAAATGACATGTTAAAATTAATGAATTTAGACTCTATTCTTTATCAATATACTTGTAGTAACTGCAAATATAATAGCATTAGAGATGCTCTGGAAGAACCTGCCAATATTGTTGTAAACTGAACTGAAATGCATACAGCACTGATTCACACAACAAATTCTGTATTAAGTCCAGATACTTTATAAAGGTATATAATTAGAATTTCATAGTATCTACTTCACTAAGATTGATTTATAACTTATTTACTA
This sequence comes from Eucriotettix oculatus, assembly GCA_034510155.1. Classification (NCBI taxonomy): domain Eukaryota; kingdom Metazoa; phylum Arthropoda; class Insecta; order Orthoptera; family Tetrigidae; genus Eucriotettix; species Eucriotettix oculatus. The sequence goes on from CM067379.1 coordinate 50,496,022, forward strand.
ATAATAAACTTAACTGGAAAGAATGTGTTAATTAATCTAACTATATATGTTGCTGACCATGTCAAATTACTCAAAAACTAGTATACATGGCATATTTTCATTCATTTAAAACTTACAGAATAATATTTTGGGGTTACTCCACATGCCCAAAAGTTTGGACTTAGTTAAATTTTAGGATTTCATACTGACACATTATCCTATTCTACAGGTCAGTACATAAAATCACGAATGATGTGAAAAATAACACATGACTTACTATGATAAGCACAATTTTAATTGAAGAAACAAAACCAAGTTTTACAAACCTGGTTACATAGACAGGGGTACTTTATAATGTTATTAGTTTATGTAACAGGGTCTTATATAACATTAAACAGTTTAAAAAGTAATAAACCTAAAATAAAGTCACTTAGTGTATTAAGGAAGAGGTTCCATGCTAACGCCATGGCTTACCACTTAATTCTTCGTGTTTTCTCAGTATTATTTTCTCATTCAAACAAATTCCTCTGGATTTACAAGAAGCTACATCTGTTACAAGTGTGCAAACTGTGGACAGTAGAAGTTGCAGAAATGAAAAGAATAGAATCCTTTGAAATGTGGTGCAATTGGAGAATGATGATAGAGTTACTGCTGGATAGAGTTACTAACGAAAAAGGTTTAAGCAGAACAGGGGGAAGAGTGAACAGTATGGAGGACATTGACCAGGAGAAGGGATAGATTAATAGGCCTCATTTTGAGACTTGAGGGTCTTGCAAAATTTGTATTTGAGGAAAGTGTATGGGGTAAGAACAGAAGAGGGAGGAAAAAGAAAGAATACACTAAGCATATTATGGAGTATGGGGGATGTTATGTGGGCTGTTATAGTTATGGGGGATGTGGGATGTTATGTGGGCTGTTATAGTTATGTGGAAATGAAAAGGTTAGCATAGAGGGTTACATCAGACTTGTCTATCTGGCACAAACCTAAGGACTAAATATCACCACCACAACGACAGTACAGTGGGGGTTCCTTTGAACTTCCCAGTAATTTTAAATGCCTCTCAAAAAATGGCAGGCATAAACTTTCTCTTGAGAAACTTGAGGATTGCACTACCATCAGAACACTTACATATAGCATATTTTTCTTTATTCCCAGTCACATTCTTTGTGGCATAAGACTGTGGGGAAGCACTGGTGGAAGCTATGTACAAATGAGACCAATTAGACAGTTCTGTGGACTAGATCCCAGAACTTCCTGCAGACAATATTTCCAAAAACTCTGTACACTAACAATACCAGGACCTGTCATTCAAGGCTTTGTCAAACTTATGTAAGGACTATTAAAGCCAACAAAGAATCATTCAAATATATAATTCTCTTCCTCCCCCTACAGAGACCTACCAGGCAACAACTAAGAAAATTAAAAACCTTTCTGAATGATCATCTGATCTACAAAGTGGAAGAGTATTTCAATTGGATACAATAAATAAATAGATTGACAATTTAAAAAGGGGTTCTACTGTATTTTCAATGAATCTCTCGAGTCCAGAAATTTTGTATCTTAAATGGAGGTATTCCTTAATTAGGGATATTCACATAATTTACAGTAGAATCCCATTTTAATGAATCTCATTGTTTCCGACCTTAGGGAGCTTGCATAAAATAAATATGAAAAGTTTCCTAAGGATAAACTAGTTTATTAAAGATATGTTGATTTAAATAAGATTTCTTATACTTTGCAATTTTTTAATTATTTATTCTACCCCTTTCCCTCTTCTGTATGCAGTGGCATGGGGGTTTGTTACGAGTCTATTTCAATAAATCGATTTATTTGCAAAGAGAGAGATGAAGATGTATCAAGAAACTATTTCGTCCGTGACATTTGTCGCCACAAAAACTGTATGTTAACTGATTGGAGATGATTTTAAAGAGCTTTAAATCAGAAGCGGCAATTTCTATTACTCCGCCATTTTGATCGCGAAATTTTGTATGAAACAATAAACGAGGAATGAAAATTGGGCATCCAATCTTTAATATCAACTTATGAAAATAAACAATCGTTACATCAGTACTCAACAAAGAATTAAACTGAATAGCTAGGTAAATTCTTGGTTATAATTTTTTTAACTAGTTTATATTAAAATATAATTCCTGTTAAAAATATACACAGGCCACCGTATAGTATAGTAATAGTGTATTATTATAATTTATGCACAATTTATGACTTTTTAACATTTTAACATACAGATATTTATATTGCTTTCTGGCAGCTTGCGAAAACTTTTACTGTTGGTATGGTAGGGGTATTAGTGGACGTGTTTGTATTGCCGATCAGAAACTATCCATCACAGACCTCTGTAAATAACCTCCCGCGGAGACTCGCTTCATTTATTTGACCGTGTTTACTTAGCAGCCTGCGAAAAGGGTCAGAACATTACTGACTCGCCGACCAAAGGGCTTTGAAGGATAAATGTTCGAAGAAACATTGGAATAGATCACCTGCCCGTTTTTAGCCAGTATGTTTTGGACAGGAGAACACCGGCGACTGTTCGTCGGGAAAACGAAGTGGAATGTTGGAGGGAACTGGTAACACACACGAACTACACAATTCAGACACAGGTAACGTTCAGAATTTACGTTCATTCCTTGCCTGTCTTAATAGTGTAAAATGTTCTGCCAGTAATTCCATATGTGAGTCCCAAAATTAAAGATCGTGACGATAAAATGCAAAGCATTGAACAGTTTTCGACAACCCAGGTAAGCTGAAGTGTCCACGTTGTTTCTGAAGTGTCCACGTTGCTTCTGAAGTGTCCACGTTGCTTCTGAAGTGTCCACGTTGCCTCTGAAGTGTCCACGTTGCCTCTGAAGTGTCCACGTTGCCTCTGAAGTGTCCACGTTGCTTCTGAAGTGTCCACGTTGCTTCTGAAGTGTCCACGTTGCTTCTGAAGTGTCCACGTTGCCTCTGAAGTGTCCACGTTGCCTCTGAAATGTCCACGTTGCCTCTGAAATGTCCACGTTGCCTCTGAAATGTCCACGTTGCCTCTGAAATGTCCACGTTGCCTCTGAAATGTCCACGTTGCCTCTGAAACGATCCGCTCTCGAAACTACGGAAACAGACAATAACTACCCATACTCCAGTAACGACGATCCGCACTGAGAATATAGACTCATGAAAAGGTTATGTTAGGTTAGGAAGCACTTTTATAAGCAGGAAAAAAGTGTAATACAAGAAACTGTTGCTAAATATCTCAAAGCTGTTATGAGTGACTGTATGGTGTAAATAAATTTAAATAAGGCACAGCATCTACACTTTTATTTGACTTTAAGAAGCCTTGCATCCAAAACTTTATAAAATGATGTTGAGGGACGTGTACCAAATGTAAAAAGGTAACACACCTTACGACAACGAGAAATATAATGTGTTTAGTTTTTGTTCCTGAGTGTGACCAAACCCATGTCTCATAAGGAAAGGCAGGAGTTCAAGGACGGAAGAATTTCTTCCAATTGAAGCTCACGCGAAGACATTGAAACTGAAATTATAAAATAAGTGGGGAGAAATATGGACCGGGCCGGGACTCGAACCATGTACCACTCACTTTCATCCCCAGACTGCTACGATATTTCTCCATGCCTCGCGAGTCTGATAGTATTTTATTTCCTGAATTTAAATACGATTTTGGTTTTTACCCTTCGTACGTAGCGACATTATTAATTTGAAACTATAATATTTTCAAGCATTCTGACACACCTAGGAAGTAATAAATACGACCTTTTGCCATATTTCGCCTGTGGAGCATCCCTCTTGATGGCCCGACAATAATCCGCCAGAAAAATTGTGTTTCTAATTAACTTGCTACTTATTCATAAGATTTCAGCTATGAGAAATATGTTGCCAGTGATAGAAAGGCGGAAAATTGTCGTGATTTATTACCCAGAAAACAGTATTTTTTTATCCTAATATGCTGGCCGCTCATTGTACAACTGTCAAAAGGGATGCTGCACAGGCGTAATATAGCAAAAAATCGTTATTGCGGACGTTATAAGTGAGTCAGAATGTGTGAATATTGTGCAGCTGAGAATGCAGAAAATAATAAAGTATTTGTCATAAAAGATAACTCTGTCGGTGATTTCTCATGAGAAAAACCTGGCCACCTTCAACAATTAAAGCACGTGCGGAAATATATCCGCCTATTGAAAGATCGGTGATCAGTTAGCCCGGACGGTATTTCAAGAGAGATATTCAAAGAGGGAGGAGAAGTCATGACTATGAACGCTACACGACGACTCGAAGTCATAATGAATAGTTCTGGCGTCTCGGAAGACTGGAAAAATACTGTCGTTCCAATACAAAAATCAGGTTCGAAATCGGCGATTAACAACCTCAGGCAGGTATGCAAGGTAATGGAGCGGATAATTAGTGATTATCTACGGAAAATCTGGGAGGAAGAGAGACTCATTCACAGTAGTCAACACACGGATTCATGTAAAAGTCAATTAAAATCTCTGTCAAAATCTTTCAGACAACTTGATAATGGCGGTAGAATTGATGTATAATAAATAGATTTTGGGAAAGCATTTGATGTCGTACCTCATGACCTTCTCTTGGAAACTGGACGGAATGTGGATGGATATTTGAGTATTAAATTGGATTAGGAAATTTTTGAACAAACGCCAGATTAAAGTGAGGGTAAATAATGAACTTTCAGAATAAGTAACTTCGGGGATGGCCACTAGGAAGTGTCATTGAGCCATTGTTCGTAGCATGCATAAATTACGCGACAGTAGGCATTACCTCATGCATAAAACTTTTAGCCGATGACTTTTTTATTTATAAATTATACATTAATGATGAAGATGTAGTTGCTCTACAGGAGGATTTAAACAAAATCTATCGATGGTCGCTGCTTCAAATTGAAAATAAATTCCGCTAAAAGCACGGTTTCATTTGAAAAAACTAGAAACCTAACGTCAACAAGATATAGATTAGGTGAACATGAGATACCAATTTCTTCACCCCAGTTTATATTTTTACAAAGAAGTGATGGAGATCTTTAGCACTCTATTTAGTGCAAAGGGAGGCTAAGCTAATGGCGTATAAATCATTAGTCCGCCCTATTCTGGAGTATAGAGCGGTGTTGGAACCCATATATATAAACATGAATATGAAAACCAACTGGAAAGAATTCAGAAGGTATCGAAAGGAAAGCGAATTCTTACTTAGAGAAAACCGGCGAAAACGAGCAATATAGAGGGCGTTATTTAAAGCATACTAAAATGAGCCGACCTTGAGTGAAGTCACAAGTTGACTTGAGCCACCAAATTTCATATCACGGAAAGACCGCGTGTACAGAATTAAAGAAATACGTCAGAGAAGAGATGTAGGGAAGTTCTCTTTCGTTAGCAGGCATATCAGGGACTGGAATAGTTAACGTGCAGGTAAAAATGTAGACCACAGAAAACGGATTACGAAACTTGGTTCTTCTGTGGCGCGAAAATGCTAACGTCCAAACAGCGCAAAGCGGACTGATGTGATAACGCTGCAACTTGATATTAATAGATATTGAATTTACAGCTTATTGTGATCTCCATCCGCAATATACCACATTTAGAGTCATCCTAAAGAAAATTAGAGTAAATTGCCTGGTACATTTTATAATGTAATAACCGGGGGAGGGGATTGAATATTAATCTAAGTTATGAGCAATTAATAAATTTAATTTGTTTAAAATACAAATTAATAAACTGGAATCAACAATAAATACAAAAACTTAGGGTCCATTAAAAATTACCACAGCCAGCTCAAATTTCTTTTTGTGAGACTGTCTATTTAAGGGTCATTTTGTGAGTATTCGTGCAGCAGGAAATCAGACATACGCACCGGCGATTAATTTTCACTCACGCGTCTGGCTTCCGGGTCTCCTTGTTTAGGGATGGCTCCTTCCATTTTTGACTTCTGAGTTGGTACCTGTAATTGGGTTGTGGGAATTAGGGCGGGTCGATAAGCAAATGACGCGATCGGGATTTCACCTTCCATTGTCTTCTCTCAGTTTGTCTCAAGATTCAAAACACACTTTTCTCAATCCTCGCCGCCTTCATGATTTAAAGGTCACTCCTGAATAACTCCTTTCCTCTCCAAGAATTTGTCCTTGCTGATTCGCCTCCTCCAAAGATTATTTCCCAAATCATTTTCTTACTTCCAAGTTCCATTCCAGACTCATCAATTTCTATTCCCCAACTCCTTCCTTGTTCAATGATCATTCTCCAACTGATCAATTTTTAGATATGGTGGATAACATGACCATCAGCCGCAATCAAACGTATAGCTTGGTCCGTGATGTTCCTTAATCCTCAAAACCGTGGATTTAACACGTCCGGGTCGCCGATGTCCCGTCTTGCTGTCGCCTTTATGTTATTTCCGACTGAGTACCTCAAGTGGAGAATTTCTCAGTCACTGATCAAATAAAATGGCGATTGCCACATACACTCAATAGAAATTAATACGCCAATTACACTTTTGACTGGGATAATTTCTAAAATTTATATGAAGACAGAAACTACAAATCCAGATTAGTTTCATAAATACTTCACAACCAACATTATATTTAATTCAGAGTCACGTTTGACATTAAGAAATGAGTATAATTAGCTGGGTGCCCGGCAGTGCCTGGAATATTGTTTAAATATAAGAAACATTTTACAGTCACGATGTTTCTGGCAAACGTCGTTGTCGCCGTCGTCGCACGCTTACACGCAGGCTACGTATGGTCCTAATGCATTCTGTTCTACTTGTCATTAGTGCTGGACGAATACAAATAGTCTCACGGGAAATTAATTATATTTTTTAATTGTTTTTACCTTATTACTAACACAAAATCAAAATTAATTTAGTCAGTAATACAATGACTGTGTAATGAAATCGCTTTGTAAGAAAATAATATTGGGGAAGCTTCTATTCTGGATTTGAATAATTTCTCTGCAGTTCAAATTAATCCAGTCACACGTATATTTCTAACAAAAATTAATACAACGACTCTAGTTTCTAGTTTATCAGAGTTGCAGTGTTTGTGGAATGACCGGCACTTAACGGATCCTCCCTGATTTAGTGAGGTGACTGTGGCGGAAGTCATAACTCGGCCTGGAGGCGTTTTTTTTCTGGCCGCCCCCATAGCAGGGCCACGTGGCACGCGCCTCTTCTTCCCCGCTGCGATGAAAGCGCCTGATATTTATTGCAGAGTGCAACGGGCCTGCTCATTAGCGCTCGTGGCGCCACTGGCCTGTGAAATGAAAGAGGGGGCTCGCCCCCGCACTTGTGTTGTTGCCTTGTTGGCAGCCCATCTCACCCCGGAGACAAAAGGCTCTTTCCATTGTAATGTTAATGCTGTCGATTGGGTTTTCATGAAAATAGATTTCTTTGATTCTGTGGCCAAACTAACACAAAAATAATGCAAAATAAGGGAAGTCGGGGTGGAACGAGACACGTATTCCTCAAAAAATTTGATAAAATTTTCGAAAGGGAAGAATCGCTTCATTAATGTATATATGTATAAATATAATGTATAAGAATATTATTTGCTTAGTTTAATGTCAAATTAACTTAAAACGGCGAATTTAGATGTTTGGAGAATTTTTGAAAAAGAAATTAACTGCTCACACCCTGGTCAGAACGCGATAGGATTTTGTAATTACAATAAGATCTTTCTTGATTTAAACGTAATTTTAACACGTTTTGTATTTTCTTCCTTATATTTATTTGGCGTACAGTTGCATGCTTTATCAATTTTTTCGTTTTGCAAAGAGATTTTATTGTAAGTCCACCGTCTTTTCTAGCATATTTCCCTTTTTCCCTATCATTTTCTTTTTTTATCTATTCTTTTTCGGGACAGCATCCTGTAACCTCATTCTTATAAAGCGAGACTGTCAGTTATTCTTTTTCTCTTGAGGGACACATTACATGTTGCTTTATACAGCTGTATTCCGTTCCGCCCAGCAAGCAACTTTAAGGTTTCTCACCGTTAATACAAACAGATTTAATCTTAATACATTAATCTTTAATCTTAATAATAACTTGTATGCAGTTAAATGCATCTTCTTGGCAAATGTATACCATTAAGGAGTTTAAAATTAGCAGATTTGTAGCTTATGTGGTGTTTGGACTTTGTTTACACCGCAAAAATATTATGATAACAAGGAATTGTTAAATAATAAAAAGACTATTTAATTTGAATATATTCCATTTAATTATGATGATATTACATTATAAAATTTCCAAAAGAAATATAACTCAAATTAAGTTTTAATAAAAATATAAATTTATGTAATGTATAATCAAATTGGCTCAGTCGGTAAAGCAAAAAGAATCTATACAGCTTCAAAAAGGCTGCTTCCGGGAACGCAGGTGACGAACGATATAATTGAAATTAAAACAATCGCGAATCAACCAGAATGGTTTATTTGGAAAAGCCGTGAAAAAATGCCGTTACCAGATGTTAACAAGGGCCTGGTGACGTCGTTCCTGGTTTGCCGTTGCCGGATGTTCCTTTGCTGGACACGTCTCCTCTAGCGCCTCTTCTTCAGATTAAATCTCCATCAAATGTTATCTTTATGTTTTCCGTACTCCATCAAATGAATCTTCTTTCTCGAACATGCAGAAATTAACTTTTACGCATGCTGTTTCCTCAGCGACTGCTCTCTCATCCCGCCTTTCTCAGGGCAGCTCCCCGGACCAACTGTGCAAATACAATGCACTCCAGGCAATAAATAATGTAAACGGCGACGTTTCCCGCCTACTCGGCCTCACCAAACCACCCTCGTTTTTCGTCCTGCTGTACGCAAATAACAAAAACTAAATTATTTTTGCTTTACCCGTTCAATGTAGGGGTCATGAGTCACCACACTTACCTTCCACTGAAATGCTGCAAAAATGATAAAGTCACAGGCGCCGAAACAAGAGTTCATTCACAAGGGGCAATCAGACTTACCGGGATTTCTTTCTTTACCAGTGTCCATGTTCCACCCTTATTGACACAACTTCAGTACGATCCAGTATCCCGTTCTATTCCGCTATACCGTTCCGCATCAAGTTCCCATATTAATTTTTATTAATATTTTACGGTCGCATCAACTAAGATGGTTATTAGCGATCATAAAAGTTTCTTTTATATATTCATATTGTTACATTTAGTTTAATACACAATACATACATACATAATACAATACATAAATGCATTTATGTAACATTTAAATTAGATTGCTATATTTGACTTAACAAAGTCACTTTTTTCAATTTCATAATATTTTTTTTTTGCATTTCTGTAGATATATTTATTGATAGTTTGTTAGTGTTTCTTAGAAGCTATTGTCTTATCTGTTCTATTGTTACTTGGGTATCATACCTGTCACATATGTAGAGGTGCGCGTGTCTCATAATTGTGTGGCTGGTATGGTTTCTGGAGATCACGGTTTGTTCTTATCTTGTTATTTTGGGAGGAAACGAAATTTATTGCTACCATATCTATTATTATTAACTTTGCCCGATTTGTTAAAGTGGTAAGGTAACGTCATGATTGTATGGTCATGAGGAAAGTTTACTATGTTCTCTGATGCCTCTCAAGAACAGTTCTAATAATCGAAAAATAAATGTTAAAGAAAAACAAAACATCCCGAACATCTTAACCAGGGGCGAGAAACGTGAATTTGTACATCACCGCTCAGCTTGCAGATCATTTTGGCCAGCTGCGGTCGCCGGAAACAGCTACTCGTCTCGACCGCCCAGTCACCTATGTGAATGTGAGAATCCTCCAGATAATTCTCAAATACTCAGAAATGCCGCAGACTATAATCGATCGTAGCAAAAATCTCCAAATAATAATCGAAAATCTCCTCAGTTCCTTCTCTTTTATTGTTGCTGCTTCGCCGTCTGGTGGGGTTTTAAAAGGTGTGTTCTCCTTTTTGGTTCGTGGTGACCTGCACCTCCCAACCCAAGGGTTTGCAGGCAAAGTCAGATGCGAGGCTACCAAAGTGTCTCGGAATCTTTGGGCATGAAAAGAGTGGCTAGCGGGACCTATTATTTTCATTTCTTCCGATGATTCAACTCGGACCCTTTAAAAATTAAGGGAAAGAATAAGTAATGTCGCAAGGGATGTGCACGTGCAGTTTCTCTTTATTTACAAGTATTACATTATTCTAAAACAGTCTTCCTTTCCAAAATATTTCTGCTAATGGCAGTAATGGTACTGGTTTCCGGCTGTCGTCTGACTATATGTATCATCTCAATTGGATGTTAAAATTATTCTTGCTCTACCGTTGTACAGTAAACACGTTACAAAAATTAAAAACTCAATAAACGGTTATATATATGTGGGTGCAAACAAACTCCACAAAATGGGTGTTTTTAATTTTGCTGATTACTCATTTCGAAAGCCTGACAAAATATTTTCAAGTGTGAATTTCAACAAATTAACATTACACGTAATAAAACAGACTAGTCACAAAACCTCTATATCACAAAAAATATTTATTATAACAAAGTTTTATCACATGAGAAAAAAATAAATAAAGTTGTTTAAAACAAAAATTTGAAATTATTTTTCTAAATACGTAAGGTGGTAATAATTCAATTTTGCTCTGAGTGCGCATCACATAAATGTCATGGAACGATTGTAGAGTAGTGAGACCTTTTCGTTAACACAATTAATGTATTTATAAAGAAAATTACGAAATTTTGAGGTCAGGTGAACTCAATAAGGCATCAATTAAGTTGAATTTAGATTCCAAATTTGGGAAGAGGTTTTATGATTTGAAAAATCTATAGAGAAGTAAATATCTAAAAATATTTTATATAATGCAAACATTTCTATTATTTAACAAACACTGTGTTGATGTAGCTACAGTATTCTATTGTATAAGCCGTATAACTTTCAAACTTTTGTGTCATATAATTAAGGAAAAATATTACTTCATATTCACCATTTAACATAGGCAGCGGGAATATTTTTCTAAGGTCGTTGTGTGTCCATCAAAGGGTTAATGGTCCAAGAAGTGCCGGTCTCGATACCATTTGAAGGACGCGTTGACCAAGAGATTGCTATTGAATTCATTCCGTTTCTTTACTGATTCAAATAAATACCCGGGAAATGCCTGGGATGCAGCAATTACGAGTTTTACGCCATCTCTCTGGAGCATCAGAATATCGAAAAAAAAGAACGGAATGCTATTTCTCCACCCGGAATTGTGTTACATCCAAGGGTACAGTAATTAAGGATTAAGTCATGTGCGTATAAATCGTTGTTCTTAATGCCGGCGTATTAACCTTGGATAGTCTTTCCGACATCCTTGGTCCGAGATTTGCATGGACTCTTCAGTGCAAGCATAAAAGTCCTTGTCTCGTTGCATTACTCTAGTTTATGAAGCAACGGCGCAGGTGGCCACTTCAGATAACGACTGCTTTATGCTCTTATAATGGAAAAATCTCTGTCCTTCCAGCGATATTAAGATCCGTGTTTACTGGCCGGGAAACGACCGAGAAAGGTAACCCAACCTCGTTATATTTCGCATAGTAAGACACTTAACAGGAAGGAATCTACACTTTCCGTATTTTCTCAAAGCGATTTATTTCAAAATTTATAGAATTATGAATGTAATTTCTCGTTAAAAATAACAATTTAATCTAATACTAAGTAAAATATTAATGCTTTATAAAAAGAAAGGAAGATGGAATTTAAATTAAATCGAAAGAATAAACACCAAACTGTTGTGACAGATTACTATCAGACTTTAATAGTCTATCTTTGGAAGTTCCTGTTTTAAAATTAGCTACTTCTTTCATAATATACTGATAAAATTGAAGGTCTAATAAAATTGTGTGTTATTAAGTATCCTTTGCAATATATTTTATGAAGAGTAAAAGCGACACTTTAAATTTTCAAGACACTTTCACTTTGAGGGATTAGGATTGCACAAGCTCTGACATAACGAGATCATTCCGTAATTCAGTGTTGTCCAAAAAAAATAGGATACTTGAGTAAAATAGAAACAAAATTATAAACACTGATTAATATTGCTCGATGTAACCTTATGCATTTATACGTAGTTATTTACAATTCATCAAGTTCTCAGTTGTATATCTCGTGGTTAATTAATTTTTTATAATATATACGTCTAATTTTACGAGTACTAAACAATGATCTTGTCTTCCTTGCAGCAGCGTCATCTTTAGTCGCAATTCTTGCGTTGATTCAGATCGGCAGTATAATTCAGTATAAAGACAGGATTATAATCTATTATAGAATTCCAGCAAGCAATATTTATGTTCAGGACTTTCCTTAGGCCTCTAAATAAATTACGAGTTTTTAGGTTTTTATATTATTTGCTAGAATTATATAGTTTTATTCCGGATTAATGAATTCTGGATTCAAAGAGGGTAAGGCAACTGTTTCTATTCGAAGTTAGGATATATGTCTCGTGTCGTGCAATGATTACAGCCATAGTAATAAGGTGTTGTGTGAACCACTCGCTCAGTAGAAACACGTTCTCTTTGATGATTCACCGCTCTTTATATATGCACATAATAAAGTGAAATAGCACTGAAGAACGCGGCTTTTGCACAACGAAACATTATGAGACGATATTTGTCCACAGCGTACTATAATGGACTTTGACCCGTACTTTTAGGACTTTTGTGTCGTGACACCAAAACGAGACATAAGTTTTCTATTATATAAAACCATGGTCCTTTTAATGGTGTTATCTAGAAAACGATATCTGGTTTCCGTCTAAACGATTTATCCCGATAAAAAACCGACTTTTTGCGATTTTCAATTTGGTGTCACGTTTGCCGCGTCAAATTTACCGAACGATATTGTGAGCAAAACTGTAATTCCTCTGACGTGTACACACTTATGGAGACACGCGAAGTAAAAAATATGGCACGTCCTTATTCCTTTATTATTCCGACAGGACGCCTTGAAAATTCAAGGAAAAAAAAGAATTAGGAGAAAGCTTTTCCGGTAAATTTGGGGGCCCATACCGTGTAATTTTTCTTTATTAGCTTCGTAATCTAAGTCTAAGGTTTACCTCAGAAACGAATTTTCAAGATCTATTCTTTAATAAAAGCCTCAAAATTATAGGTAAAAAGTGGCATTTTTGGGGTGGCGTCGGCTCGAGCGAACGATAAACTTCTCGAAAAAGCCCGTATCTCAGTCAAAAATGCATATTTTGAAATGAAAATTTGCACTAGGCCACTTGACCCATATGCTAAGTCTAAAGAGAAGAGGAATCAGGAGCATCTATGAGAGAGATGATTTTTGTCGTGGGAAGGAGGAGGAGGAGGAGGAGGAGGGGGGGAGGGGACAAGTGTAGGCCACCTGTTGTGGCGCGTGGCGGAGCCTGTTAGCGCTGTTCCGGTTGACGGGCGCCCTCTGAAAGACACACCGGAAATAGGCAGCACGCGCCCATATAGGCGCATTGTTGGAACCTGGCTGCGAAATTGCCATGGAACTCTTATGCTGTGCCAGTTGGTTCCCAAACAATCTCTCTTTCATCATTCCCCAATTTTCTATAATTACTCATTAGAAAATTAGACACCTCCAAAGAAAAATGAGAATAATTTTTTCTCAAAAGCTGAAGATCGTTGAGTTTATTAACGGCTGCGCCATATGCGACCGGATATTAGTTGTCATATTGACGATGGAATGAATACAAATCTGCTTTATAAATGTGCTTTTCAGTGATGCATTCTATATACACAGTCATTCTCGATGCCTTACTGAACTATTGCTTTTTGAGGGTTAATAAGCTACATGAGGGTAGTCCTGAAGCAGCGTAATAGCGTATGAAGGGAATTGGAAAAGAGGGATGTGGAAGGTACTATAAGATAGCCAAGGATTGACTGGTGCCCATGCGCGTAATCTTAAATATCCTTATGGCTACAAACCAAAGATACGCCTATCCAGCCACACTCCCAACTGATATATTTTACTCCCCAAGCTTTACTAATACTAAATCCGAAAGTGAATCCCATAATTCAGGGTTTTCAGAAACCACCCCCACGTCAGGATGGTTCTGATAAACATGAACGAAATCGTGGTCCGCTACAACCGTGGCTGGTGGTCGGTCACAAATGTTATTTGGCCTCGTTTCCCTAAGGCTTTGCCCTTCTAAATGTAGAACATAAAACCAACCTGCGATGGTCAGGCGGAAATTTAAAAATAAAATAAATAAAAATTGACATTTTTGTTTTAGAATGACAGGCTAGGTGAGTGTTATCCACTTTGGTGGCACTCCCCTAGAATAGCATAGTAAGGGCCTCTTGGGGGATGTTGAAGGTAGAGAAATGTATCCAACGGTTATATTTTAATGATCCTATCCGGTGATTCACATAAAAAATCGGAGCAAAAACCCTAGAAAACTTGTATCAGGTAGTCCGGACGTTTGGTATTTATCCTTAAATGTAAAGAAATCAAAGCATGTAATGAATGAGAAAGGCATTTTCCTGTGTAGTATTATTCCTAAGATTGTCCGGCAGATTAACGAAATAAAGACACGCGAGTCAAGTGATTTTGGTGCTCTTTAACAAGGACTTTAGTCTTCAAACAAGCATTTTTCGCCCGATTTAGGAAGTCGATGATTACTGGAACTTCAATTATTAATTTTAAAAATCTGAAGGCTTGACTAGTCGACGATAATTTATTAAATTACATTTATTATTGCTGGAAGTGTAGTGTCGCTATTTATATGACGCAGTCGGAATGCAATAAAAGTAGTGTATCGGCCTAAGTAAACCTCTGTGTTCACTTTGTATATAATTGAAGGACACTCAGCAATGGGATTTTGCGGTATTCACTGAAAATGAAAGTTATTATAGTGCGATAAAAAAATGTGGTGAAGAATTTCTAAATATTCTGAAATTATTTTTGGAAAAAATTTTGATCTGGCCGTTGTATGTTCTGTATTAAAGGGTGGATACAGAGTAGACAGAATTTTAGTTTAATCTAAGTATCGAATAATTTATTTTATTAATAAATTTATAATGGGACTGGGAAAAGTTAAAGTAATAATTTTTAAATTAGATAATTTTTATAATGTTAAAATTGTCATTAATTTTCTTTTTAAATTTATGTAAATACAAATTTGGAGTCCATTGAAATGTCACCGCTAGCTCAGATTTAATTTAGCAAGACTCAAACTATTTAAGGGTTATTTATGTGGGTTTTTCGTGCAGCAGGAAATCAGTCATACGCAATTTTAAAATTGGCACCGACATACCTGAGATTGTTGTGGGTCGTAAACATCTGAATCCTTTATCTGTAGGCATTATAATTTGTTTATTATATTTGTTATGAATTAACGTTTATACTTTATCTTTAAAGATGATTTTTAATTCAGTGATGAAAACATTTGGTGTTATATATATTTAACCAATCCTAATCTTATTATGATGGAACACACTAAACTCACTTACCATTACTAAAAATAAAATAATAATTTTTACTACATTGTGCCAAAAAGGCCGGCGCTAAAACGTTCCCGTGATGTATACTGCGTTGACCGTCTAGCAAGCAAGCCACGATCGAATGTTCCGGCTAAATTTCACAAAATGTTCTCCTCATAGAGATATTACTAAAAGTTTATCAAACTATAAAGCAGTGATTTAATATCCCAAAATTTAAAAAACTTTTTAGATTTTATTTAACATAATTTCTTAATTGGTAATGTTAAAATGGTTTTATTTTTAATGTCTCTTAAGAAAGTTCTATATCAGAAATCATCGATCCAACAGTTAATTTTAGATCATAACACCTATATTAATCTAAAATTATTCCTTTATTTTTGTAAGAAATTGTCAATTTAAACAATGAGAATTTTTTTATGTACGTTAGCTATTATTTAAAGTTAATACTTTTTCTTATTTCGAATATATTTCAGATGGGTTTATTTATTAATCAATGACTTTTTTATGTTTGCCCTTATATATATATATATATACGATACTTCTTTAAGTGTGTAGTGAAATCAAGATGAAAGTAAAACGTTACATCTTCATAAATAATCGTTTTTTTAGATATAAATGGTGAATATTTTAGAAACCATATGCGATGGTAAAATTAATAAGTAAATTTTTCTAATATCAAAAGCACGGTGGAATTTTAACAACAGTGGACGAGAGGACTTCGTACCCGGATCTACTGATTTAGACTCAAGTTCATTACCAGACAGGTAATGAGCACGTCCAGTGAGTTTGTCATGGTCACTTGCTGTGTCAGGCAAGACATGAAATTTTAATGAGGTGAAATCGTAGAAATTATTCCAACGAAATATGCGAATGTCAACGCTCTCTCGTTTTGTGCTTATCGCTGCCTTTAGTCTAGCTATATTTGTATTTCAGTGCGTAATCTCAAAGCAAATAGTAAAATTAAGTTTACTGAATTGATGAATTAGTAATCACCGAAAGCTTCAAGAATATCCTGGTTTCAAGTCTGTAATAAAACGTTTAGATATAAGCAATTTGTCTCAGAAAACAATTGAAAAAAGATAAAAATGACGTGAAAAACTATTTGTTTTTGCACGTCCCCGATGGACATTTTATGTCATTTTAAATTACCTTCTTCTATATATACTTAGAGTACAGGTGCGTGCTTTCATTGTAACTTGTTTCCGTATATTGAAACATTACTCTTACTAACGTTGTTACACCCCAGTTATTAGTAATTATTACGGCCGAAATGTTATTTAACAATGTGTAATGCAGGCAAAAATGGTAAATAATGAATAATAATAATTTTCAATATACTGTTGCTATAGTAATTTAATGTAAATTATTTTGTCATTGTTTATATTCAGTCCAATTTGGAGTGTTTGGAGTAATTTGGAGTATTTTGCTCATCACTCGTAAGAAGTAATTAGACGTAATTTCTGCATCCAAAATTTTCAGAATAGATATGCTTGGACAGACCAGTTCGGTTTTAGAAAGAATGTAGGGACAAGAGAAGCAATATTGACTTTTCTTATCCTGTCTTCTAAATTAGGCGCAAATACCGCCCTACGCTCGTGACATTGTAGATTTAGGAAAAAAGCGTTTGGTAATGTGAACGGGAACACATTATTAAGGGTTTTGAAGAGCACGAGAATAAAATATATCTACAGATGACAGACAGCAGTAATTAGAATAGAAGATCAAGAAAAGAAAGCCGTAATCATGAAAGGAGCAAGACAAACAAAACGGAAAAAGAATCATACTGCCGATGATATTGTGTTTCAGGGAAGTCAGATGAGGACCTGACAACCATAATAAATGGCGTGAACGTAGTCTTGGAGAAAGGGTTCAATATGAGGAAACCAAAGTAATGGAGAGTAGTATGGGAAGCAGTTGACTAACAAAAAAAGAGTGATTTACTCACAGGTATTAATGGTGTGAATATTATGAAATCGTTGCTAAAATTGTTTGTAGGGGGCACGTGAAGGGCGCTGCGGGAGTTTTCTCGCAGGCGCTTCAGCCCATAGTGACTGCGGGGCTCACCTGATCATGTCGGGAATGCCTCTGCACTCTCTCTGGGTACTTTTTATCAAAGTTCACCTATTTTAGGAGGTATATGTACCGGGGTCAAAGACCCTGGGCATATGGCAAGAGCTGTCCGCTGATCCCATTGGATCAGTCGGCCAACTGCCTCCTGAAACTGGTGGAGACACGGAGAAGGGAATTCTGCGTCCCCACAGCAGACTCGTCTCCCGTCATTCGGTCAAAGTTGAATGAGTAACATATACTTATCTGATAATTGTGGTATGTTCCGTCAGCTCAGCCTTATATCACCTCTCAGCGATTTTCTGTAGGAGTGCTAGGATATCTTGTTTGTTTTTGTATGCACTTCATAAATTTTTATTAACAAAAAAACCGAGTCTTTAGCTAGTGAGCGTGTGATCCGAAATTCAATAAGCCCTCCGATTTCTGTAAATTATACTGAAAGTAAACAATTAAAAATCATCAATATTTTATTACATATTTGCATTAGGATTTGAAAAAAGTCATCTGAATTTATAAAATGTGTATAAATTCTTCTGAGCCCTGCAGTTTGTTTACTTTTCAATTTACAATATTTTTAAATCTATAAGGGCGAACGCTTGAATGATTGCCTTGAGCTATTTGAAACGACTTCGGCGCGACTCGTACCAGTGGTTGTGGTACCGGTACGAGCACGAGTACAGCTGCGGCTCCGTGGCAGGCTATTGTATGCAAACGCTGCCAGGAAACATCGCTCCCACTTAATAATCTTGCCTTCTTGTATAATTATAGCCGTATCATTCAGATCTCTGTATTAAGAGGTATGCTTCGTTTTTACGCCAGGTAATTCACTGTAATACTTCATATTTAGACAGCTTTAATGTTAAATACCGTAGGAATACAAAAACTTAAATTAACCATATAACTATAAATTACGAATTATAGGCGAAAAATTTAACAATATAAAAAATATAAAATATAGAACATCTATCATTCGGATTGCTTGAACAAGAAACAAGTCATATATATATATATATATATATTGCCACCCTGCAGTGATGGCAGAGCGGTAGCGAGTCGGACTGCAGATTTGCAGACTCGGGTTCGAGTCCCAGCCGACGCAACCATTTTTATTTGTTTAATTTATTTACATTGTTTGCCTTTAGTTTCTAGTATTTTCTGTTTCTAGAATGTTCTGTTTCTCGAATATTCCATGTATGTATAAATAGGACTGGATTCCAAATCGGAGTCAGTCTGTAGCAGTACGAGCTTTGTACAGCACTTCGCCGTTGATTAAACGCCTATAACCTCTACGTGTGTGTGTTATTGAATCTCACGATCCCTACGAAACGTGACATTTTTGGTGGAGGCGCCGGGTACATCTAAACGTAACACACAGTGGCTCCCATTAGACCTCGACAAAGCAGGAGACTCCAAGGCTTGAATCCGGAGTACGTACCATACGCGAAACCAACAAGCACTGGGATGGATCGCCAAGAAAGGAGCTCACCGGCCTATGCTGCTGTTCAGCAGCAGATAAGGAACCCTGCCATCTTCACGGGAGACGCCGGACAAGACCCAGGCAGATGGCTCAAGGGCTACCAAAGGGTCGCCAAATTCAATAAGTGGGACGACACGGTTTGCCTAGCCAATGCGTACTTTTATTTGGACGGAACCGCAAGACAGTGGTTCGAAAATGTTGAGGAAAAGTTGACCAGCTGGGAAACTTTCAAGGCCGAGATACAAAATGCATTCGGCGATTCTGAGCGTCATATTCGGCAGGCCACAGAAGAGTTAAAATACAGGGCTCAGAAAAGTGGCGAGAACGCCCAGTCTTACATCCAGAACGTTCTCGCATTGTGCCGAACAGTAAACCCAAACATGGGGGAAGATGAAAAGCTGGCACATCTGATGAAAGGTGTCGCGGAGGACTTATATCAGGCCCTCCTACTAAAGGACGTAAAATCGACGGACGAGTTCGTAAAGCACTGTCAGTTCATCGAAGAGATGAACCAAAAAAGAATTCGACGAAGGTTCGAGAGGCTTCCCAACGTTGTGCCGATTGCCTCAGTAGGAGAGGCTAATGATTTGTCGTCTCTCGTTCGACAGATAGTACGGGAAGAAATTCAGCGTGCTCTATCCCTTAGAAACGACGTGGCAGAACCAGAGGCCATCCAAGAGACCATCCGGGAGGAAGTGGAAAGCGTTTTGGCGCCAATTTCCACCCCGACGTCCTCCTGGCGAAAGGTCGTTCCAAAGCGGAAGCCGACCTATGCGAAAGTAGTTGCACGGGAGGAAGAGGCAACCTACTCCCCAAGGAAGACAGACGTCTGGAGGACACGGGATAATCGACCTGTGTGTTTCCATTGTGGCCGCCCTGGACATGTAGTTAGATACTGCAAGGACAGGAGACGTGTATTCGCTGAAGCAAGAACTAGGCGAGAACAGGACGCATATGACCATGGACGCCAATATGACGATGCCGAACAAACAGAGTTGTTTCGAGGAAGATACAGGTCGTCGTCGCCGCATCCTGCCGCAAGAAGAGGACGCTCTCCGTCACGTCGCTCCCGATCTCCGTCGCCATTCGGTCGCTCCCCTAGCCGACGTAACCTGGAAAACTAGATGACGCGACCTTCCCTGGAGGTGAGGCCGCGGAAGAAGAAAATCCTCCGTCGACGACCGTCGCCAAGATGTCTGGAAATTATATAGACGTAATGTTGGACCACAAGTCGGTACGAGCCCTAATAGATTCCGGCGCATCTTTCTCTGTTATCTCCGAGACGTTTCGACGACAGCTGAAGAAGACCAAGATTGCTGATAACAGGAATACTATTTTAAGGGTCGCGGATGGCAAATATGTGCAACCAGCCGGAAGATGCACCATCAGGCTGAAAATTAATAATAGAATTCAGCCGTTCGAATTCATCGTCCTGCCGCAATGTAGCCACGACGTTATCCTCGGATGGGACTTTTTGAAGAGCTCGCAAGCCGTAATTGACTGTGGACGTTCTGAAATTCTGTTAGACGAATTACAAGCTTCCGAAGAAATAGGAAATAAGGATTCGTGGCGGTTATTTGTTCTCGACGATGTTACCATTCCTGCGTCGAGCGCTACCAAGGTTACAGTCACGTGCCCTAAGTTAAATGGCCACGTAGATCTTATAATTGAAGCGAAGAAGAAATTATCACCAGTCATTATTCCTGCGTCGGTCATATCTTTCAAGAATGGCACTGGAGATTTATGGGTAGTTAATGGGCAGAACGAACCTCAGTTTCTTCCGAGACATATGTGCTTAGCAAGGGCTGAGCTAATAACACAACAACATCTGGCCAAAAATTTCTGTCCCTCTTTAGGCCACAAATTTTTGCCCAGGTTTGAAGCCCAAAATTTCTGTCCCTCATTACACCAAAAATTTTGCCCACGTTTTAAGCCAAAAATTTCTGTCCCTCTTTAGGCCACAAATTTTTGCCCACGTTTCAAGCCATAAATTTCTGTTTCTCTTATGCCAAAAATTCTTGTCATTCTTTAGGCCAAAAATTTCTGTCTCTCTTGAGGCCACAAATTTTTGCTCACGTTTCAACCCAAAATTTCTGTCCCTCTTTAGGCCACAAATTAATGCCCACGTTTCAAACCAAAAATTTCTGTCCCTCTTTAGGCCACATTTTTTGCCCACGTTTCAAGCCAAAAATTTCTGTCCCTCTTTAGGCCAAAAAGTTTTGTCCTTCTTTAGACAAAATATATTTGTTTCTCTCCAGTCCAAAATTTTCTGTCCCTCTTTAGGCCACAAATTTTTGCCCACGTTTCAAGCCAAAAATTTCTGTTCCTCATTAGTCAAAATATGTGACCCTCTTTAGGCCAAAAATATTTGTCCCTCTCGAGGCCAAAATTTTCTGTTCCTCTTTAGGCCACAAATTTTTGTCCACGTTTCAAGGCAACAATTTCTGTCCCTCTTTAGGCCACAAATTTTTGCCCAAGTTTCAAACCAAAAATTACTGTCCCTCTTAAGTCCACAAATTTTTGCCCACGTTTCAAGCCAAAAATTTCTGTCCCTCTTTAGTCCACAAATTTTTGCCCACGTTTCAAGCCAAAAATTTCTGGCCCTCTTTAGTCCACAAATTGTTGCCCACGTTTCAGCAAAAAAATTTTGTCCCTCTCCAGGCCAAAAATTTCTGTCCCTCTTTAGGCAACAAATTTTTGCCCACGTTTCAAGCAAAAAATTTCTGTATTTCTTTAGGCCAAAATTTTTTGTCCCTTTTTAGGCCAAAAATATTTGTCCCTCTTTAGGCCACAAATTTTGCCCACGATTCAAGCCAAAATTTTCTGTCCCTCTTTAGGCCAGAAATTTATGACCACGTTTCAAACCAAAATTTTCTGTTCCTCTTTATGCCACAAATTTTTGCCCACGTTTCAAGCCAAAAATTTTCACCTTCTTTAGGCCAACAAATTTTTGCCCATGTTTCTACCCAAAATTTCTGTCCCTTTTTCGGCCAACAAATTTTTGCCCACGTTTCAAGCCAAAAACTTCTGTCCTTCTTTAGGCCAACAAATTTTTGTCCACGTTTCAAGGCAACAATTTCTGGCCGTGTTAAGTCCACAAATTTTTGCCCACGTTTCTGCAAAAAAATTTTGTCCCTCTCTAGGCCACAAATTTCTGTGCCGCTTAAGGCAACAAATTTTTGCCCTCGTTTCAAACCAAAAATTACTGTCCCTCTTTAGGCCAAAAATTTTTGTCCTTCTTTAGGCCATAATATTTGTCCCTCTTTAGGCCACAAATTTTTGCCCACGTTTCAAGCCAAAAATTTCTGTTCCACTTTAGTCCAAAAATTTTTGTCCCTCTTTAGGCCAAAAATATTTTTGTCCCTCTTTAGGCCAAAATTTTCTGTCCCTCTTTTGGCAACAAATTTTTACTCACGTTTCAAGCCAAAAATTTCTGTTCCTCTTTAGGCCAAAAATTTTTGTTCCTCTTTAGGCCAAAAATTTCTGTCCCTCTTTAGGCCACAAATTTTTGCCCAAGTATCTACCCAAAATTACTGTCCCTCTTTAGGCCAAAAATTTTTGCCCACGTTTCAAACCAAAAATTTCTGTCCCTCTTTAGGCCACAAATTTTTGCCCACGTTTCAAGCCAAAATTTTCTCTACCACTTTAGGAGACAAATTTTGCCCACGTTCCATCGAAAAATTTCGGTCCTTCATTAGGCCACAAATTTTTGCCCACGTTTCAAGCCAAAAATTTCTGTCCCTCTTTAGGCCACAAATTTTTGCCCACGTTTCAAGCCAAAAATTTTTGTCCCTCTTTAGGCCAAAAATTTTTGTCCCTCTTTAGGCCAAAAATTTCTGTCTCTCTTTAGGCCACAAATTTTTGCCCACGTTTCAACCCAAAATTTCTGTCCCTCTTTAGGCCACAAATTTTTGCCCACGTTTCAAACCAAAAATTTCTGTCCCTCTTTAGGCCACAAATTTTTGCCCACGTTTCAAGCCAAAAATTTCTGTCCCTCTTTAGGCCAACAAATTTTTGCTCACGTTTCAAGCCAAAAATTTCTGTCCCTCTTTAGTCCAAAAATTTTTGTCCCTCTTTAGGTCAAAAATTTTTGTCCCTCTTTACGCCAAAAATTTGTGTCCCTCTTTAGGCCAGAAATTTATGACCACATTTCAAACCGAAAATTTCTGTCATTCTTTGGACCACAAATTATTGCCCACGTTTCAAGCCATAAATTTTTGTCCCTCTTTAGGCCCAAAATTTTCCTATGTTTCAAGCCAAAAATTTCTGTCCCTCTTTAGGCCAAAAATATTTGTCCTTCTTAAGGCTAAAAATTTTCCCACGTTTCAAGCCAAAATTTTCTTTTCCCTCTATAGGCCACAAAGTTTAGCCCACAGTTTAAAGAAAAAAAATTTCTGTGCCCGTTAGGCCACAACTTTGCCCAACGTTTCAAGCCAAAAATTTCTGTCCCCCTTTTGGCCACAAATTTTTGCCCACGTTTCAAGCCATAAATTTCTGTCCCTCTTATGCCAAAAATTTTTGTCCCTGTTTAGGCCACAAATTTTTGCTTCACGTTCCAAGCCATAAATTTTCTGTCCCTCTTTAGTCCAAAAATTTCTGTCCCTCTTTAGGCCAAAAATATTTGTCCCTCTCTAGGCCAAAATTTTCTTTCCCTCTTTAGTCAAGAAATTTTTGCCGACGTTTAAAGACAAAAAATTTCTGTTCCTCTTTAGGCCAAAAATTTTTGTTCCTTTTTAGGCAAAAAATATTTGTCCCTCTTTAGGCCACAAATTTTGCCCACGTTTCAAGCCAAAATTTTCTGTCCCTATTTAGGCCAGAAATTTATGACCACGTTTCAAACCGAAAATTTCTGTCCTTCTTTGGTCCACAAATTTTTGCCCACGTTTCAAGGCAAAAATTTCTGGCGCTCTTTAGTCCACAAATTTTTGCCCACGTTTCAGCCAAAAATTTTTGTCCCTCTCTAGGCCAAAAATTTCTGTCCCAATTTAGGCCACAAATTTTTTGCCCACGTTTCAAGCCAAAAATTTCTGTCCCTCTTGAGGCCAAAAATTTTTGTCTTTCTTTAGGCCAAAAATTTTTGTCCTTCTTTAGGCCTAATATATTTGTCCTCTGTAGTCCACAAATTTTGCCTACGTTTCAAGCCAAATTTCTGTCCCTCTTTATGCCACAAATTTTTGCCCACGGTTCAAGCCAAATTTTCTGGCCCTCTTTAGTCCACAAGTTTTTGCCCACGTTTAAGCTAACAATTTTTGTCCCTCTCTAGGCCAAAAATTTCTGTCCCTCTATAGGCAACAAAGTTTTGCCCACGTTTCAAGGCAAAAATTTTTGTCCCTCTTTAGGCCAAAAATTTTTGTCCTTCCTTAGGCCAAAAAATTTTTTTCCTTCTTTAGGCCTAATATATTTGTCCCTCTTTAGGCCACAAATTTTGCCCACGTTTCAAGCAAAAATTTTCTGTCCCTCTTTAGGCCAGAAATTTATGACCACATTTCAAACCGAAAATTTCTGTCCTTCTTTGGACCACAAATTATTGCCCACGATTCAAGCCAAAAATTTCTGTCCCTCTTTAGGACAAAAATTTTTGTCCCTCTTTAGGCAAAAATTTTTGTCCCACTGTAGGCCAAATTTTTTTTGCCAACGTTTCAAACAAAAAATTATTGTCCCACTGTAGGCCAAAATTTTTTCAGTCCCGCGTTTCAAGCCAAAAATTTTTATCCCTACTGTATGCCAAATTTTTTTTCCCCGCGTTTCAAGCCAAAATTTTTCTTCCCACTGCAGTCAATTTTTTTTGCACGCGTTTCAAGCCAAAAATTTTGCTCCCACTGTATGCCTAATTTTTTTTGGCCGCGTTTCAAGACAAAAATTTTGGTCTTCTGTAGGCCAAATTTTTTTTGCCCGCGTTTCAAATCAAAAACTTCTGTCCTTTTTGCCAAAAATTTTTGTCCTAATTTAGGCCAAAAATATTTGTCCCTCTTTAGGCCACAATTTTTTGCCCACGATTCAATCCAAAATTTCTGTCCTTCTTTAGGCCACTAATTTTTGCCCACGATTCAAGCCAAAAATTTCTGTCCCTCTTTAGTCCTAAAATTTTTGTCCCTCTTTAGTTTAAAAATAGTTGTCCCTCTCAAGGCCAAAATTTTCTGTCCCTCTTTAGGCAACAAATTTTTGCCCACGTTTCAAGCCAAAAATTTTCTATCCTCTTTAAACCAAAAATTTTTGTCCCTCTTTAGGCCAAAAATATTTGTCCCTCTCGAGGCCAAAATTTTCTTTCCTTCCTTAGGCCACATATTTTGCCCACGTTTAAAGCCAAAATTTTCTGTACTTCTTAAGGCCAGGAATTTATGACCACGTTTCAAATCCGAAAATTACTGTTCCTCTTTAGGCCATAAATTTTTGCCCACGTTTTAAGCAAAAAATTTCGTCCCTCTTTAGGCCTCAAATTTTTGTCCACGTTTCAAGGAAAAACATTTGTCCCTCTTTAGTCCACAAAATTTTTGCCCACGTTTCATCAAAAAAAATTTTTGGTCCTCTCTAGGCCAAAATTTCTGTCCCTCTTAAGGCAACAAATTTTTGCCCACTTATCAAACCCAAAATTTATGTCCCTCTTTAGGCCAAAAAAGATTTCAGTACAACAAACTGGCCTTAAAAAAACAGGCTTATAAACAGGCCTAAAAAAAACTGGCCTAAAAAAACTGGCCTATAAAAACTGGCTTAAAAACTGGCCTAAAACTGGCCTAAAAATTCGCCTATAAAAAACTGTCCCAAAAAACTGTCCCAAAAAACTGGCCTAAAAAACGGGCCTTTTTAGGCCTAATTCCTACCTTAAGTGAGTCAGTTTTTACTCCGACCCTAAATTCCTACCTTAGGTGGGTCAGTTTGACACCTGCCCTAAATTCCTACCTTAAGAGAGTAGGCAGATTGGACAGGCCCGCCCCGGCAGATAGGCCAGGCTCGCCCCGGCAGATTGGACAGGCCCGCCCCAGCAGATAGGCCAGGCCCGCCCGGCAGAAAGGCCAGGCCCGCCTCGGCAGATAGGCCAGGCCCCCCCTGCAGATAGGCCAGGCCCGCCCCGGCAGATTGGCCAGGCCCGCCCCTGCAGATAGGCCAGGCCCGCCCCGGCAGATAGGCCAGGCCCGCCCCGGCAGATATGCCAGGCCCGCCCCGGCAGATAGGCCAGGCCCGCCCCGGCAGATAGGCCAGGCCCGCCCCGGCAGATAGGCCAGGCCCGCCCCGGCAGATAGGCCAGGCCCGCCCCAGCAGATTGGCCAGGCCCGCCCCGGCAGATAGGCCAGGCCCGCCCCGGCAGATTGGCCAGGCCCGCCCCGGCAGATTGGCCAGCCCGCCCCGGCAGATTGGCCAGGCCCGCCGCGGCAGATTGGCCAGGCCCGCCCCGGCAGATAGGCCAGGCCCGCCCCGGCAGATAGGCCAGGCCCGCCCCGGCAGATAGGCCAGGCCCGCCCCGGCAGATTGGCCAGGCCCGCCCCGGCAGATAGGCCAGGCCCGCCCCGGCAGATTGGCCAGGCCCGCCCCGGCAGATAGGCCAGGCCCGCCCCGGCAGATAGGCCAGGCCCGCCCCGGCAGATTGGCCAGGCCCGCCCCGGCAGATAGGCCAGGCCCGCCCCGGCAGATAGGCCAGGCCCGCCCCGGCAGATTGGCCAGGCCCGCCCCGGCAGATTGGCCAGGCCCGCCCCGGCAGATTGGCCAGGCCCGCCCCGGCAGATAGGCCAGGCCCGCCCGGCAGATTGGCCAGGCCCGCCCCGGCAGATAGGCCAGGCCCGCCCCGGTAGATAGGCCAGACCCGCCCCGGCAGATTGGCCAGGCCCGCCCCGGCAGATTGGCCAGGCCCGCCCCGGCAGATAGGCCAGGCCCGCCCGGCAGATAGGCCAGGCCCGAACCGGCAGATAGGCCAGGCCCGCCCCGGCAGATTGGCCAGGCCCGCCCCGGCAGATTGGCCAGGCCCGCCCCGGCAGATAGGCCAGGCCCGCCCCGGCAGATTGGCCAGGCCCGCCCCGGCAGATAGGCAGGCCAGGCCCGCCTGGCAGATTGGCAGGCCAGGCCCACCCCGGCAGATAGGCCAGGCCAGGCCAGCCCCGGCAGATTGGCCAGGCCCGCCCGGCTGATTAGGCCAGGCCAGGCCAGGCCCGCCTCGGCAATTAGGCCAGGCCCGCCCCGGCAGATAGGCTGGCCAGGCCCGCCCCGGCAGATTGGCTAGGCCCGCCCCGGCAGATAGGCCAGGCCAGCCCGCCCCGGCAGATTAGGCCAGGCCAGGCCCGCCCCGGCATATATGCCAGGCCCGCCCCGGCATGTAGGCCAGGCCCGCCCCGGTAGATAGGCCAGGCCCGCCCCGGCAGATAGGCCAGGCCCGCCCCGGCAGATAGGCCAGGCCCGCCCGGCAGATAGGCCAGGCCCGCCCCGGCAGATAGGCCAGGCCCGCCCCGGCAGATCGATATATTTCGATAGATATGCTACTCACGTCCTTCTAATGTTTATTTTGGAAACCCTGGGCCAAATCGTGGTCTTTTAATCTATCCCTTCCCTTGGTCAAAGTCCTCCAAATTGTATTCTCTTTTCCTATAACTAAGTAATATGAAGTTAAGTAATACACTTTATCTGAAAAATGCAAGAGTATATACTTTATTTATTTTACTATCATGACTGAGTATTTTCTACGTGAGATGGGAAATACGAGGGAGTAGGGTGGGTGATCCTTTCACAACATAAAATTAAATCAAATAAGTAAATGTACATTATACCCTTCGGTAGTCCTATTGAAATGGAACTATATTCTTTGGAGAATAGCACATATTCTTTCCTCACGTAAGGGAATACTACGAAAGTAATTTTTTTTTATAATAATAAATGTAATTGTTGAGAACGTGTTGGATAGATGACAAATTTGTAGTTATCGTATGTCAGTAAACAGGATTGAGACCAACCATGAAATCATGCCAATTTAGTTCGTTTATAGACTCCGGAAAGAAAAATAATTTCGTTGAAATATCTTATAGCGGGAAAAACTTGGCTTTATAAAAAGTCTGTTGATGTACAAAGAATGTATTACATAGCGCAAAATTAGGATGATAAATCAGCACAAAAATGCGCCAGAACCACAACGTTGCTAGATTACTCTTAATCTAAAGAGAAGGAAAAGACGCGAAATATAATGATAAAATAATTACTGTAGCTGTCTGTTGGTGCACAGACACGCATTACTGGTCAATATTCGTCTCGGGCACCGCTACTTTGAGGTAAAAGACGAAAAGTAAAAAGCGTTAGACAATGACGAGACCATCTCTGGACATGTCTGTTGTGGGAGTCCCTAACGGAGTGCCATATGGCAATGCCAATGACCGGCAGTCGTCAACCTTCCAGCTGCTCGCTGCGAGGGTCACTATAAAAACCTCTGTTCTTGTGGAGATTATGGAGGGAAAGTGCGCTCTTTTAACCACGAACAAGGAAACTACTCCATAAACGTGCCTGATTCACTGAAATAGTTACAATGTCAGTCAGATAAATTGGAAGAGCCCGGTGGTCTTGCGATTACACGCCATATTCAAGGTCACTTCTTCAATTCTGACCTATATAATTGGTTTTTTCCTCGTGACGTCGGCTATTTAAAAAAATAGTTTTTGGAGCTTAATGGATCTTAAGGTGGAGAGAGTAATACAAGAGATTTGACTGGTCAGAATTAAAGCCATTTAGATTATTTAGAAGGAAAAGTTACATAAAATCGAGTGATCACTACCTGGATTACAACAATAGAAGGGAGTTCAAGGTTAAATCGGATCCCATTTGAAAATGAAGCTATTCTTTGTGCTATCCAGTTAATGTCTTGGGACACAGTCTCACTTTCCCCTCAACAAACCATTACTGGAGCTTCACGGACAATAATATGACAGTTTGGCATCGTTTGTCTTCTATTCTTCTATATGCATTTTCGTTCAGCAAATGAAAACAGCAGCAATGAAGAAGAAGACGTTCTCTAAAACCATTAAAGGGCCTAGGATGACTGTCTATAACACATTTCGGATTTTTTTTTCGAGTGATACGTGGTCAGCGTTTCGAATTCCGATCAATGTTAACCCCAGTTCTCGTGATCATTTCTGCGACCCCAGAACATATTCTTCTCAAATTTATCATAACATGGGTTAGGGAGAACCTTAAACACCAGAGATAGAGAAGGTCGAATTCATGAGGGTTGCTCTGGAAGATTCACCTGCCGAAACCATCTACCCAAGATTTCATTTGTGCCTCTCTCTTCCTTTTCTTCCAGGGTGACAAAATTTCATGGCTGCCTTTATATCCCTTTTGAATCCATTCAACTCTACAAGAGGTTATCCACATATTGACAACACCACTTTAATAGTCTATGTATTATCCCTTATCTGCTTAAATTCTTCCTAATTTTTTTGGGGGGAGGGGGTTAATTACATAAATAATAATGTTAATTTGAAAGTCAACAAATTTATCGTTTTTTCAAACAAAAATATTTTTGTTTGAAAATTATGCATTTCTACTCATGCAAGTATATTTGTTACATAAGCTCAAAATGAGGACTAAACGCTATAAATAGATTTAATGTAACAAATAATTTATAATAATATAAATAAGAAACTAAGGCTCACAGAATCCTCTACACCAGGGGCCCTAGTCAACCCTTAGCCGCCTTGATTTACCTTCCACATCCTTTTATTCAATTCTATTCCTATTCTATTAAAAAGTATATTTCAACATCACCCTCATGTAGCCTGTTGCCACATAAAAATGTATTAGACTATTACCGTTACAACAGGCATAAACAGAGTGGGATATGTCTAGTTATTATTAATTACCAACTCGTTACAAGAATTTTATTTAAATGTAAGCTAAAATTATCACAGCTACATAATTATTGATTCTCTGTTTTATTTGATTCTCAATGATAACGAGGGTTTTCTCATTAAGGATATGGGATGTCACGTAACGAAGAAATAAGAATTAATGGAACTGTAGTAGAGATAAGTTGGAAATAGATTAAAATTAATAACCTCATCCTATTAACTTCGATTACTCTATAGCAAGTTTTGCGATGGCCTCTCCAGTGTTTCCAAGCGACGTTTTTATGCACTGGGGCTTCTTAAGAATCTGAGAAAGATGCTATTCATGTCTTGATAAGAGTAACTAACGAAAGTGGATTAAAACAAGCCATATGAATTGTAAATAGCTGAAAAGTAGTTGTGTGTACGAAGCGTTGCTGCATCATTATGGGAATTCCTGAACGGTACTCACTCATTAGATACACTTAAGCGTAATGTGGGGCCTGGGAAAGAGTTTGGCGAAGGCAGTGCATTACTCGGCGGGAGTGTGAGAATTCGGAGCCCTCTATTAGCCCTGAGATGTCCAGCCTAATCTGCGAGTCAGGCCCCGTGGTCGTTAGTGGCTTGAGTACGCACGCTTCTGCGAAACCTTCCACCTATTTGCACCAATTACAAGATAACTGCTTTGCTTTGCAGTTAGTTAAGGGGCGTGCTCGCTCAAACTACCTAGCGACAAGTGAAATTAATTAGGCGGTTCACTGCGGTGACCTGCGGTAAATGGCCAAGTGGTCGGTGAAAGACCTGCTTCAGCAACTTACACGTCTTACTAGGACGTCAAAGAACACTGACAGCATTTCGGGACACTCAATAACAAAACCTATGCACTACATCTACTATTAAGAACTTATCGTTTGACCCCTTTACTCCGGGAATATAGTATTTGTTAACATGACGGAAAAATATTTTTTCTGTTCCCAGGGAGAAAAAATGTAATGGGACTCCTGAATTTCTTTGGGCCGATAATCCCAACAAATATTTAAAATTTCCACCCCCGCTCCTAGTGCTGGTTTCTGGGTCACAAAAAGGGGCTGTACAAAATTTGGTCGAAATTGCTTCACGTATTTAGATTTGTATGCGGAACATACATAGCCACGTTTATACTAAATTTGAGCTTTTTACACACACACACTTTGAAGTTCATTTATATGAATAACGTAGTTGATTCATCTATTTGGTGTGTTTAATGAACGTTTTATTTAAATAAGTTCTTTTGCGCTAGTTTTAAAAATATTTTAAGTACTTAATTATATACAAAATTGTTTCCTTAACCTCTCTGGGTAAAACGCCCAGCACGTAATATTTATTTACTGGAGTGATCCGCACATGTTGCACCATATAAAGTCCATAAGGGTTGACAGTTTCATACTGGTCTTTCATCCAAATTATAAGACCTTCTTTAGCAGTTCGACGAGTGCTTGCGATGATGAATCGACCGATCCTACAACGAGGATGGTCTTTCACGTATAGGTCCCATAGTTGTAATATCAAATTTAAAAAATTTCTGCTTTCAATTACAGGACGGTGAACCACATTTTTAAATAGCTATATTTTTTATAAAATGAACTACTGAATTTTTTATGCAGCTAGTAATATTACAAGCACTTTGAGTTTTTAAAATTGTCACTCGTGTGGTTATAATCAAACGAGCCAGTTTGCGCATTCATATCATTCACTCAGGCTATCTATTGTTAAGAGTCCTACAAATTGTAAAGAGAATATTTCTTTACACAACTTTGTACGTCAGATATATCTCACTGGGGCCCGATTCGCGGTTTTCAGCAAAGAAAAGCATTCTGCGAAATTTTCTTTCGCAACTCCCATCTCAACTTGGACACCTTAAACTACTAATTTTCGGCACATGACAGTAACGGTTCACACTTGCCCGTTATACCGAGAGGAAATGGGAATGATGCCGAAGATCGTCCATAGTGATACGATTCTCGACGATCACGACACGGTGGCAACGCACCGTGAATGCTCAATCATAGATCTCGTTGCAGCCTTAACCCCAACAAGCAGGTGCATCGGCCATTGTGGAGAACTGCACGACTCGGGAAGTCGATGTTTACATGCGCTTCAAAGCGCTTGTCACTTTAGACTCCAGACGGAGTATTCTTTGGAAATAGTTGGGCGTGTAAATATAACAGGAAAAGCTAAAAATAAAAAAGGAAAAAGCACTTTCAGTTTATAGATTTTGCACTATACGTAATAATGTCAAAGTGTAAAATTTTTTAAAAAAGCGGGACATATAGGGTCCAGACATTTCATTAACAATTTTAAATTTTTCAGTTATTGAGCTAAAATATGAATGAAAATGACCAGTAATATTTGCAGGCGATAACAACAATTTTCTTTGAAAATATTAAGTTTCATAATGTAAATTGACAAGTAGAAACTTTTCTCCGGAAAATATATTGATTCATGCGTGTGTTCACACAAACATGACATGACAGTAAAACCGCACATTTTATAGGCAAAGTACTGTAGTTATTTAGTCAATTTTTAGACATCATACAGACGACGGACATCTTCCTCTCTACTGTACGACCTCACTATCAGAAAAAGTACATACCAAGTCTGGAAAGTTCATAAATAAAATACAAAAATCTGCGTACAGCACACACTTGCAGATTATCAATTTTATAAAACGAATAAATGTGGATAATACTTAAAGACGGCCATGACTTTTCTATCTCCCTACTACAACTCCCTTTAATACTATAGTAATTTATTGAAAGGAGACTTATGTTATCACTGTGGCCATAAAATATAAAAATGAACGAGTGTCGCTTGTGATAGTTCGTCGCAGATCTCCCTGAAGAGACGAAGTGGAGCTGCCTACAAGAATGCCTGTTCATCTCTGTTTTTTTAAGGGTCCTACAATCCGAGGCATCCCGGTCAATTTAGAGCTCTCTTACGGTATTGAGAATACGATAATGACAATTTTAGGAAGCAGCTAGCCGACTGTTCCAATAGGATCATAAAATAGCTAAGACACAGAGAAGGGAATGCTGTGACCCCAAAGAAAAACTCGTCTCAGACCCTTCCGAATGACCGGAGAGAAGGACCCTAGAACCTGACGTATGATAGTAACCTAATTGGAGTTGATAGATGCGAATTGTACATGGCAGTCTTCTTCGGTATGGATATAATTATGTATTTAATAAAATATCTGGGATTCTTCCTGTTTCGTAGATTTTATAAGCAATAATATTGCTCCTTCGGCCGATGATATTAACATCTCTGCAGGAATGTTAGCAATTCCTGACTTTCTACCGTTGCTCAGATCTGTTAGCAATCTATAAAACAGACCTTTAAATTTTGTTCCCCAACTCTTCGTCATCCACCTCTTCTTCTTCTTCTATTACTGTCTGATTTAGATTTCCACCGTGATACAGCTCTTCTAAATATTCCTTACGTCTTTCTGCCTTTTCTTCTTTATCCAGTATTGGCTTCTCATCCGCTCTCCTGATGTTCTTGTTCCCTCTGAATGTTTATTTGATTTTACAACAAGCTGCGTCGATTTCCTCTTTCAACATGAAATATTCATCCGCTTTGCATTTCTCTTGGAGCCCGCTTTGGCTACTTTGCACTTGAAAATGGTAAAGAGCAGTACAGACACTTTAATAAAAATGCTTGATGAAAGGCGTAAAGACGCAAAAGATTACTTATTATTTATTGTGTTATCAATTCTTTCCTATTGCTCTGAGTTCTTCCTATTTTTCTGTCGACAGCTCGTCATTTATTACTTCAAGAGTGCCCATTTTTCTCCTTTCTTTATTAATCTACTCTTAATATCTTCTTAGAAAAACTGAAACAACGGGAGGTGTTTCAGAGTTTCAAATTCCCATCTTTAATTTAATTGAATTGAATCTTTGAGTTTCTTCATTTTCATCAAATTAGGAGTTGAAAATAACTATGTAGGTCTAAATATTTCGCCAAATAAAATAATTAAATATTTTAAGACTTTATTTTGGTTATTTTCCCTTGATTATTGTCAGATAACAGACTTTACTAGTCAAACGAAAATAATTGTAGAACCTACATCCAAACGACCCTTGTTAACCTTCCTCTTCGTGTAATGCATATATGAAAGGAATAGCGAAATTTGTTCCCAAAATATTCTAAATTCGCAGGCGTCTGTGACCCTGACCCATAAACCCCTCAAGTTTGACAAAATCGTTTCGGCTTGTGGGAGAATTAATTTGAAATCCTTTGTCTTTTGACTCCTCCCTTGACCTTAGGAAGTAGACCTTTACGGACTTTCTTCTACTTCTCCGAGTTTCCTATGGATACAGTGACAATGTATGCTGTGAGCTTTCGACCCTGAGCTTAAAACACGGAGTCTCGTTCGAACACACTTGTGACTTTTAATTCTTGTCCCTCCTGCGTTCCAATACCATTAATCTGATTACCGCGAAAGTTTGTTGTAAATTCTGTATGTCATTAGGGTATGACTTCTTTAAGATTGAAAAAATACCAGTGTAGCCTGTTAAGGGAAATGGTTATTTGTCTTAAATATAGCTAACTTTTTATTTAAGTAATGATACTCTTTAATTGTAGGAGCTTATTTAAGTAAAAACAAATTTGTTTACTCGATTAAGATACCGAGCCATCATCGCGGTGGTTGGGATGAAATTCACTTCTCATGAAGTAGGGGGGGAGGTGAACAGGTAAATTTTTTAAAATGTCGCCGTTGTTTAATTACGTGTAAGAGAGATTACTGTCAAATTAAGTTCCTGTGCAACGTCGGGCATTCAGATAAGAGTACAAAATTACTGAGCACAATATTTTCAGCCTGTCAAGAAAATACCTTAATAGGGATAAAAACGCTCAGATTCTCAAGTAATAACTCCAACATTCGTGTTTTCATAAGAAAATAAATAAAAACTATTGTTTACAATGTTTGATAGCAATTCAATCGACAGAGACTAGAATGTAATCGTCTTATTACTCCGTAACAGCCAGAGGGAGTTTTATGATTGAATAAAGTCTATTACACATATAATGCTGGTCGATAATATGACATGACGCTTGTGTATATTGGTGTATATCAGTCCTCCTCGTTTTGGCTTGTTTGTGATCGCCATAGTTCACGAAAACGCACTATCCTTTAATTAGCCACGTATTAGAAAGCAGCTGCGAAACTCTTTAGTGGCACATCTGCTGCAGTGGTTGGAATGAGATCTGGGGATGTTTATAGCATCATAAACTGCGCGGGTGCGGGGGTGGAGGACGTTCGCAGGAGGTGGTCCTGTTTGCGACGACCCCATTACAGCTTACGGTGAATTGCAGAAGCTCCATACACCACATGTCGTCCCAAAGTGGGTTTGTTACGAACCTGCGAAAACTGACGAATCACGTTGTACAATGGTAACGGCGCAACTCCTAAATCGCCGGCGAAGCGTGTAAACAGATTGTGACAATGACGGACCATTAAGTCACGTGCATTACACCTTGTAGCCAAGACTGCAGGCACTAACTCAATCAAATTAGTCAGACCAATCTTCACAGTCTCCAGCAAGTCCTCCGGGAATGTTAACTGTCTACATCTCTATTTGCCTTTAAATGTGAAACAGCTTCATAAGTGACGTAACGCTTTAAACTTCTAAACCCTTAAATTATTGAACCGTATGGCATAATATAATTTTAAAATATTCACAAGGCTCAAACTCGTAATTCCTACTAACGTTAAGATCTCATACTATTTTAATTTGTGTGTTAATGATTTTTTTTATTTCTATCATTTCTCGGTTGAAGTCTTATACATAATTCAATGAATGAAAAAACTGATCTGCTTATCTGCAAGTGATGGCACAAGCTAACATTTAATTAAATAATTATAATACAGAAAACCATGAAACTTCTCTGAACTGAGTAATTAGAATAGGTACGATCAGATGTATTTTCCGACGACCTTCCGTTGAAATATTGTATTTTCTTTTAACAAAAATCAAGATATAATTTATATTTTCACTTTTGAAAAAACAGGAACGAAAGGAAATTAATAATTCTAATAGAAGTAAAGGAAAGTAGGTTGCAGGGAAAAAACTGAAGAAAAATAGGAGTAAAATAAATTCGACCCTTGTTACAGAAGCACAGTACAATCTACTGCGACATGCTTCACACCTTTTGCATGATGTTGTTGTGGTATCAGTTCTAAGACTGGTCTGATGCAACGCTCCATACTAATCTATCTTGCGCAAGCCTTTACATTTCCATATAATTAGCACAAACCACATCCTCCCTAATCTGTTCCCTCTTCTGTTCTTACCCCCACACACTTCCCTCAAATGCTAATTTTATAAGGCCCTCATGTCTTAAAACGTGGCCTTCTCTTAGTCAAAGTCCACCATATTGTTCGCTTTCCCCCTATTCTGTTTATAACTTCCTCGTTTGTGATTCTATCCACCAATATGAATTCGCCTATAGCATCCCCCTTTCAAAGGCTTCTATTCTTTTCCTTACCCCAAGTCCTATCGTCCACGTTTCGCACCCATATAACGCCACGCTCCATACAAACAATTTTAACAACGATTTCCTAAAGCCTTCCTTGCCTGTGCTATCCTACTCTTTATGTCTACTATACTTCTACCATCACTAATTATTACGCTTCACAAGTAGCAGATTTCCTTAACTACCGTCAATATATCCCATCCCAATCTAACTTCCTTTGGTATTCCTCTTTCCCATAGTACACTCCATTACCTTGGTTTTCCCTCTATTAATCCTCATACTGAACTTTCTCCAGGACTTCGTTCATGCCATTTATTATGGTTTCCAAGTCGTCTTCTGATTCTGCTAATACTACAATATCGTCGGCAAAGCGTAAGATTTTTATTTCTTCTCCTTGTAGTATGATTCCTTTAACATATTCCGTTTTAACTTTCTTCATCGCCTGTTCTATATATCAGTTAAACAGCATGGGCGACAGACTGCATCCCTGTCTTACTCCTTTCTTGATTTGTTTTCTTTTCTTGGTCTTCTATTCCAATTACTGCTGCTTGTCTTCTGTAGAGATAATGTATTAGCCTCCTTTCTCAATATTTTATTCTAGTTTTCTTCAAAATTCTTAATAGCGTGTTCCACGCTTTTTCTAAATCTACAAATGCCATGAATGTAGGCCGGCTTTTTCGTATCCTGTCTTCTAAAATTAATTGCAAAGTCAATATAGCTTCTCTTGTCCCTATATTCTTCCTAAAACCAAACTGATCTTCTCCTAACTCGCATTCTATTTGACGTTCCATTCTCCTATATACTATTTTCGTTCATATTTTGCATGCATGGGTTACTAACTAATTTTTCGGGATTCTTCCTGTTTCGTATATTTCGCAAACTATCCTGACCAGCCATGATACTCCTTCGCCCGAAGCTCTTATCAATTCTGCTGGAATGTTATCAATTCCTGGCGCTTTATCAACAAATGATTTTCACCGTTCAAAGTCTTAAGAATCTGTTTCGATTCGCAGCAAAACAGTTCTTCACTTTAATCTGGGTCTCATTGCACAGACATTCTCACACTTTTTCTGTAGCCATTTGCGATAATAAAGTTTTTCAGTCTCTGTGCCCGATATAAGTCTTTTTCGTTATTTATCGCCGTAGCATTTTGATACTAACATCATTTGGGTTATTTCACCTAAATGTTTCCTACACTGTTAGAAGAAATTAATTGAACTTCTTAATATGAAGTATAATGTATTCCAGGCAAGAGTAACGGGGCTTCTGTTCTAGCCGTGCATTGAAATTTCCAGTTGTAATGAGAGGCCTGAGCGGAACTCTGAATCTGATGGAGGGGACACTTCCGGACACGTGCCCGAACTACAGGTGGTGGTCACGATAAAGGAAAAGAAAAAGAAAGACTTCTTGCTCAGCGTGAAGAAGACGAGTGGGTTTTACTAAGGAGACTTTCGTCCTTGGAACTTCGCGAGCCACGTCAGCCTGATGACTATGTTCAGAAACCCGTATGACGTACTCGTGGAATGATTTACATAACAGGGTTACGTATAACCGAGTGGGCAACTAATATATCTGGCTCAATTTTAACTGTTTTATAATCAGCCTATTAACTGATTCAGCTATTAATAAGTCACAAATTGTCACATAATTTCACTTAGACTCACCAATACTGAATCTCTAAAACTTTTTCCATTTCTCACATATTAGTTTTCCTTAACTCTGTTGAATTACTCGTATAAAAACTTGTTAAAATACATATGCACTTAAGTCTCATTTAAAGTTTTAATTACAAACTTGATTAATTTGCTCATTCTAGAGTACATTTTATGAAGGATTTCTTTCGTATTTATTACAGGTTATATATATATATATATATATATAATGTTCTTTAATATATGGAATATTTGTCATCTTGAATCAACATTAATCAATCATATTTTTGAGGTCGTTTTCCAATTTTACTATATGTAAACATTACTATTCCTGTAACTCTTAGACAAATGGCGAGTTCGTTATGACGGTAAGGTAAAAATAATTGAATATTTTTGTACTTTATACATCTGACAGCCACGCGGTTCTTCCATTTATTGTGAATACATAAATTGTGGGACTTTATTTCACCTTCAATATTATATTGAACCTTTTTTAAACTGCGTGAAGTGCTCTATGGAAAGCTTAAATTCGATTATTACGTATAATCGTTTATTTCTGTAATCTTTATCAAATACGTTTATGTAATACACTAGCCGGAATATTTTAAAATTATGTTTGTAGCGTATTTCAGCAAATAGTTAAATATGCTCAATAAAATATAATATAAATTAATTTTGACCCATAGTATTTATAGAGAAAAAGTGCAGAAAAATGCACAACATTATAATAAGAGAAGGAAGTAAGAGCTTATATAATACACAATTAAAATAAATATTTTCTTTACTCTTCATTAAGCTCCAAAGAATACAAAAGGCTATACTAAACGCTCAATGTGAAAAATGGAACACATTGCATTTTATTAACAAAACTCTTACTATATATATATATATATATGTATGTAATAAAAAAGGGTTTCAATAAAGAGTGGCTCGATTTTGATTTTGAAATGGAATAAACAAGCTATCAATGTTGTTGTGATATTTAGTCCTAAGACTGGTCTGATGCAACCCTCCATGCTAACCTATCTTGCGCAAGCATTTCCCATCCTTAAAACTAGCACAACCTCCCTAATCGAAGTAGCGTATTCCATCCTTTCGTTCATCCTTCTGTACCCCACACAATGCTAATTTTACAAGACCCTCTTGTCTTAAAACATGGCCTATTATCTATCCCTTCTCTTAGTCAACGTCCTCCATATTGTTCGCTTTTCCCCTATTCTGTTCGGAACACTCGTTTGTGATTCTATCCATCCACCTGACTTTCAGAATTCGCCTATAGCACCACATTTCAAAGGCTTCTATTCTTTTCCTTTCCCCAACTCCTATCGTCCACATTTCGCACTCATAACGTCACGCTCCAAACAAACATTTTTAGTAATGATTTACTAATATTCACTCTTACATTACCCGTAAGTCAATCCCTCTTTTTCGCGAAAGATCAAAATATGATTTCGTTCGTGCGTC
This sequence comes from Eucriotettix oculatus, assembly GCA_034510155.1. Classification (NCBI taxonomy): domain Eukaryota; kingdom Metazoa; phylum Arthropoda; class Insecta; order Orthoptera; family Tetrigidae; genus Eucriotettix; species Eucriotettix oculatus. Next base: position 50,535,418 of record CM067379.1, read on the forward strand.
ACAAACAGCTTGTTTTATTCCATTTCAAAATCGACTCGCCCTTATTGAAGAGCCCTATATATGTCGAATTATATGTAAAGTAAAGTAAAATAACTATAATATAATTAATGATAGTCTTTCTTCAGTGTTAGATACTTAAATATTTTTTTCATGAATTTTACTATCCACATTTTATATTTTCATCCGAATTCGTTATTACATTGTAGAACAACCCGTTATATATGGTTATTAAGGAACAAAATTTAAAAAAAAAACTTTAATTGCACGGTGATTTTCTAACTAAAGAATGAGGTTCCCTGCGTATTTGTGTGGTGTAGTTCAAATGAACGTTTCCCAGGCCAATTTCTCTTTAGATTAAATGAAAGAGTTACCTTACTTTAGAAAAAAGACTAGTTTACAAAGGTCCCTCTCACCCTTTGCACATACTTTGGGAAAAATTAACTTTTCATTAACCTCGTGCGAAAATATATTAGCAGTAAATACTTTAGCTAACAGCAAGTGGATCGTGTTGTCAGAGAAAGGAATAAATTAATACGGTAATGTGAACACCTTCGGCAATTGTTGGCAATTGTTAACTATTCTTTCAATAAATACTTTTTAGTGTAACTAATATAAATATCCATAGTAAGTAATTTTTACGGTGTTAATGAAGCTTATATACCAATCCCTTTAGTTTATAACGGGTATTTGTTAGAATACACCCGTACTCACTTATGATAGGTAATTCATGAATTTCTGTAATATAAATTTAAGCATATGTTAGTCACCACACATAAGGCAAAAATTTGACTAACAATATTGGGGATGTTATTTTAAGCGGAGCTTTCGATCATATTTTATGGATAAAAAAGTTTAAATTTAAATTGCTCTACTTAATTAGAATACCTGATATTGAAATAAAAACCGAAAAATTGATTATAACTTTCTGCAATTTTATATTAATTAAAAAGCAATAAAATTATGTGCTGACTTATTGACCATCTTTATTTACAATAATTCTTTACCATGAAGCGAATTTGATCAATTAATATCCGTCAGTGAGGCTCAAATTCGAGATATATTCTGTATATAATTAATATTAATATTAGTTTTAAGTAGTTGTTGTAAGAAAGTAAAATAAATCAATAATCGGACAAAAAAAGTATAAATGAATAAAATTTCTAGATAATTTGTCGCTATGCAAAATCATTGGATTTTCTATTACTACTATGTAAAAGCCGGACTAAAACACTTTATTTGATGAAGTGAACGCAGTGGGTGAAGTTCATTATTGGACGACTTCTTTAGGTTAAGCAGCGCACAGTGACATCTCAAGGAGGCATTGTTGCCTTCCTCGCGTGCCTCCGCAACAGCTGATCCGCACCACCTTGCAGCCAAACAGGAAGCGTCTTATCGCGGCGCAGCGTATATAATGTATTGAAATGAACATCCCTGGAGGGCGGAAAATTAGTGAAGGAAAGAGGGGGGGATGTGGCCCCCTCCACGGCATTAGCGTACTCCGGAGTGGCACGCGATCTCATTGGTCGTCCGTGAATGCACGTGACTGAGGAGTTTCTTTCGGAATTTGCGCTATTTTCGGAGCACTCTCTTCCTGCCATCTCTCTCGCACAATTTGAGTCATCAGCCCGTTAGCGGCTGAGCCGCTATTGTCGTTACGTGGAGATTCCATAGAGCGCGAACTGACTGTGCAGGTCCGAGTCACGTTTTCTAGTTAAGTCCACAATAATTGGGAGTACCGTAAATAGCGAGCACGTCTGTCGTGAGATATGAACTTGTCATCCAACGCACAGTTCGGAAGCGGGAGGAGAGGCGGGCGGTAGCCGGCGATGCAGCGATGGACCTGGTCAGTGGCCACGACCGCTTCCTGCTGGTGGAGGAGCCCGGCGCCACGACGCTGCCGCCTCCTGGGGCGACGACGTTTACGCCCACAGCACTGCAGTACCAGCAACAGCAATGCGCAGCGCCGGAACAAGGCGCCGTGTTCCCCATGCTCTCGAGGGTGAAACGCGAGGACATGTTCATCCTCGGACACGAAACAGAAGACATCTTTTACCGCCACCAGCAATTAGGTCTGTGCTTCTACGAGAACAACGTCGAGACTCCCGTAGGGGCAGGGTTCCGACAGCCATCGTGGGACGGCGGATCCTTGTCGTCGCCGGACAGTGCGTCACATTGTACGTCCCCCATGGGGACGACACCCGTGGGGCGCTTATCTTCGGGGGCACCGACGTTGATGCACCGCCGCCCTCCGGCACGGCGTCGCAGCGCACCTTTGCATGGAGAGCGGCCACAATCACCCACGGTGCTGAAGAGACGTCGTTTAGCTGCCAACGCGAGGGAACGGCGGCGGATGAACGGACTGAATGAGGCTTTCGACCGACTGCGAGAGGTGATTCCGTCCCTGGGTGACGACCATCGTCTGTCCAAGTTCGAAACGCTGCAGATGGCTCAGACATACATCGCGGCTCTCTGTGATCTCCTAGAGAGAGGGGGTGCTGCTCCGGCGCCGACCAGTAACAGGTATCACTTCATTTGGTTTTTTATAATAATTATTCTTTTACCAGTGAAAAAGTTTAGGTAATTTCATCTTTGTAAAATATACACTATTAGTTCCACTCAACTCTGTCTTCAATCAAATCTCCCGCTCTTTGTTTCACATATGCAATCATAGAAAGCAGTTGTAAGACCGCGGTGAACCCAAAATACCGCCAACACTCACGTCCAATCCAAAATATTCCTGAAAGAATCAAGTAAGCATCATACCCTGATGCGTTAGATTGGTTAAACATCAGTTAAAAAACCCTTGATTCTTACCAATTTCGTTGCATTGTTGTCATAAAATTTGGTGCTTGGAAGGCAGCGGATGGATTGATATTCTTAATTTGATCTTCCGTGAACGTTTCTTAGCTCTTCAATTGTCTTGCTAATCTAATGTTGCCCCAAAATCCATCAGTCAATTTAGCACAATTTCGTTGATTATTAAAACAGCACTTCAATATTTATACGTTTGCGATAGTTGTACCCAATGATTAAAAAAAACATTTAACATCAATGCGATTATTTGGCTTTCCGTCATGTTAAATGACGTTTAAGTACATAAAAATGTGTATTCTTCAAACGTTGCTCCCGCTATTACCGTGTTTACTAAATGCTAAGTGTGTTTCAGAGTCTATGAAATAAATGTCTTCTGTGTATAGGTCTTTGAAGTGTTGGGAAGTCAACTTAGTTTCAGTTCTTCAGTACTTGACAGTGCTAAGATTGATAAAGTAAACTTAAATAAAATCTATGTTTCTGGTATTGAAACTAGTATCATAATTTTCCATACATATTTTTGGTGTATTTAATTGTTCTATGATAATTCCTACATGGTGTTTGGAAAACGCGGAAAGTGAATTATAAATCGTTCAGTTTCATTATTGTTTCGAGGAAGATTCAACCTTATCTTTCCCAACCCTGTATTCTGCAATGGAAAACTGATAGTGGGTAGATGATGATGAGGAGGGGGGGGAAGAAGCCTAGAACGCTGTCCGAATTTAGCCAGTTGGAAACTTTGAATGTAAATATCAATCTAGGTCAGGAATGTTGACATTTTTGAGGGTGTGATGACCTGGATTCCCTGTTGATTGTAAGAATTGGCAGAGTAGACTGTCGAAGTTATAAAAATATCGGAAGAAACGCGGATGTTTCGGGACAAATTGTAATCAAGCCAAAGAAAATAATTTATTGATTGCTTCCGATAAAGATACGGTTTTGGATTATCTTATTTACGAACCAAAAAAAAATTCCACCCTAATTAAGACCCTTATTTGACAATTATCATTTTACAAAAAACGGACACCGTATTCATATTTTGTCAAAAGTGTAAAATATTATTCTTTTCAAATTAGTCACTAGCTTAGTGATTATTTTATAATATGATGCAAATTAAATCCAGAGCGTCATACACGAAACGCGTTCAAGACAATTTATGACTACTTTCCAGAAATAAATAAGTTGTCACAGGATTTTAAATGTAATAGTCTTATTTTATTTAATTGTAAGTTATACGTTATATGAAACTTCTGTTGTCATAAAGATCTTCTTTCGGCATATTTTTATATTATCAGACGAACTAGTTAAATTAAACGTGTAGATTTAAGCATTGGGTATACTTTTGACGACTCGAGAACAATTACAATGTTCCTACTAATTGAAATATTCTTAATTATTTCATCACACTAGAGACAATTTATCTGTTCCTTTATTTATTTTTCTGGTAGAACTCCGAATGTTGTTGCTGTAGTAAACAGTCCATAGGCTGATGCAACCCTCCATGCTAACCCACTCTGCGCAAGACTTTTCATTTCTACATAGCTACCACATTCCAAATCCTTCCTACTCTGCTTAGTTATTTCAATACTTGGCCTTCCTCATCTTTTCTTACCACGCACACTTGTACAAAGAGAAGGAATAGATTAATAGGTCACGTTTTGAGACATGAGGGTCTTCTATTTAATGCTAATTTTACAAGTCCTCCATATCGTTCTCTCTTTTCTCTCGACTCTGATTCTAAAATAAATTCAGCACTTAAATGAAATATTTTTAAAAAATACACTGATACATTAAAGACTGTTACGTAAATTTATTTAACAATGTGTAAAGTTTCAATAAATAGTTTAGATCTATTATGTGGAATATTAAATTACAGAGTACAAAGTCGCGTGTTATAGATCACATTCCAGCAGAAATCAGGAGGCAATTCTTCCACACCTAATAATTTTCTTGAGTAAGAAATTTATTATTCCATGTGAATAGACGAGAGCTATGCTGGTGTCAATCCATAAGAGGAGAAGAAAAATTGACGTAATTACAGACCGACAATATTATGTTGGTGATATGTTTACTAATGGAGTACCGTATTGTGGGCTACGTTCGTAATGATTTTTAGAAAAAATGGCTGGTTTTTGAAGGGGAAGTTATACAAACTGTTCTGGACGTTTTATACAAGACATAAGACTACCCAAAATCTATGAGTCCGGAAAGAGACTGCTCAAGCAGGAAACGAATTGAACTCTCTGAGACTCCCGATTTTGCATTCGCAACAAAGTCAGGTATTTGGTCTCCTATTATTTATAGTACACGTAAATTACTTGTCGCACCTGAGATTTAATGTCAAAAACATTTTACCAACGATTGTGTAATGTACAAGGAATTACAGAGTTATAGACATTGTAGAGGGATTGATGACAAGGCCCCATATGCGACAACGAAGTGAGTGAAAAATAATTTCGGTTGAAGTACCATTGTAAATAATTTATGGCAATGCTTTGTGTAAGAAGTCATCAAAATCTCTTCAAACGTGTTATCTACGATCCCATGCTGTCTCGTTCATTCCTGCCTAACGACTGAATGGCAAGTGATGTAAAGCGTACTACTAGTGAATATGGAGATTTTATATTGATTAAAATTCAGTATGAATTTGACACAGAATATAAAGGCGTGTACCACTCTGGTACTATATTTCGTAAAAAAATATACAGTTGGAATTGACCATGGCCGAAAGCTTCTGAATATAGAAATATACAACTGACAACTTATGGTGGTTTCTTTTTATTTAAATATCATCTGAATAAAGTTGTTTTATTTGAGTTTAACTTAAAGTTAATATCAATAAGAGCAAGGAAATGCGTTTCAGCAGTTCGTAGATTGAAATATTAATATTTTTATAGTGACACGCTGCACGAGTATCATTATGCTGGAAAGTCTCCTTAAAATGCATAGGGTTTGAAATGGGGATTCGGAGGGGACAGCGTTGCCACCATGTGTTAAATAGTGCTCTCGGTGTTTTGTTTAATGGTCCTTCTACACCCATGATGGGCTATGTACAATCGTATAGACGGGGATTGGCCGATGTTGATGAAGGTTGGATATGGAGTTGGCCGACATTGTCTGTGGAAGCAGTTCTTTCCACACATCAAGGGGGTGAACATGTGCAAGCCAAGTGCGCAGTAGCAAGGTGGGATGTACACACACACATTGTACATTATTGGTGGGCCATTATTGTTTGTACTCCAACTGTAGTAATGCTCTTGTTTTGTTACTAATTAATTACTGCGAGTCGTATTTGGGTGGTTTTTATTCCCAACATTCAGCGTCTTGTTTTTAAATGATTTCAATACTTTTTTGCAATAAGTCTTCAAATTCGGTAACCATTTTCCTATAAAATTACCATTTTCTTAAGGTGTGTCTTTCACAAGCTATGCAATCTAATTCTCTCTCTTATTTTGCTTCATAAAATTGCGAAATTCGCGCAAAATACACTAATAATAACACGATTTGTAACTTTTTCTAGTGTATTTTTATTACTACAGTTATTCATATTCATTTTTCCGTTTATTTCAAATACATAGTCGGAGGCTGGTCGACTGTTACAATAAAAAAGCGGCCACGTCTTACCGTATTCCAAAGATCTGCAACCCCGAATTAAATTATAAACGAAGTGATGAAGCAATATAAGGAAGTAAGTAACCAAACGGGTAGATATTATAGCGGTAATAAGGATTGGGAACATCAGATCGAATATGTCGCTGGAATGAGTTGAAGCAACTACATTTTCTTATGAGAATTTTAGAATAGGAAATCTCAGAAGCACAGCGAATATGCAAGTTAGCGTATTTGTACTACTTCCAGTGTATCATTCTAAATGGATCTCGACCAAGGTAACCGGAAAATGTTTTATGCAGGATCCTGGTTTTAACAATTAGGATATGCTAGAAAAATGAAGCGTATGCAGTAGAAGAAAACTGGGAGGATATTGCAGCTACGTTGGCAGACGAATGGGTTCGTTACTCTAAAATAGGACAGAGAAACTTTAGAATCTCGAATGTTCCGACACTAGTTATAAGGGAATGGAACAACACACCCGCAGAAGTTTTTGTAACATTTTCATTGCTTGTACGATGAGCATTTCTAAATTTTCATCTATCAGTCTATTCATTTCCAGTTAGTTTTTCAGGTAAGAATAGGGCAGTGAAAGTGCAATGTGACACTCGTAATTACTTCGGATATTTCAATTTTGTTTAATGATTTACAATTTTAGTTTTATGCTTAATATCTGTAACTGCCATCGAGTGTAACTCAATTGCAGGATTATACCTAGCATATATTTTTATAAAAAATTAACTTTTTTTTGTTTTGGTTAACAGGCTACATGAGGGTGATCCTGAAACAGGCAACTCCCCTTTAATAGCATAGGAAGGGAATTGAAAAGGGGGGATGCTGAAGGTAGAGCAAGGTAGCCAAGGGTTAACTAGGGCCCCCGGGCTATGGTTTAAGGATCCTACCCGGTGTTTCACCTAAAGAGAAGCAGGGAAAACCCTAGAAAACCTGCATCAGGTAGGTCGGGCATTGGGTACTACTCTCACGCCCTTCCGAATGACGGGAGAAGAGTCTGCTGTGGGGACGCAGCATTCCCTTCTCAGTGTCTCCACCAGTTTCAGGAGGCAGTTGGCCGACTGATCCAATGGGATCAGCGGACAGCTCTTGCCATATGCCCAAGGTCTTTGACCCCGGTACATATACCTCCTAAAATAGGTGAAGGTGTCTCGGCATATGAGAACTTACTGTAAATCAACGATGATTTAACATTTACTGTTACTGTTGCGACCGCCACAAATATGAGGATTGTTTTGGTTATATTCCAAAAGAGACGTGCTGTGGTAATATATGCCCTCGAAAGGGAATTTAGAAAACAACATTGGTCTAGTGAGGAATATTTCGCAACCATACTAATCGGCTGCAGACTATCTGAGTAAAATGAGGAATGTTCCTACGATACACAGATGAAATACGTGTTGCGTGACAAACGGGCATCAGGGAAAACCGGGAATCTGATTTATTTTTCAACATAAAGTTAGAATTACGAAATTTTAAATCAACTGAATACAATTTATTAAGCCCAGTTTAATGTCTATGAGTACTTTGCCTCTTGAGCACTAAATCTCATCACAGTATATCAGTTTTAGAAACCTTCTTAGGTTATGGAGAAAAAAATAGTCATTATCAGGATTTATAAGAACAATGCAGCCCAAAAGTTCCTCCCATGGGGACTTGCATTTACCACGTGGTCAGAGCGATTCTCCTCCAGTGTTAAGCGGAGCCGGGAGTTAGAGTCTTTCCAATGTTAAAATAGTAGTTTAAAGGGCCCCTTGATCGGAAACTGTTATAGATGTGCACTAATATTTTATCAGTTACTTTTACCTTTATGCCATGTATGCAGAAGCAGAAAAAATTATTATAAATATAATTTTTAATAAATCATTATCGGTCGACAATTTTAGAATTTTTCAACCACAACTAATAATTTGTGTAAGATTACAATAATCCTCCTTCAACAGCTAGTGTTATTATGCCTCAGAATTCGTTACAAATACAGCATTAAATTTTTCAGATCTGAGGAAACTGTACCCAAAATTCAAAATTCAGTTAAAATTGTTAAGATAGGGCCTTCCAACTCCCATTAATCCCAGTTTTCGTGAGGACGACTAACACACACACCCACGGGATTCGAAACGGGGACCTCCACGACGCGACGTTGACAACTTCACCATAGGAGGATCTTAGCGAAATGTTTCTTCTTATATCATAGATCATGTCAGTGTTTAATTAAAGAATATTCGATTTTACGTATGTTACATTGAAAAACAATTATATTAATAGATTTATGTCTCGTATAAATATTTCAAAGTTTTTAATTACTTTCATGTGGGTTAACAATCTATCATGATATAGTTTCTAGTATGTTTCCACCACTGGCTTTACTGGCCCCGTATTGAGAATATGAAAATAAGAGGTTGACAATTAATAGACGATATCATATTCTAAGATTTTCTAAAGATTAATTTTGTTCTCTTTTTTGCGAGGCGAGTAAGAGAATACATGAGGGGTGATCCTGAAACAGGCAACTACCATTTAATAGTATAGGAAGGGAATTGAAAATAAACGGGGGATATGAAAGTTATGTCAAATGTTAACAGAAGATTACGAAGTTGCAATTTACTGTGACTGCAAGAGCATTTCCATTTCTTCAGCGATAGCCATGACCAAGGCTACGAGAATATTAATTTCAAAATCATAAGCAGAAATTGTAAATTAATTTCCGTTTACTGAACTTCACTGAGAACGATTAAATGCCTTGGTCAAATCTCCAATTTTTTCCCATTAAAATGAAATTTCAGTGTTGTTATACAAAATGGATACAAATATTAATTTTGCTTACATAAACAATAACTTCAATTTATGCGCAAACAAAATTATGTACTGTCTGTATTAACGATGTTTCTAGGACTTCATCACTTAAATTTTAAATGGTTATCATATATGTAAAAGTAGATTGTGTGACATAGCCGCGTGCTGTGACGGTAACAGTAACAGCAAACAAAACTAATATACTTTTGCTATTATTTATTCATTTATATTTAATTTTCAGATTATTCATGTATTCATTGATTTAATTTCATTTTTTTTCAGGTAGGGAATGCATCGACCTACTTGTAACTCCTTTCCTGAATGGGTGCAGCTGAAAAGATTTAATTCTATGGAATCATTTATTTTTGTAATATATATTTACAAATGTGTATAAACTACACCAATTCAGTTCCTAAAAAGACGAATTATTTTGAACACAAAGTTTTAAGACGTTCCTCTGTTTGAGAAATAGGACACCGATGTGTGATTATCTAGTCCTAGAACACAATTGACGTGTGATTTTTTTGTACAGAAAAATTAAGCAGTATTGTACAGCCTTATTTTTCTGCGTTATTAGTATTTATTTATTGTAAATGTGCTTTATTGACTTTCACCACATTCCAATTGTATATATGATTTCAAATTTGTGTAAAAATGGGTACATACAGACTGATGGTCTTTAAAACACGACATATAGAATTTTTTTGATATTTAATTTATTTATGAAGGGATAAGCTTTTGAGCTACGCATGTATTTTTGAAAAAATGTGTTATATCCAGTATATTTTATACAAGCAAGTTTTTGTAATTATTTATTTCTTTTTATATTCAATAAATTGATCTCACGAAACTACACCTTAATTAGTCTCTGATTTTATATCATATGTAGTTTATAATTAAGTGTCGTTTATTAATTACCTTTATCAGAATATTTATGCAGCCACCTTGCCTTATTATTATTATTATTAGTATTATAGTGATTCATTACTTCGATATGCCAAAGATAAAAACATCTCGACAAGAGAATAAATACCGAGCTATTCGGACAAATACAAGGCGAGTTCGTGTTTTAGTGTCTGTGGCAGGAAGTTGGCCCACAAAAAAGTTGGTGCACCTTACGCCTAGAGGGCAGATGTTGCGGCTGCACCGCCCTTCCGGAAACTCTGCTCATTTGTCCATTCAAAAGACTTCCGAAACCCAAATAAGCTCATTTCCATCATATTAACTCCACGGAATAATTTGTACTACCGCCATCCTTCAAAAAGGCTATTATTTGTTTTGACAAACCTTTCCTTCAATATTATTTAATAAATGAACCTCAGTATTGGTTATTTAGTAACTTATTTCCAGGTAAAATACAATTTATGTAACTAACGTTTTAATGTTTAAGTAATCTGAAATGATTAAGGAGCAGTGTGTTTCCCTGTTACTCTGATACACTAGTAATAAAAAGAAATTGCGTCAATACCTCACACACTGCTTGTTTCATTCCATTTCAATATTGACCTGATCTTATTGAAAAATCCTATATATATATATCATATATATATATAAGCAAAGAAAGTCTATAATAATTCTGTTGAACAACTTTATTACACTGTGTGCGTATGATTTTGGATAATCTTCAACATTACTTTGGATCAATTATTACTTTTCTTACTATCGCTCTATATCGTTCCTGGTTTAGTAACCACACTACATCCTTACTTCTAACTCCATAAATCTTTCTGTTCTATTTCGTAAAACTACACATCATCCATTCACGTAAACATGTAACTGGAGTGCTTCAAATTAATTAAAAACCACACTTTTATACGTGAAGGTAGTTGCAATTTTACAACTGCATTTACTCAGTTTTACAAGTCGCGAAAAGGTGCTGTATACTAAATATTTGGCATAAACAACTCAGGAAGTGAGTTAAACATTCTTCGGAACAGTAAGCTAAAATTTGACAGGAAATAAATAGTCTATGTTTTGTAGATGAAGTGTATGAAGTTTGAAGAAATCCGAATTAATGAAAAGTAATGAAAAAATTAGACGTTTTAATGAAAACATTAACAAACTGAGGGTGTTATTCAACAAATACAAAACGCAATAGATATAGTAGAGAAATATGTATAAACCTCCTTTCTCGATATAACCTCTACAGAAGGAAGGTAGCAGTAATAAAAATAGAAGATCAAGAAAGGAAAGCCGTAATTAAGACAAGGATACAGCCTGTCGCCCATGCTGCTTAACTTATATATAGATGAAAAATGTTAAAACGGAATATGGAGAAGGAATCATCGCCAAACCGTAATGTTTTTATTTATTCTCCTTGCTGTATGATATTGTAGTATTAGGGGAGTCAAAAGACGATTTGGAAATCATAATAAATGTCATGAATAACATAGGGTGTTAGATTGTGAAGGGATATTTTGAAGAAGGTTAAGGAATTCTGCTACTTGGAAAGCATAATAACTAGGGATGGTAGTAGTATAGTAGGATAGCAGAGACAACGAAGTCTTTCACAAAAAAGAGGAGTTTACGTACGTAAGTGTGAATATTAGGAAATTAATGCTAAAAGTGTTTGTGTGGAGTGTGACTTTATATGGATGCGCAACGTGGACGGTAGGGGTATCAGAAAGGAAAATAATGGAAACGTTTGAAATGTGGTGCTATAGGAGAATGCTTATAATCTGATGAATAGAGGAAGTTATAAGCAGAATAGGGAAAGAGCGAACAATATGGAGGACATTGACCAAGAGAAGGGATAGATTAACAGGTCACGTTTTGAGACCCGAGGGTCTAGTAAAATTATAATTAGACGAAGTGCGAGGGGTGAGAACAGAAGGAGACGAAAGATGGAATACACCGATCAGATTAGGAAGGATGTGGAAATGGAAAGATTTACGCAAGATAGCATGAAGGGTTGCATCAGACCAGTCTCAGGAATGAATACCACAACACAACAGCACACACATGAGAGACTAAAAGACATCGATCTAATGGCTTCATGAGGATTAAGTCTAGTCACAAATTCCGTGTAACGAATTATGTTTATTGGCAAGAAGGAAAGCTTCATAGATAGTTTGCACTCAAAAAATGGTCCTTTGTTTAACTTGAAGAAAGACAATTTTAATTGTTGAACTCATCATTTACCTCATTCAAACTTCTGGTCTTCAAAGGAAATAATTCTAATATACCATTGTAAATTAAACTAAGTAATTGTTTCATATCTTGAAAATGAATTTTAATTTTCAGTTAACAACAAATGCAGCAATACTTCTGAACATTAAGTTAAGTACATTTTTTTTCTATGAATCGTTAAAACCACCTTTTTTTATTTAAACGTCTTATTCTATTTTCCATATTTAATGTTCCTCTAATTCTCTTGCAATTCCAGAGAATCGTAGCTACTGAAACCTTAACTCATTTTAATCAATATTTAGGCTTCTCAGAGGAGTTTCGGTGGATAAAACGAATACGAAGCAGAATCTTTTATATTTCTACATGATTATCTCCATCAACTTTTGACATAAGAGCCGGGCTGGTTATTTTATTCTGATGCAGTTATTTAATCGAACAAATTAATAGAAAAATATAGGTTTGATTCATGTAAGCCTTTCCTGGTGCACAAAATAAGTAATCAAAGACCAATATCGTCTCTTCCCATACCTTTTCGGCTTCATGCTCTTTGTGGCCAAAAGTTTTCTTGTACGATTAGATTAAGGGTAGCTTGTAAAACAGAAACTAACTCACACATGGTATTAGATTTATTGAATACTTATGAATATATCATGAATCTGGAACTCTTCCCAATTCACCGCACATATTTACTATTTTCCAAAAAGAGTCTCATAGATTTTTTAAAAAAATTGGTTGACAATTTTACAAACTGAACTAGTGTGTAATAAATTAACCATATATTGTTTATAGATACTTTTGTAATTTCAGTTAAGTGAAGAAGAGCAAAGGAAATGGGAATAGCCGCTGTGATTTGGCAGCTGCATAGCTACTGGAAGGGGTTATGTTTTGGCAAATACGAGGACAGCAGGCTGTTGTAGGTAGACGTGGCAACCTGACTATTAGGCAGAGGTCTGTTGGCCACATGTCGCCGGGGGCTGCACCAGATGTTCCCTGGGGCGTGCCAGCGCACTGCTCTCCTCCTATGACTTTATCTCGGTATAAGTTCTCTCTGCGACTTACCGGGTTTTCAGCTCGTGCTTCATGCGGAACAAATTATCGTCAAAATTTTCACTGAAGGTAAAAAGTTACTGTAAACTATTTTGTAGACGTTTACATGTTCTGCAGATGCTTAAATGGGACGGAGGGGTAGAACATCAACACAAAAATTGATCGCACCTTCACGAATACATGTAGGTTTATTACACTCTTATTGGCTACGAACGCAAGTTTTTCAATTCTAGTTTTCATTTTATCCTCCAAGTTTATTAAATGCACGTTTAATAAATACCAAACAAGTCAGAAACATTATATTCTCATGGTGAGTCAGTATCAGTTATTTATCTTAACATCAGTAATCCCAACAGAAACGAATGTAAACGTTAAATTTAAATTCCCAAATCCAATATTTCTACCTCAGATTTCACCAAAAAATCACTCATCGTGATCGACGTAACAGTCCGCCACGAGGATAGAGACAGCTTCATCGCCACTAGGGAGGAAAAGGTCGCCAAAATACAGCGGATTGCTATCTTCAGCAATAATGTGGGGGTACTGGTCGTAGTGGTCGGGGCCATGACCTCCTTCACCCTCTGGGGTGGCTGGGGGATGGAAGGGGGTGACATGGTATTTATCTGATCGCACCGCAGGCTCGCCTCGAGAATCATGTCCGTGCGACGCCAACTTTTGATATCGTACACATCCATACTTGTTCAAATGCGATTACCTTCCACCCCAGGATGGAAATTCACAAGAAAATTTATAGTCTTTTTAAAGGAGTTGGATTATTTTTTGTGCGATTTGCAACAACTTCAAATTTATGAAGAAGTCCTCTATTTTTCTTGAAAAATAAATCTGATGATACAGATATGTATAGTGAATTTCATCCTTGGCTTGCATATTGTTCTGTAATGCTACCAAAAATTTGGAAGGTAATATATTAGGAAGGATCTGCGATGTAGTTTCGTATAAATGAAAAGGCTTGCGGATGATAAATCTTAGACAAGAACAAATAATGGATGGTTGCATATGGACTGAACAACAAAAAAGAAACTGTGGTAAATTACATTCAATTAGGAAACTCATCAACCCCCAGCTCTTACAGCAGCAGAGCTGGAGACTTCGATAAAAACAGTAAAAGACTAATCATTTGGAAACAATAAAACCATTTACTTAGCTTGTAGAGGAATTGTGGTTTTTCAATATTAATCAAAGCAAGTGGAATCTGGTGATTGGTCCAAATAACATTCAGTAAGGAGGAGAAAATTGAGACCTCCTTCAGGGAGATTAATTAGATATGGGATTTCATCAGGCCCAGTTGAAGAAATATTGGTGTTCCCGATTGCTTCTTTCAACACGTGGAATATTTATTCGTTGATTATTTTAACGCTGGTCATTTTACATTGTGGATTTGGGAGCATTAACTTTTCTTACTTTTTATTTTTTGTAAAACGTTTAGATGGGAACTTGTAGCCGTTGTCCTAGCAAAGATTTCTCAAGCAATTTGCTATATTCTCAGTGTTTGCAATTTGCTAACCTAACCGTTCTAAAAGCTTATTTTGTCTGTTTTCTGATAAACGCTCTGGATTTCATGAAGGTAACTTTGTTATAGACAGTAGGGTTCTTGCGACACGTGTTGAGACTTTTTGTATATTTTGTGAGCAGGATTCATTCCACCATTCTTTGGAATTATTACAGAGGCAACGTCTCCAAAATAATAGGTCATATGTTTCATCCTCCGCCTTGGTGATTATGTTGCAGAAAATCTTGAAGTTGTCATCTACGTCATTTCTGATGCCGTTTGATTGTAAGTTTGTTTAATTATAACTTCATTATGGTTAGTCCAATCTTTCACTTTTGACGCCGTATGTCATTTTGGTAGTTTGAAGAATACGGATTGTCTTGGGGATCTTTGTGCAAGGCAGTTATAATCAGTTAAAGGTTATTTCATAAAGAATGCAATTTTAAATTTAATAATAAAACACTTATTTTAAAATTTCCAATATTATTATGTCAATATGAAGTACAAAAACCGCGATTAAACATGACGATTGCGTTTTCACAAAACAAGAGGGTGTGTATAATGCAAAGAGCAGAAAGAATATGAATGAAAACGAAAGGACATTTCCGATTGCCAAAAATGAAATTTTTCGAGTCATTTCGAGTCATTTCAAGGACATTATTCAAGGAACGGGCAGGTAAAACCGTTGATGATGAGGTTATTCATATTTCATGGAACTCGTCTCCCTTTTTAACACAGATCCCACTGAGTTTTAGTAAGACTTGCCAAAACATTATCCAACTGACGAGACAATATTTTATTATTCCCTCTATATCAGTTCCAAGTGAAAGACAATTTTATAAATATGGGGCAGTCCTTTCGAAAGTAAGGAATCGAATGAGCCTCTACAGTTGTGTTGTCCAAAATGTAGAAGATAATATTTTATTATAATTTCTTTTGTCAATAGAAGCGCGGTTTTTTACATTCGAAGCAAAGTAGTTAAAAAGCTATGTTCAAGAAAATATTTTGTAATGTATATAATAAGTAGGTGCCTAACATGAATGCATCTATCAATTTAAAAATCCCCAATTCCCATGTTTTCAATACTTGGAACAATAAACTCATTTTTCCAACGAACTTCACTTTGGGATTTCAATAATAGCACAGGAATACTTCAATTATAGAGAAGTTAGCTACATATGATTATTTTTTACACCCCGACAAGAACCCTTGCATTCATTGAGACAAACGATGTGCGTGATAAATAATTTACGTCCCTAGAAACAGCTTTTATGACTAGATGAATTTTAGAGTGGACATTCAGTGAAATCAGGTCACGATGAATCGTTAATAATTTCAGTTCTAGCATTAAATCTACCTAGCGAAATGGTGGCTATCAAAAAATTTTTTATTAATAGATACTTATCGCTGTAATTTTGACAATTTAAGAGAAACTAGCTGTGAATAACAGTTAGAAATTCTTTATAAACCTTATGTGAAAATGAAATTTCAAGTTCAACGATATGTATGGGTCCAGAATTTCATAAAATAAATTTAAATGAATATAAAAATTTGGAGCTCTTAATACCTATTCTACGGGCTATAACGAAAATTTGACGAGTGTTTAATAAAACTAATCTCAAGCGACTAAATATTTTCGGATGTCACTCCTGGCTAAAACTGGAGAAAACCAAATAAGTGATCAATATATGTCCTTTGCTAATAACTTAAATTTCAACTTTATTTTATCTTCAAACTGAAAGGGAATTGAGGGAATTGGACTTAACGATATATCCGTTGGCTTCTCTTCTTCAGTGATCGACGTAAGGAGAATTCAGGATAGATAATAAGTAAGCCGTCCAAACCTGAACGGAATCAAAGAGCTAGAATGGTTTTGAAGATAAAGTTTAATAAATAAGAAAAATATTACCGAGCTGAGGAGCCTAATCATGTTTATAGAAAGAAAGTTCAAACATAGAATGACTTCTCTGGAGCTTTGGAAAACTTTGGTGGCTGCCCCACCCCTTCCGTTTTGTCAAAGACAAAGTTGGAGAATATAGAATCACAATAAGAAATGTTCACGTGTTGACTAGTTAAATCCGATTTTATGCAAGTGGGTATATGTAACTGAACGCGACCTTAATTCTGCAAACGTCATCTTGAAACGAAACGCCTTTGTTGTTTATTATGGCGTTATTTCCAGACGGACACATACTGCTATCTGTGTATGGAAATTTACAGAAGTTTGATACGGTGACCAATATTTTCAGTTTTCTGAACTTCAAGTATGACAAGCATATCTATGTTTACCACGTAGTCACCTTCAGATCTTTATACAACTTCGAAGGATAATAGAAACAATTCTACGTGAATTGTCTTTAGCTTAGTGTAGAAGTTTGGTCACGTCACGAGGTTGGACATCACCTGCCCGAGCAGCTGATCGTCAGTCGCCGCTCTCCGGATGCACTGCACAAAACGCGATGTCTCGATATGCAATCTCACTCCCGTATCTACGATTTTACGAGTGCTGTGACTGACGTTTGTATTCCCTACAACACTAATTGTCTCCACTTCATATAATATGCCATTCCGTTTCTAGCCTGCCTCAAGTAGACTTCTTCTAATGACTCATAAGCAATGGTAAAATTTTATTTCTTTTGTTTCGGGTACCTTAACACCTGTCGTGCTAGAGGAAATGAATTCCGATTTATATCCAAGTGTCAACGGTTAATAAATCACTCTACGCATTACTAAACTACGGCCCTAATACCCCACGCTAGGAGCTCTGATTTGAAAATCATCCGTTGATAAATTAATGCATAATATATGAAGTACCATATGTGACAGGCTGTAATATTATTAAAGTGCCATTATTTTCAATTTCTCTTAACCATATTCTCGTTTAGTTTAAGTATTAGAGAGGGGTCACTTGCATATGAAGTCACATTCAGATAGGTTGAAATAAATATGCAGGGATGTATTTATTTTAAATAATGAATGGTATACACTGAATTAACTTCTATTAATTGTTAATACAATCATTTATTGTATTCACAAATTTATTTTTATGAAGCCGGGTTTTCAGGGTTAACAATATTTACAAAAATCAAATTATAAACCAATATTTAGAAGAACGAGATCTAACTCTAGTCGTATTCAAGGAAATTCTCATAGCAGCCGATTTTGAAACACTTCCGATTTCATCATAAAAAGCCAACTCTGAATTTGAAGAAGTGTTAGAAGACGGTAATTACTAATTTTTTTTTCTGGAATTCGCCACTGGTTCTTAGTCAAACTAAATGAGCAAGGTGTGCATTTTCCAACACGTTAATCTCCTTATCCGCTGTCAAGGCATTTCACCTTGGATCAACCAATTCACGACCACTCAACAGATTGAAATAGTCTCCCAGTCCTGCTAATTGTTACCACAAATACACACCTTTTCTCTAATAATCACATTACAAGTATATCTGTCATCATAATTATAAAGGCGATTGAAAATTTTCTTATTGGCTGCAATTTTTCAAATACAAGCCAATGGGTGATACTTGAAATTGCCACCGATTGGCTACTGGAAATTAGGAGATTTTGGAAACCTACCGAGGTTACGTGGAGAAATATAGAGCGCCGCAGGCGAGAAATGTTCAAAATTGAGGGCCGCTGTTGAGAGCTGGCTGGAGATCTTCAGACCTAGATAGATGTAAATTGTTTGTAGGAGTCTGCGCTATTTTGGTGTCACCGATGCAGCCAGATCATTCAACGAAATTTGACTTAGCCAGCGCCTTCAAATCAAACCGAAGAAGACCAGAGCAAAAAGTCGCCAGACAATGCAACTGCAGTCCTCGCTGGTATCGTTGACTGATTTTATAGAGGTCACATTGTCAGACCTATTTGTTATAAATTAAGTTGCTTCATTTTGGTTCACCCCACAGATGACCCTGATTTTAATTAGTTTCATGTTTAATTCTCATAAATGGGTAGAGCAATGATAATTTTGTTTTCATTTTTCTGGATTCTTACGAATTTAAATAATTAAAATGTCGATTTTGCATTAAAGAAATTGTTATTAATTTTTATATTTTACTATAAAATTTAATTTCCCGATATTAAATAGTAGCTTAATTCGTTAATAATAGTTTAATAAATACACCCCATCCCTCTATTAATACTACAACATCTTGAAAAAATAGTAAGGAGACAATATAATTTAATATGACCCCTAACATTACTATACTTATATACTGAGAACGATACTAAATATAATAACGGCGATAATGATAATGAACATGTTAACGATGCCAATTACAATTACAGTGACTATGATGATTATGTTTCCAACGGTTATTATTACGTAAATGAGAATGAAGCCAACTCCTATACCATGATTAGTACTATGCGCGTAACAAATGAATTGTGATAAATAAACTATTCTAATAGTGACCGGGGGGGGATAATAATGAAGACTGCTTTAAGAAAGACAGTGGTGACGACACAATGATAAAGACCTGGCTAAATCAACAGTAATAATAAAAACATTGACATTCGTGAAGTTGGAAATGCTGTCCGAAAATACGTGTGCGGATTTGCGCAGTGCGGCGTGGGAACGCGGCCGTCGTTACGCAGCGTGAGTGGCCACATTCGCCAAACAGAGGAATCCCGGCTCAATAGCGAAACACTCCACTGCTCCACAAGGCAATGAAGTGTGCAAGGAAGCGAACTGCGTTTCGGACCCAGGGGAGTTGATAATACAGGGTGCTAACGGAATCGGTCAAATAAAATTATCCAAATGGCCTGTCTCCGAATGTTGGCACTTGGTGAAGTCATGCCAGCATTCTGCATACATTGCAATAAAAGAAGAATCAAGTCTACAACGAACCAGTTTGATCATTTCGTACCAGAAAGAGAAGGAACGAGAGCGCGCCAATTGGTGTAGGATTGGCATGTCTTGAGTTACATCAGAGTTCGTATTATTAATTACAATATTTGTCATAATTACTACTGCTGATATGAAATTAAAATGCCATAAAAGCATTGAGTAGATTGAACACTATTTAAATTTAAAAATAATCAGTGAATGAAACACATTTTACGAGTATTATTATAAAGATCTTTTTAAGTAGTTACAACCATTTCATTTACCATTCATAAAATTATATTGGTTGAATTAATGTCTAAGTTCAATATAAGATTAAATAATGGCAAAAACATTTTATGTCACTAATTTTTGTCTAATTTAAAAGCAACTACATGTTTCGTTCCTAATATGGACTCTCTTCGCGTTGAACTTAATTACAACGCACGAAATTATAACATTCCAAAGATATTGCAGTAGAGCCGAAGAATACATTGATTAAAACCAAAAGAATTTTTTTTTAAAAAAAATATCGTGATACCATTCAATCTTAACGAGCTATTTCTTGGTGAAATTTCTGGCCATTTGATTCTTCGAGACACTAACATCTTAGGTTAATACAGAATAATTTATTTTTTACTTTTATAATTGTTATCAATTCTTTCATTTCAATAGGTTTCTAAAGTATATTATTACCAATTATGTCCCTACTTTGCATAATTCTATGAGATGTTGGCTTAATCTTTCTGAAAAGTTGGTTAATAGTAGACTAAATTTGGAATTTTTAATGAATTGTCGAAACTGATTTAATTAGAAAAGTTTCAAAACATTTATCCTTCGATTTTCACAACCGCAAATTTGCAGATAAACTTACAACAAAGTAAATTTATTCAAAAAGTGAACCTGAAAATGTAGGTCTCTTATCAAAGATTATATTTTGAATACGTTTAGCATATATTTTCACCTACTGTTCATAACGAAGAACATTGAAAGACTTTAATGCCTTGTACAAAATAGAACCATTTTAAAGAAGTTATCATTCCCAATAATCATATACTCATTTCTTTAAATGTGGTCTCTTTATTCGAAGTATCAGATAAAGCTGGGCCCATCTCCAAACTTTTAACTTTATTAAATTTTAATGAGATTTCCTGCATTATCAATTTAATTATAAATTCTAATTATTTTTCTTTCATCAATTCCATTTACAAAAAATTCTCTGGTTAGACCCTTCTTAGCTGAAATTGTTTTATGAGATTTAGAATCAGGGTTGAAGTTGAGTTTGGAAAGAATCAGTTTATTATGCTGACATTTTCTGCATCATTCCTTATAAAATCAATTATTAAGTGTATAAAGTAATATAATCATCCTTCACGCGTCTATGGTTGATTAAATATTTTGTAACCGAGACGGTTTTCTGGTCTTCAATACCAAACTGAAAATAAAGGGCCAAATAATTTTAGTACAAATTGGACTGTTAAGTCCAACTCGCTTATTTTATTGAAATTTAACTATTTTTTTCCAAAACTGTAGAATGTTAATTAGGGTGATTTTTTTAATCTTATATTTGCTAGTGTAATGTAGCTAATCTTCGCAGCCCCTACATAGTATGTTGTCCAGTTGTCTCCGCCGACGTACTGTGAAGCGAACTTCTCATGGCATAGGAGCGATTACGGTGAAACCTGTTTAGATAGTCGCGTGTCTAGCGGGAATATAGATGAATGTTATCTGCCGGTTACCTCTAATACTTCTTTGCGTGCTCGACACAATTAAGATGGCAATTAGTGACCGTATATTAATTAGGCCCATAACTGAAGGAGAGGTTAGATTAGTGAGCAATCATACTATACGCGACAGTTTAATCAATTACCATGCGTAAATCATTAAACAAGAAAATAAATGATAGAGACTTGACTCCGGGCGCATACTCAAACAATCTATAGGTCGCAGTATACTGGCAAAATTATATAGCTGTAGCCAGAATATTGATCAAATCTGTAAAACCGAAAACTTCACAAATAGATGAGCGACTAAACTACAATATGTATACGATGTTACAATGGCAGAATTGTTCAAAATTCAAAATTTTCAGGAAGTTATGGACTGTTACTTTGTATTTCACAAAGGGATCCATCGTAGGTAGAATTTTCGCAAATTGACACATGAATAAATGCAGGAAATATGACAAAGGAAAGATATTACTACTATAAAATTTTTAAATCCTTATGGTAGCTTAGAAAATGATTCCAAAATGACGAACACGTGTCGTATTACCAGAGAAATTATTTGTAGGTCCGTAAACACTACTTTTCTCCTCTGCACTTTGGTAGTTATGCGGAAATAAATTAGCACATACCACATCCCACATCTTCCCTAATCTGCTTAGCGTATTCCATCCTCAGCCTCCCTCTCCTGTTCTTACCCCACACATACTTCCATCTAATGCTAATTTTACAAGACCCTCGTGTCTTAGAAGGGACAAAACGTGGCCTATTAATCTTTTACTCAATGTCCTACATATTGTCCGCTCTTCCCCTATTCTGATAAGAACTATCTCGTTTATGATTCTATGCACCCATCTGATTTTCAGAATTCTCCTAAAGACCAACAATTTGACAGGCTTCTATTCTTTTAATTTCTGCAACTCCTATCGTCCACGTTTCGTTCCCATGTAACGCCACATTACATGGGAACATTTTTAGCAACGATTTCCTAATATTCAGTAAATAAATTCCTCTTTTTCGCGAAAGTCTACCTTGTCTATACTGTCCTACTCTAGGGTTGGTATACGTATAATAGACAAAGTTATTACGCTTCCCAAGTATCAGAATGCCTTAACCTGCTTCAAAATGTCCGTTCCCAATCTAACACCCTTTGTTATTCCACTGTTTGCAGTACTACGCTCCATTACCTTTGTTTTCCCTCTATTTTCCTCATATTGAACTCTTTCTCCAAGACGACGTTCATTCTATTTCATTCATGAGAACGATCTTGTCTAAGATGAGTGGCCCCGTACGGGTTTGTGGAGGGGGGGCATAGATTAATTTTTCATTGGCCAGAGTCGTCAAAAGCACTAGATCGGTTGGGTGGTGGTTATTTTTCTTCACGGAGATGATGAAATGACCCGGAGGGCGAGACGCAGTGGAGGAGTGACACTGGGAGGTTAGACAGTTTAAACAAATAACACTTAACTGGCCTTGCATTTGAGACAAGTTAGGGCATCCGAAACATTACATTTACTTCAAATGATGCCGAAAAGCAGCCCAGCAGAAGAGACGAAAACGCCGACGAAACAGCTACGACCACACCCAAAACCACCAAAGTTCACAAACTTTCATAATATTCAATGTAGTTATTCAAAATAACTTTATTCTTAATATAAAGTTAGATAGGATTGGGAACTGGGAATGGCGTTAGTATGTCGAGACCTTATGCCGTCACTAATCCCCAGGGATGGTATTTCATCACTTGGAGATCTTTTCTTCTTCCTATGGCATGCTAGCCCGCATTCGGGCCTTTGCCCTCTCCACTTAGGGATATGAACTAAGGATTATCCGTAACCAGGATTGCGTGGAAATCGAGAACCAGGAAAACACCGAAATTATTTAATGTTAGGAGATTGCCTCCACCTAATGACATTTAAATCATCTTTCTACACCACGAAAAGATCGATTTTTCGATGCTTCTTCACACGGCGCTGATGCTGTGTGACTGGTCATTCTGGTAAATGAAGTTGCAGGGAACGGAAGAGAACCACCTCCGTTTAGGTGCGGACGTTTTAGTAGATCAACCTGTCAACGCTGAGGAGAGCGTCCTACGGATAACTTGGCAGAGAGGATTTGCTACGACCCAACGAGATACGCTGTCAAATTTTCAAATCTAATACGATTAGGGAGGGTATCGTCTACGGTTTAAACGCGAGTATTGAGATAAGATTGCTTCGCCGTATCTCCGAAATTTGTAAATATTTTTCCTAGCTAAGCTTTTTAATATATTTCACATTTATATCTTACTACTCTTAAATTTTATGCCCATGAAACCCCTCCATACACTATTCATTGTCTAAGATTAAAGCAGATTAAAAATTTCATTAATGTTAAAATATTACAAGATATTAAGCGCGGACTGTCAAGAGTCACACGATGAATGAAATGTAATAAAGAAGCAGCTATTTGAAAATATATATTTTTGGCAACCTCATCACACGTTTACAGGTATCTTCTTTGGAGAGGTCTTCAGCCGACAGTGTTGCTTCTTGATGCATTGATACATCAGATTGAAAGTATAAATTACATTAATTTGGATGCAGTAAACGACGGGAAGCCGTCAGAGATTGGGTCGATTCCATTAACATGGATCGGCAGCTGACAGGGAACGCCATTGAGACCGACGCTCATTTACACATGTACAAGGCGATGCGTTTCTCTCCACCCCTTGCTCTTCTTGAACAAGCCGCTCGTGGGAATGGCGTACTTGAGGCTATAAAGCAGGCCGCGGCTGAAGTAAGAATGAAGCACGTGACTCCATAAATCTAGGCGTCAGCGGGATCGAAGCGGCGATCTGCGTCCACCCATGTCAGGACAATCGCCGCGCCGCTAATGGCGGCATCTGCTCTGCTAATACTAGAAGATACTACGTTTTAGTAGTATGGATAGAGTTCGCTTCATTCTCGTATATTGTACCAGACGAATGTGAATCAAATAACGTTACAATCATTGCATAGGAATTGTACAGTGGGCCTTAGTTTTTTAAAATCTCTCATAAATTTGAAAAATATCATGGTACGTGTCGTACTCTCAAGAATTTACTGTTCTAAGAATATCTTTGACTTGTTATATAGGTTAAATAATTCAATGAATCGAAACAATCTCATGCAAGTAAAACAATCCACTAATTTGTGCTCAAAAATAGAAGAGAAAAGATGAATAAGAAACATTAAACTTATTAATAATTTGTTTTGTTTCTAATGTTGATAATTGCAACTGATTTTTTTTGTCAGGAAAATCTAATTAGGTAAAAAAATTGAATTGTTATCACATTGATGTGATGTTTATCAGAGCGCCACCTGGTTTGGTTAACATTAATGGCTACACACTTTATTTTTTTGTATGTATGGAAAACAGAAAGGAGGAGTGGTTTTATATATGCTGAAAAAATCTCTAGATCACTGAAATCGATACCAATAGGTTTAATGAAGACCATCAATTTGAATCCAGTGCAACTTTATAATTAGTTTTCTGCTTTTGAAATGTATTAGTTTCAATACGCAAGTCACCTAAAACGAAGTATGCTGCATTCATGAAACCGGTTGAGCCCTTACTGCAGGAATTGCATAAAATGAAACTCAAAGTCATATTTATGTGGAGACTTCAATTTTTGTAAATTCAGTTTAGGAAGATCTACTAAAAGTTTACATTGAACACTTCCTTTGATCTAAATGCATTGGTTAACTTTCCTACTAGAATACACGATTCCAAAGGTACAGCTATAGAAAATATATTTATGGACACATCCGATTTCTCGAACTACAGTATACAGACGTTGCCAATGCCATTTCAGACCACGATGCCCAACTACTCATGCTAAATACAAAACAATTACTACAAAAAGAAATTACACGATTCAGGAAAATTCAGGACTTTTCCTTATATTTCCATATGCTATAATGGAAGAAACATGGAAAGATGTCCAAAGTTAATAACTTCCAATTATTCCTAAAAACCTTACATTTAAACTATGAATCTTTTTTTACTGAGAAACAAATTGTTTCTAAAAATGAAGACAGTAGTGCTTGCAGAACGAAAGGGATAAAACCATTTTGTAAACACAAACGAAAACTTTATATAGCAACTAGAAATGCCAATTGCTATTATTTAAAAAACGTTACAAAAATTTATTATAGAATACTAAATGAAGTCAAAGCAGTAGCTAAAAATATGAATTTTAATAAAGTTATCAAAAATTCCAGTAATAAAATTAAAACAGTTTGGAAGTGAAACCAACAAAATTCGTTTATACACATTAAGAAAGAACTGAGAATAAGATTAAATCAGAGATTATTCCCGGTGAACGGCATGTATAAATTCCTCTCGGGTTTCGAACTTTGACCCGATTGGTAACCCGAGTGGAATTTTGACAAATCAGAACTTGTGACAAAATCTAATCAATTCAATAACTACGTTTTATCTGGGTTGTAAATCTGCTCTAGTGGCTAGCCTCACTACCTCGCACACAGAAGTCCTGTACAGGAGACTTAATTTTTTATTTTCTGTCGTTTTATAAGTCTTCGGCCATATACCTTATTTCGTATTTGATATTGCAGCCCGTAAATCTGGCTGCCAGCCATTTCATTTCCAAGATAAGTACAAACACTTATAATTTTACTTGGCTTTTCATTAATCAGTCTCTAAAAAAGGCATCTAACAGATTTAGTCTCAATAAATTTTTGGACAGTATTCTTTATACAATGAATGTTTATTTCTTGTGATGAGATTTTGATTCTCTACTTGTCATTTTGATCCATCACTGGCTGCTGATCACTAATTGCTCAGGACTGGGTTTATTTTAAGTCTGATTTAGATTGTAAATTGTGTTAACTTTCTGAAATATATTACAGCATCCTTTGAGCGCCTGAAGGTAACTCCTATAAGCAATGTGTATTGGTTTACCAAAACATGCAGCTCGAATTCCAGCAAGAAGCGTTCGCCGAAGATTGGAATGCCTGCTCTGTGGGATCTAGACCTGATAACGCTCGTGTCGCCAGTGTTCCAGTGGCTTTATTTTCCCCGGATAAATGGATAATTGCGTTCGTCCTGAATCTGCCGATTGTCCGCGATGGTGATGGATGCTGTTTACGACTGTGCGGACCTTGCTCTAATAAGTCTTGCGCCTCCGCGTCGTGTCGATCGTTTGTCTGAGCCGCTTTTTGTCGCCGCTGCTGATTTAAATACGGTCTTTCAAAGACCAGCCGACCGACAGCTTCATTAGGCCCCGTAAGACACCGATGCCATCTCCGTGGCTTTTTACTGAGTCCGCGGAAAATACATCCCAGCCTTGCATTGTTCTGTAAAGCGTCAACAGACAACTCAACCGCCAGCCAGCCTTTCCTAACTAGGAGCGAAGCTGAAATCCTTGTTCCTCTTACCGCGGAAGCCCCACCTTAAACAGATATTGTTTGAATAATACCATATAATAATTTCCTATATAATTAAAAACGTAAAGGAGAGTTCACGTTTTCATTTAGAATCGTGGGTTTATTATTAACAACACGTAATCTGTGTAGTTCCGTCTTAAATATAGACCATATCATCAATTCCCCAAATACCACCAAAACAGAGGGCGAAAACTACAAATCTGTTTTATCTGTTTTGTCTATGTATTTTTGTCTATTTTAGACTCCCGTGATACCAAAAACACATTAAATTTTTAGGGACTAATATTTTTGATTTAATTTAAATGTATTGCATTGTGTTGTGTTATATTTTTTGTTAAAATCTAAAAATTAGATGTGAAGAAGATAAATAATTAGTTGGCGGTAACGAGCGGAAAAATGGATGTTACAAGTATTTTATTATGTAAATTCATAATAGTAAATATGTATATAATTGTATAGTATGTAAATAGTTGTCACTGTGGTCGCTAATGACCAGGCAGTCAAAACAAAAACACGTAAACGAACGCATCCTAGTAAAGATAACATTGGCTTCCAGAAGCATAATATTGATTGGTGAGCCCGCTTTCTGTTCCAAGAATAATTTGTTTTTGGGAGGGGGAGGAGAGCAGCCTACATGAAAGTGTTTCAGAAACTAGCAAATCCTGTTTAATAGCATAGGAAGGGAATTGAAAATGGGGATGTGGAGGGTGTGGATAAAACACCCTAGTCAACCCTTGGCTACCTCACTAAATAGATGCAGGGGAAACCCTCGAAAACCTACATTATGTAGGTCGGGCTATTTGGTATTATTCTTACGCCTTCCGAATGACGGAAGGCGAGTTTTCAGTTTTTGAAGGCAGCTGACCGACTGATCCAATGAGATCAGCGGAAAACTCTAACCGTATGCCAAAGGTCTTAGACCCCCCTCTACACACAACTCCCAAAATAGGTGAAGGAGCCTCGGCACGTGAGAAACTTAAATAAACAACACGAGGCATTCCCATTGGTAAGAGATGATTGAAATTGAAACGATGTTGAGAGTTGTGTGGAACTCTCGAGACCTTAGCAGATGTAGTTATCTCAGATGGAGTCTCCACGATATTTCGGAACGAAGGCGTCCACCGTACAACCAGATCATCATCAATGCAGTTAGCGAGGATCAATCTCAAGCGCCTTCGAGTCATCAGACCGAAGCAAAACGCCGCCAGAGAAAGTAACTGCAGTCTTCGACGGTATTGTTAACCTTGATATAACATAACCAGAACTATTTGCCATACATTAAGTTGCTTCTTTTGGTTCATCCCATAGGTGACCCTGATTTTAACGAGTTTCATGTCAATATAAATTTATCATTTCATTACTCTCTTAGGCAAGTTAATTTTTGTTTTTTCTTCTGGATTATACGAATTTCATTGATTAAAATACATGTCAAGTTCGCTTTATATTCATTTGTCATTTCTAATATTAGGTTTCCTTCAAAAGTAACTTTCCCCAATATTAGTAAATAATCAAATCTCCATAAATAATATCAACCAACATGGAGCATATTATATTAAATCAATAATAAAAACACCGCGCTTATGTATTACCATTGCCAACCAACGTGGGCATTTTACATAAAATGATTAATAAATAAACCCAGCTTATGACGTAACACATTTTAATTCTAGAACTTTTGGCATAGTTGGCTTTAATCACCTAATCTGTGTATTTTTAAAATAATCTAACGAAGTACATTGTAAATAAAATTATTAAATCGGCTTCGACTCAGTACACGTTTGAAAAACCACATCCATTATATTTGATACCCTAACGAAGTACATTGTAGGAAATTATTTTTTAAGTAATTCATAGCACAAATTGTACGTATTAAGTAAAGAGATTGCGTGTTCAACTAGGGCGGAAGATCAGGAAATAAATAACCTTTCATGGTCAGTTGGGTGTAACACGATTTTTTTTATTTTCAACAGTAATAAACATATTTCGAAAATAATTACACAAAACGTTCGTTACACAATTTCTCTAAAGTAGAAGTTTTGCAGACCATTTCTGCGCCCTTTTCAGAGATTGAATCCAATTTCCCGCCAATCAAAACGCTATAAAGTGATAAGCAGGAGAATTCAATACGTGCCTCTTTTTTGTATCGTAAAAACCTTTTTACCAGTTAAATTTTCAATGGCGTTGGACCTTCAGAGAAACGGACAATTACTTCACAGCGCCGCAAATGTCTGTTTTTGCTGATTTAATTCCGGTTGTGAGGGAATTACACGGCGTCGGCTCCCACGCGGGTGGCCTCGGGACCACTAAATGTCCTTTTAATGACGAACTCCTCCCTTATCTGACGAGCGACTCCCGAAGGATCCGGCCACACAACCCGTTACAGAGTTCCTAATAAACGGTTTCTATCCCTGATCACGACGTCCTAGCAAATTTAAAAATCATACCATTTTCAGAACCGTTTTCATTTATACATTTTCTAGATGTAGACATCTAATTTTTTAATTTTTCTTCAGTAAAAATATAGTAAAATTAAGTTAATAAATACTAGGCGCTGTACATACAATAAACTGTATGAACCGAGATGAATTTGAAGAAATAAACTATTTCCATTATTTTACAGGTGATGAAATGATTAATTCAGAAATATAGTTACACTGACGATAAAATTGAATACATTACGATACCATTTGCAGCTGCCAAGTAACTAAATGAGTTATCACTTAGTTTATTAGTGAATAACAAACGTAAGAATCTGTAGCTAAATTCAGTTTTTTAAAAGACCGGGTAACAAATACCTTGCTGTAATAGATGAGAAAAGTATCCATCGCTGAAAAAAAACGAATCTAGTAATATCATTATTAACTAAAACCGGAAAAACTAAGTTCACGTCCCTGCTCTTCGCTGTTTTTTTAAAAGTAACTTTAATCTACTACAAGGCTATTTGTCCAATTATAGTTTATAAAATTTTAATGATGCAAACGTGCACGAAGTGCTTCTAATCTCAGAAGAAATATTTGTCCAAACACTGCGAGAAAAATAGTTACAATATAAATATTCAGTCTCAAGTCAAATCCTGTTTAAGTAATACTCATATTAATTAGGATATTTAATGGAAAACATTTTACTTCTAAATTTTTAAATTATTTAACCTAAACTTATTTTAAACAGAATAAACGTGCGACCAAATTGCAGACAAAGTTTTACTTAGCTAAACCGAGGAAGTCCGAAACATGGAAGAAAGTCTGTTTAATTAGATAAAAAATGTTTAATTAGGTCGTAAATGTATTGATTTAATTATTGTGGAAACCAGACGTTAATTGATATAGCAGACCTATTTATGGTTGCTTGGTGAGAGTGCTTTTAAAAATACTTCATTTCTGTGGTTTGTCGTCTGCTTTATTTCTAACTTTTCTCTCATTTCCTACAATTTACTTAGAATTTACTATCCTAGTTATCGGTATAACTTCGCTTTTGGATGATATATTTCGAACCACTACTTTTAAGCACATTAGCTTTGAAGTTGTATGCTGGCAGCCGTAGAGAGCGGACGTGTTTTTCCTTATAGTCGTAGCAGCTAGAGATTTTGCAATCATGTCCGAATCCGGATCCGGACGATGACCGTGGCGATGCTGAAGCAGAGGCTTCGTAAACTGGGAATGTCTACGGCTGGCAAGAACACACTCATGAAGCGCTATGAAGAGAGCCAGCAGCGTAATAATGAGTGTGATCGTTGTAAATCCCTTGAGGTGAGAGTAAAGGAACTCTAAGGAATTATTAATCCCTTCGTTCTCCTGCCATAGAAGAAGTGCCCGTCCAAGGAAATGCTACCGCCACGCCGATTAAGAGAAAAATTGTTCGAGCCCACCAGAAAAGAAGAAAATTGTTCTTCTCATGCCTAGTCACGGCCGCGGATGCAGTGCACTAGTAAAAGAACAAATTGGTGAGAACTATGATGTATGTGGTATGTGGTATAGTTAAACCTGGGGCTCCATTAGCGGAAGTAATTAGGGATGCACCCGAATTAACTAAAGAAGCTGACGCCGTAGTTATTGTTGGGGGCACAAACGACGTTAGCCAGCAAGGTTTCGTGGACTGGAGACAACTCCTGAAAGTTCTCCCGAAAATGAAGGCCAAGAAAATTGTCAACCCGATTCCTGCCAGATTCGACGACGCCGCAGCAAGAAGGACAACCGACATCGAAAACAGGCGCCTTATGGACATCGATTTCAAGAGTTTTCCAAATGTGAGTATTGTAGATCTTTTTCAAAATTTAATACGTTCTGACTATACCAGGCATGGTTTACACATGAATTACGCTGGTAAGCGCGCGTTTGCAAAGAATGTCTGTAATCAAATGTCTTGCGTTTAGCTCTGCAGCCTTTCAACGCTTCTGCAGTAATTCTCCTGTACGTAAAGTTCCGGTCAGCGTATCAAATGTAGCCAATAATTTGTTAAAGCCAGTTAAATTAACTATTTGTCACCAAAATATTCAAAGTCTCAGAAATAAAAATCTAGAGCTAGAAGCTATGTTGTCCCTTCAGGAAGTAAAAGTAGATGTTCTCGCGTTAACCGAACACTGGCAAAATGTAACTGAAGCAATTAGCTCAACTGTCGAAGGATACGTAAGAATTTCGAATTATAGTCGATGCATAATGAAGAATGGTGGCTCTTGTATCTACGTCAGTAAGAAGTTTGCTAATCACTGTAAAGATAGACCTGACATTCGTGCCTTGACTCTGGAGTGTAAATTTGAATGTAGCGCGGTGGAACTGATATCCGAGAAGTTTAATAGAAACAGTGATTTTATGTATTTATAGACAACCCGATTATGAATCGGAATCGTTTTTCGGTCTTTTAGAAACAGTTAAGTAGAGTTAATGCGGAAAACAAACAAATTATAGTTACCCGACATTTCAACATTAACTTCCTTGTTAATACCCGGAAGAAGCGCCAGCTAGATAACTTATGTTCGTTTGTTATTTCCTTAACTTCTCAAATTCCAACTCGACAAGGAAATTGCATTGATTACCTTGTGAGTAACTTAGACAAGGATTCTTACAGGATGAACGTAATTGAAACTGGAATTTCGGACAATAAAACACAATTTATGTACATTAAAGAAGATTTAATTAAAATTATAAATCCGAACCAATGGTTGCGAACAAGAAAACTCTGCCCCGAAAAATATCGATTAATTTCAGATAAATTGTATGCAATTGATTGGCTCCCTTTCCTAGATAATAGCGGAACTCTTAACTTAAATAAGATTTTTGAAAACTTTCTAAATGTTTTTGTATCGATTATTGATGAAGTAGCCCCCAATTAAATTAAATCTATCAAATCACGTTAAGTCAGTAAGTTGGATTACGAACGGTATCCGAATATCACGGAAGAAATTCTGTTTCTTGAACAAACTTAGTCTTCTGCATCTCCTAGATTAATAAATTACATTCAAACTTACAGACGTATATACAAGAGAGTGCTCGTGGCCGCGAAAAAACTGAATACTTCCAGATAAAGTCAAAGCTACCTGGAATGTAATTAAAAATGTGACTGGAAAAGGTACAAGTAACCATAAAGAAATTGCGCTTGTAGATCGAAGTGAAACTTTTGGTGGCAGAGACGCGGCATGCAAGTTCAACTCGTATTTAGTTAATGTTGCTAACTTTCTGGCTAAAGATAATTCTGTGTTTCATGATAATGATTTCTTAAATCTGTTACAAAATTCCACTCCGGAAATTACGAATACTATATTTATGCAACCAATAAATAAAGCTGAAATAATTTCAGTAATTAGAAATTTGAAGTGTTCCTCAGCAGCAGATATATATGGTATAACTAGTATAATGGTTAAAGAATGTGCTGTTTCTACCCCTTTACCACTTAAAGTAATATTTGACAAATGTCTTTCCGCTGGAATTTTTGCTGATGCGTTAATGTACGACTTCATTCAAAATATCCAGAATTCATTGGATGAAGGACTGAAGGTAGCTGGCATTTTTGCTGACCTCTCTAAGGTTTTCGACACCGTAGATCACCAAATATGAATAAAAAAGATGGAATATTATGAAATTCGGGGAAATACGTCACTTTTACTAAGATCGTATCTTTCAATTACTTCTTGTTTGCGGTTTGTAACGGCCAACTTCACTTATCCGATTGGGAATTTATTACATGTGGAGTTCCTCAAGGATCAATTCTTGGGCCTTTACTTTTTATTCTGTACATAAACGATCTTCCAGGATACGTAAATCCTCTATATTTGTATCATCTGCGTATAGAATCGATTTTAATTATTGCAGATAAAAACTTCGATAATCTGATTAAGAAAGTAGACAACGCTCTGAATGGTCTAAATATTTGGTTTAACGTGAATAGATTATCCCTCAATCTAGATAAGACTTAGTTCAGTTTAGTGCTGATGCTAGTAATAGACCCGTAGACAACTTCTCAGCTAATGCACCTTTCCTCGGCCTTCGGATTGACGATAAATTAAAGTGGAATGACCATATAGATCTGCTTGCCGGAAAACTAAGTTCAGCTTGAGAACATTAATGCAACACGTTCACGAAAAGTACGTCAAAATGGTTGATTTCGCGTATTTTCATTCAATTATGAGCTATGGCATCTCTAATTGGGGAAAATGCTCCAGGAGTAATGAAATATTTAAGTTGCAAAAGCGTGCAATTAGAATACTTTCTAGCACGAACTCTACCAAGCGTATATATTTATGAAATATTAAAGTATTTGAAAACTTTTGAAGAAAGGTTTGCAACTCGATCTAAAGTTTGTAAAGCGGAACACTAATGTTTCAAACAAATGGCGAGTTTCATGAATACGCAAAGAAATCGTTCAGCTCTAAGGTCGGACAAGCATCGCCTTGCTCTACACCAGAAAAGTATTCACAATACCGGGATAATTTTATACAACAGCCTTCCGCCAGAGGTCAAAAATAGTATCTACTAAGCTTCGTGAAGCAGAGTGAAACTATTCTTTTAAATGGCGCGTTTTACTCGGTACAGGATTTTCCTAATCGTCCTAGTATTTAAATCAAGGTTCCTGCAAAAAGTGTTGAATGAGCACATCACATATCTTTAAAATTTCTATTCAGTTTTTTCTGCTCTTTTGTTTGTTTCATGTATTGCCTGGAGCAACGACGGAAGGACAGTTTCCTGGTCGCAGAGCTCCAAGTAGTTAAAACTCCATTGCGTGTTCCTCGGTGTGTGCTTGTTTGTGTTTCCCAGTGAGTGTGTGTGTGACATCGTGTGTCCGTGTTGTGCTTATATTGACTTTTGTCTATATACATTTTCTTTTATTAATTTATTTTAAGTTTATTTGTCTTTAATTATGTACTTTATTTTGATCATTTTTTATTTTTAATGTACGACGTATCCTATTTCCTCAATCGAGGATTAATGGAAACCACAATAAATCTAAATCTAAGTGCATAATGTAGCCATACCATGCCATCCTAATTCAAATGCCATCGTAATTGTTCTCTTTTTTCCAATACCGTGATCAGCCCCTACTTTTTCATGCTTGTCTGCCCTTTTCTGAACCTTCTCCAAGGATTACTGTTATATATTTCTCATGAGAAACACAAGTCTCTCCGTGTTTTAGAAACTGGTCAATAAAGGTAGATTCCTAGCTCCCTTTTTTAAAGTCCCTCATGTAAAAGTAGTAAATACAACGATTTTTTGAAATATACGTCCCCCTGATAGACCGTACTCACCCTGAAATCACTTCTCTACTTTCAATAACCGCCGTGAATAATAGTAATAAATATATTGGCTAATTATTCTGCATTATATTTATGAGCTTTGTTTGTATTTTACGGTAATTGATCTCATTGGTTTACGCTCGAAAGCTTTAACTTTAATTTTCAGTTTCCGATTTTTTATGACATACAAGCCAATAAACGTTTCTTGTAAAAAAGGCTTTATCAATTAGCATCAGTGTAAAATATAATTACCGATTAATATTCAGCTTTCATATAACAGCAACGTCTTAACATTATTTGACGGAGTTGGTTCGAGAAATTCCTGTCTTTCAGAGTCGTAATTCACTTTCCGTCGACCTATGTTCGTAGAGGCGAAAGGCGTGATTCGGAGTTTGCCATTGAGAAGAGAACTTGGGGCCCATCATTAGCCACATAAGCCGGGATTCAGAGCGATCCCCTGCTTATACTCAAACCGTTGCCTCCTCTTTACAAACCTCCGTCGATCGTTGCAGAATGAACGTGACGTTTCAAGACGTTACCGGTTATCCTCGGTAATGAGGCTCTCATTCAACACACTGAATAAGGCTGCACAAATATTTTTATGGTCGCACACTCCTCCATCCACAACTCACACCTTCATCCTATCATCCATCAGTCTTTGTCTCTCAGTACATTCCAGAGACACGCCTGCAGTCAAAATGCGTTTGATACGGTAAACGCTGAGCAAGAGCAGTTATATTGGCAGTATTAGTGACTCAGGGACATTGATTAGGAATTCCATTGTCTACAGCAATGATTCCCAAAGAATAATTACCTTCACTCTTATTATCTTAATTATAAAAGTTCCTCCGGCTTAAAACAATAGCCCGTCAAAATTTTACGAAAATTCGTATCTAAAAATTAATATATCTTCCAGAACTATTAATTTGTTTCAGTACATTTATTACTTCAATGGATGTGATTTATAAGTACATTTTTCACAGATTTAAGTGAATTGGTAGCAACATTTTGGAAATTGTCTTTCAGAGGTCAACAATTTTTAATAAAACAACTTGGCTGTGTGGATTCTCGGGGAAAAATTGGTTATTTCTTCAAATTGGTTGCCAAGAAAATTTTAGTCGTGAATTAACAATGATTGCCCAACAGGCACCACTTCGTATAATTTATGGATCTTCAACAAAAATGGAAAGAAGATGTTTTAGCAACCGTATACCTTTATGAAACAGGTTATGAACAGAAGCTTTCAGCGGAAACCAGAAGGATGAAATTTTTCTGAACTACAGTTATAGCGGTATCTGCCTGGATAAGAGGGTTGTCACTTCATTAAGGGGCACGAGCTGCTTAGGGGAAACCCTTGTCGGCAGATAGCAGCCGTGTTACACCAACCATGTGCGGAAACCTGTCTGCAGTCGGGATATTTCATCTTCATCTTCGGCGCCAGAGATATTAGCTTTGAAAAGCTGGATTCAAGTTTTTAAAAATATTCAGTTAATTAGCGTAATTCATAGGCACTTTGTTTCCAACTTGTCAATAATGTCTAGAGGTAATTAATTGGGACAAACGCTAAAATTCGAGACATGTTTCAAACAATGCCCTACATATTATATTTATAATGAAAATGGTTGTAATATACTACCAATCCTTATTTTAACTGGGCATACAGTGCAACAGATTTTATTTTATATACGTACATTATCTGGGTGCCCGGTGTTGACCGGACACTAGTCTATTCACCCTGAAAATAAACTAATTAGATTCTCAGATCTTGGTCAACATAGGATTTATAAGAAATAGAGATCGTATTTTTTTCTTTCAAATATTAACCTCTCGAGGAGTTCACATTCACATATGCCAATTAGGGGCGGACTTCTTCTGGAATGATATCCGACGATACTTTTACCAAGTTAAGTACCTATTACCTTAACTTATTTGATACCCTGGACGAAAGATTTCACGACCCGATACTGGCCGATTAACTCTTCTGACGAGATTTCTCGCTCCCTAGAACCAATATTTTGAGATTCTAGACGAAATATTGTGAGTTCTGCCTTCGAGTTCTTATGTCATTTGTGGTATGTTGTGAGTAGTATGTTGATAAATATTGAAGTCGAGGTTCGGCATTCATGGAATAGAACTTTAGTCTTGATTCGTTACTTGACAGCGTTAGCAGATTTTTGGTCGGAAAGTAAGGAATAGAATAATAAGTGATAGTGAAAACTGATGATCAACGAGAAACATACGTCAGTAACATACATAACACGGTCTGATGAACTTCCGTTATCTGAAAGGCTGGAGTAACTACAGAAAGAAAGGCAATGGAAGATTGCAACAACTCGACAAAATTTCGTGCCGATAATTATAAAATTTGGCTTATTGTCGGATATTTTGGGTTAATTGAATATTAATACTTATGCTAAAAACAGATCAATAATTAATTGAGCGCCAGCCTAGTTCCTTGTTTAGTCAGGCAAACGCGACAAACCTGATTATCCTAACGCAAGAATTTCTTACTAAAAGTTTATGTTTTGTACTTCGGTACAGTAATCTCCCTTGAAAAATATTTTCTCGTTTACGAAATGGATCTACTCAAATATTTGAACTTTGAAACAGGCTTTGAACGTTATTTATATTCATCCAAATTATAACCATGCTATACTCGCGGTTGCTACCTTCAAAAACCTAAGGAGATTCAAAATTCAGTTCATCTACTTTGAATAAACACTTTAACATACTATTTAATATGTATTCTACCTTTTCACAATTATCAGAAACAAACTTTCACCGTAACACAACCAACAATCACCCGGGGAGTTAATAGTATAAAATTGTGCAAAAAAATGGAACTTCAGCAGAGCATTAAATTAGGCAACTTATCCATCCATTTAATTGAGAATTTAACATAGTTCTGGCTCATCTCCTCGTTACTAATAAACTGAAATGAAATTATCATAGAAAATTTTTAGACAAATAGTTTGGCTTGCATTTTCATCTATTTCATGTATAATTTAACATTAATATTTTATAATATTACTAATAATTTTTCTGCAATGTACATCTTTCAGGCAACTAAATAACGTAAGGTCAATCAATACAAAAAACAGACTTGAGTGAAAATGGTAGGTTAGTACCACGAAATACAACGTACGTAATATATTACATTGCAAGTTGAGTTTATTATTAAATATACAGAAATTTTAATTCATTATGAATGTTTGTGTTCTGTGCTAATTTGACATTTTTTTATTTGATCCTATAAACAAAGTTTTGATGTCCTGTCACAACTAATGATTTACACTAATAATTAAATCAGCTTTTGTGTCTTCCTCATTCTTTGTAAGTTCTGGAAAATTCGTGTTCAGGAAGGTGTAAAAGTCTGAATGGGGCACCGGAGGGGAGCTTCGCACCTGTTACACGGGGCACGACGCCAGATTTCGTCTCCCTTTGTTTGTCAGCATCACGTGAACGCGATCCCGACTTCCTTAGCCCCGAGCACGAGCCCGATGAATTGACGCGGAAATGCAATCAAATTAAAAATCAACAAGCTTCCTACAAAAGAGGATTTTAATCCCACCCGGACCATTCAGACGCAAATGGAACCAGATGTTCCGTTATCCTGCGTTCTGTGTGACCTACATTCTGAATTAATCGCCACTCTTAAATTACAATAATGGAAGTCACGGGACCCTCATCAACTTTCGCCCGAGCTTTAGTTACAATTACTACAACTGCGTCGAGATTTATTACCGCCATTAACACGTTCCTATTTGTTGCTTTTCCTCGCGGGCAACTCAAGTGTAGCGAACCCTTCGCAGAAACTGACATAGATGAACTGAATTACTACGCAAGTGCGTAGAAATTTTTCTTTCGTTAAATAACCTCTTCCGGCAGAACGTAATGATTAATAACTATGGTTTAAAATTAATATAATGACATTCTATTGCGAGTAAACTAAAGCTAATAATGATCTATTTAGTGCTGAATATGTCAACAAAAATAACGGCATATTTTGAAGAAATAACTTTGTATTTATAAAATAATTATTAAAAGGTATCCAGACTCAGATTACTAGGAAATTTGTTGGTTATAAAATTGTTTCTAGAGATTATGTAATTAGAAATTAACTCGCGCTATTACAACTAATTATTTTTAAAGTATAAAGAAATAAAGAGATGCTTGAAGACTGATGGAAAAATTAGGGACAAAATACGAACACAAGAAAATAAATCAGTCAAAATAAATTTATAAATCTTTAAGAGTATCAAATTATATTTCATTAGTCACAAGTTTTAAAAACAATATTGTTTCATAATTTTTGAAAATTAAATTGAACTTATCAAAATGTATGTTTCTATGTACATTATGAAATAACTTCGCTTTTATAAATGATGCCTTACAACATTTGGGATAAATTATATAAATTAAACTATATTGAAAACCTGAATTAATTTAATAGAAAATGTTACTTTTGCAGCATAGTATAAAATTTCTTAGTGAAAATAATTCCCTCGCTCCGGTGCTTTATGGAACTTCACTGAGTAGCGCTCGTACTCAAGTGTTTCTATCCTAAACTGATTTCTATGGCATCCTTATCTATGAAGTTACTATAATGCGTCTTGCATATGAAGCATTCTGGAGTGAATCGAAAATCGTCACCGGATTGGTAAAAATTGCAACATAATGCCCTTTTCCTGTACATTGACGTAATAAATATACCAATAATTTGGATGCTTATGTCATTAGTTGAGGTATTGTTACATTTATTGTTGCTGTGCTTTTCTCAAACCTAAGCAAATTGCGTTAAACCCTAACAGTTACTGTTATTTATTATTAGTAATGTTATTAAGGATCAATATTATTTTCTAAATTTTTTGTACAATCTTTGTGTTAATATTGGAAGAAATTACCCGAGGAATACCAAATATGTTGACAAATACAAATTTTTTCTGTAATTGGCCATAAATTTATTAGAATCAATTTTTTATTGCATTTCCGAGCACGTAAAATAATCTTATAATTTTAATCACTGCCGCTGAAATTCTGCAAGTATTTTTTTTATAAACTAGACCAGGGGTGGGCTATTTTTTGTAGGGAGCCGTAAAAATTTGTGGTGGGCCACGAGCCAAAACAAATAAATACTACTACTATTACAAATTGTTTTTAAGTAAGAGAAGGTACTGATATGCAAGTATACATAGTGTTGGTATTACATATACTAGATTAATAGTGTTAGAACTAATGAGAAACTAGGAGATTGCCTTCAATTCAGCAAGGTTTGAACTTATTGTAAAATTATGTTGCTACGCGTAAGCAGCTTCCCAAATTAACATTGATGGTGAAGAATAAGTACTGCCACGATTGATATCATTTCACACATAAAATTAGACTTTGATATTTATCTCCGTAAATATGTCGTCGGTGCGGCGTGACTGGTATTATTAATAAGCACCAGAGAAATTTAGTGATGGATCGGACAAATTTTGCACGAGTGTCGGATGTGGTTCGCGGGATGCCAATAGGGCGATTTTATTATTTTCTATTTGCACTCCTAAAGTCAACTTTCTTATATGCGTCAAAACTATGTAGAAATGATTTGGTAACTTTACAGAATTAAGAGCTTACAGGAAAGGTTAAAGAGGGGTCACGAGGAGTTGAATGCTACTATGTTTACCGAAGGTTACCCAATATTAACTCTAGTCTGGTGATTTCTTAACCAAAATTTATTATTGGCATGGCAAATAATAAAAAAATTTAGGTTAGTATTTGTCTATAATGCATCTGTGTTCGGTTTTAGGGTGCCTCAAAAGAAATCATTAAGTAAAAACTGAAAACTTTTACTCGTGTCTAATAGTTTTAAAAAACTTGAAACACTACAGTGCTACAAATGTATAGAAGTTTAATCTCGTAAAACAATAAAACGTAGATATTGACAATTTTATTCTACAATGCGGGATTAGCCCAGTGGCTATGTCCCAAAAATAATATATAACTGGATAAGCTGTGGTGAACAGTGAAAATCCAAGCTATCCACCGTAGATGGGAAGAATGACAGAGGAAGACCCAGACTGGAATACCTCACAAATATTAGAAAATATAAAATATACTTCACATTATGACGTGGGTAGGAAGGCGGAGCGGCGGGAAAAGTGCTATCAACCAACCCTAATGCTTCTGACCTAAGAGAATTGAAATGTTCCGGGATAAAACTTGAGAAAACCAAAATAAGACGGATGTCCGAGAGGGAGTTGGACTTTGAATGTTTCGATCGTCGTCTCTTCTTCACCGATCGACGTAAGGAGAATTGAGGATAGATAATAGGGAATATTCGTCACGTGAGGTTCTTTCACCAAACCGTCCAACCTAAACGTAATCAACGACGCTAGAATTTCTTAGATTATGTTTAATAAATTATAGAGTACTGCTCTGAAGAGAGGCCAGGATCTTAGTTTTTTCGTTCTGAAAACATGACTGTCTTCTTTAGAGCTTTGATAAGTTTCGCAGCCTACATTTAGTTATTCTGCCACTATTTCATTGAAAGAACAATCTAAACTTTATTTGTGCGTGGACCTGAGGCGCACCTACTTTACTAGTTAAAACCGATTTTATGCAAGTGCTTCTTTGTAAGTAAATGCGGCATTAATTATGCAAATGCCACCTAGAAACAAGGCGTCTATTGTTTATTGTCGTTATTTTCAGACATCCCGATCTTGCCATCTGTCTAAGGTAAATTTACAGAAGTTTGGATACGTTAATAAAACTGAATGTTATAATATACCAATATCAGCTTTAAATAAATTTAATAAATAACTGGCACCACTTTGTAGACGAATTAACTAGACACTAAATAGTATATAGTAAATATAATCGGTACTTTTTAGGCAAATCTGGCGCCTTTACTGTACATCATTGACTCAGGGAGGCGTCAAAAACTTTCATACAAAAGAGAAGGCGAATGTAACGATAACATAAAAATTAATAATCAACAATTCACAATTTTACAATGTTATTCTTATACTGAATTTGACTAATCAAATTTCCTAAATTTAGGATCAATAGGTATAGTAAATATAGGGCATCTATTTAACAGGTCAGTTTGATTGGATCTTTTAAATGTCTTAATTTCTCTGAAAAATATAAAATTACAATTTTTAAATTTGTTTTTTAAAAACATTCCACTTAAATATTCGCTTCTAATCTAAATTATCAAATGTCTTCAGCATTATCGTTCAATTTAAAGTAAAAAACGTTTGATAAAAACTAGGGATAAATATCGAAGTAGTGTTTATTATCGTTAAGTAGCTCTGCTAAGAACCAATTCTTACACTAACTGATATTTACTTGGTAATGGATCCGCACTGCTCTGTGCGGCATAGTTATTATCGCCGAGAGCAGGTTTGTTAGCACCTCATCCCAAATGATGAGGGCGACGTGATCGAACCGGAAGCGTGGCTTTTTGTCTAACGCCTGATAGGGAGAAAGATCCACGTCTTGATCATAAATCCGTGAGCCATATGAAACCCTAGAGTTTCAGGTGTTTTTTGTGGCTAAATGGTGCTCGGTGTGTTAATTTAGCCCTGGGAACACGTACCGCGTTAATGCTCCACCGGGGGTAAGCACGGCCCACGTGCTAATAAACTACACAAAACAAATAGGGTGGCGGCAAAAAGAAGCGGAACATCGCATTGTGGCCTCAAGTAGGTCGCCTTTTTATCTCCATCGTAATAACGGCGCGGCGTTGTCTCAGGTATAACGAGGCTAGAGCTGACTGATCTGACAGCGAAATGTTCTCACGAAGAAGCTTCACCATGACCACAATCGCTCACTAATATCGCACTGTATCGTGGATTTCAAGGCCAACTCAGTGGACTGGACATAATTATCGTATGTTCCATCTCTAGCCAAACCTACAGTACAACAAAAGAATAGCCTGCAATCGCAAAACATCTAACACTTCACAAATATCCAAGAAGTTTCACCATACGCATTACCCAAAACATCTTTACATTGCTGTACATTTTTCTCACCTTTAATTGTTTTGCAGAGTCAGAGAGAGAAGGCGTTTTGGGCGAGTGTTCCAAATACGAAAAACATTGGCCCGGTTTGATACCCAAGAATTCTGTTTGGAACGTAGAACTATCATAAAATATATGAATTTGTTCAGTTGATTTTATGTACACAAATTTTACAACCTAATACAGAATTATAATTATCTGGGAAAACTCTATATAGTCTTTCAACAATGCTTGTTAAGTTATGTTGATAGCAGACTTGAAAATATCAAGAAACTTGTCCAAATAGTCTTATGGTTTTCAGCAATTGTTTCATCTGTCTGCATTTTCAGGCAGAGTTCATGTCACCACGTCATTTTAACACTCTGGCAGACAATTCTAGACAGAGATTACTATTTCAAAGTGCGACCCCGGCCCCGCATGAGGGCAATTCTAAAATTTGCTCGTCTAGAATTGAAAACAAATCGCCTGCTACTTGTACAAAATGAAAATGGGCTACTGTCTCAGTTTTAAATAAACACTCGTTAGGTGTTGCCACGCTTGAAATATGAACTACAATTTACTCAGAGAGTACTTTTACTGCGCCTAATGAAGAAATACTGAATAACTGCTGAGACAAGCATCACTGATCACCTCACCTTCATGACTGATGCTGCAAGAATCAAGCACTACGTTATCACATATCCAAAAATTGTTTTAAATAGAAGAAAGTTGAACATAGTTCGCAACTAGCTGGGTGCCCGGCGATGCCCAAGAACTCCTTTAGTTAAACAGTAATGTCAACACGTTATTAAACCATCAGCAAGCACGTCGCCATGATTATTAGACAAGAAAACGGAACTACCACGTGATATAAACTGGAGAGAAGAACTACACAATCTCTGTAAAAAACACTCTAGGGTAGCTGTATTTTTGTCTGACTACTACAAACCTGCAACAGGGGTAGCCTGTAGCGTAGTGACACTTATTTAGGGGCTGTAACACTATTTTCATTAATGTTATGCCATTTATATGGTCACACAAAATACATAGATATTAAATACAAAAATACCTTAATCTTAACAGACAATACAAGCAATAAATAGATTAGAAAACATAGTGGTTAGGAACAATATTTTACGAATATTAGAAACAAATGAGAAAACCAGTAAGAGGCCAAATCATCATAGTAGCTTGGATACATGGTCTTCCAATTTTTGTCAAGCTTCTGCTTTGTGAGCAACTTGTAAAAGAAGGAACCCACCGGAAAATCAGGAACTAGCTTTTTTTCTCCAGCAAGAACAATTGTAAGGCTAGAATATAGTCGTTTCCTCGAAATAATTGCCACTACTAAAGATATCACATAGATGGTACAGTTCCAGACAAAACAATTGGTGATAGGGAGAAATAATTGGGTAAGGTTTCAGTGAAGTATCCTTATTTGTTTGAAGATCCGAGCCGATATGTAATAGGTACTATGAGAATCTCACGATTCCCCATCTAATCTTCACTTCCTAGAAAGAAACGCTAAGCTTGAAAAAAATTACTTCTGTACTTGACCTGAAGCAATCTACAC
Source organism: Eucriotettix oculatus (assembly GCA_034510155.1). Taxonomy (NCBI): domain Eukaryota; kingdom Metazoa; phylum Arthropoda; class Insecta; order Orthoptera; family Tetrigidae; genus Eucriotettix; species Eucriotettix oculatus. Next base: position 50,579,594 of record CM067379.1, read on the forward strand.
CTTACTAGAGTATCTGATCTAAACAAAGTTAACCAACAGTATCTTACGTGTCAAAACTGTATAGTATGTTGCAATTTATTAATCACTTTTTGTAAACGGAGAGTCTCTGTAGGTAAGTGCGACGTTAAATAAATAGAAAGAGTCACATTTTTGAAAATTTACCTTTTCACGTCCCCATACTTTATGACATTGCAATGCCTCAGTACCTTCATCAATTCAATAAGTCTGATAACTTAAATAAGCACCTACGTACATAAAAAATACATGGAAACAGTCAATTACATTAAAAAACATTTTGCATGTTTATTAACTAATTAAAAGAGTCATTGGTTAAATAAAATGTTAGTTAAATGTATTACTGTTTCAAGCTAATCAGACCTAAGAGAGCATCTGTCAAACATCATATGCTTATCCTTTAGTAGCCTTTGAAACTAAAAATAATGTTCAAACGTAACATATTAAGTAACGATACTTTAATTTTTTTTCGAGAACGTTTTTCGCCTAGAACGCAGCAAATTAGCATTTCATTTTACAGGCTTCGTGAGGGCAATTATTTTCTGTTGTAGGTTCTATATGTCTCTGTAAGGGGCAAATATGAAGTTCCTCTTCTAATTTCCTATACCATTTTGTCTTAGAGCAGATATTGACGTGGGACCTTCTTTGGCTTGAAACGGGGTAATGAGGGAACCGAAATTCAGTATTAATAAAGCATTGGAGTTGTGACCGCAACGTGATGGATAAGAGAGTATACTCTGAACTTGTGAAGAAAGTGCATAAAGCTCGACGCAGTGCAGTAGAAATTCCATGCAGAACAGAAAACTTAGTACTTGATAACGGATTTTGGTCTTTGTGGCATCTCGTTGTCAGTACTATGTCTCGTATGACAGATGAATTCCCGATTGCTGTAGACAGTTGACTTTACGAAGAGGCTAAGATTTAAGAAATGATTTTGATGACTAGGTAGGAAAGCCATAGATGACACGGGAAAATTTAATTGGATCCTATGTAAGATCACTGGGTCTCAATCCTTTCTGAGGGGATACGATAAACTAAGAGCGTGATAGACATACTTCTTAAACAACACAGGTAGGAAATAAGTCATACTACACTATTGAGTGGATAAAATTTGTTTTTCCTTCCAGCTTAGGGCTTCCAATGAGAAACTGCTTTAGATATCCTAGACATAAAAATACCCCCTGAAAGAAGTAGTTTCCTCTTTTATTCCTATCTTACGAAACTCAATTCCAAACTAATAAGCGATTTCAACAAATAGTATCGGATTCAAGAGAGAAACATGTATAATCTCTCAGATGGGAATTGATCAAAATCTCATGCAGCCCAGTGATAAATTCATAATATTAAATTGAGCTATAGACCCTGGAACCTTGATAGACGTGCTAATTTTTTTAAAGATAAAAATAGTGGTTTACCCCTTCGTACATGTTATAAGTCCGATACTTTGATACCGGAACAGTCTTCACTTTGTTTCCCAAGAAATTCGTTCAGAGGAATTACAAATTTGTTTATATTCGAACAAGAACTTGCATCATGACCGCTGGCGTGGTACTACACCACTTGTTGCAACTTCCTACAGTTTGCATTGCATGATCTTTCACAGCAACTTTTTAGGTGGTTTCTTGCAATAAGGAAATTCAAACCATTTCTTTCAAATTAAGTTAGAATAAAAGGTCTATTAACGATATTTAATCAATTTTAAATGAATATGACCCAAAATAAGGTCGAAATCTCCTGGAAAATCTCCCAATAAATTTTAATGGATTATATATAAATGAAAATATACTAAGGGTGACATAATTTCATATAGACATTTATTTAAATAATAATTTATATTTATATAGTGGCAGCAGACCACATTACATGCATTTATTAATAATCATCACGGAACGGAACAAAAATACCAATGCCGGATCACCAAATAATTGTTCAAGGTGTGTGTTTAATAAGAATATTTTATTACACATCTGTTTAGTATCTTAATATAATGTGAACAAATTTAGAGTCGTCAAAATCAACAGTAAAATATTTATATTATGACAGCCATACTATTCGCAATAATTTGATTAAGTAGTATTATTTTGTCCCCCAACCATCCATTTGTTTAACATTAAAGCTAACAACGTTTAAACTCTGAAGAAACGAACGAGTAAGTTTTGACGTTTCACTAATGGCGATACAAGTAATACGACCGTTAAAGGAGCTACGTAATTATAACCATCGAGTCTCCACTCATTAATTAAATTTCATTTTGCGGAATATTTAGCTAAAAATATATTGCTATAAGCTGATTTTGGAGGGTTTAACTTGGCGTGTGTTGCTAATGATATAGTTTCTACCCAAATATAGATTTAAGTGATCTCAAAAACGTCTTTTTAAGTGATACTCTAATGGCACTTGGTCATGATTGCCGCCATATATTATCCACGTATTATCCGGGTTGGCCTCTTGGAGCAGAGCAGTTTGTCAGGTTTTCAGAGACCGGACACGATCCGAAAAAGGCTTGGGAGGTGGTCGTCATAAACAGAAGCTAATGAAGACGACAGCTTGGAGGCGCCATCTACACGTGCCCTCTGAAATACGGTCTCCCTCGCTCTGCTTTACGAGGTGAGAAAATGAAAGGTCTTCGAGAATTTGCCAGGTAGTAAGATATGGCAGACCGCTCTCCAACTGCCATATTTATGGCTCGTGCCATTTTAAAGGGAATTTTGGATAAAGTTCCACCCCAATAACTTAATTTTACAATAATCCTTACTTAAGGTAAAGTTATGATAATTTCTCCCTTCTTATTAGGTTTCATCAAAATGATTGATTTTGGGAATAAATTTAGAGAGATTTTAGTCTACGAAGTTCAATGTGAATCGATTGAATGTTAAAAACAAAGCACGTAGAAAAGAATATAGTAGTTAATTTATCTTTATATTCAACAATAAGTAATATTTAGTTAATATTATGCAATTTTCATAAATTATGCGACATGCATCATTACAATATAATTGTTTAAAATATGTCCATTTATAGACAAGGAAAATTAGAAATTAATGGAATGAATGGCGATCAGGTGTCGCTTTATATTCACGAAATTTTGAATCATTTGCATTTCTTAATTTATTGATATCGCCTTTTTCTTGTTCCACGACAATCTATCGAGTAATTTTATTGTTATAGCCAGGTATAAATGATTTTTCCTTTTCTATAACCCCACATTAAACGATTGTGAAAAGATTATCCAAAATTATCGGAAACTTGAGTGGGGGGGATTGACGCACTCATTAAATGTTAAATTGCAGCATTAAGGTTAGCGACTTCCATAACCATGGAATTTCGTGTTATTGACTTTCAGTCTATCCACCCCCTCGCCTTCCCCTCTCCACCACCAAACTATTTGGCTGAAGTACAAATTAAGTTGCACGTTCAATGTTTGGATTGAACTCAAAAATAAGGAAATTAGAGATTGTGTAATCCAGGTTATGTAACGCAGCTTCATCCCTTTAGCCATAGATTCCCTCCATGGGGTTAAAATCTTACATAAACAGCTCACCATGAGATGTCGGTTCTTCGTGTTTTAAAAGTTTCACCCTCACCGAGTTTCAGAGGCGCAAAAAACACCTATACAAAGTTTGGTAGAAATTACTTCTGCCGTTTAAATTCGTATAAGGAAGGTAGAAACTAATAATTAATATCAAAGAATATGTATTATATTTCTGATTCATGAATTTTGTAACTATCCTTTACAAATATCTCCAAGAATTAAAGTATTACACCTACGGTGATGCATTTAAGATAATAAATCGAGATGAAGTCGTTGTATATTGCAGATGACTATGGACCAGGCGTCCGAAAGCTCCTTGATAGAGATTAAAAGAAAAACATTTTCTCCGCATAAATTACTTGACTTTTATATGCAACAGTTACAATTCGTTAATAATCTGAATAAAGTAGACCTTTGTTGCAATTAAATTTGAGATTTAAATCTGGGAATACTCAGCTTCGAATTTTATGGTCAAGTCAGTCTCAGAAAAGCAATCGGATTTATGCTTATGAGATAAAATGACTTCTGTGAACTCACGTTTTGCATAAACAAACTGCTGTCATACCATTCTATATTTTAAGCCACCTCTAATGATAAACTATTTTTATAAAAGGTAACTATACTTTGTCAGAAATTAAAGATTTTACAGGTTTTAGAGCACGAACAAGCATAAAAACATTCATAATGACCCACTACTGAAGGACATGTTCTACCATAAACAGTCACTGACCATAAAGGTCTTTAAACGCTTCAAAAAGCTCTTAACGATTTCTTAGGTAGTAAAGTTATATGTAAGCTAAACGAGTTTGGAAAAATTGAGAACTAGGTTTTAGATGTTCAAACACAAGAAAACTAATCTGAATAGATTTGAGAATCCAAGGAAATTAGCACAAGATGTTAGGTTGAAGTTGTAAGCTATGCAAGGGAATCTATAATAAAAAGATTAAGGCTATTTCTTAAGTATTCGGTATATTTTGCCCATGTGCATAGCTATCATATAAAACTCTAATTCCTATAAAGGTAGGCATATGAATAAATATGTTATGGTATATCTGTGCTCTTCCCACACGTAGCAGTGTAGGATGTCGTATGAAAAGCTTGTAATTATGATTGTACATGAAACATTTGTCTACCAATGGTTAATATACTTTAGGTAAAATCAACAAGACTATGAAGTTTTGGGGGAAAGCCACAATTATGAAACCAGAAGTAGGAATGATTTTGAATTTTTTACCGGTCGCTATAGAGAGACAACAGACTTTCTACTACATTTCTCTGAAATTCATTAATGCTCTTCTCTTTTGTATAGTTATTACTTATATATACTTTCAAGTACAGAGTTAAGAATTTACTTACAAGGAACTGTTTATACAAAGTAGATGCGTTTTTAAAAATTATTTCAATATATAAACCTCTACATTTATTCATTTATCTAAAAATTAATATCCATATATATTAGTTAGTGAAAAAACCTACATCACAAATCCACAATCAAATGTGCCGACCAACTGAGTTATGAGGCAGGGACGCTAGCTACTAGAACAAAGTGGTCCCGGGTTCGAATCCTGGCACGGGCTTAGTTTGCGTGACCGTGACGGCACAAACATCAGAGATTAAGACTGTTGGAGAATCGATACGCTGACTACGTATGGGAATGTATCATGTAAGAAGATAGTCTACCCGGTAGGTCAAGGCCCTCAATGGACTGTAGAGCCAAGGATGAAGAACCAAAAGTATTAGAAATCCATTCGAACGAAATTCAGTGTGTCTGAAAGCAATTTAATCATCTTTTATACTACTTAAATTTACATTTGGCCAATTATTATGCGTACGCGAATAAATATAAACGTCAATGTCGAGGGATCATGAAAATAAGTGAATATCTGAATGCACATTTCTGAAAATATTAATAAATATTTCACTAATATATAAAGCACAAATGTACACTGAATGCACGGTTTATTTAATTTATTTTAACTTATTCGTAATACTTCAGCGATATCCACTCAGTACGACTCGTCGACTATAGACAGACTTGTTTACGATCTTACTAAATATCAAACAAGTAATCATGTATATATGTATGTATATATATATATATTAAATTAAATAACACGTTAAAGAGCGCAGAACGATAATATTCATGCATAATGTGAATTTTAACTATGCACGTACTGAAAGTTCCAAATTTGGCAATGTGCTTAAAATGTGTGGTACAATGTTTTGTCCGCGCGTAATAATATAGATGAAATATTGTTTACATTTTCTGTGTGCACATTAACCAAAATGACGCTCGCTTTGTATTTAATGCTATATTGTACTGTTGTAATAATTTTATTACATAAAAATAGTTTTGTAATTAATATATATAGATTATACTTGTGTAAAGTCATTCTGTTCGTATAGGCTAACACGACGTTTTCTATATAACATTTATAAATATTTCTATTTATATATTCTTGTTTTAATATGTGTTTATTTCTGAATTATGAATTTTAATGGTTGTTTTCTTCGTTGTTGTATTTTGTACAATAGTGCTTTGACATTCATTCCCTCAGAATCAAATTTAAATCTGAAACTGTAAGGAATGCTCGTCTGTGACTACTACGAATTCTTCGCTCATTCATTCGTATTTTAATACTCCTAATACTTATGCCTGGAACGCTGTGATGACTTGCTAGCAGACCGTGGCACCACACCTTTAGGTAGTACCTGTCGGCAAATATTTGTTCGGCGTTGTTTTCCTAGTTAGGAGGGACAAGCGTGTGAATGATGGAGGCAGCAAAGGCGCTTGTAATGAGGCCCTCGCCACAGGGGGCCGTCGCTCACGAGACACTCTTCACGGTTCGCTTCCATCTCCAATAAACAGAGATAGGAAGAAAAGCGTCTGGAAACACAGCCAATGCATCACGCAATTACCCCCCCCCCAATTCTAATAGATATTACGTTACTGAAAGTATAAAAAAGGAAATACTTCTTTCATACAAGAAAGTAATGGCCTGTGGATTTAATATGCTAAATAAAAAAACATTCTTGTAAATAACCATCCTCTGAAATCTGGATTGTGCGTGATCTAAACAATTGCGACTGATTTCATTGCCGATTTAATCATCTCGAGTAGACATTTAGAAAACACTCAAGAGCGATTCAGTCTCCGTAAAATCATGAAAAAAATCAAATTAGTTCACTTCTCGACAAAGAATCTCTTGTCAATTATATACGATCATAGCGCGCCGATAATCAACTTACCGACGATATTTACGGCATAATAAACCCCTGGTTTCCTTACAGACTTAACTAGTTACGCTTATATAGGAACTATTAATTAAAGAATGACATCCACTAAAAAGTTAATCAGTAATGAAAATTGGAGTGATCAGCTTTAATTATTTCCCTAAAATGAGATAGAAGTATGCAAGGATGAAACAGGTAATTTGTAAAACGAATTATCAAGAAGTAATAGAGAAGGTCTTATTGATGATAACCTGGAGTCGTGGCAAGAATCAAAAACAGCATACAAATTGACTTGCCCAAACTTTAAATCATTACAATGACTGACGGATACAATGTGAACAATGCATGTAATTTTATGGATACATTTCCATGCCATTTTATCAATAAATAATCATCACTGACAGATCAACGCGGATTAGAAAAAGACTCAGTCAAGACAGCCAGTTTGAATACCTTGAAATAACTTTAATAGTTCTTGATTATAATGAACAAGCATCTTTCGAGACTTATAAAAAGCATTTTAAAAATTCTTAGAAAAAAATAATTAGGAGCTGAAAATTAGTGGATTAATTCAAATTTAGCGCATCACTTGTTTCTGAAGAGGCATCTATAAATGATTACGTACCACAGAAGTCTTTTTGGCCCTCTACTTTTCTTCATTTCTCTATAGAAAGAGAAAGTTCCATTTGCCGAGGATACAAACTTTTATTCGCAGCATAAATCCTTAACAACGACATTGACTCGACAAGTTTACAGATTAAGAAATGGTTTCAGCCTAATCAATCATCTAATCATCTACATCGACTCTTCTCATACTCAGTGCTTTGTCATTGTGATTTATCTGTAAATCAGTCCGAGGAATTTAATTTTATTTACATAACTTAGGAGCGATCAGCTGGATACAATATAATTTAAATTGGAAAGTGCATATAAAACATCTTTGTCAGAAACTCCACAATTTGCTACCCGTTGAGGAACGTAACCTTCAAAACTACTAAAAAAGATACCTCGTACTTTTATTTCTCTTCCTTCCACTCTGTACTAACATATTGAGCGATTTTTAAAGCCTGGAAGCATTTAAAGTGCAAAAATAAACTCAAACCTACTACATCATGATGACCATACTTCCTTACAATTTAAATATTAAGCCTCCGCAGTCGTTACACACATTACACAATCATTTTTAATGTTGAGTTTTTAGTTGAAAGAAGCTACCTACACTCACTATAGAAATTCTAGAAGCAATGAAAGCAAAACGATATCCTTTAACAATTTTCAGTGATTTGTTTAGGTTTTTGTTATGTAATTGAAACGAGGAAAAGTTTAAAGTTATTCAATCCAAAGCATTTAATATTTTCTAGAAGATCATGAATAGGAAGCATTTATATTGAAAGATCCGATAACCGGTGAAAAGTTTAATTCTGAATGGGCATAAATGATGGCGAGATTACCACAGGGCTGTGTTGAGTCATCTATTACTAATCTGCATAATTGATCTACCAAAAATATTAGACATTTTCAAAAGCTGTTTGGTTTTCAGATGATAAAGTAACAGACACTTTAAACTATACATCTAATAGTGTATTAAATCAAGTGATTAGACGGTTTGTCAATTATCTATCCCAATTTTAGTTCAACCAATTTCATAAGATTCCAAGCAACCAATTCATCCTTATAATCTGTAAGGTCTGGTCGCGACCCTCACTGGCAATGGTTTTCAGAAATAGGGACACTAGTACCTCATTCGAATATACAGTAGAAGCTCTATTATATTATATATTTCAGAACTGTATGTCAAATAACTTTTTCCATCTTTACCTGTCTCACTGTTTCTCATGTGTCATTTGAAAGTTGAGGGATTCTTTCTGAAACACCCTGTAAAATGATGTAGTTTTTCGTAACTTTATTTACTTCTCATATTAAAGTGTTAAAAGTAAAAACTTTAGCCTATTCAGGACGAATTTAGACTTTTGTTACAATCATCCAACATATGAAAAAAGCTACGAACAATTGACAAAGCCATAATTTTATCACGCTAAAAATCCCACACTAAAAAGTATTAGGTTGGTTAACTCTTATGCTTTGAATTAGTGTTTGTTTCTGAATTGTTTTAGAAGTGTTTGTCCACTCAACTGATAATTTAAGGAATACAGATAGGGAGAATGCGTGTGCTGTAATGTGCTTTTGAGCAATTACTTAATCTTTTATGCTTTCTTGTATAGTACTCGGGTATATATATATATATATATACACTAAATACGTGTACACGTGTATGTATGTAAGAAAAATCATCTGCTTCCGACTAAGACAAATTGAGAATATTCTGATTTTAATAAATGTTAGACCAAATGAGATTAATTTTAGCAAAGCGATAAATCGTAAATGTACGCAACACTCCCAAAGCTGTCTACGGACAATAAATTTGGGAAAGAGCCGCTTAGTTGAGGGACAAGGTACGTGCGGAGTAGGTAGTTTCCTTTAGATGACCATATTCTGACGACCAAACAACAAGTAAATATTGAGACAGTTATGACGCGATTTGGAAATAAAATGAAGATCGCGTCTAAAAGTTCACACAGTAATTCCGGAACCGCGGACGGAGGACACGTTGACGTTATCTGCTACGCAATATAAACTCAAAACATCCTTTCCTTGCTGTGGACCATCACGAACCACCGTCGTGTCAAATACGCACTCCTGCTTCGTCGCTGAGGACCATACATCACTAAACCTGGTTAATTGCTGTGATTCGACCTGGCCAGCCATGACACCGTCCGCCCGAAATCCAGGCTGGGTAAAGTACTTAAGTATACGTTTCTCCACCTGGCTCTAGACTATTTCGGCTCTTCTCCCTGATGAAATAGATTTCAATTATCTGCTAACCGGAGCTTGCAGATAATTAAAAGTTTATATTCAATTAATTTACTTTATACTCAATAAATATCTAATCATACAACAAATAATTTAATAATTATCAGTGAAAATCAATATAATTTTACTTAAATCTTGAATTAAACTTCCTTCAACTATAATATACCACGTTAATGTCGAGTCGAGAATCGCATCACTGTTTGGTGCTGACTTATTGTGGAAGGTCAGCGAAAAATTAAAGAAACTATTTGGCTTCAACGTTACATTTAAAATGAATACCAAACTCAAATTTATCAGAAAGGGCAAATACGATTTGAACAATTCTTCTCAACATAACGTGATCTGTAAAAATTAATTTCAGTGCGCCCAACTGACAAAAATGTTATATTGGACTTTGTGAACTTAAGAATAATTACAAAACGACGATCTATAATGTAGTTCCCACACACAGACCGAGAAACACGAATTTGACTGGGAAAAAGTATCAAAAAGTGTATAAAAGGAATCTATCAGAAGTGAACCACAAAATTTACAATGACACGAGGAATCTAAGTAATAAGTTATTTTCTTAATTTTAATTCTTTTTTTTACTTCTATTCATTTCTAACTATTGAAAACTTTTATTTCATCTTACTGTGTTACCTCAAAACATTGAATTAAGACTTTTCCAGTTACAGATAAAGTCCACGGTGACTGGCATGGAAGTTTGTAAATCCCAGAGGTCAGGTCAAACATTCTCTAGCCCACGTACATTTCTGCATTTAGTCTGGCTATAGCTACTTGTGAAAAGAGCCAAGTGTTGCCTTGGATCTCACTTGCTATTGCTTGACTTCATATGTTATTCTAATCGTGTGGTAAATGTGATATACTGTAGTTTCCGCATACATTTTTAAGATTCGTTTGACTTTACCCTTCTCGGTATGAATTTACTGTAAATATTTCCTCTGTAGGAAGAAAACCTGAAGGCGGCATGAAAATATGTCGAAACGTTAATTAAATTTAAAGAATAAAACTTGTGAAATGTCATAAATTGTAGTTTTACATAGGAATGAATCAAGATACGGTGGCTGTATTCCAGGAATGTCCATATAAGCGGACTTCCTCCATACAATAGCAACAGAGTTTAACAATCAAGAACAACCTAAATTCAATTACTTCCGTTTATCTTCATTGAGATTGGCGTGAGTCAGCTGTTTACGCCAAGCGGCACCATTGGCTATGATCATGGGGCTAGGCGTCACAACCTATGGAAGATAGACTGAGAGGAAATAAATTCCCGTCTCTTGGAAATTCGGATAAAAATTCAGCAGTAGGCGGCAGCAATCTCACCAATTCATTTATCGGAGAGCGAAGGAATTCGACAGAGACGAAGCCGCTCCGAGGGCTAACGAGGACCGGAGGCTGGACAGCGGGCAGATGGATGGCGCCGCAAACCACGCCCCGATCTCGGACACCTGCGGGGGTGCTTACCTCATCACCACTCTATATACCACTCAGGTATAACCGTCTTCACCGCAACATAATGAGTTTTCATCATCAATAAGGACAGCAATGTGTCAAAATCAAAAAAAAAATCTTTGACAACACTCGCGAACTTCAAGACGTATTCAACCATGTAGATTAACAATCATTTCAGCGAGTTGCGTTTGTGTTTGAAATAAATACCAAATTCTACAGTCAAAATCTGTTTTGGCCGACGTCGGTTTCGGTTTGCGTCAATTTTTTGGAGGTAAAAGTAGACTCAGATTTTGTCTATTGCTTCTGGTTCCTTCGACTACTGCCAATCCATCGTCCTATTGGGTTCCCATTAATCTTGTACTCTCGTCTTGTGAGCCCGTTTAGTTAAGTTGATTGTTTGCGAGCAACTAATTGGTTACCAATTATGTTCTGCTTTTTCAATAATTATTAGCTTCATCTTGAGACCAGGGAAAATTGCCAAAGCCAGCAACCTTACGATGAAGGCCAGTAAAACAACCTAACTTACGAGCGAGAAGAAGATTGCTGAAAACGGCCATCCAAGATAACAGCAAACAATGATAAGTCTGCCACTTGTCATTAATTTGGATGAATAAAAATTAGTTTGAGGATTATACTATTTCTGAGGCCTTCATATGAGAAAGAGCCAGCTGTATGCCAATCTCATTAAAATATTGAATTAGACTAAGATTAATTTACGTAATAATTGTGAGACCAGCCTGTGATAGTTGGTACTGGCATTTACTGCATTGCAAGACTGTCCGAAGAAACGGGTCCAGTAAAGTCTGGGGACGAAAAATTTGTCCGAATTCGAAGATTTAGTGACAAAGATTATTAAATTTTGAGTATTAATCTGGCCGTAGTTCTGGATAAAAACTGAACAAAAGGAAGTGACCCCACGTAGAGATAAAAGTGTACAGTATATTTAAATATCCATAAAAATTATTAACATGGAAACCCCTATAAAAATAAGTACCAGTTTGCTTATTTTCCGTTTTCACTGGTGCCGTACCGAAAGAAAAACCAACGTTATGACTACTTTTCTATCAAATGCGACCACTATTATTATTATTGGGCAATCGTAGTTGTAGATTATGGTTTTCACGAACATTTGGAATTGCAAAAATATTGATTTTTGTAAGAATTTAAGGAGGAGAAGTCCTAATATCAATAGGAAATTGATCCTTGAGGAACTAAAGCAGCGTCTGAAGTCGTGTGGTTTGTCGACTACAGGCAAAAAGCAGACACTTTTGAAAAGACTCGAAGATTTTAATAAATGCAGTACCTGTAAAAAGTGTAAATCTTTTCAAAAGAAAATCGAGGAATTGGAAAAACTCGTCGAAAGTCTACGCAAGCGTGAATCAGTCAATATTCACGTACAGACTGAAGTGACTGAGGAGAAGACGACAGTCATTATGCCTGAGTTACCGCCGGTGGAGACTTCGAACAGATTTTCTGTTTTAAGTGTCCAGGAAGAAAAAGAGGTCGCCGCGGTTTCACTACCACCGAGGAGAAGGGACAAAGTGCAGAAGAAGAAGAAGATTGTTCTACTAATGTCCAGTCACGGTAGGGGCTGTAGTGATCTACTGAAAAGCGAACTAGGGCAGGACTTCGAAGTGTGTGGTGTCGTCAAGCCAGGCGCACCATTGCGCCAAGTAGTGAAGGATGCTTCTGGGTTAACGAAGGACGCTGATGCTGTAATTATCGTTGGTGGGACAAATGATATTAGCTCTGGATGCCTGGTCAACAGGTCCAAACTCGACGAAGTGTTACCTGAACTTAAGAACGAGAAAGTGATCGTGAGTGAGCTGCCGCCGAGATTTGACGACCCGGTAGCCAACTACAGGACCAGCTGCGAAAACCGGCGCCTTCAGCAGCAGAACTTCAACAGATTTCAAAACGTAAGTGTGACTAATTTATTTTATAACTTAAAACGCAGTAATTTTACAGGTCATGGTCTACATATGAACCACTCCGGGAAGAAGCAATTTGTAAAAAATATTTCTTCTCATATTTCATGTCTTTAACCCTACAGCTATTCAGCACTCTTGCACTAAATTTACTTTACCGCTGATTAACTCCTTTGAACAATATGCCAATGTAACTAAAAATAATATTCATTTCTCGCTATTAAATCAGAACATACAAAGCCTCAGAAACAAACGACTCGAATTGGAAACGTGCCTTTCTGCTCTTAAAAACGGTGTAGATATAATTTCACTAACGGAACATTGGCAAAGTCAACTAGAAGCAAATTGTTTTAATCTGGATCGGTACATTAGGATCTCTAACTTTAGTTGAAACACACTCAGGAACGGTGGATCCTGCATTTTTGTTAATCATATACTTGTCGGGTCTATCTTTGCAGAGATCAGCATTAGGTCCCTCGGTAAAGACAGGGTATTTGAATGTAGTGCGGGTGAATTAACCATAAAGAATAACTCGAAAAATATTATAATCTTATCAATTTATAGACAACCTGATAGTGAAATTGACATTTCTCTATATTCTAGAACGCGTCTTAAGTAAAGTAAACCAGGAAAATAAGCTCGCAATAATTTCCGGAGACTAATCTAGACTATTTACGGGATATAAGGAAAACATTGCTACATTCCTACGGGTTTTCCGTTACGAGAGATGAGCTAACGCGACTAAATACCTGCATAGACTACATCTTATGTAATTTCCATGAAAATTTTTATGAATTACATACAATTGAAACTGGATTAAGCGACCACAGGGGCCAAACAATGTACATCAACAAACAAATAGTAGGCGAAATTGAGCAGAGACCAAGCTCAATATACACAAGGAAACTGTCCAACAAATGTAATGTGTATCTCCCAAAAATTACAAGCGTTACCGTGGGATAATATTTTAAACATAAATTTCACAAATGCTGACAGCATGTTCCGGGCATTTCTAAAAATATTTCTCTCCATAATAAACGAAATTGCTCCAGAAAGAAAATCACTAAAATTCAAAAAAAACGTACTTCTTGGTTCACCACAGGAATAATCAAATCACGCGATAAACTTTGCTATCTCCATAAAATGAAGCATTTGAACTCTTAACCCCAATTTACAATTTAGTTTCGTATACACCAGTCTGATTTACCAGTAGAGACAAAGCACAAGAAACATATTACATCTATTTCCTAAACATTTTTCCCATAGAATAATATCCGAAGAGGGGAGAAAGTAAACCGAATTGTAAAAAAAATGATTATCCTTTAGTGACAAAGCACAATAAAAATTGGCTGTGACATTTATTGTCTAAATAGATATAGAGTAACATCCAAATCTGGGGGGAAACGAAAACGAACTCTAAAACTCCGTCTCAATATTGTGTAGTCACAAAGCAGAAAAATACTTCATATCTACGTACAAAAATATTTATGCAAAAAGTTGCATCTTGGTACAAAAACATTAATGCTGCAGGACAACATTACACTATGAACAGTACAAAACCGAATTCTAAAACCACGTGTGATTAACCCATAGTGACAAAGCACAAGAAACATTATATACAAGTTCAAAATAAATAGTGCCACATGATAAGACCCCAATTAGGATGATTTGAAATTAATTCTACATCCTCAACTGAAGAAAGGAGTGACAAAGAAAATGTATTATGTGTATCTATTTACACAAACCCCATTTGATGAACTATATTTTCGTAGCACAAGATTCATAATTTATCCTGTAGCTCTAATTTATTTTGTACATAGACAATAAAGTCTTAATTGAGGCATACGAAACCGATTTCTGAAACACCTGTAGTGGAAAATCACAAGTAACATATCAATACGGTACAGTAGGACCTTTACATATATATGTATAAATTTTGAGTATTAATCTGGATAAAAACTGAACAAAAGGAAGTGACCCCACGTAGAGATAAAAGTGCACAGTATATTTAAATATACCTTACGATGAAGGCCAGTAAAAAACCTAACTAACGAGCGATATGTATATATATGTATATATTGTAACGGCCCCGGCCTTTACAAGTATTTGAAATGCCGGGAAAAATTCATAATGCATTGTATTATGAAGTTATGATTTAATTAAGTATTGTATTTTTATTTATTTATTTTACATGATGGGTCAACGATGTCAATAGACCGCTGTTGGCAACCGTGACTTCTGCGACCTTATCGAGAGAGCTTTGGGTATCGAGAAGGAAGTTCTCTTTTCCAGACAGATTGGGAGAAGACAGGGTTGAAGACCGACGAAAGGTGGATCGTATGGGGAGAGGAACGCCGAGCTCGGGAGCTGACTAGTGAAAGCCTTGTCGGATTGGTTTTATTTTACTTTAGAAGTGGTTTCTGATTTTGAAGTTATTCAAGGTGGTTTGTGGTGGACAGCGAGGAGCATTCTCGAAGGTTTGGCCGCCATTTAACCCAGCGTCGGCTGCTTCTTCCCGTACCTGCCGAGGCGACTCAATATTGCCCATTTCACCTTGATGTCCGCCATTCGACAAGGAGGCGACCACGTGTGTGGTGGCTTCACTATTAATACGTGGGAATTACCGACCGGTAAAAGATCGGTTCCGTCATAATAAACGACGGATGAACGTGCACAAGATGCACTAGATTGTGAAGTACGCACTGCTTCAGTGTCACGGACGCTGAAAGACGGAAAATTGAAGAGACTGATTGTAGTGTAGCATGTGTATAAGATAAAGAAAGTTTGTTGGTAGTTTGTGCAAATGGACACGTAGTCCACGTTGCCTAACATTCTAATAATTAAATTAATGTATGATTTATTGTAAAAGTTAAACCGAAGATAATATTTACATTAACCGAAAGTGAGAAACTATTGGTTATATGCAGGGAGCAATTATTTATTGTGTTTTTATTTAAAAGTTATATTTTTGTAACGTATGAAAATAATAATGTTTATTTATTTATTGTACATCGGTATTGAATATTTCCTATGTTCACTCCGTTTGTCAATCCTGTTCTGACACCCCGATACTTAAAGCTCTGCCCCTGTACCGGCAAAGCGAGAACCGTTACTATATCTATATCTTTATATATATCCTTAAATACTTAAGTTTGACGTCGGACGTTGGTCCGTATGTACAGAGATTTTATATTTTAAGTATTACATATTATTAATTACGTGCAAGGAAAATATGGTTGTAACGTGGCTGTTTGTTGTAAAAAAATTTCCAGATTGAGGATGACCATAAATAAAAAGCGTTCGGGTATTTGAATGACAGTTGCAATAAATTAAGGTAAAATATTTTAGGACAATTTGTACCTGAAAACCATATTCAATACATTTATGGACAAAATTAGTGGATAATATCCAAATTGCGGAGAAACGGAACCGAATTTATAAAATTGCCGTCTGATCAAACTACAGTGGAAGAGCACAAGAATGATAATATATTACATAACCACGTATACTAGAAATTCGCAGCATAGAATAATATCCAAATTATGGGGAAACGAACCGCAATTATTAAACCACGTCAATATTCTGTAGTCACAAAGCAGAAGAAATTATATTGTATCTACGTACAAAAATATTCGTTCTATAGGCTTAGATGGAAATTAGGGGGGTACTAAACTAAATTCTAAAACCATGCCTGATAAACCCATAGTAACAAAGCACAAGAAACTTTACATACTAAATGTATATCCACATTAATAGTACCATAGTATCAATTCTCAATTTAGGGGGATATCAACCCGAATCCAAAAATCCCACCTGATCTGCCTGCGGTGGCAAAGCTCAAGGAACACGACATGTTATAAATATGTACAAAAAATTAGAGCCACACGGTAACGTGGCAATTCAGGGGAACATTAAACCGAATTCTAAGCATCCACTAAATACCCTGTAGTGACATCATAAAAAAAGTTGCATTCGAAAAAATTTAATGCTGCTGGATTAAATCGTAGTTAAAGTAATACAAAAAAGTTCCAAAACATCGTGTGAGAAAACCTATAACGATAAAGCACAATTAACATTTAAATTTATATCCATTTACAAATGTCCCAGAACATCTGGGAAACCAGTATACGACCAGGAGTGTGGAAACGGTCCGCATTCGACCCGCAGCAACTAAAGACGTCTTCCATTATATAAATCAAGGAATAATATTTTATTTAAAGTGTTGTTTTTAGATTTGGAAAAATACTTCGATACAGAAATTATTGGATTTGAATACAGAAGGACTCACCGTTAAAAAACAGGTAAGATATAATTCGCATAATTTATAATTACGGCCGCCCTGTAACCATATAAAACTTAAATTTTCAATTGGACAATTGCACGTGAAGGTTGAAAATGATTTTTTATAATAAGTGCTTAACATGTGTGCAAATTCGAAACAATAATGGACAAAGCTTTTGATTAAGACTTTATTGCAATAGGACTTTGGCTATATTATAAGTAAATGACATGACATTATCTGTAAATGTGATTATACAGTACACTGCACACCAATGAAGAGAATAATGGAAGTCACAAATCGAATCCTGAATGTGTAAATTTTTATTAACATCCATGTAAATGATTTAAGTATGATTTAGGCAATATATTAAGGGAAAGGCAGTTTACCCAGCATCATTGAAAGTCATTAGGCTGAACAGTGATAAAATTTTTATTAACTTCAGGCTTTTGAAAAAAATAATTCAAATATGCATTTAGTGTTCCTCGAAGTGTGTACAGAAAAAATTTCTGTATCGAATACAGAAGGACTGTCCTTTAAAATCTAGTTAGATATAATTCGCCTAATTAACAACTATGGCGGGCATGTAAGGACCAACTGCTCAATACAATTTAGAGAAATGTTACAAATGCAAGAATTACTATGGCGGGCATGTAAGGACTAACTGCTCAATACAATTCATACAAATGTTTTAATCGCAAGAATTATTTTGCAGCCACGTAAGGACGTCTTCCATTATATAAATCAAGGAATAATATTTTATTTAAATAGTGTTGTTTTTAGATTGTTTGGAAAAATACTTCAAATCCAACAATTTCTGTATCGAATACAGAAGGACTATCCTTTAAAATCTAGTTAGATATAATTCGCCTAATTAATAACTATGGCAGGCATGTAAGGACTAACTGCTCAATACAATTCATACAAATGTTTTAATCGCAAGAATTATTTTGCAGCCACGTAAGGACGTCTTCCATTATATAAATCAAGGAATAATATTTTATTTAAATAGTGTTGTTTTTAGATTGTTTGGAAAAATACTTCAAATCCAACAATTTCTGTATCGAATACAGAAGGACTATCCTTTAAAATCTAGTTAGATATAATTCGCCTAATTAATAACTATGGCGGGCATGTAAGGACCAACTGCTCAATACAATTCATACAAATGTAAGGACGTCTTCCGTTATATAAATCAAGGAATAATATTTAATTTCAATAGTGTTGTTTTTAGATTGTTTGGAAAAATACTTCAAATCCAACAATTTCTGTATCGAATACAGAAGGACTATCCTTTAAAATCTAGTTAGATATAATTCGCCTAATTAATAACTATGGCGGGCATGTAAGGACCAACTGCTCAATACAATTTAGAGAAATGTTACAAATGCAAGAATTACTATGGCGGGCATGTAAGGACTAACTGCTCAATACAATTCATACAAATGTTTTAATCGCAAGAATTATTTTGCAGCCACGTAAGGACGTCTTCCATTATATAAATCAAGGAATAATATTTTATTTAAATAGTGTTGTTTTTAGATTGTTTGGAAAAATACTTCAAATCCAACAATTTCTGTATCGAATACAGAAGGACTATCCTTTAAAATCTAGTTAGATATAATTCGCCTAATTAATAACTATGGCAGGCATGTAAGGACTAACTGCTCAATACAATTCATACAAATGTTTTAATCGCAAGAATTATTTTGCAGCCACGTAAGGACGTCTTCCATTATATAAATCAAGGAATAATATTTTATTTAAATAGTGTTGTTTTTAGATTGTTTGGAAAAATACTTCAAATCCAACAATTTCTGTATCGAATACAGAAGGACTATCCTTTAAAATCTAGTTAGATATAATTCGCCTAATTAATAACTATGGCGGGCATGTAAGGACCAACTGCTCAATACAATTTAGAGAAATGTTACAAATGCAAGAATTACTATGGCGGGCATGTAAGGACTAACTGCTCAATACAATTCATACAAATGTTTTAATCGCAAGAATTATTTTGCAGCCACGTAAGGACGTCTTCCATTATATAAATCAAGGAATAATATTTTATTTAAATAGTGTTGTTTTTAGATTGTTTGGAAAAATACTTCAAATCCAACAATTTCTGTATCGAATACAGAAGGACTATCCTTTAAAATCTAGTTAGATATAATTCGCCTAATTAATAACTATGGCGGGCATGTAAGGACCAACTGCTCAATACAATTTAGAGAAATGTTACAAATGCAAGAATTACTATGGCGGGCATGTAAGGACTAACTGCTCAATACAATTCATACAAATGTTTTAATCGCAAGAATTATTTTGCAGCCACGTAAGGACGTCTTCCATTATATAAATCAAGG
Organism: Eucriotettix oculatus; assembly: GCA_034510155.1. Taxonomy (NCBI): domain Eukaryota; kingdom Metazoa; phylum Arthropoda; class Insecta; order Orthoptera; family Tetrigidae; genus Eucriotettix; species Eucriotettix oculatus. The sequence continues at coordinate 50,599,277 of CM067379.1, forward strand.
AATAATATTTTATTTAAATAGTGTTGTTTTTAGATTGTTTGGAAAAATACTTCAAATCCAACAATTTCTGTATCGAATACAGAAGGACTATCCTTTAAAATCTAGTTAGATATAATTCGCCTAATTAATAACTATGGCAGGCATGTAAGGACTAACTGCTCAATATAATTCAGACAAATGTTTTAATCACAAGAATTATTTTGCAGCAACGTAAGGACGTCTTCCATTATATAAATCAAGGAATAATATTTTATTTAAATAGTGTTGTTTTTAGATTGTTTGGAAAAATACTTCAAATCCAACAATTTCTGTATCGAATACAGAAGGACTATCCTTTAAAATCAAGTTAGATATAATTCGCCTAATTAATAACTATGGCGGGCATGTAAGGACTAACTGCTCAATACAATTTAGAGAAATGTTACAAATGCAAGAATTACTATGGCGGGCATGTAAGGACTAACTGCTCAATACAATTCATACAAATGTTTTAATCGCAAGAATTATTTTGCAGCCACGTAAGGACGTCTTCCATTATATAAATCAAGGAATAATATTTTATTTAAATAGTGTTGTTTTTAGATTGTTTGGAAAAATACTTCAAATCCAACAATTTCTGTATCGAATACAGAAGGACTATCCTTTAAAATCTAGTTAGATATAATTCGCCTAATTAATAACTATGGCAGGCATGTAAGGACTAACTGCTCAATACAATTCATACAAATGTTTTAATCGCAAGAATTATTTTGCAGCCACGTAAGGACGTCTTCCATTATATAAATCAAGGAATAATATTTTATTTAAATAGTGTTGTTTTTAGATTGTTTGGAAAAATACTTCAAATCCAACAATTTCTGTATCGAATACAGAAGGACTATCCTTTAAAATCTAGTTAGATATAATTCGCCTAATTAATAACTATGGCGGGCATGTAAGGACCAACTGCTCAATACAATTTAGAGAAATGTTACAAATGCAAGAATTACTATGGCGGGCATGTAAGGACTAACTGCTCAATACAATTCATACAAATGTTTTAATCGCAAGAATTATTTTGCAGCCACGTAAGGACGTCTTCCATTATATAAATCAAGGAATAATATTTTATTTAAATAGTGTTGTTTTTAGATTGTTTGGAAAAATACTTCAAATCCAACAATTTCTGTATCGAATACAGAAGGACTATCCGTCAAAATCTAGTTAGATATAATTCGCCTAATTAATAACTATGGCCGCCATGTAACCACTAAACTTAAATTTCAATTGGACAATTGCACGTGAAGGTTAAAATGATTTTTATAATAAGTGCTTAACATGTGTGCAAATTCGAACAATAATGGACAAAGTTTTGATTAAGACTTTATTGCAATAGGACTTTGCTATATTATAAGTAAATGACATGACATTATCTGTAAATGTGATTATACAGTACACTGCACACCAATGAAGAGAATAATGGAAGTCACAAATCGAATCCTGAATGTGTAAATTTTTATTAACATCCATGTAAATGATTTAAGTATGATTTAGGCAATATATTAAGGAAAGGCAGTTTACCATCATCATTGAAAGTCATTAGGCTGAACAGTGATAAAATTTTTATTAACTTCAGGCTTTGAAAAATATTATTTAAATATGTTTTTAGTTGTTCTCGAAAAGTACTTCAAATACAACAATTTCTGTATCGAATACAGAAGGACTATCCTTTAAAATCTAGTTAGATATAATTCGCCTAATTAATAACTATGGCGGGCATGTAAGGACCAACTGCTCAATACAATTTAGAGAAATGTTACAAATGCAAGAATTACTATGGCGGGCATGTAAGGACTAACTGCTCAATACAATTCATACAAATGTTTTAATCGCAAGAATTATTTTGCAGCCACGTAAGGACGTCTTCCATTATATAAATCAAGGAATAATATTTTATTTAAATAGTGTTGTTTTTAGATTGTTTGGAAAAATACTTCAAATCCAACAATTTCTGTATCGAATACAGAAGGACTATCCTTTAAAATCTAGTTAGATATAATTCGCCTAATTAATAACTATGGCGGGCATGTAAGGACCAACTGCTCAATACAATTTAGAGAAATGTTACAAATGCAAGAATTACTATGGCGGGCATGTAAGGACTAACTGCTCAATACAATTCATACAAATGTTTTAATCGCAAGAATTATTTTGCAGCCACGTAAGGACGTCTTCCATTATATAAATCAAGGAATAATATTTTATTTAAATAGTGTTGTTTTTAGATTGTTTGGAAAAATACTTCAAATCCAACAATTTCTGTATCGAATACAGAAGGACTATCCTTTAAAATCTAGTTAGATATAATTCGCCTAATTAATAACTATGGCAGGCATGTAAGGACTAACTGCTCAATATAATTCAGACAAATGTTTTAATCACAAGAATTACTTTTGCAGCAACGTAAGGACGTCTTCCATTATATAAATCAAGGAATAATATTTTATTTAAATAGTGTTGTTTTTAGATTGTTTGGAAAAATACTTCAAATCCAACAATTTCTGTATCGAATACAGAAGGACTATCCGTCAAAATCAAGTTAGATATAATTCGGCTAATTAATAACTATGGCGGGCATGTAAGGACCAACTGCTCAATACAATTTAGAGAAATGTTACAAATGCAAGAATTACTATGGCGGGCATGTAAGGACTAACTGCTCAATACAATTCATACAAATGTTTTAATCGCAAGAATTATTTTGCAGCCACGTAAGGACGTCTTCCATTATATAAATCAAGGAATAATATTTTATTTAAATAGTGTTGTTTTTAGATTGTTTGGAAAAATACTTCAAATCCAACAATTTCTGTATCGAATACAGAAGGACTATCCTTTAAAATCTAGTTAGATATAATTCGCCTAATTAATAACTATGGCGGGCATGTAAGGACCAACTGCTCAATACAATTTAGAGAAATGTTACAAATGCAAGAATTACTATGGCGGGCATGTAAGGACTAACTGCTCAATACAATTCATACAAATGTTTTAATCGCAAGAATTATTTTGCAGCCACGTAAGGACGTCTTCCATTATATAAATCAAGGAATAATATTTTATTTAAATAGTGTTGTTTTTAGATTGTTTGGAAAAATACTTCAAATCCAACAATTTCTGTATCGAATACAGAAGGACTATCCTTTAAAATCTAGTTAGATATAATTCCCTAATTAATAACTATGGCAGGCATGTAAGGACTAACTGCTCAATACAATTCATACAAATGTTTTAATCGCAAGAATTATTTTGCAGCCACGTAAGGACGTCTTCCATTATATAAATCAAGGAATAATATTTTATTTAAATAGTGTTGTTTTTAGATTGTTTGGAAAAATACTTCAAATCCAACAATTTCTGTATCGAATACAGAAGGACTATCCTTTAAAATCTAGTTAGATATAATTCGCCTAATTAATAACTATGGCGGGCATGTAAGGACCAACTGCTCAATACAATTTAGAGAAATGTTACAAATGCAAGAATTACTATGGCGGGCATGTAAGGACTAACTGCTCAATACAATTCATACAAATGTTTTAATCGCAAGAATTATTTTGCAGCCACGTAAGGACGTCTTCCATTATATAAATCAAGGAATAATATTTTATTTAAATAGTGTTGTTTTTAGATTGTTTGGAAAAATACTTCAAATCCAACAATTTCTGTATCGAATACAGAAGGACTATCCTTTAAAATCTAGTTAGATATAATTCGCCTAATTAATAACTATGGCGGGCATGTAAGGACTAACTGCTCAATACAATTCATACAAATGTTTTAATCGCAAGAATTATTTTGCAGCCACGTAAGGACGTCTTCCATTATATAAATCAAGGAATAATATTTTATTTAAATAGTGTTGTTTTTAGATTGTTTGGAAAAATACTTCAAATCCAACAATTTCTGTATCGAATACAGAAGGACTATCCGTCAAAATCAAGTTAGATATAATTCGGCTAATTAATAACTATGGCGGGCATGTAAGGACTAACTGCTCAATACAATTTAGAGAAATGTTACAAATGCAAGAATTACTATGGCGGGCATGTAAGGACTAACTGCTCAATACAATTCATACAAATGTTTTAATCGCAAGAATTATTTTGCAGCCACGTAAGGACGTCTTCCATTATATAAATCAAGGAATAATATTTTATTTAAATAGTGTTGTTTTTAGATTGTTTGGAAAAATACTTCAAATCCAACAATTTCTGTATCGAATACAGAAGGACTATCCGTCAAAATCAAGTTAGATATAATTCGCCTAATTAATAACTATGGCGGGCATGTAAGGACTAACTGCTCAATACAATTTAGAGAAATGTTACAAATGCAAGAATTACTATGGCGGGCATGTAAGGACTAACTGCTCAATACAATTCATACAAATGTTTTAATCGCAAGAATTATTTTGCAGCCACGTAAGGACGTCTTCCATTATATAAATCAAGGAATAATATTTTATTTAAATAGTGTTGTTTTTAGATTGTTTGGAAAAATACTTCAAATCCAACAATTTCTGTATCGAATACAGAAGGACTATCCTTTAAAATCTAGTTAGATATAATTCGCCTAATTAATAACTATGGCGGGCATGTAAGGACCAACTGCTCAATACAATTTAGAGAAATGTTACAAATGCAAGAATTACTATGGCGGGCATGTAAGGACTAACTGCTCAATACAATTCATACAAATGTTTTAATCGCAAGAATTATTTTGCAGCCACGTAAGGACGTCTTCCATTATATAAATCAAGGAATAATATTTTATTTAAATAGTGTTGTTTTTAGATTGTTTGGAAAAATACTTCAAATCCAACAATTTCTGTATCGAATACAGAAGGACTATCCTTTAAAATCTAGTTAGATATAATTCGCCTAATTAATAACTATGGCAGGCATGTAAGGACTAACTGCTCAATATCAATATCATACAAATGTTTTAATCGCAAGAATTATTTTGCAGCCACGTAAGGACGTCTTCCATTATATAAATCAAGGAATAATATTTTATTTAAATAGTGTTGTTTTTAGATTGTTTGGAAAAATACTTCAAATCCAACAATTTCTGTATCGAATACAGAAGGACTATCCTTTAAAATCTAGTTAGATATAATTCGCCTAATTAATAACTATGGCGGGCATGTAAGGACCAACTGCTCAATACAATTTAGAGAAATGTTACAAATGCAAGAATTACTATGGCGGGCATGTAAGGACTAACTGCTCAATACAATTCATACAAATGTTTTAATCGCAAGAATTATTTTGCAGCCACGTAAGGACGTCTTCCATTATATAAATCAAGGAATAATATTTTATTTAAATAGTGTTGTTTTTAGATTGTTTGGAAAAATACTTCAAATCCAACAATTTCTGTATCGAATACAGAAGGACTATCCTTTAAAATCTAGTTAGATATAATTCGCCTAATTAATAACTATGGCAGGCATGTAAGGACTAACTGCTCAATATAATTCAGACAAATGTTTTAATCGCAAGAATTATTTTGCAGCCACGTAAGGACGTCTTCCATTATATAAATCAAGGAATAATATTTTATTTAAATAGTGTTGTTTTTAGATTGTTTGGAAAAATACTTCAAATCCAACAATTTCTGTATCGAATACAGAAGGACTATCCTTTAAAATCTAGTTAGATATAATTCGCCTAATTAATAACTATGGCGGGCATGTAAGGACCAACTGCTCAATACAATTTAGAGAAATGTTACAAATGCAAGAATTACTATGGCGGGCATGTAAGGACTAACTGCTCAATACAATTCATACAAATGTTTTAATCGCAAGAATTATTTTGCAGCCACGTAAGGACGTCTTCCATTATATAAATCAAGGAATAATATTTTATTTAAATAGTGTTGTTTTTAGATTGTTTGGAAAAATACTTCAAATCCAACAATTTCTGTATCGAATACAGAAGGACTATCCTTTAAAATCTAGTTAGATATAATTCGCCTAATTAATAACTATGGCAGGCATGTAAGGACTAACTGCTCAATACAATTCATACAAATGTAAGGACGTCTTCCGTTATATAAATCAAGGAATAATATTTAATTTCAATAGTGTTGTTTTTAGATTGTTTGGAAAAATACTTCAAATCCAACAATTTCTGTATCGAATACAGAAGGACTATCCGTCAAAATCAAGTTAGATATAATTCGCCTAATTAATAACTATGGCGGGCATGTAAGGACTAACTGCTCAATACAATTTAGAGAAATGTTACAAATGCAAGAATTACTATGGCGGGCATGTAAGGACTAACTGCTCAATACAATTCATACAAATGTTTTAATCGCAAGAATTATTTTGCAGCCACGTAAGGACGTCTTCCATTATATAAATCAAGGAATAATATTTTATTTAAATAGTGTTGTTTTTAGATTGTTTGGAAAAATACTTCAAATCCAACAATTTCTGTATCGAATACAGAAGGACTATCCGTCAAAATCAAGTTAGATATAATTCGGCTAATTAATAACTATGGCGGGCATGTAAGGACTAACTGCTCAATACAATTTAGAGAAATGTTACAAATGCAAGAATTACTATGGCGGGCATGTAAGGACTAACTGCTCAATACAATTCATACAAATGTTTTAATCGCAAGAATTATTTTGCAGCCACGTAAGGACGTCTTCCATTATATAAATCAAGGAATAATATTTTATTTAAATAGTGTTGTTTTTAGATTGTTTGGAAAAATACTTCAAATCCAACAATTTCTGTATCGAATACAGAAGGACTATCCTTTAAAATCTAGTTAGATATAATTCGCCTAATTAATAACTATGGCGGGCATGTAAGGACCAACTGCTCAATACAATTTAGAGAAATGTTACAAATGCAAGAATTACTATGGCGGGCATGTAAGGACTAACTGCTCAATACAATTCATACAAATGTTTTAATCGCAAGAATTATTTTGCAGCCACGTAAGGACGTCTTCCATTATATAAATCAAGGAATAATATTTTATTTAAATAGTGTTGTTTTTAGATTGTTTGGAAAAATACTTCAAATCCAACAATTTCTGTATCGAATACAGAAGGACTATCCTTTAAAATCTAGTTAGTTATTAATTAGGCGAATTATATCTATGGCGGGCATGTAAGGACTAACTGCTCAATACAATTCATACAAATGTTTTAATCGCAAGAATTATTTTGCAGCCACGTAAGGACGTCTTCCATTATATAAATCAAGGAATAATATTTTATTTAAATAGTGTTGTTTTTAGATTGTTTGGAAAAATACTTCAAATCCAACAATTTCTGTATCGAATACAGAAGGACTATCCTTTAAAATCTAGTTAGATATAATTCGCCTAATTAATAACTATGGCGGGCATGTAAGGACCAACTGCTCAATACAATTTAGAGAAATGTTACAAATGCAAGAATTACTATGGCGGGCATGTAAGGACTAACTGCTCAATACAATTCATACAAATGTTTTAATCGCAAGAATTATTTTGCAGCCACGTAAGGACGTCTTCCATTATATAAATCAAGGAATAATATTTTATTTAAATAGTGTTGTTTTTAGATTGTTTGGAAAAATACTTCAAATCCAACAATTTCTGTATCGAATACAGAAGGACTATCCTTTAAAATCTAGTTAGATATAATTCGCCTAATTAATAACTATGGCCGCCCTGTAACCATATAAAACTTAAATTTTCAATTGGACAATTGCACGTGAAGGTTGAAAATGATTTTTTATAATAAGTGCTTAACATGTGTGCAAATTCGAAACAATAATGGACAAAGCTTTTGATTAAGACTTTATTGCAATAGGACTTTGGCTATATTATAAGTAAATGACATGACATTATCTGTAAATGTGATTATACAGTACACTGCACACCAATGAAGAGAATAATGGAAGTCACAAATCGAATCCTGAATGTGTAAATTTTTATTAACATCCATGTAAATGATTTAAGTATGATTTAGGCAATATATTAAGGGAAAGGCAGTTTACCCAGCATCATTGAAAGTCATTAGGCTGAACAGTGATAAAATTTTTATTAACTTCAGGCTTTTGAAAAAAATAATTCAGATATGCATTTAGTGTTCCTCGAAGTGTGTACAGAAAAAATTGATATCGAGACAAGTCCTTGAATGAGAACTTCCCAAAGATATCACAATTCTTTGGCCTACTCTATTCCTTTGGACTTCTGGAAATACATTGAAAAAATAGTGTATAGTTAAAAGGTTACCGAGATCAGCCACCAAAAAAGTTGAAACAACCTCAACTCAAACTAATACGAGGGAGGTTACTTCATTGAACATTTAGAGAAATGTTGTATCGTTTGGATGTCTGCCGAGCGCCTAATGATGTACAGACCGAAACGAATTGAAATGTGAAAATGAATTTAGCACTTAAAATTTTTAAAAAGCATAGTTTTATTCCTTTGTCTTTACCAGTGTGTGACAAAACTTATTATGGCGTTCTCTCTGATGTCCATGTATTACTGAGAATATTGACGAGGACTTAAAGTACCTTTAGCCGTATTGAAACTAAATGGCGTACATTTCGAAAACTTTGATATCTGGTTGGTTTCATAGAGAATTATTAAGCGGGTTCCTCTCCGCAGCCGTAAAACGCTTTCAGGTGAAAATAAATTGTCGGCAACCGTTGTGAAGACTCAAAATTTAGTCAGCCCCAGCCCAATTTACTTGCAGTCACACGTAAGCAGAATCTTTATTGAGAAGATATCTTACACAAAGAGTAGGAAAAATTATGAAATCGGTATCAAATATGAATGCTTTTAACTGGAATTAGTTAGTAAGGAAGTTTCAATTTGATCAGTTTTCCAACTGCCTCCTTAAAGTGGTGGAGACACGAAGGAGGGAATGCTGCAACCCCACAGCAAACTCTTCTCCCGTCGTTCCGAAGGGCGTGAGAATAGTACCCAATGCCCGACCTACCTGATGCCAGTTTTCTGGGGTTTTCTCTGAATCTGTTTAGGTAAAACACCGAGTAGGATCCTTAGCCGAGGGTTGACTAGGGTCACCGGACTAGTTTACCTTCCTCTACCTTCCGCATCCCACTTTTCAATTCCTTTCCTATGCTATTAAATGGGAGTTGCCTGTTTCAGTTTCACCCTCCTGTAGCCTGTGAACCCATAGAAAATGAAAAAAGTAACAAACATCCTTGTACCAAATCTAAGCCTAAGATTAGGAATGACTTCATTTCTGTATGAAGGACGGCCAATCAGGTAAAAAAAGCTGACGTTCATGGATAGATATAATAAAAAAGGTTCTTGTGAACACTATCACAGTCTGCCGTGATTTTACCCACTAAACCACTATCACACAGCAATACAGAACCATCTGAAAGTTTTATTTGCAATTCTTGTGAATATCATCAGTTTTATTCATGTTCTATGCCATCTATGTTGTGCAACATGATTCGCCAACCCCCGACAAAAGCTTAGTAAGACGTTCAGTTTCGTAATTGTGAAGTCCTTCACTAAAAGATCTTTCCCGTCAACAAAAGTAATAACTAATTTTGCAACAAACAATTTTGAAACTTTAAAATGCACACACTAACATCCCCACATGTTTTTATCAAATTGTAAATTTGTTACAATACATGAATTAAATATTCAAATTACGAACACACTTGCGTTTCATATAATAATTTTCAAATATTTATGATTTTGCTGAATATGCTTTACTTTTTTGTAGTTTCTAATACCCTGGATTTGTTAAGAAAATACTATCAAATTCAGTTAACCCCTTTATGAAAAATATCTAAAACAAGTACATTTAAGACAAGTAATATCTTAAATTAATCTGAATGACCGTTCATAAACGTCAAATCTAGAAAAGACTCAATATTAATCTGTACGTCTCTAACCATTCAGATACTGTTTCACTACATAACGTGCACCATTGTCTTTTTACAGTAAGCCGCACCTGGTTTTCGAATTGTTTCACCAACAGTTTACAGCATGGTTTATGGCTCCATAAAAATCCCAGACGTCTACGAACCGTTAAACATTTAATCCCTCAGGAAAAGTAGGAGTAAGGCACGCACGGTGAGCAATGTCTTCAGAGCTTACACAATCATAACATTTTAAGTATTTCCAAAACTATTATACAGTTACTACAGAGCAAATATTACAGCAGTGACTACTTTATTGTCTTCAATATATTGTGGAAGTATTTCTGATTGAAGTCTCCATTTCGCTAAAGATTACAATCTTTCTGGGGATAAATAATAGGATGTCGATATCAAAAGTTTGAAGTATGAACATTATAGCGTAGTAGATGCTCTAACACCACTGATATTGGCATAACAATGTAAATTAATTACATATTTTATACGGGTGGTTAACTAAACTATTACTAATTTTTATTATTGGCTTGTTTAGAATCCATTATAAAATATTATGCACGCTTTTGACTTGCTTGTAATATTCAGTTAATAGATTTCATTTCTTCAATAATAACGTCGGCATTCATGTGATATAGGACCCAATTTCCCCCGTTTCAGTGTTCCAATCTCGTCAGCTTTCTTGCGACTGCTGTATCAAACTTTGCCTCCGTTTGTCTTGCTTTCGCGATGTCTTTCTACTTGTGAAACACCAATACTAAAATTTATAAGAAAAGGCCTCCCGTACAATTCAGCTATTATATATAACATTACCCAACATACGAAACAGTTATCCCGTTCACCCACGTAGTCTAGACGGTTCAGTTGTCTTGTTCAAATTGCCGAGAAGCCAACAATTTGGGATTCAGTGGAATGGCAGCTTCGTTACTAAAGTAAACGATTGGAACTATACTAAGGAAACAAAGCATAATCCACACCGAGGCCGGATTCCATAGAACGTCCGCCATAACAAGACTTGAGGCGGCTAAAGAAATCCCTCAGGTTCAAACGAGAAAAAAGGTGATTAGACATGCAATAAAAACAAGAGTGGCCCATAACCAAGTCATTAGGAAGAAAACGGTGAGTCGATTGTGTATGATATGGGATACAAAAGAAATCTTACTTAAAATTAAAAGGATTGTTAAAAGGGAAAAAATATCGCTGCCCGAAATGGACCACAATTCTAAGCTGGTAAAATATAGGCCATAAAAATTGGTTGGATCCCAGCCCATAAAAATGTAGAGGGACCATGACCGATTAGAAATAGCAAAAAGGGAAGCTCTAACAATTTTAGATACAACCTACCTTCTAGTGACTGGCAGGACTGCAAAGCAGGATAGTAACTGAACTGGAATATGGATGGTCAAAAAAAAAGCCTGAGAGATGCTGCACATTTCCCAAGGAGAGGGAAATTTACAATGATATTCTCCATCCTAAAGACTTTGCTAGACGCCAACGGGTGGTTGTTATCTAGGATCAGATCGTTGCAAAATATTCTAGCACACCATTCTATTCAACAAATCGCCATAGACAATCTGTCCTTGTCCAATATCGTCTCAACAATCCTCATCACACTAGATTTCCCATCTTCAAGAAAAACTATAGCCGGTTACTTAGTTTAATTTCTGCTCATCTCAGGACGTTGTTAGCCTGCGGCTGGATTTCACTAGACTGGTTTATAGAATTCATTGTCAAAGCTGTAGGTACTGTTGTAGGAGTCACTCATGACCATTAATATTTTTACCAAGTAACTAATTAATTTATCCTAAAATTAGTCTTTTTTGTACAGGTAATATTGAGCTGGTAAGAAATTTTCTATTTGGTGGATAGCTCTCAACTCTTACCAACGAAAATGTTCAAGGCGATTTCGTTCAATCCAACATCCCTTTGAAGGGTTACGGGGTAACAAACTAGTAGTCTGTTGAAAACAAGAGTTTTATAAACAATACCCACGATTCTATTTGCAGTTGTATGTGGATTTATTGGAGCACTTGTTAAGAACGCGGCGCCAGGGATACCTGACGTTCCTTTCGGCCGGCGCGTAATTACCCGTACTTTGGCCGAGGTGTAATAAGTATGTAGAATACAAACAGCGATCCGCAGTTAAGATCACTACCGTACTGGCCGTAATTGCCGTGTAATCAGGGCGGCCCTAAGCACCTGCGTGTGCAAGTGCGAGTGCGTTATGGCTAATGGCCATCGGCTATCTGGCTGCCCATCGCCTCTCAAAGCGTCACCTCAAACCATCGTTTATTTTATTCTCAGATAACTTTCGCAACCAATTTTTCAACCTTAATATTAACCTGTTGTCTCTCATACTCTCGTATCTAGTTACTTAATTTTGGTGACCTCTCCAACAGACATTCTGATCTAAGCAAAATGGAAGTAATTTCAAATCATTATTTGGGCGATGACCCGATTTTCGTATCCAAGTCCACTTATATTTTCCCAATTCCCAATTTTCCCATTTATAATTCATAATTAATCTTTACTACAAATATTAGGCGGATTTGCCTGCTTGACTTTAATGGATGGGCTCCACTTTGCTTAAAGAGTGGTCTAAGGAACGACTCAAAATCCGCTGCTGAGGGCGTAAGTGATGCCGTTCCAATGATTCTAATAAGTACAAGTCCAAACAGGCGTTAATTTAACCCCAGCGAAGGATCCTCGAAAGGCAAATCTCCGGCGCTTTGAAACCGTAACACATCGGCTGAGAGAGTTAAATGAGATTATTTCAGTAAAAGATTACATTAAAATATTTAGTTATATTAAAATGATGCCGTTAAATGTTAGAGAACGAAACTAATAAATTATTATACCGGCACAAAAACCCCAATTGAGTTACGTATGTTTCTTTCTCCAAGAAATTAATTTTCACGGAAATTCGTATTAACGGCGAGAAACTATACACAACGAACAACAAACCTACTCTATCACACAGTTGACTACTAAAATAAACAACGTTCTGTTTACAATCTCTTTCTGATTAAATTTACCTATGAAGCAGAAATTTCAGTGTCCATAAAAATCTTGAAACTAGCAACACAAGCTAACAAAAGCCATCAATTTATACACAATATACCGCTTCCAAACTAAAAATTAGTCCGGATTATTTAGATTTGCATAATGAAAAAACTAGATGAAAATATCATTCTATAATCATTTCAGAAACTCATTTTTATTATATAAAAGATTACAGAACTTAATGTGCAAACACATAAAATAATGGTCAAATATAAGTGAAATGGTTTGCCTTTTCATAATATCGAAGCTTTTCTTTGCGTCTCAATTGTGTTATAACTTAAAATGAATTGATTTAGAAAGCCTCAGAAACATTACGCAATATATTTCTAATTACTCCAATAATTATTAGTACGAATTTTTAAATATTTCATTTTTAAGCATTTGTTACAGACTTCATGTGATTTATCATACGTCGCAAATTGTGCATAGATATCAATGGAATTTAGAATAAATTTCATTACAAGACCAAAAACAAGTAAAGAATACTTTTCTACAGTAATATCACGAAAAAGGATCAAATAGTCTTACTAGAATCTTTTAGTACCCGACAAAAGCGACAACGTTTGCAGAACAGTTTTACGTTATTTTGCGAGATTATTAAATTATTGGTCAATTCATTATATATTGTGTTAATTTTTAATAATTTTACTGTAAACTAGGTAAGGCATTCTATTACTTTTATAAATTATTTTACTTCGGCTGGGAAGAAATATACGCCATAAGCAACCTGAGGGCGATTGTGACATCTCGTACTTTTCGAATCGTACTATTTTCCTTTATCTTATTTTAATTAATTCCAACACGGTTTAACGCTCGGAAAAGATCATGGAAATACTAATTTTCTATTCATGCTATATCCACACTTATCTACAGTTTCATATTTAAGTTCCACTGAGAAACAACTTCATTATTTAAATAAGAGATTGCTTACCAAAGGAGAACAAGAAAGATTTCCTGAATCCCAGCACATGTAAGTATAGCAGGACACTAGGTCCGATTGCCTAGCGAAATTGACGGCTTCTGACAGACAGCAATGATGAATTGGAGTGCACCAACAATGGCTATAAAAACGGTTTCTGAGGGAACGAGAATTAAAATGGAAGAAATAAACTAAGGGCAGTTTCGGTCTATATTGATTAATAATATCAACTCTGAAGTAACCCACTAAGGCTTCAAGCAAAAAAAAAACTGGTTTACAGAGTTAGAAATCTACACATGGCTAACACTCCTTTGTTTTCTACGTTAGCTCAGCCAAAATGATGGATGCAAAGTGAACCTATCATCTTTGATTTGCCCACACACAGCAGTACAAGAATGTCCACCATTGCGCGTTACACCGTCTTTAACTTAAACATCTTCCTTGCTCTTTTAGAGTTCCTCGAGAAAACCGCCACGTTAAAACTATTGTAAGCTCATGTTTTTAAAATACCTAAACTCATGTAAACGTCCTGTGCTTTTGATCGCCAATGACCCAGCCGTCAGCGACACTAAACCTTTAACAAAAAATATTCTAACAATTAAAAAAGTAACGAGGTCATCAATAGTGCTGTTCTCAAAAGTTTTGAAACAGATCATTGGAACTAATAAACGTTCGTTTATGTAAGAAATTATGTTTATCAGCATAGCAAGTGGTAAAAGTTTTTTAATCTGATTGGGTTGGTTGATTATGAAATGATAATTAATGAAGAACGTTTAGACTATTTACAGATAACCTTATATTTTTTTTAATCTACAGGCAAACGAATGAAGGAAAACTTCCTAGTCAGCCAAGCAATACAATATCTTACAGTTTATGCTAGACCGTGGACGAGATTCCCGCCACAAGACGTCAAAGATTTCAAATTTGACAGCGAACCTTGAGCATTTGTCAATCATTTCCCAGCTTCTCTGAATCACGGCTTGAGGAATGGCGTCCGCCTCTCGATAGTAGCAAGAAGAATGACCTCAATCTTTCTCGTGGGACAAGGCAATGATTCTCCCCTCAGCAACATCACTATGAGAAATACATCGAAACTATCTTTTTGGTTATTCTTCTTAGACCTCTAAACCTTAATGGTGGACGCAAGCACGTGAACCCAGATATTAGATATTTTCAGGACAGTTTCCTCAAGGTTCGTGGCCTAAATCAATCGGTAGAGATTAACAAGGAACCATCCGGTGACAGCGAAGATTGGAAACTGGACAAAGCTTGCTAACAATTCTAATACAATTACATAAAACACGTTTTCATTAAATAATTACACTATCGCGATACAGTACAGTGGCGGTAGGTAATTGAAGCTTAAAGTCACAAAAATATATAAATTGGAATTTATAATACTTTGAACGAAATGAAACTTCTTAAACTTTGCCAGTATCGGTAAAATTCTCAGTTCAGTATAAATTTTAAATCTACACTACACTGCACAAATTCATCTCTTATATTCAATTGGATGAAATGTGTTTCGTAAGAGCTGCCGTTCATTAAGACAATCACCGTATTTCTCTTACTTGCTTTCAGATTTATTCAAATCCTTATCTACTTAATTCAGTATATTTTAAATTAAAGAACGCACGTATTTGAAATAATTATTTGGTTTCGGTTAATGATTTCTACAAAGCCTTAATAAACTGTTCGCAAAAATACGGTATTAATAAGTATATGGTATTTGCAATTTAACGAAAATCTTATTTTCGTCTAGTATTGTGCGTCGATGTGTTTATTCTTACACTAGTCCCAGAATATTTTTCAAGGAAAAAAGAATTTTTAATCAGCCTCCCAAAATATATGTTCTACCTTTCTTGCTCATAGGGATGGTAATTTAAAACGCAGACTGATGCTTTATCAGCAATCCTTCTTGCACCTGCTAGTGTCTTTACTGCCAATTATACTCATTTAAAGCTACTCTTCCTTGTTCGTAGCTAATTGGATTGAAATACGTCCCGCTGAAGTGCTATTCACGTGCTGATAGAATCCCACAGCACGTGTCCTCAAATCAAGTAGTCCATTATGTCCGCCCTCCATTAGTCAAAACGCTATATAAAAAAAGCTATCAGTTTTCGCAACATCTCGAGTCCATCAATTATGAACAGGATGTTCTAGTACGATCGTGTATATAGTTTTGTATACAAAGAAGTACACAAAAAATTATCCATAAGCTACTTTAATAATATTCCATCAATAGAAAATTTTCATCTTTCTACCTTTTCCTATAAAATGTTAGCTATAAATCCGAGGATATCCTGGGAAACAAAGCGTGAGAACTAAGCCCTTAATAGCCTCACTGACGAGCTCTGATGTGATAATGAATCCACGCTCATTGTGGAATCAATATTAAAATCAAAGTATACATTTAATTCTATCAAAATATTTTTATACAGATTGTTAAAGGTAAATCTACTACACAACGCAGCTTTAAAATATGCTATAACATTTTTGAAACTTAATGCATGACAAACCGAAACTTCTATAAAATCAAGGACGGACAAAATTAATATTAAAATTGAATTAAAATACGGTTTAAAAATCAATTTTTTTTGGAACGGAAATTAATCACAAATCTCGATAAGTGAATAAATGTATAATATTAAATGTTTAATATAAGTAATATTCCCGGGTTCGAATCCTGCTAGGGTTTCAACGTTGTGTTAAGTTCATATACTGTGACGTCTATACATAGAAATAAGTTCCTCTAACGGTAGACTGTCGCTAATGACTAAGCAGTTTGTGCGACTACGAATATAAAGGAGGAAAAACGTTTTCCGACACTGAATTTTCTTATTTTTCTATCTTTCGTTTTAAATAACTGATGTGTTTGTAAATATTTATATTTATTTAATGAAATTTCTGTAAAATAATTATCTGTTCGTGCATTAATGAGCGAGGACTACAAAAGGATAGAAATATTTGCAACACCAGAAAATTTTAAGTGAATAGTTTACTTTCCGACCTGGATGCCCTTCCTTACATAACTAAATCGCCTTCTTGATGGAAAGAAGTCATTAAATGGTTTACATATTTTTTCGGAACTTATTACTTTTGTCATTCCTCTAGTATATTTACGGAATTGTTTATAATATGCAATCGGGATCAGTCTAAGTAGTAAATTATATATTTTAAATACTTTCCATCAAAATTAGCTAAATGACCTATCGGAATCGAATTCAACAGATCTCAAACCAATGAACGGAAGGAATGGTGGGGAGATTTTCGGACAGCTCCTATCCGTAGTCATTATTAATAATTTGATGGAACTCCTAACTCCAGCTGCGGCTGGCAGGTGTCCCCGAAACCAAGGCCACACTTTTCGCACCCTTCTTCCTTCCAACGCCCAGAGAGCTAATTACACAGGCTTTTGTCTGCTCTCATTTGCCGACAATTTTCTACTTCAAAGATCTCACAAAATTAACGAAACTCAGAGCCTGCTGGAATCTTATTGAAGTGACACAGACTTGATTTCGCCCTGCTGGGAGCTAATTACACTTAGTTAAGTTTGGAATCTTATTCCGACCAAATATTTGGCATGAAAATATTTAGAATCAGAATAGACTACCCGTAGTTTCATTTCATACTTTACTGGGGGGGGGGGCATTCCCCGGGTACTTATTTGCATTAGCCCCGACCGGTATTTAAATAGACACCAATATAATTAAATGCTATGAAAGAAGTCTATGTAATACGTAGACCTGAAAAATCAAATGTTCATAAAAATTCTAAGGTCAATTTTAAGAAAATAATATAACGAAAATATATCGAATTGAACAATGATTTTGCAACTTCAAGTCGCACTGTCAACCACAAATTAATTTCTTTACCAATTTTAGATAATGTTTCCATTACTTGTTAAATTCCATTCATGCACACTCTTAATTATGGAGGTATCTCAAAATACAGTTTTTGACATTACGTCTTGACTCCAATAAAATCGCCGTTTGCATGATGCGCACTCAACGCAAAAAGTACACAAAATTGTGTTCACCGAAAGTTCACATTACAACAAACCTAGTCTTATAATGATTAAAAGATTTTACCTAATGATTTTTACACCTTTTAATATTTCCTACAGTTAGTATTGGGCGAAAGTATTAAATATGTTGTGTAGTTAAGAAAATTTTTTGTAGTGTATCACTTCCACGTTTTTGTATTCTACAGAACATACATTAATTTATATAATTATCATTAGCAGACTCAACGCTGACGCACTGGTGATATATTTAAAAAATATACGTATTCGTTAAAACGTAATATTAAATTTCGTCACGTAGCATTCACGAACTGAAATATAAATATAACGCCTTCCAAGTGCTTGGGGTTTCTCACCCCTGTATGTTTTCACGAATGTGCGTGCCAGAGTGTTTCAATCTGTACATGGGTTGAATTTATATGAAAAATTACTGACAAACCGAAAAATGTTCTGTAAATTGGTTTTAGTTACATAGATATTTATAGGTAACTTGTATTTAGTCCTGTAAATTTAAGATTTACATTGACATGGATTTTGTTTCTGAAATGCTTATTACAAACAATTTCCCTTCTGCCAGGAAAAATGACAATATCTGAAGCCAGAGTACGCCTCAATTAGCCGAGGAACCGAACAAAGGTGAAACCTCCAATGTTATCCTGATAAACGCAGAGACATTGCTGCACGAAATTAAAAGTTCTTAAGAATAAGATTCCAAAAAGGAATGAACTGAAAATGTTGAAAGAAACTATCAAATACATGGAAAGTAATTGGGAGAAAACTAAACCAAGCGAAAACTGAAATTTTCTTCAAAGACATTCTAAAAAAATAATTCACCCTAAGGACTTCCCAAGAAGACATCAGGTGGTGCTATCCATATCGAGAACAATGCATTCAAACTCGTTCTTATTTTCCAGGGATCCCTTCCCAGCTAACATTGTAAGAGGTTAATCCCACTTTTAGATGCCCTAAACTTAAAGAAAGAAGTAGATAAAATGAGTATTTCAGCTGCTCCATCGAAGCCTACAAGGACCGGATAGAATTCACAATCAGAATGGTACTTTTTGAAAAAGAATGTAAATATAAGCAAATGTCAAATTATATTGTTCGTAAATGTAACATTTTCTGTCGCACAGCACAGTAGATGTGACTTTTGAAGAAAGATTTAAAAAATTAGAATGAATTTACTGAAAATACTATGTTGCGATGAAAGCTTTATTATTTCATGTATTATTTACTTAATTCGCCAGATAAGACAAAAGTACGAAATGACGATTACCAAAATTAATTTTCCCTACATACTTATAATTACAACGCTTCGCACATTTATGTTCACTTCATGTAATAATTACGACACTTCGAAACTAAACATTAAATTGATTGCTTTATTTCTGTGAAGATGTTTGATTTGAATATTGAGTTGGAATTTAAACAGGTGCACGGTTGAACCAACTTTCATAATTAAGACGAACAAGTTTTAAATTTGTTTTACATGTTTAGACCGTATTCTAACTTTTAATATGCAAAAATTATTACGTCTAACAAAGCAAAGTATCCAAACTCATTACGGCTTTTATGAAAATAACTTTACTTACTAAATTTTGGAAATATATAGCCATTAATACTTTATGTAATATTAAAGGATTTTTAAACGTATTTATATGGAATAAAGAAACATTTTATACGCATGATTAACAGCGGCAGTGAGGAAGGATAGCTAATTTCTCACAACAAGAAAGGTACTCTTCCAACAAGGTTTAGAAGCACCGATAAACATTAAAACGGTGCACAAGTAATTTATAAGTCAATCAATGCTAGTCGTTAAAACCATTAACTCACAAAAGGAAGAATTAAAAATTCCTTTGTAAACTGGAGAAACAATTTAGTAGTAGTATCACTAATTCCACCAAACAATTACCTCACTCGTTTGTTGAAACGCAAAATAACATCTACACTAAGATAAATAAAATGAAGTTAACATTATTGGAGCATCATTCGTTTTCATCTATCAGCTTATTCAGCAGATAAATTTTTCCATCTCAATTTGCTAATGCTTCGAATGTAACTAGTCGAAGGGAAAGTGAAATGCGTTACGTGGATACATCTACGATACAATGTAGATGTGCGAAATATATTTTCAAATAAGAAAAACTAAAGACGTTGAAATGTCTGAAACTACCCATGGATGCAAAAAAGTTTATACTAATTTTTTTTCCATCTCAAAGACAGTCGAGGAGGAGAAAATGAAATCAGAGTATACAATAAATTTTACTGTAGATCTGCATTGTTAAACGAACAATCATTTGATCTGACCATATTGTTGTAATCTTTCTAAAATGGCGGTAGAACTGAAATAAGTTGAAATCTTAGTTTATGATTTATTCAATAATTCAGAAACTAATTTTAACATTACCCAGGAACTACGACGTGGGCGTAGAAAATTTCGTTTCCATCGGGGCGCTTGTTTAAAGCAACCTGCCGACATGAAATGGAAACTAAGTGAATTCAGTACCGAATTTGATTTTAATGATCTAACGCGTATTTCTTCAGATATCCCCATTCTTATACGAATGTTTATTCATTTGTATTTTGATTACTTAATTGCTCTAATCGTAGGTAACCGCTTCTGGCGAATTCCAACCTTTCAATCGAAATAGGGTTCCCATTTAGTCAAGTTTGTTATCATTGGATGTCCATTCGAGACGTACATACCCAGTAGTTCAATGGGATGTGTCTTATCAGATTTTAATTTCTTCAGTAGACTGTTGCAATTAACGGCAAAAGCCATTTAACAGTGGCAAGTACCATGGATGGTTTAAAAGTCGTAATGCGGAATCCTCTAGTTGTGAATGCGGCCATGAGCGGGCGTTTCCTTCATCCAACAGCCGCTCGAGCGGATGACGCGTCTATTAATGTTTTGAGAGACGGGCGATAGGGAAGGTGACTTTTTAGGGACAGACCTGCTTGAGCTGTCGGCTCCTTGACGGACAAACGAGCCGCTCAAATTAGCGACCCTGGTTGCCTTTGTTCCGGCCTCTAATTGGACGCCCATCAGCGTCGCGCCTCAATCGCCGCAATTACCACGTGCCATACCCCGTCAACAATAAATCCGTCTCACTCTGATCTACGACACGATCAGCGGTCTATACCTGCGTCCCAACTGCCTATGGAACGTTATATTTTAATATCACTGGATTTTGTAGAAATGAGTTTCATACAACAAGAACTGAATAAATGCTTTCAATCTGAACTCTTCAGTAAGTGCATCTGGTAAAAAGCTGTGGTCTTTCCTAGATTTTATATTCTGATCTTTCACTTCAATGCAGCCCTGATGGTCTTCGCTACAATACATTATAATTTGCTATTATTGCTAATATATTAATTTAATCGGAGTCGTGAAAAACTTAAGTGCAGAAGGGAATGTTTCGAGATACATTCAGAGCAGAGCTGTTCCTCAACCAATACTCCCGTCTATTTACAAGCTACCTTGGTTTCAAATATCTGAGGAATATGATAGCCTTAACATTTTTATATTTACATGACAACATCCGCATTAACAAACTTCAGGAAACATTACAATTCCTTGATTATACGGCTGAGTTGTCCAATCGATGCCATCTTTTCAATGCTTCTGATTTAACAAAGGACGTTGACGCAGTAGTAATAATGAGGCACATACTACATTAGCCAACAAGATTTCGTGGACTGGAGACCGCTCCTGAAAGTGCTCCCGAAATTTAAGTTCAATAATATTCTCAGCCCGGTTTCTTCTATATTCAACGCGAGAAAGAAAACCGACGTCGAAAACGTGCGCTTTATGAACTTTAATTCGTACCGATTACGCTACGCATAGTTAACATGAATTACGTTGACAAACGTGCGCTTGCAAAGAATATTTCCAATCATTCCGCTAGTAAATTACGAATACTATATTCAACCAATAAATAAAAGCTGAAGTAATAAAAGAAATAACATTTAAGTGTTCCTCAGAATATGTGGAATAACAAGTAAAATGGTAATGTGCTGATTCTACCGCTTTTCCAATTGAAATCCTATTTAATAAATGTCTTTCCGCTGGAATATTCCCGGATGCTTCGAAAATCACCAAAATAATTTCCCTGTTTAAGAAAGGATCGCCATCAGAAATGTCAAATTATAGGCCCATTTGTCTCTGTTTATAAAATAATTTTAAAAATTTCTTGAATAAGTACGATTTTAACGTCACAGCATGGTTTTCTTAAGGGAAAACCACAGACAGCGCAATTTAAGACTTCATTCAAAATACCCAGACTTAATTGGTTGAAGGAGGGCAGAGGGAACATTTTCTGACGTAGTCCATCGTTTGTTCGAATTTGATTTGTATTTACGACACTTTCCTGCATTTCGGCCGAAGGAGTCAAAGGTCGACGATCAGATAAATTTTGTATTGTATATAATTTTTTTGCAACATTACCTAACGTAATACATTGTAATTTTGATTTTACTATACCACAAGTTTCAAATTGGAAAAGACATTTCAAATTTAAAGACCTATAATATTCAAAACTAGTATCTGTAGTACACCGGCACGTTTGTGCCACAACTGCATGAAGTTTTAACTGAAATACCAAAGGCCACTTAAACGACAATATATCACTCGAAAATTCACAAAAATACTGCTCCTTGACGAGATAATATACCAAACTTACCGATGAAAAAATTAACACCAAAATTAATAGAAAGCACATTAAGTGGATAATTTTGCAAGGATAACAAAAAATTCCGATCATATTAACTGGAAACCTGGGGAGAATCCTGGAAAAAGTAATTAACACCACACTAAGATGTTCTCAGGAGAAGAATAAAACGAAGGCAACCAGTTTGGATTTAGGCAAGGTTATTTATGTCTCAGCTTATTGAAAACTGCATTCGCGAAGCATTCATCAACAAATAAAGTGTTGTAGCAGTTTTGATATAGAAAATGCATACGACATGGCATGGATACACAACATTACCCCAAGTTCTGCAACTATGAATTCACGGAAATTTGTACCATTTTATTAGGAAGTTCACGGAACTCAGATATATCGGAACCAAGGTTAAATACTGTTTTCCTCAAGGTATTCAATTAGAAAACCTAGTACCACTAGAATGCGTACCAACACCCACGTTATTAGAAAGTAATGACGCTGACGATAAAATGATCGACCCAGTGTTTGTGAAAAAAATTGTTGACAATACTGTAAAATGTAATATAGTCTAAACTCGTAGCAACACGCAAACAACTATTACCAAAGTATACACATGGTCCCAATAAACTGGTTTCAAGTTTTCTGCGACTAAATCTATGTATAGCATTCTCCAGAAACTAAATTCACGGTATCCCTCTGGGGAGAAAAACTTTACCAAAATACTGGGAATGTACCTAGATAAACATACGTATACAAAACGTATTTACCTTATTAGTTCATGAAAGCAAAATCTATTAAACATACTATTCTACATACACAAAAAAAACTTTAAAGCATTGAAGCTAATATTACACGTCTGCCATGGACGGTAATGTGAAAACAACCCCCTGACAAAAAAATTAAACAATTGTCTGCCCTCAGAACGAAGAAATGAATTCCATATAATGAGGAATATAAAATACCAAAATGGTATACCTCTATACAGATGAGGCTAAAAGCCAGTGCCGTATACTTGAAAATAACCGAAGGGCAAAGGAAACCCTCAATCCACATTCAAAACGCAGAAATGTATTCCTTACTGAAGCACTGGAACTCAGTGCGAAGACAAGATAAAATCACATGTATGCGATTTCATATATGTGTATATATTATACATACTCAGTTCTCCAGATTAGACGAAAACCCAATATCAATATTTGTACCATAACTAATAAAAAATACAGTAGCATGAATACCTCTCACCAAAGCATACAAGTACAACATTTTGTCGATTAGTCGCATCAGCCTCTACAGGACACCGAATAATTTCTCCTATAAAGTTAACTTTCCATGATGTCTGGAATACAAAGAAATTGAAAAACAATGAAACCTAAACTGGCAAAAAATAAAATTTGATTAATGTATCAAACCATAATTTTTTTACAAATTACAATCCTTAATTTAAAACAGAGCAAATGGTCATTCAAGAATTAGGACCGGTGACACCAAACTAAATTTCATTTTGTGGTAAAGACCTCCACCAATCTGCAATCAGAGCAATGTCCCAATCACAATGCAGTTCATACTCTTAAAATTCACAAAGTACGAACAACATAAAAGGAACGTACCACGAGGAAAAGAAATGTACGACAATAAATCCTCCAAACGTACAAGATGAAATGTTGCAATTTATGAAATTAAACTACTTCTGAAGTTTAAAAATACTGCTGTAGAAATATTAAGTTACTTATAACTATTTCGTAATACGTTAACTTAATACATTAATTGCAAATATTTTGCGCTAAAGACACGCAAGTTAATGCGAAACTAAATAAAAACTAAAAATCTTCTGCGTAAGTACTTTTGATTTTTACAAAAGTCTTGATCTTAAGTCAGCCATGATGGGAAAGTTAAACTAATTATTCCGTCAATACAAGCTTACTTATAATACGCAAACGACATCACGTATGCAAACACGAAACTCCAAGCCATAATTCTAAACAGCAGCTTTTCATAAATACAAAACTTAAACAGATTGTACTACAAGTTACACGCTGAAATTGATCTCTATATTCTCCTGTGACCCCAAAATCTGTTCAACTCAAACTAATTATCGTACAATTGAAACGATTTTTCACAGAAAGGTCCATACAAAAATCGACACCAATATTAAAAAAAGTAAATTGAAACTAAAATTAGTTTAATGCAGTTGCACCTAATCCCAATTTAATGTCTGGGAACTCTACAGCAGTTTAAATAAATCTAATGTTTCTTCAGAACACTAAGTTACCAAATCCAAATTCAACGCTAAATTGTCGACAGTTCAGTCAAATGTAGGGCTCAAGAACCTGTACAAAATGGATTCCTAACTGGATCCCAAAACCAAAAAAACGTGCACAATCTCACACGGAGAGTTTTGAACCAAAACTACACACAATCGGGATAACTTCCCAAAGGCGTTGACCAACATCATCGTATGAAAACACGGAATTTCCGGTAAATGCATAAAATGGGGTTGAATCAGAATTTGTTGCTCAACCTCAAAAAGCTCACGGAATCAAGGAAGCTGCCCTGATCCACAAATAGAAATAAATACAGAAGTGACACTAGAGTGTTTAGGGGCACGTAATTTGCCGTCAAGTAGGGAATACGGGAGAAACAAATAATACAATTATAAGTACGCCGCATCTGAACCACAAACATGCAAGAATGCACGATTCAGAGCGAACCTAGTACAAAGAGACTAACAGGGCCAGAAAATCTTATTCATTTGGACAAATTATTAATGGAAGTTGCGCGGAACCGGAGTCCGGACACTCCTTAAAGGAATTGACCTACTCGGTTCAGTCAATTCCAGAGTGCCGGCTGTCAACGGCACCACTCAACCAGTGATGGCAGCAGCGAAAGCCGCAAAAAAAGTGCCATGAAGTAAAATGTGTGGAATTACGATCGGGGACCAAAATTTGTCCCAATACACGATCTGGTCCAAAGGACCTGAGCGGGAGACGGACGACTGTAGGTATACTTCACCTTCATATGCACACAGACGCATAGGAGCCACTGTGAGTCTTCACAATCAGACTTCTGCTGGGTTGGCAAATGGACATGAAGATCACGGTCAGGATCCAACGACGTGCTTCGGCTGGAGCGTCCTGACACTACAACCTCGGCTCCGCTGAAGGCACACGTTCCAACTCGTCCAATGCGACATGGCAAAGTGCTCAAGCCAGATACTACCTGGAGAAAGGCACTAATTCGAATGAACACTGCTGGCCAAAACATTATAAAGTACAGGTGACTGCGCAAGTCAATTGCGCGTATCGCACTGGAGTCAAAGCTAAGTTTGGTGTAATATAAAAAGTCTTTAAACATTTAAATTTTAGCTATATATATATATATATATATATATATATATATATACAGAGGGATTGTGAGAGATAGTTTGAAAAATAGAGAGCGTAATTATAGGTATGGATTTCCCATTTTTTTGGATACAGGTAAAAAGTTCATAACATGTGTCCTGAAATACGTGTGTTTACGAGTTATGGGCTTCAAAATAGTAATAATCACCGTAACATTTTACATCCCGCTTTCTTTTTACTGTCTACAAATGAGGAATACATACCTAAAATTACGACCTGTATATAAATATATATACAAGTTTTAAAAAAGTAATTATGTAAGCATACGTAGTTAAATTATTTCAGTCTTAATGTTTTCCGACTCTGATTCAAAAATAGTTCAACTTATTGGAACAAACAACTTTCAGAAATTTTAAATTTCCACTTGCAATGCTTTTTTGCTTCCTGAAAATAATGTGAGTGAATTCGTCTTTCTTTGAAACTATAGGCATATCTTCAGGAACTAAGTACATATAATAATTGTTCAATAACTACTCATCGTATTATTATATTTTTGCCAGTAATTACCATTAAACTGTCTATGAATATTAAATTCTATCATTTTGGAAAGCACTGGACACGGTAATGTAGGTTGTAACGGTTCACTTTGAATGGTCAAATCAGTAATGATAGTAACGGAAACATGTTAGTCCATGAAGTGCACCCTTGTAAATTGTAACGGATTTTTACTTCTAAACCACAAAAGAATATTGACGATCGCGTCCTGGAGTCTTAAACATTACAATAAATTTTTGTTAAATATTATTTCGGTGGTAATCATCACTAACGCAGTCCACGGCGCTTTAAAATATACGTTATTTATTAAAAACGTTAGTCAGTTATATGTATTACAATTTATTTTATTGAAATATATACTTTTCTATATTTTATAGAAATATGTACTAAAATTTGTAACAGTTTTTTGTAAGTTTTATCGAGTTATCTGATGGAGTCCACATATATGTAAGTACCGTCGTAGATATATTAAATAATAATTTTTTGCTGCTAAATTGGCTGTATATATTTTTTAATTTTCCTTTGTTACTTACTATTTACTTATTACATTTGTGTAACTGTCATGGACATGATCGATCAAGCAGTTAGTTTTCTTTTTAAAAATCACATGCACCTTGTCCTAGAGGTGGGACGCACTTTTAACTTTACTCCACAATAAGGTAAAATTTCCTTATGTACGATGACTGTTATAAAGGAAGAACCGTATTAATGATTTGTCACTGCAGCGCTGCAGTTACGATTTTGAGCATGCATGATATTATCTTCCATTCACTGAGAAACCAGACGGACCTGTTAAGCTACGTATCTTTGACTTGTCATTTTGCTAGACTGCATTGATGACGCCTTGGACCTAACATAAGAGCTCAGCTCTGCTATCGCAAGTGGCCCGCAATTTTATCATCTATCAGCACTAAACGTCTATGGCACAGAATTTTCATCATTCCTCTCCAATAGCCAATCGGTTGCAATTTTAAATAGCACCCATCCGTTTACAATATTACAGCCAATAGGAATGTTTTTACCTGCTGGATGTGAACGAGTGTCTTCTCATATGCTTAGCATTAGTTAACCAATTAGTCGTTTCCAATTATCTATGCGTAGTATCCGACATTACGGGAGCAAATTTTTCTTGAATTAAGAATAGATGCTATTTATTCAAGAGATTGACACCAATTGTCAGTAAAAGCCGTCTTCCATATAGTGTGAAGGAAGGTCTTTTTTCATTGTCCGATGAAGGGTGCAGCGCTGACCGTCACGAAGCATACCACGCTCAGACAAAATAAACTTCGCAGGATTTCAGACATTCTCTCTCTCAATTTTTAACGTATTACAGTGCCCCCAAAATTTATGGAACAAATTTATTAACTAAAGGCTAAGACGGGAACAGCTGAACTTTGAAAATTAAGAATATATTATTTGGGACTATTGTCAGAACATTTTGCATACCGGACCTAAATTCCCTCAAGTAATACAGAATTTTTTGCCCAAAACAATGGATTTCAAGGAATAAACAGAATAAAGCAAATCAAGATTGAAATAAATTGTACGAGTTGAACTTTGTTGAAACTCGGGTAACTTCGGAAAGGATTCACCTCGATTAATATTAGGTTATATGGTGAACACGTGTGGTAAAAGGTACTCAATAAATCGCAATTATTTACTAATCACTCAATTTTCTTTCATTCATTGTAATTTTCTATTATGAAATAAAATTATCTTATACAAAGTGAGAATAGTGCAAGAGTAAAAATTTGGCAAATTAATCAAAATTTTAATTAGAGATGTTAGGCAAAACAAGTAAAACTTCTGAAAAGGAATGGAATTAATGCGCCTTTCGACTGTTTTATGCTCAGTTTCTGGAGTTCGCTGACTTTTAGCATCCTTGATGCCTTCTTTTATCTGGATGTTGTAACCGCTATAGATTGTCTACTAATTAGGAGGACTTACGAAACATGTCCTGACACCTGTACACAACCGTAATTAGTTCAGACCAACCGGACGTCAGCACCATAGAGCAATGATATCATTCGCCGGTGTAACACACGTGTCTTATTTTAGACATTTATATATATATATATATATATATATATATATATATATATACATATACATATATGTGTGTGTATTGACCTTTTTAGTGATAACGGTGGTTCGTAATGTACATGTAATTTTCCGTATTTTAGACATTTATTGCGAAATGAAAACTTAATGTGAAGTTAAGAAACCGATTGATTATAAATATCTGAAAGATAATGTTCCATTATTTTTCAATTAAAATCAGGACTAGAAAAATTTTTTGACTGATTTCCGTCATTGAAAATATAAGTTTTTATAAAATGTTTATGAAGAACAATAAATTGACCCATTTTACATAACTTATTAATGTACGCGTTATTTATGTAATGTATACCACAAATGAATAAATAATTACATATTTCTATTAAATCAGTACAATTATGATTTTAATGGTATCCAGTTAAGTAATTATTATATTATTTCATATTAAAAAAGAAATAAAATTTGATTAAAAATATTGGCATGAAATATTCCAACATCCATATATGTATATAGTACTCAAAGAAAACAAATTGTGTTAGCAATGAATGAATATATATATTCTAATTTATTCACATAATTTAGTGTAATTTTGATATTCACAGTGTCTGTTTAATTATTAGTAAATTTATGACAGTTCAAAAGGACCGTTTTTATCTTATAGTTGGTTTAATAATATTAATGGTGTTTCACATAATAGTTTTATGTTTATTCCTGACAGTCCAATATATCTAGCAACATTTACAATATTGTATCATACTTATAATTTAACTATTATTAGAATTTTATCTTTTTAATAGCTATGTTATGTAAAATTTTATTATATTTTTGTTAAATTTATGTTAGACAAGGTCAATTATGAATTCTTGCTGTATTAATTTATGTTTAACTGTCAGGTATTAATCATTTATTTCAACGGGTTCGTAAATTTCATATTAATAATTACTACAGGTTTCTAATATTTGATATTATATTCACAACTTTACACCACAAAACATCAATATTTATTAATGGTAACATCAATCATAGAATATAAAATTATACCGAAATATTCAGAATCTTTGAACTTCATTATTCTACCATATTCATCTGACAAAAAATACACTCCATGAATATAAATCATATAGAAAAACCAAAAATAAGAACAAAAATGTTATTAGTTTACTTTCGCAGAGATGTAATGGATAGATATGCAAAAACTTCTGAATATTTTGAGACAATTTTGTGTATGATGACTTTCAGAAATTGTGAAAATTGAGGGCGTTTTGGTTTTATGCCGCTAACATATACCTCTTTATGTTTATTTTAATTAATAACTTGTTTAATATTAATAAGTATTTGTTAAGTTTAATAATTTTATTTGTGTTCATTGATTTGGCGTATAATATTTGATCAATTTAAATAATAGATAGTACTATTAGCTACGTTAATTTTTTGCCAAACGGGTAACTGTATTTTCAACATGGAAATATAATTTAGTGTTGGCAAATTGATAAAAAGAAAATCAGAATTTAATATGGAAATATATTTTTTTTGATTTAATAAAAGCAAACAACCCACTAATTGAATTTCTTGAAACTTTAAATCATGATGGTTACTAGATTCCCATATATTTGAGTTCGATATGTAAATGGTGGAGGTTGGCGGCTCGTGCCATTGGTGGGCATCCCATACAGCTGGCAATGATTTTTTCCGTTTCCCCTTCTCTATTTGGCCGTTCAAAGCGGCCACGCGATGCTGCCATAAATAAGGCGGCCTGGAGTACCTGGAGTGGATTCTCTCCTCTACCTGTGCGCTTTGAGAGCTAATTGCCGGGCTCGAATCTGTCTGTGACTGCGGCAGCTCCTCTGTCCAGCCTCCCGATGAATTATGGAAACACTGTGAACATTCTAGAGCAAATAAGCGTTCCAACATAATGGGCGATCTACACAGCGACCCTCCATTATTCTCACCTGGAAACTAGGCACGATTAGTCGATCACTGTGTTTATGTCATTGTGCAGCCTCCACTGATGGCTCCATAATGTAAATACTATGGCCTTAGATAACGGGACACTACGCCCACAGGGATGATTAAAGGAATTGATTTGATGTGCTTGTTTGCCCCGAGTCGTTTGAACAACGCTACGTAAATATAGACCGGGAGCTCTAATTTGTTCCGGGTCCACAGATTTACTGTATACCGCTTAGCTACAATTAACAGTTTCCGAAAGTAAACAATAGCCCCTACACGAAATTTATAATTTTTCTTCTGATTCAGGCGGCGAGATCTATGAGGCTTTAACCACCACTTTGTCCTTCTCCTGGACACATTTCCTCCGCTATGTTCTTTTCATAACTATTGAATTATAACTGAATTTGCATACTCATAAAAACGTCTTAATGAAAATCATCAAAAAATGAGGGGGATGATGAATTATTTAAAAGACTGATAATTAAAGTTTAAATAAGACCAAAAACAGACAAACAATTAGTGAAACATAACAAACGATAGCATAAAATCAACTACATTTTTTGCAAGCTGATCTGGACCCTCTTCAGGTTGAACTAAATAACAATTCACAAAAATCATTACATTCCAAAGATATTACAGTAGAGCCAAAAGAGAGAATTTAAAAAGAAACAAAGATTTTTTGGTCCTGTTTCTGGCCTTATTTAAATTTAAACTTACAGGCATTAAAACTATTACATTTTAAAAGACTAACAAGTGCTGCGATCTTGTTGGCGACTGTTACGAAGGACATACGACGATTAAGGAATAGGACAAGAAATGTCTGATTTATGTGTCCCATCTGAAATAGTACGGCCAAATATCTGTGAAGGGTGACAGGTAACGAAAAAATGTTCAAGATAAAAGTTGTAAACTTTCGAGAGGGACATTCGATGCGTGTATTATTTTATACCTTTAAGCTCACGTTTGCAAGCTGCAAGCTCAAAGTCAATTTTTTTAAATGGCAACCTCTTTTTTTACCCACATGCATTTTTTTTGTCTTGATGAGTTGATTTCAGATGGCTCATCATTCATGTCATTACCACTAATTTTATTGGAAAAAAGCCACAAGAACGATATTTCCGAGCAGCGGCTCCATTCACCCTTCGACACAATCCTAAAACGAGTAAATGACGACAATTTCACTGCTTGACTACACCGTGTCGTGATACTAACTCAATTCTAGTTGAATTTTCAATTAGTAGAATAAACTACTCCTCGACGTAGTCGGAAAATTTTATGTTCATTTACATTTGACATTGACAGTTCCGGTTGGTTAACGGATTAGAAAAATGCTACAAAATTAGGGTTCTGTTGTCAAATAGAAGATTAATACTTTTTAGCGTGACCCAGGTTGCACAACGTCTGCTTAGTATCCCTTCCGCTAAAAAATAAATAAAATATAGCGCTAACATGTGTGGAAGTTGGTCAGCGTTTACAGTAGGTGTCCAGTGTTGAGTTGTACACACAAATCAGATCCTTGGGCCTTCTTGGTGTTGATAATTGTCCAATAGGTTGTTGAATCATCGTGTCTTTGTATACCACAATTGCTGTGTTTGACCCAGCGGATATGTAAATGTGCTTATTTTCAATGAATTAATTCACGTAACGGGATAACGATGAAATAAAAATTAAATCACATTAAATGGTTTTGAAATTTGTGTATTGTTGACTTCTTTATCAATAGCTTCACTCCTACTATAATAATGCCACATAAATCCACGAATACTCATGGACATTATTTTGCCCGATATTTAATTGTCTTATACATAAAACGTTTCATTACAAAAGGTTAAATGCAGAGGAATCATTTGGAATGTTGTCTCTAAATTTTTTGGGCCAATTTATGGTAGATACTTTTTCTATTAATTGTTTTAATAACAATAAAAAGCGAAATATGTAACAGATTAGTATATAAATGGATATGAATAAATTCATAAATGAATTTAATAGCCAGATTAGTCAGAAATAAATTTTATAAAATTATAAAATATTATTAACAGGTATTAGACGTGTTTTTCCTTTCCTTTTGAACGCTTTATGTAGATTTTTGTAAACCTGAATATCTAAAAGTACAAAAAAAACAATGTTTTACAAATATGAAACCTCTAATCTAATTACGTAAAATATATTCAACATTGCTTAAATTTTTTGGAAAATATTCAAACAAAGTTGCTAAAATCCAATATACGATAACGAGGAGATCATTACATTAAACGAGAAAAATATTACATAATGAAGACGAATCCTCTGTATCCACAAGATTAACCCAATTACTTTCAAGTCCATTTTTAATATAGATTTAATCAAAACTTGTAATATTAAAAAACTAAGCATGAAAATAATTATTTATATTCCTTCAAGAAGATATTATATTTTATTTAACCTCATTTTTAATAGAATATGAATGCTTAGTCTACATTGTTTAATAAAATAAATTATTATATATCCTTATAGGTTTATAAATTGAACCAGTATATCTCTTTAAATGAAATGTGTTTAAGCTTAACAGGTTACAGGTACGATGAGGTAATTGTTCGTAGTGAATTTAAAAACATCGAAGTTATTTCTCGCCTCTGGGGGTTTTGTTGTTATACAGAAATAATCACAGGGGTTAAAAAATGCGAGTGATCGATTAAGTTATTTTGTTGAAACAGAGTGTAGGATCTGTATGGGTGGGTTTTGGTCCAGGCCCTGAGGGGAGGGCAGGTGCCAGAGAAATTTACCGTGTAGCCTCTGAGGTACGCGAGATTTGCATAAGAAGGCTGTAATTCCTAACCTTAGTTCACTTGCCAGCCCCGTACTTGTAAAATTAAAGGAATTACAGAATAACGAATTCGTAAAAGATAATACGACTTACAATCAGATGAACAATGAAACAAAAGATGCGATTTTAAAATTTGATTAATATTTGAATCTTAAAGTTCTTGAAATATCTTGAATATCCCATAGGTATAATTTGTGTACTTATTTAATAGTTTCAATGATAAGTTAGAAAAAAATTATATGAGAGATTTAGGTGGTATTTTTAAATCATCCATCATTTTTTAAATCTGAAGAATATTATAATATTTTTTATTCATTACCTGCTGGAGCCCCAACTTAGGCACGAAACATAGTGCCATATTGCATTCATCATGTTATTATTTAATGTACCTTTTCTGCCTGTTTGAACATTTTTAAACTCCTCACTTGTATTGTATTTGTTTCTGTTTCACTTGATGATGGTAACAGTCGAAAACGTGGACGTTTTGTGCGATGCGGTTTGTCAGACAAATTGTAGATGAATAAATGACTTTTAAGAGAGGACATATATCGGTTATAATTCTCAATTTATTTTTTACATTATTACAGTCAGGTAAATGGTAATATTACATTTCTGTTTACTTCGACAAGTTAAAGACGCTGACGAAAACTGACTGCTACATTTTTAAAAATTGACGGATAATGAGCAATGGTAATGTTTTACATAATAATTTTATGTATGAAAACATAAAATGTTTCTTACGATTAAATTAATTTTTTGAACAATTACTGACTTTATTCTTAATACAACTATAAAAAGAAGAAAGAACATTTCGGGACTTGTTTGTAACTTCTTCAGGTTTGAGTTATGTTTTTCTAATTTTTTTTGCTTTCTGATAATGAACCTTATGGTGATACTTAAATATGTACCGTGTTCTAAAATTTGCTATTCAATTGTATCACAATTCAGACGTAATAATAAAACCTATAAAATGTTTATTTTTTAAATAAAATCAAAATACTTTATTTGCCATCATTTTTGGAAAGTGATGAAAATATAAACATCTGTATCTTCTGAAACTAAAAATTTAATAATAGTAAATTCAAAAGAACATAAATGTTGGCTGATAAAAATTGTTAATACACAACGTCTGCAATTTTTGTTGATTTATTCGGGTGACGAATTCAGGTTAAATCGATTTTTATTTTATTTTTCCAGCACGATCAATACAACGTAATGGTATTTCTATATAATACGTCGGACGTAGGACTAAAACTGTTATTTTAATTTGTTGCTCTGAATTTTTTTGTTTTTTTTGGGGGGGGGGGAGAAGGGGATAACGTGCTTCATTAGGTTTAACCTGAAACAGGAAGGTAATTGTAAAGGGGGGGATGTGGAAGGTAGAGCAAGGTAGCGAAGGGTTGAGAAGGGCTCCAGGGCTATAGTTTAAGGATTATACCCGAAGTTTCACTTAGAGATGCAGGGAAAACTCTAGTCAGTTTTAGGAGGCAGTGGGCAAACTGATCCAATGGGATTAGCTGACAGCTCTTAGCGTATGCCCAGGTCCTTCGACCCCATTACATACATCTAAATTAGATGAAGGTGCCTCGGCATGTGACAATCTTAAAACCAGATGGAGAACGATGCATTCCCAAAGGTAAGCCCCATCCTCCTTCTTTAGAGATATAGCTGCGAGAGAAATTTGGTACAGGTATATCAGTAAATTCACCCGAAAGGTCCACTGTTTTAGTAACCGGCTGGCTACATGAGGGTGATTCTGAAACAGGCAAATCACCTTTAATAGTAGAGGAAGGATATTGAAAAGGGGGATGTGAAAGGTAGAGCAAGGTAGCCAAAGGTTAACTAGTGTCTCTGAACTATATTAAGTCTTCTTATGATACTGAGTTAAGTTCTAAGGAGAAGTTTCTTCGACTGTGCATTCAGAAATGTAGTGCCGCGTTGAGATTTATTTTGCTTATTGTTACAAACCATGGTTTTATTTTATTAATTAGATTGGTACTATAAATAAATACAGCATCAATTCTTTTTTTGGAGTAATTAACAATCGAAAGTACAGCAACCTATCTTGGAGTAAGCAAATTTGTAACTGACGAGGTCTGCCGACGTGCATAATAGTCATATTCTTCAGTGAAGCGATGCTTTGAGGATATGGAAAGAGTAAAATAGTTTTAGATGAATTTATTACACTATTATTAGAATAATCTTATATCTAGTTTTACATCAATAATTACACAGTTTCACAAAATCCTTTACAGAATAGAAGGAGTGGCTAAGAAGAAATGAATGAAAGTGTTAAATTCAACTGTGTTTTCCTCAAATTACCCTACGCACACCTTTGTTTTTGCGTTATTTTACTTTATATGAGTTAAGAATTGCCAAAACAGGATTGGCCAATTTTTTCGAAACTAAAGACGGAGGCATTAATTATTATAACCGATCGGGCCCCGACGTTCCGAATATATGTATGGAAACGTTTGTCGTAAACCCATAAAATATTGTTGCTAAGGACATAGAAATTCTTTCACCCGAAGCTCAAGAAGGAGCATATAGATGGTTTTTAGAAGAAAAACAAGAATGGAAAAATGTCGACCGGTCTAGGGACTCGAACCACTGACCTCCCGTTTTCCGGGCGGGTTTTCTAACCACTAAGCTAATCCGAATTAGCACTCATCCCTCCATTCACGTAAACCTATGCTAAGCTCACGTATGGATTCGCTAATCACGTTCTTCACACTCTACTTTTTGGGTTACTTAAAAATTGAACCAGGTACAAACAGATTGGTTTCATTGCAATGGGAATAGCCGGTGACAACGCATAAAATGTATAAAATTAATAAATACACAAACTTAAGTAAAAAAGGTATATAAGAAAATAGAAGAAAAAATAAAGTAAAATAAAATAAATAACAAAAATAACGCTTCATTATCGCAACTATATATTTTAAAACTAGTTAAACGGACCTGCTGTTCCCTGCGCGTTTTCCTTTAAACTTCAGTTAACTACACTGTAATTACTAAAGTATTATAATTAATATATAAAAGGCGATACCCTTTTTAAAATATTATTTCATTTTCCACTTAAGTTCACTTCACTCAATATTCATTATACTAACCCTATTACTGTTCTTATATTAATCTCTATCATGAATAGTTAATTTTTTTAAATTGTTTCAAACTCTTTTGGCACGCCGCTAACCTGTTGGCAGGTAGACTATTCCAGTTCGTAAATGTTCTATTTAGAAATGAAAATTTTCCTATATTAATTCTCTTTCCTTTGGCTAATCTTGCGTGAGTGATCTCGTCTATAAAAGTAAGTGTGAGATAAAAGGAACCCATTCATATTTTTCCTGGCCGGTTCGTGGTTGTGTGCTCTGAATAATGCATGAAGTCTAGCCCGTTTCCTTCCACGTCTATACATCCAAGTATACAAGATAATTTTAATGCCATTTTCTGAATATTGTCCAGTGCCTGTATATGCTCAGTCCTATACTCTAGAATAGGTCGCACTAAAATTCTATAGTCAACGGCCTTCTGAAGCTTTTCTTTAAAACCCTTCGAACAAAGTTTAGTGATTTACATCTCTAATAGGCCACTGAATTTACGAGTTTACCCATGATGGGGCTTTGCTAAACGTTACAACCAAAGAATTACAGCTGTTGTATACTTCAGTTAATTCGCCACCTATTTGGTAATTTACTCCCTCACAATTTTTATGTTGTGTAAACGTACTATATTAGTCTTACTTTTCCAATAACCAGTTAAATACCTTGTCTATATCTGATCAAAGAGCACAACGTGTTCTTAATGTTTACTTTCTCTATAAATAATGCACGTATCCGCCAGGGGTTTTATATTCGACTGGATACCGACAAGCAAAGGGTTTTATATATGCTAAGAATGCTAAGGACCTTTAACACTTCCCTGGGGCACCCCAGAAGTATTTCAACAGGATCGGGCAGTTTGGTATTTATTAACTTTGAGTTTTGTGCCCATAAAAACTCCCAAATTCAGTTTTTAAAGCGAATATCAATCTCCATAACGCTTAATTTCTCTATTCGATGCTTATCCGGAACGAGGTCGAAGGCCATTGAAAAATCTAGAATCATTGCATCAATCCTGTTAGCTTCGTCAAGTGAATCGCACAATTCTGACTTTCCGAGTGCATTTAGGCCTTAAAGCATGTTGGCCGTTGAACAGATATTCATTTTCATCCATTTCGTCCCAGAGCATCCTCAAGTTCATATGACTGACGTTAAACTTACCACCCTGTAGTCTGAATAATATTTGTAAATAGGAATAACAGTACTTTTCCAATGCTATGGAACTACGGAATTATATCAGATAGTCTCTGATCTTGAACCAGATTTGTAAATAAGAATAACCAAAGCATTTTTTCAATCCTCTGGAACTACGGATTTATATCCGGTCTTCCCATCAGTAATCAAGACCATTTATTGCTGGACAAATTAAGCTTGGCGACACGTGGGCTGATGCAGATGCTCATTACTGATGTTAAACAAATTTATTATCAACTTCCAGCCGTGTTACTTGTAGCACCTGAATGAAACGCATACGAACAGGAAGAACCATTGGACCTTAAGTGGTGCCGTTGTACTCCTGAAAGCGACCTACATTTCGTGCAGACACTGTAATTATTCTTTAGAATGAGAGCTCGTGGCAAGGAACACAAAAGATCCCCTAACAGACGAAATTCGCGGAAAAAATCTTTTGTACCTTTGGCAGAGCGGGGAAGTCTCGAAACTGTCTTCGGAAAAGTACCGCGAAATTACCTGCGTTTGTCCTACACTGTGAAATTACAAGAATAAATCTCACGTGCCTAATAACGTAGTTGCATTGAAATGCAGATCGGTTTCATGGCTCGTAATTACGTTGACACCTGCCGCAAGAGCGGGCACGCGATTCGGAGCACTTACAATAGACAGAAAAAAACTAGGCCAGAGCAAGCTCAGTATCTCCCGACCTTGGTCACGCCCAACAGAAGAAACTTCTGGCATTCATCATTACGCAAAAGACAGCAGAAGAGCAGAAGCAAGCTAATGATAGCCTGCCACAAATAATTACTCCTTTGTTAAGGCGGTAGCGGCGCACGCGGCCGTTCATATTCCAACTGTCAACAGTCCTGAATTAGGCAGAGATAAATTTCTTTTCAACTGTATTCAGATACCCATTTAAGAACGTATTTCTTCCAATGAATAATCAAAAATGATACTTTATCTTCTATGAATTTAATTTATTGTTACCGATACTTGGTTGATATATTAATAGACATTATTAATCACATTAGATCTCAGTTGAGAAAATAGAATACATAATAAATAAAATTACAAGTATTTACTAGAAATAATGGTATGTTAACCAAGGACCCGTACGTTTCTCGTACAATATAACTAAGAATAAAGTAGACATTTCAATATGACCATTATCCTCAAATAAAATTAAATAATAATGGGGAGTTCCCTGTCATTATTTAGACTACAGCTTCATATTAACAAAGTAGTTTAAATTCATAATAAAGAAAATTATTTAAAGCCAAATAAGGCATGAACGGTGCATGATAACAGGGGCATTTTAATAACACACGCATAAAAATAAGCCAAAATACAGAATAGCACAAGGAACGACGGACAAGCCACTTCTCGGAGCTGAACAAAGAGAAATTTGAATATCCGAGGTAACTCCTGAACGTGAGTGAAAGAAACAAAGAAAGTAGCGGCAGTTCGTTCGTCGAAACACTTTCAATGTTATTGCGGCGTTGTAATGCCGGGAAAGGTCATTCAGTGCCTTGTATAAACAAATCCCACCTAAATTCCCTTCTTCAGTAGAGTTCATGTTCCATACTCTGGGGGATGGTGTATTCTATTGTATTTATTCTTAGTCTACAGTTGGGCACAAGCCCGGTGGCAGATACAAAATGAAATTTCTTAAACATAAATACTCCTATTTTAAAGAAAAATTATCACAGTCCTTTAAACTTTCCATAGCCCTGAAAGAAATAAGAGAAACACTACAACAATTATATTAACTTAACACTTCACTATGACTTTAATATTTAAATTCGAATATGCATTTATATTATTCAAAAAACCCACTTCACTTCACACGTTTTTGAGATTTGTTCTGAATTTATTTTCCTGAAGACGATTTCCTCCAAACACTCCCACAGGTATATTACTTAACATTCCTATGACTTTGAATATTGAAATTCGAATATGCTTTTTATTATTCATAAAACCCACTTCACTTCAACGTTTGAGATTGTTCTGACATTCTATTTTCACTGGACGATTTCCTCCATATTTGGAGCATCTTCCACAGTATCATGTTTTTTGCTTTCTACATTTCACTTTGAATTGATGATCCCATCTACCTATATAACTGGGCTTTTGCATTTTGGAGATAATTCCAATCCATGGTTTTTGCCCCGTATAAGCTTTGAATAGCAAATTCAGCCTTGCTTTCTTCCTCCATTCTGACAATATCTCCACCAGTTGCACTCTTTCTGCCAACTCATAAGCTTTGCATCTCACGTTTTAGCCTTGACAATTAGCAGCCCTTTTCTGAACATTCTCTAACGTTTCTATTTGATTTTGTCTATACGGATCACAACAAGACACCCCGTATTCCAAAATTGGTCTAAGGATAAATATGACACCTCCTTTGATTTTAAACTTCTCTTTTTAAGTTCCTCATTATGCATTATGCTACTATTATTGCGGGACAGAGGAATTACAAAGGTTGTTTCTGCTCTAGTGTGACTTACGGTTTCGTGTTGAGTAGTAGCAGCACCTGCTCCTTTTTAATGACATCTGAAACGCGCGTGCACACGCCATTGCCCGCTATGAAAATGAGGAACTTCTCCGTAATCTTTATAGCGTTCATTAACGGAGTGAGATAAGGATTTCCTGCAAGGGCCACGAAATAAGTACAAGCAGCGTGTGCGCCCTTTACGAGTAGTCATTAATCAGGACGGTCATGCAACGGCGAGCTATCCCGGAGACATCTACTACACGTTGCCAAAGTTATGGGTCAAAAACTTGGAAATTATCATAGATTTTTCACAGCCATCGGTAAAATATGAATCACACCTGACACATTGTGTATGTTTTTATTTCATTAAATTGATCGACTATACGTATTTTCTTATGTTTAGTAACAACATAAATTATTTTGTATTATTGTAACGAAACCTGTGAAAAGTTTGTAACGCGAAATAGCGAAAGATAATACACCAACTCTTCTCTCTTAAAAATTCAATATATCACTACCAATTGCAAAATCTCCCAAAATTTCAGTCATTTATAACAAACACTTTGTTACGTGACGCACCGTTACCTTGTAACAATGTTTTCGGAATAATTTCGCCTAGAGAAATAAAATTCTTTTCAGTAGTTTGTGAGACCTATTAGGTTCCATTAGTTGGCGAATTCCAGCGACTCTGCAAATATTTGTGGTGTCTTAATTGTTATTCTTACCGGGCAGAAT
This sequence comes from Eucriotettix oculatus, assembly GCA_034510155.1. Lineage (NCBI taxonomy): Eukaryota > Metazoa > Arthropoda > Insecta > Orthoptera > Tetrigidae > Eucriotettix > Eucriotettix oculatus. The sequence continues at coordinate 50,640,079 of CM067379.1, forward strand.
GACATCCTTATGCATGGCTTGAATGACAGCCGTCAAACAATACTTCAAATATTGAAAGTGAAATCAATAAAACCTGTCCCTCATGTTGTAACACAAGTCTCTAATTTGAGACCATTATTACATACTGAATCTTGCACGTTGCTTATATCCTCAAATAAAGTATTCAAGCGATTCACTTAATATTCTTTGACAATTCGGTGTACTACGACGGTCTTATTCACCATGGATATTTTCAGGATTCTAATATTGTGCATGTGTGCAATTACAGCAAAGCCTGATGGAAATTTTATCAAAGACGCAGTGACTTTTTGTGCCGACAGTGAGTATTATATGACAGAGAGAGTTAAGAAACTGTTTACCGTATTTTATTCGAAACATTATGCCGACAAACCTTTTGTTAATGTCAATATGCTCGGAGAGAAAACGATAAAAACTACAGGGGTTACAGTGAAGATTATTCATCACATTCCTGTTTCATCAGTGAAACTTTTTTACACGCCTAGTATTGGACAAAATGCAGTCTTCTTTATGGACGACATCAGAGTTTTGAAAAAATACTTTAGAAATTTAGTTATGCAACACCATGGCAAATACATAATAATCATAGCTGATAAAATAGAGAGAGGAAGTGGTAAGAAGAAATTGTATAGAGAAACTTTACAATTCCTATGGACGGAGAGGTTAGTACATGACGTTACAATATTAGAATTCAAGAAAAGGAGTATAAATATTAACTTTTATCTCCCATTCTCAGACTCAAAAGTTACTTTAGTAAGAATGTTTAAAAGTGAAGACTACTGCAAATTCTCTGCGTTGAAAAGCCGACGTCTTTTTAATGCCTTAGGTTATCCTTTGAAGGTTTCCATTTTCCCAAACCCTCCTCTGGCCATACCTGTGACAGAGCTACTTCATTCAAAAATTGTCAACAGAAATTCAACGCGAAGTGGTAACAAATATGCGGGAATTAACGGGAGATACATGGGAGAAATTGCTCGTCTACTTAATTTTACTTTAGAGGAATTCGAACCTGCTGATGGATTGGAGTATGGTTTCGTGATGACCAACGGGACGCCAGTAGGGGCGTTGGGAGACGTCGCTTTACACCGAGCTGACATAGGAGGGAACGCCAGGTTTCCCATAGACCCAATTCCCGATAAAGTAAGATACATGGTGCCACCTTTGTACAACGATCTCCTCTGCGTCCTTGTCCCGGCGGCCATTCCCGAATCCAACTGGGGAAGGATAATGCCAATAAATTTCAGGCTGTTCACAATACTCTCAGGAACTGTAGCACTGACATCTATCATCCTTTTCATCATTCAGATGAAGAAATATACCGGAGCTCGTTGGGAAAATTGCTGCAGAACATTCACCGACTTATTGAACATATTCTTCGGCGTCCCTTTGTCAAGACTATTCACCTTCTCGTCGACTGCAGAAAGAATTCTTATATCATCTTGTCTTTTATTCGCACTAGTTTTACTTTCCGTCAGCCAGAGTTTGGTTATGTCCTCGCTTAACGTGGTGGAAGTACGGGAAATTGATACTCTTAACGATTTGTTCGAGTCAAGGTTAGAGATTCTGACGAATTACCCCAGCGTGAAGGACCTTTTCAAGGATGTGGGAAATATGGAAGTTCGACGTTTGTACAATCACTTGAATTTAGTGAGATTATATAGAGAGGAAATGCTGAGACGTACAGAGATTCAGAGAGATGTGGGGATGGTGACCAGCGCTTCTGTGGGAAGATTGGAAGAAAAGGTTTCCAGAGACAGACTGGGAGGTGATCGACCTGGAGTTCACTTGGTTAAGGAGTGTACGCATGTATTTTACAACTTTTTCCTACTACCGACTGGTTCTCCTTATCGGTAAGTAACGACACTGTAATTTTACTTATTAAACGCTAAAGTTATGTTTTCCTTTTTTGTGTAAAATTTAATTTTCCGTATCTTTGAAAAGTTATGAGCCTTCCTAGTGACACTTTCTTCGAGATTTTTTTCCCTACTTTTTAATTTTTTTCAACCTATAAGTTATGTGTATGTCATTAGAATATGACTTTTCTCGTGTAAATTCCTCAAACAAGAATATACTTTTATCTAAGATTCTACTCAACGGTAAAGTTCTTGATTTTTACTTTCCGAAAAATATAAGAGAATTTGAATCAGTGACTTCACACGAGCGCCACGAGTTCCTTCCTTTGCCCTAAAAGAGCAGAGGCTATGACATCGCTTGCATCCTCCCTAAACCTAGCCCTGGGACCAAACCCAATTGGTTCAGTACAGGTGTTACTGTAGCTCCCAGAAGCATTGTTACTAACAGGCAAAAGTAATCAGACTCGAGTTTCATAGTTACTCTCGCCGCTTACCAGACCTTCTGCATTACTACAAACTCAGGCTATTTCTCTGCTTCCCTTGACTGATCTTTCAGCCTTACTTCTTCAAATTAACCATCTTCACGCCCCTCAAAGAGACACTCTCTGTCGTCTTTTTTTTCAAATCTGAAACCTGTGGACTACCCTCCCTCCCTTCTTCCCGGTCAGTATTTAATTTTTCTTGAGGACTAGTGGCCGGCAAAAGACACGTCTTCTGCCAATCGTTAAGTCCTCAGATTCCACAAACTGCAGAAAAGTATTTTCTTACCCAATATAAAATATGTGTTAGTTCAGGAAGGAATTGGTAGCAACGGACGTAGAATGTTATATTTCACACCGACTTAATTCCGCGGAGGGTAGAAAAGAAACGTAATATGGTACAGTTCACCCCTTAACGAAGACTACGTAATCAATTCAATCCTTCAAAGTAAACAGCTGCCTGGTTAAACTTGAACGAATTGACACTCATGAAACTTCACCTAACTGCTAGCACCTCACTTAAGACGCAAGCGTTTCACAAAGATACCACGTGAACGAAACTGGAAGACGCAGGTTCACAACAACAAAGGAAGGAACTGAAATCGACGGAGCAAGCAGTTTTTCGCGGAGTTGTCCACGCAACTAGCGGCAGAAGCTAGAACTGAATCGTATCATCCCTAGAAGCATGACTTTAATATTGCAATTGTTATTATAAATTGTTCCACATTCGAAGGGGATACAGTATAAATGTCTATTTTCTGAGTATCATGGAATGTATTTCGTTTCAGATAATATACAGCCTGTTGTTTTCTGGTGGACAAGGTTATTATAATTTCCTATAATTTTACTTCTTCTTCCGATGGCTCAACAGCCCTCTTGAGGACCTAGGCCTACCGAGGCGTGTGCGGATTGTTATCTGGCGTGACACATTACGAATTTGGGGTGATACGTGATCAATATATCAATTACCCATCAGCCTTAATATAATATAATCATCCTCCCAGTCTATAATTTTTTTCTCTCTAACCATTACGTATATATCGTTGTTTAAAATCACTCTCCATTAATGCTAATTTATAATGTACTTACAGTCTTCCTAAACCAGAAAATGATTTTCCAGATAAATATGAAGTCTATATGTTTTTTTCAGGGACGTGTTCACACGACTGACTGGAATCTTCCAGGAGGCAGGTCTGCCTGCGCAGTGGCTACACGAAGGTCTGAGCGGACTCGGAGTCCAGCACCACGGTCAGGAGAGCGGAGACAGGAAAGCCAGACCTTTCTCCTTGCGAGGCCTGCAGATGCCTTTTTGCCTGCTTATAGGAGGATTAGTTGGTGCCACAGTCGTATTCGCCCTGGAACTTCTCTGGCACTATTGCTCGACTGTCCGGCACGCTACGAGGGGAAGAACCAAAAATAATAAATTATCTCAGGTCTTTGCATTTAAATAAAATTGATTTTCTACTTTCCAGAAAGAGTTAGAAATGGACGCTCTTTCAATTAATTTCTTCGGCTCTCCTTTATTCTTGTTTTGAGTAAATATTTTTAATTGTAAGAAAGCTTTGTTCTACATAATTTTTTTTGATAATATTAAACTTAACGAAGAAAATATTTTTCGGAGGTACGGCGAAGCTTCTAGATCTCTTAGTAATCTCAAGTTAAACCATTGACGTCAAGGATTTTTAAATTTGACAGAATTGAAACGTAGCGTCGCCTCACTGACAGCTTCTCCGTAGTACGCTCGCCGCAGTGTCGCAGGTTGACCTCATTCAACGTCCGGGAGCAATCGTTGGTTCCCTTCCGTTTCCTTCAACTTAAATAGAATAACGTGAATTTACACTGCCTCACCGCCTAGTGGAGAAAAGTCGAAAAATAACCTTCAAATCTATCTTCGAAAACCATGAAACGCCATTGGTTGAGACAACCACGTGTTATTAAAATATTTCAGTGTTTTCCTGCTTCTCGATTCCCACACCAGCTTGGTTACGGAAATTCCACACGTCATATTACTACGTGCCAAAACGCCATTCCTGGGTATTACTGACGGCATAAGGTCTCGACATGCTGACGCCACTTTCAGTTACCAATCCTCGCAAATTTTATATTAAGAGTTTAAGAAAATGAATCTAAAAATATAATTGACCATCATATTCGTATGTAAGCTTGTATGAGGACAATGGGAGTTATACGGTTTACTTGCATATTTTTTAATAAGTCAGAACATATTAATTCTTTATTAAATTTTTGAAAATTTTTGCGCTAAACAGACCGAAGCGAAGACTCAACTTTCTTATCGATATCATATGAATATAGTTCTCTGTTTATGTAAAAAGGAAGCACGTCAAATTTCATACGAGGTGTATGTTGCGCTTACAACACCTTAACTTATGAGCATTCTCGAAAAAATTTTGTATACGGAAATTAGTATTTTTAGGGTAACATGCAGCTACTACTCCTAGTGACGAGGATGGAAGGGCGGAAATTTTAACTGTATGTTGCGTGCACGTCATAATGGTTTGGAACTGTCTTTCAGCTTTTAACGTGTTCGAAATGCATACTTTGAACGATCTTCACAATAAATGTTTATGCCATTTTCCCATGCACGATTATTTATTAAATAAGTTTAATAAATCACTATCTGGTCAAAAGACAAGCAGTGCCATCACTTAAACGCAAACTTAGTTTTATCGTTGCTAGGTGCTGCTTATTGCGTGACTTTAAGGTATATCAACGATATATTGATTATGTAAGTGATAGTGGAATAAATAATTAGTTATTTGATTCGAATCATTTTGGTCTTACGAACAGCCGAAAAATAAACATTTGCTTCATTTTCGTCAGCAAACTGTGTTTACTGATTGAGATAAGTGAACTAATAGATTTTCTTTCTCTGTTGACTGAAGCTTAATGGTTCGTTTTTTCGGTCTCTATACAGTTCACAATATCCGTATTTGATGCAAATCTAGTAGCCACTCGATCAAAAGAACTCCTGGGCGAGACATATATTAATTACGAGCGATTCGCCGATGAAAGAGGTTGATACAGAGTAAATGTTCATTCTAGTCCAGCAGTAAATCCTTTCTGTACGGCGTTAATTGCCTTCGAGTGTGTAGTTAAGCTTTTAATTATGTTACAAAAGTACATGGTTCACATTTACTAGTTGCTCAATGTCTGATTCCTACCTGCTTGCTGACATATTTCCAATATGATGACGAAAATATTTTGGACTGGCGGTTTAGTCTTTGTGGTTATTACCTTAAAAGGGGGTTTTAGTAAGTTGTTGACTACAAATTCAAATATGATTTCTTCATTGACGGAGATGAAATATAATTTACTTGCAAGATTAGTGGCACAGTTTTTCGAAGGCAGCTCTTCGATTAATTTATTAGCGATTAATACTGTACCGTTATCAATTATTGTAACGTTACACAAGCATCCACTTCCTCCAATACAAATTTTTGATGACTCAACACAAGATTATTATTTTTCTTCTTTCATCACTTTGGACAATATCTCATCATTAATAAGTGCGTACAAAAGTATAAAAACTAAACCGTCTGAGAAATATGTGTTCTATATATCCGATTATTATATTAAAGTAACTGTAACAGAGTATAACATTTTTTCGGTGTTTGAACCCGTTTTCATTTTCTTCTGGTACGAAAAGTTCGTCCAAGACGTTGTCATTGTAGCAAATGGTACATTTACACAGGAGATGTTTTACTTTGCTCCTTATTCCATTAGCAAAGTAAATAGAATTTTCTTGGGAGACTCGTCCAACATCATCACATTATTTAGGAAATTCAGTGAACGTGTTTTGAACATGAAAGGACAGCAACTCAAAGTCACTATATTTCCAAATACACCTTTGGCAATCCCATCATCTCTGAACATGACTTCAGTACCTAGCTACAGCCATGGTTTAGAAGGACCATATGTTGGAATAGATGGTTACTTTATAGATGAGCTTGTCCGTAGATTTAACTTCAGTCTGGTAACGTTTGAACCGCCTGATCAACGGGAATATGGTATCGTTATGGAAAACGGAACAGCCTCAGGTGCACTGGCTGACATCTTGAACCGTAGAGCAGACATTGAAGGCAATGCTAGGTTTCTCATAGACCATATCCCAGACGAAGTGACTTTCATCCATCCCGCTCTTTACGACAATCGCCTGTGTGTGCTTGTCCCGTCAGCAAAAGACCATTCAAAATCTGGTCTCATTATTCCCATAAACAGTAGCATGTGCTTGGTTTTTCTCGCAGTAGCTCTTGCATGCTCACTTTTCATTTCCTTCTTAGATGGTGGGACTGTAACAATTGTGTTTGCGACATATTTCTCGGATGTTTTGAGTGCTATGCTAGGAATTCCGCTAAAGAAACTAATACTATACTCATCGATCCCCCGTAAACTTGTGCTATCTTCTTGCTTACTCTTTGCAGTGGTTATCACAGGTATCTATCAAAGTTTTGTCGTAACTTCGCTAAGTCTACATCAAATAATGGAAATAGCTACCTTGCGTCAACTGTACGATTCCAATTTGCCAATCATCACAGACTACCTTTCAGTGCAAGAGCTGTTCCACGAAGTGTCCGACGATTTAGGCCGAGCCCTATACCATCACGTGCGGCTTGTTGACGGAATCGACGAAGACACGGTAAAGAAAGTGGAAAGTGAGAGAAGCATAGGAGTCGTCCTTAGCGAAACTTCTGCACGGCTTGCAGAAAGAGCATCGAGAGATCGTCTGGGAAGCCACTCAGGAGTGCACATGGTGGAGGAATGCACTCACGTTTTCCACTGCCACAACTTAATCCCAATGGGATCGCCTTTCAGGTATGACCGTGAAGTTTCGAGCAATGAACTATTATAAACAGGATGTAACATCCTGTCACAATTAGTAATAAGTATTCGTAGCATATGTGTAGTTTGGGTCATAGATATTGTCCAATAATGTGTAATCTGTTAATATCCATATATTTCATACATACAGAGTCTCTAGATATGGCACGGAAAGAAATGAGGCGTGGGTTATAATTAATAAAAACGGGACGTGGAAAAAGACGCATTGTAAACACTAATTGTTCAGAAGATAATGGTTGAAAATTATACTTGTTTGAACACACTGAACTAACTTAAATTAACGCAACACATATTCTTGGAATGCACAAACAGAAAATGTCCGAACAGCATAAAAGGAAGAAATACACGAAATATTTCATTCAACTCTAATTCGTTACTTCTACACTGAGTAAGCACAGCCTCTGTACATTTATGTTTCTATCACCATTTTTAAAACATTTCATCCACCCACTAGATATAGAACTCTCGATGGTTCTGGCCAATTGGAAACTAATCCATGCCCCTCACAAGTCTCAATATGGGGCAACACGTTACAATACCCCTCAAATAAGATATTTTAATTTTCCGTTGCATGCCAAAATATTGAGTTCATAGATTTTATTTTGGAACAATTGAACTATTTTTAGCTTCTTCTTGGCCGAAGTTATTCCCCTCACAGTATTACCTCTAAATAGGTGTTTGTTCCCAGTTCTTTACACGTAATCGAGCAATGACCCGAGCAGTTCCCGCTCGAGAGTATTAGTTTCACAGAATTGAATGATATAAAATAATCCTAATGTTTCCATTTTGCCTGTGTACATTACAACGTATTACTAACATAGTTTAATTAAAATTTAAGTATTATATTCGGGTTGTTTAATATAAATAACAAGATAAGTTTGATTAATTTAGTATATCAGTCTTTAAATTTTTTATTAATATTATATCAAAAAAGTTAATATTGCATGAAAAATAATTTGTAAATTAATTTAAAATTCACTAAATTTGTTTTGTTCATATTTCATTTATCCTGTAATGGTGTGTAGAATAGATATAAATTAAATACTTGAAAATAAAATGTTAAATACAATAAAGTGAAGTACGGTAATTAAAACAAATGTATGTAATAAATTACTATAGTAACACTATGAAATTAATTGCTTTATGGGAATATTGTTTGGGGGTACTACACTGCTGCCTTCAGAGGACTGTTTGGTAATAATTGTTGATCAAGTTGCTTGTGACGGTCACAGCATTTTTCTAAAAATAACTTTTTACTAAAAAATGGACCCTTATTAACAGTCCTGTATTTGAAAAACAACAACAAAGAGTAATTGAATTTACACTTCAAAAACTTTCGGTATATTCATTCTAAAATTGAAAGCGTATACTTTTAAATAAAATATTGAAATGTTTAACGTAATATGCTAAAAATTTATAATTTTAGTACAATTATGTTTATGTGGAATGTCAACAATTTAAAAATTCCTGAGGCCTGTTTTGTGGGTGACAGGAAGATTTTCGACGCCTTTACTGCCCGTCTACGAGAGTCTGGGATCGCCGATTTGTGGCTGAAAGATGGTTTGACATGTCTCGGAGTTCACGACGCGAGTTTAACAAATGGGCCAAAAGTAAAGCCATTTAACGTAGAAGATTTGCTGTCTTCATTTCTGCTGTTGGCTGCTGGTTTGCTGATTTCCTTGGGAACGTTGGCCCTTGAGTCGTTGTGGTACAGATGGAAAAACAAAACCTTACATAACTGCTAAATGTTGGCCAGAAGCTATTATCGTATATATTGATTATCTGAATATGTACGCTGTAATTTTAATTGTATTTAAATTTCATAAAAATTAATCTGTGTTGATTAGATCAAAAACGCATATTACCTTATTTCATAGTAGATAATGACAATTTTTTCATTTTTTTTCAGTTAAAGAGTATTATGTCTAAGAAATTATAGATGTTTGCAGTCAACTAGATTAATTATTTGACATTTTATTTCCTTACTATAGTTAATATCAAATATGTAATGCAAAATTAAAAGATTTAAAATAATTAGACTGAAGTGTTTTGGATTTGTTATACTAATCAAAAATTAATACAGATGTCGTTAAACTTATAGACTTTTAATTTTAAAGTAATGTTAAAAGAATTACTTCGTATTGCGCTACATATGGATTTGAGTCCTTTCTCTGCTTCATAGAAGATTGAGCTTAATGAAAAATAGGATGATGCCGGTAGTATTATAAAGCGGTTCCTTCAATTAGAAATCAAAACATTTAAGTAGAAATAATAAATTGCTATGCCGTCATATGTCAGACGGATGCTGGTGTCCTCCTTTTCGTGTTGACAGTTTTTTATGATTAGATTATATCAATGAATTGCGTGTAACTCGTTTACAGAACTGTCGATCATGCTTGCACGCAAGTCGTGAACTTGCGAGATAAGGCATCAAACACGCTCACTGACCTTGATCGTGAATGTAGAGAACAATACTAATGAAACATGAACCACCTGTGTTGGACATAAGTATTTAAACCAAATGTAGGTAAAAATTTTATTCTGAGAAATAAACTGTCCTACGAAAAAAATACACCTTAGTAAAAAGTACGTCCTATTAAAACAGGGGCTTATAAAATATAATATTAACATATCATCAAGGTTTATAGCGAAATAGCATAGGTCTTGCTACCCAGTGTATCTGTGTTCCCTATTTATGAATACAAAAACGTTTAGGTAGTTTCCATTTCATGGAGCGTCGGATTACTTCTTTATTTTGAACTAGCATCACGCAGGATTTCATTTGTATTAACTCGCTACAGTATTTCAGTCAACAGTAATCTCTTTCACAAAACGCGAGCGTCATATATTTAAAAATTTGCTTATCACACCCCTGTTTAACGAAAGCTGCATTTCATCATAACCATCGTCATCGAGTCAATAAATCTACTGATTCCTTAAATAAGGGCAATAATTAAAAAAACGGACTGAAAAAATGTATAATTATTTTTCCGGTAAGTTGATCTTGGCTACAATATCCCTGCTACCATAATATTTTACCTTGAAAGTTTGAAAAGTACTCCTACTACATTAAGATAGTGTAAATGATGGGGAATATTAATTAATGAATTTAATAATTGAGTTTAAATACATACATTTATTAGTTGTAAACACAATAATTTTTAATATGGGTAGTGCGTGCATATATTATGTACAAAAATAATTGATTAAAAATGGGATTGTATTTAAGATCTCAGGGTATTAATGGTTTGGGTGACCACGTGTAGCATATCTACTGTTCGTTGATAAACCTAAGTTGTTTTCATAGGCGTCTCGCTGTAATTTCCGTGTTGTGGAACTTGAAGCTGCCGGTCGACAATAGTACGAAGTCGTGCTACCAAATTGAGGAAACTCCGCTTTTTCCTCTTTCTTCCCTGCTTCCTGGACTGATCAAAGCATGGTCCACTTCTCCGGTGCCATCTCACCAATCTGCTCTCCCACCACTCTCCTTCAATATCCTCTCGCCACTCTGCAAAAATCTGTCCCAAATTGTCTCCGCCAGCCTCTTTTAAACCTTGTCCCCACTTATCCGACATCTATTACTAAGGTGGCAGGGATGGATATTCTCCAATCATATCCCTTGTTTCATTTGGGGAACACACGCTACCCGGTCATCAAATTACCAGGCAGACATTCCGGAGCCGGCGACGAGGTGTCCGAGCTTTATGGTCCAGGGCTAAGAATACTCACACATTTCTCGTTTTCGTTCACATTATTTTTATATAACGGACAATCGTTCCTTTATCCTACCCTGGGTCTGAATGTAAAAATTGAACTCGGAGACTTACGCAGCCCCGGATTCGACACGATGCTAGATTATTTTCATGTTAATTTCATGTAACGCCATCTACCACCCTTATGCTCCACCGCAATGGAAAAAGGAATTCAAATTACGTTAAAATAACATAGGTAGAAACACTATCACCCTCGCTAAGCCGGGGAAAAAATATTTTTCGCTGCAATTATCGGTCGTTTATGTTCTTTTTACAATTTATTTTATTATTTCCGGGTCGCAATAAAAATTGATCAAAATTTTTTCAAGAGTTTATATTTCTATGTGGTCCGCACGTACACAGAAACAGTCATTTATAAGGAAACTAGACATGAACATGTATATATATATATATATATCTACGAAAAATAAAATTCAATGTGCGCTGCCGTGTTCTTTTTATAACGTGCCTCAATCATCTGCACTGCGACTTATAATCATTTTGAATATTTGTTAACTAATTAAAACGATTCATTACTTAAATATATTGTTAGTTATAAGTAAGCATTATTTCATACTTAAGAAGTATACAATCATCTCGCTTGACGTGGGACGTTTTTTGACTTGAAAGGAGAGAAGAAGGAAACAAAAACTTGGAATTGTAGACAGAAACTATCTTTTATGTAAGCACTACAAAAAACCAAATTTTAATGGAAATGGGATGAATGGTATAGGAACGCATAAAAGACGACCAATATAAATCGCAGTACAAATGATTGAGGCACGGTATTAAAAGACACAAACATTACACATTCCATCGTGAGTGGACAAGGAAGTCTGCATGGGCTAACTTTCTGCTTCAGTTTTTCCCTGTCTAGAACACCCTACAAGACGAGACGGTATTGATCAGTTTTCAGGGGCGTATGTTTCGGAGTCGCAGACATCGGACATATGGTAAGAGTTATTCCCTGGTACCATTAGACCATTTGTCTAGCTGCTTCCCAAATCTGGTCGCGCCCTGTAGTATGGTTTGTTGTACCCCCACAACAATCGTTGGCTCTCATTTTCGGGTCAGAAGGGTTTGGAGTTTGTACCAAATGCTCGACCGTTCTGATGTAGTTTCCTCCTGAGTTTTTCCTGTATCATTTTGGGTTATTCGCCGAGTAGCGCCCTTTAACTACAGCATGGAGTCTAAGAGAATCCTCGGCTACCTTGCTCTACTTTCCATACCCCTTTTCTCCATACCTTTATATTGTATTATAAGGGAAAATCGCCATAGAGGATAATCCTCATATAGCCTGTCTTTAAACTTACATTTTCCTCTATTTAAATAGACGTTCTGGGTGGCCAGTGTTTCCCAGGAAATAATTCGATACTAATCTATTAGGAAACACGTAAATAGATAGTTAAATTTTTTGGTGAGATAAAAGTATGTGTGGGATATACGTAAATAAAGTCACCAAATCGAGCCAAATTCCAAGATATCCAATATTCCGTCTATTTGTTTACAAATGGAAGCTTATGGCACGAATAATGTTTCTGTAATTTTTATTTCCATTTAACTCTATTTCGTCTGTGTTTGCATATAGTTAATGTCTATGTAAATAAAGACAAAAAAATACCCTAACCTGGAGACATAGAACTTGCCAATAGATAATTATCCTCTCACGTTACCTGTCAAACGATAGAATTAAATTACTGTTTAGCGTGAAATAATGCTCAATTTTCACTAACATTTTATTCAAGTAATGATACTCATTAGTTATTTAATAATAATGCACTGTCACAATTCAAATGGGTCAATCCGCTTATCTGATGAAACATTCACGAGAATAAAACATATAATTACTTAAATAAAATATTATTCGGCTCTATATATTCATATGTAATGAAACTTTATTATTAGTTAATAAATATTTTAAAAAATATTTCGTAAGTTATAGTGAAAATTGGTTTCAGAAAGATAATTTACATCACAACGGTATTAGTGAATTGTATGTTATTCAGAAACCAAAAACGGTTTTAGAAGTTATTATGAAGTTCTAAACTTCAACTTTCAAAAGAACCTTTTACTTCCAAATTCGTTCTCCGCAATTCAGTGGAAGAATTCAAGCTTTTTCACTGTATTTCTACCAAATTATAATCCAAAGAAGTAGATTTTCATTTCTTAACAGTCCTACCACGAGTAGCAGTAACTTGGCTAGTATATAAATACAACTTTAATTTCTCACAAAATTAATATAAAACAAATTATAACAAGTCAATAATCCACAGTTTTTTTAAAATACGGTTTATTGCAACATTTAGATTAGTTGTCAATCTCAATGGAATGGAAGAACAACACCGTTTGCAAATTTATAAAATCTAGAAAACAAGGGAAAGTGTATTTTTTACATGCGTATTTTTTAATTTAATTTTAATATAAAGTTTTATTTTTAATTCATAGTAAGTTCAACATATTTAAATGGGAATGTAAGAGCTAAAGATAGGATGTGACAGAAGAAGGGATTGAGTTACCATGTAGATATAAAAGAGAGAGAGGCTAAAATTCAATAATTTTGTGATTCAGAAACTTTTCACGTTATCGCCAACGCCAACTCGCCAGGAACAAGATCGAGTTAACATTCTTGTATGAAACTATTATTTGTTCTTTTTTAATTTGTCTTGAAACCAATTGGATTAAGTAACCCATATACTTTTCACTACATACATAAACTTGGTATTAAATGTTAGTAATTGGGATAGGTATTATTACACAATTAATTAATTTAATAGCCAGAATTTGTTTCAATTTCAATTAATATAGTTTAATTTTCATATAAAAACCTTTTTATTTTAATTACAGTATATTTCAAGTTAGTTATGACGTTTATAACAATCAAATTCACTTAGGAACCGATTAATAATGGGAGTCTTATCCCATTCAAAGACGACCCAGTATGAAAAACTCAATATAATTTATTTTCTATAAATGATAAAGCTGGCACTATGTTACTTAGTAATGTTTAATACTTAATTATTCGCGTGCTTATATTTTATTTTCTGTTCCAGTAGTTCGTGTAAAGTGAATTCCTTTTTCCTGGGAGACTTTTGTTGCAGTAGTAGCTCTACTAGAAATGCCAAAAGAGCCAAACTATATCCAACTATCAGAGCATAAAATAGTAATGCTAAGTCAGTTATTTCTATTGGCTTATCACTGCTAAATGGTGTAGGTGACTCTTCCCGGTGCTGACTCGCAGCCAATCTTCCAGTATTTCTTTGCGTGTCCTTTAGCCATTTCGCCGGTAAACCAGCCTGAAGAATTCTTCCGAGTATATCGTTGAGTCTATCGACGAATAAAGATCTTTTGCGAACTGTATAAGCGAGGAGATAGTGACGCGGACATTCTTTAACAACATGCAACTCTTGTCCTATTGCAGCATGCTTTGACACAGACTCTTCAAGTACCAGCAATCTCTCAAGAAAGCCTATATCTCGCCTCTTCACTGTCCGTCGCACGATACTGGAGAGTGGACCTTCTATAACGTCCAGCTTCTTTCTAAGTCTGTACATAATGCGATTTTCGAGGCTACTAAAAGTATCATTCAGGTCCGGATAAGTAGTAACGATTCTCATACCAGATTTGTCGAAATCATTCAGTGTGTCAATGTCGTCACATTGTTCCGATATACTGAGAACCGTGACCAAGATCCCCTGGAAAGCTACCATAGTAACCACACTGTAGAGCAGACATGTTGCAATAAATATCCTCTGAGAACGAATGATCACAGTGTTCAGTCCGTAAAATGGCGCAGTATTCATGACCAAGCACATATCTATTAGACTAACAGCAAAAGTCTTGCCTTTCGGAACATTAGAATTCAAAACACTGCTTATCTTTCCAATGAAGAACCAAACAACACTCGAAAGTAAGCACATTGTGACCATTACAATTAGCATCTTCACTGGAAACAATTTGAGGAATGTCTGGTATGATGCAGATGCTTTGCCTTTGGGTACAATAACACAGAGAGAATCCTCGTAAGCTGGGGGTGACAAAAATTCAATCTCATGGGTCATATAGTCCTTGATGAATCGGGAATTTCCAGCAATCAGAGCTCCGTTGTATAACAGATCTCCCAAAGCTCCAGTGAAAGTGCCGTCAGATTCCTTGTAGCCGAAATTAGTTCCATCTGCTGGGGAAACTGTCCTCGGAGAAAAGTTCATGTACTTGGCCATTAATTCAATTACTCGAACGTCAACACCAGAGTACAGCTCCGTCCCGTCAGATTTATTGCCAATGAAGTAAGCTACTGGCGGTTTGTGAAACATCGAAATTAAAAATTGATGTCCATACAGGTTCCCAAAATTAAATAAACTAGAAGCTATTCTTCCGTTCCTAATTTCTTCTCCTGACGAGTAAAAAATTAGTTTCTTTGGAGAAACCACGAAAGGATTAAATAAAATAAGATCTGAATTACTTGCGCCTTGGTCGTCGCTGTTAAATGCAACTCTTAGTATTCCTCTTTTCACCCAAAGCTCATGAAGAATTTCATAAATATAACCGTACCTATTACTTTCGTCTGCATCATTCCACGCGACCATCAAATAACAATACTGCTGTGGTTGTAGAAATTGAAGTTCATTTAGTACATCACTAACATTAATTTGTTTCATAAACACCAAAACGTCACTGAAATAAAATTGTTTGCTTGAGTAACTTGACATAACTACTGGCGATAGCAACAAATTTTTGAATTGAAGAAGCATTTCTCTTCCATCATTCCCGATAGCGATTACCGATACCGTACGCGAGTTTTTGAAGAACCAAGAAGCTGACATCAGTCGCCGTTGTACAAATAATATATTTTGACTGTTAAATGGTCGGAGAAAACAACCACTTGTTGCAAATAACATACTAAAGAGCATAATAGTCTTCAAGATCATATTAGAGGAACGTATGGAGTACATGCCACACTTTCCGAACATTCACAACGGCTGGAGATAAAAATGTTCTGAGGTCTTCCATATTTGAAAGCGTTATTAGAACGCCAAGCACGGCTCTGTATTACTTTCTTGATACAGTCGATATATTCAAGTACACAGATGGCAAATATATTTATATATTTGCGATCAGCCTTAACAGTCGCGTGAGAGCGCAGGGAATACATCACATGAAATATTGAGTAAGTTTATGAACCTTCTATAGAAGGAACCCTCATCTCGCAACATGTTTGCCCCTGGTGAAAGTTTGTACACAGTAATTACTCAACATGTATCGCAAACTCATTAATTTTGACGGACATTTTTCTCCTTGTTTAATTTTTAAAGTCCATTTCATCGTAATCGTTTAGTATTCATTTCAACGTCGTATACCATCGATTTTCTCATCGCACGAATTTTTTATTCGTTTTATTGTCGATTTTTATCTACAGTAAAAATGAATAACCAGGCACAGGTAAGTTCTCCAATTGTCGAACCTGGCAGGGCACAGAGATCACTCGCATTAATTGTTACAACAAGTGAAACTACTCATGGTTCGATGGCAAACTGAGTAGCGGTTTTAAATTCTGCTGTTATAACGGGGAGAAAGATCAGATAATCTAAAATGACGCGTGCTTCATCTCTGTCGAGGCTGACAGCTAATAATTATTTACACGAATTTCTTAAAACTTAATCTTCTTTCACGAAACAGACCTGCTGCTCTTATACAATATTTATCAGCGTTTTGGAACTGGTAATGAAATATAACATAGAATGAAAAACTATAAAATATTTATCTTAGCTTAATAATTAAATGAATAGATATTTTAAGCTTTTACATTTGAATTTACTTCATTTTGTGCTGGTTTTCTTAAATATATATATAAATGCATGATTTTTGCCTGTATTATAATTGATGTGGATGTTACAAGTGTTCATAGTTTAGTAATCATAAAATTGATTTCAAACTGTCACATTAAAGATGTTGGATTACTTGATGATAATCTGGATTTACAGGACGAATAGACTGCGCACAAAATAAAATTAATGGATAGTGAAGCTGTCTTGACGTTGTATTCCACCTAGAAATGAAAAGTTATTAACCAAAGACTCATGCTGAACAAGGTGTCAACATAAAAGGAAAGGTTAATATTCGTCTGAAAGCCGTTCACTTTTAGTTATACATTTTTCAGTTGTACTCACAGAAAGTATCGTACTTTTTGGCAGATGAAGAGCCCTGGAACCACTCACGCCATTTTTTTGGTGCGTAAGTGAACCCAAATGACTGGAAAAAGCAAAGGGTAAAATATTATAAAGTAAGGACTCCCCAAGACGGTTCCAGGGAAAGTTGCGCAAGACACTGTTGGGAACCGTGAGAGAGGGAATATTTAATGTTATTACATTAATAAGTGTTCATTGTTTCAATACCCTAAAAATATCTATTTAGTCAAACCCCGCACATGAAAATAAATAAAATATTAAAACCAATATAATTACTTGGCTAATCGGGGATTCTTTTATTTTGTAAGATTAATTACTACTAGTAGTAATTTTCATTAATATAATTATAACAGAAGTGGATCCAGAAGGGGGCTCATGAAGAATGTTGCCCCACCCACCAAGAGATGCAATAAAATTTTTCAAAACCTAATGTATTTTGTAAGCCATTTGATATTTTTAAGAGAAAACTAACAATTTTGGTGATGAATCTTTTTTTCATTATTAGTCATAACTGAAAATTGAGGTACTAAAGTATGTCGATCAATTTAAATGTAGCATATGATTTCGTCATTGAAGTTACAAAATTTGGTTAAAAATATACTGAACAATATGTCGGTCATTCCTTTATTGCTATAATCCCTATATTATAACGCCATGACAAACGTTTGGTTTTTAATCATTAAATTCATCAATCATACAGATATGAAATCTCTCAAGCAACAAAAGAATTACCCTTAACTGAAAAATATAAAATATATTTCCTGACAACAATTGTTATATTGATCGTAATATTTTACGCGATTTTCATTCAAAAACGTAATACTAAATATTGTTGAATAAATCATTATTCGATTACCGTTATTATCTATTAACATGTAATTAATAAAAAATTACATAAATAGAAAATAAATTTAAATGGTTTAGAGTTGGAATATTAATTATTATTCTAATGAAATATAAATTTTACAAAACTACTCCCTCCCAAGGTACTTCTCTGAATCTGCTAATTAACAAAATCATGACCAAACCAACCAGACCATAATCAAAACTGGTACTAATACCGCATTTTCGGTAATTCTCCGGATGTGGGACCAGTAATTTAGGCTTTTGTCCTCAGTGACAACAAAGTAGATATCGTGAGATATAGCACGTCGTGTCACTTGCACAGTAGAGAAAGGACAAGGGGAAGTGTTGTAATGTATTGTTCCGCGAGGAAATACTTAAAAACATTCATTATGTTATTGCGAACAGGACATACGGACTGCGGAAACGTCTTTTAACCATACTTCCTACTTATGATTTCTTAGCTTTTATGGATGAGTTTCTTGGCGTACAATATATCCTGAAATGAAAATGATATATTTCCTAGTGTTAAAAAAGAATGGAGTTAAAGAGACCCCTCTACAATATCACAAAAATTAATTATTGCGCTTTTTGTTAACACACAACTGGCTAAATCTCCGGAGTTATACTTCACTTTCGGTGCGGGATAGAATATACTACTAACCGTCAGATTGTGTTATACTCCTTCCTTTTGAGTAGTCACACATTAGATTTCTAGTTTGACACCATTAGTCTATGTACCTACACCAATTAGTAAATTCACAGAATGAGAATATTTGAATTTAACTGGGCGGAATAGATGTCCAATGCTCTTATGACCGCAGATACTATAAACACGCATCCTCCACGAGAAGACTCAAGGAAAACGTCAAGGTACAACCCCGCAATTGTCGCCTAATAATGTGGATATTTGTCATTCTGTTAGTCTCAGAGATTCTTTTTTTATAAAAAAAAACTACCGATCACGGACTGTAGCTGTGACGATGAGAAGTGCCGTTCCAGTGAATAAAACTACCCGGTTTATTTCTTGTGTCTCGGTGCTGTTTTGTACTTTCTTTCTCTTGTTTTATCTCTCTGTTGTATAGCTTCTCTTTTCCTCCACCTTCTCGTCTTTTCTACTTATTTGTTTAATCAAGGTAAAAGCCGCCTACTTAACCACAATGGTGATATTCTTTGCTGCAGTCGCTCATATTGATTGTAACGTTTAATATACATTTTTATTTTATTTAAATATTAAACTTTGTTATAACTCGTTTAATGCATATTTTCATTATTTGTGAATTTATTTTTAAATATTTGGAATATTAGAAGGTATGCGTTTATAGCAGCCGGTGTTGAATTCTGAGAAAAATGGAATGTGATGGAGTGAGGTGAAACAGAAGTTGTTAGTGAAATATGAGTTGTGCATTACATCCAGCATCGCCATAAATTATCAACATATCCGAGTAATCTTCAAACGTATTTTCTTCCATCCTGTACTGTCTGGACCTGTATCGTTCAATGAATGATGTGAAGCGCACTACTAGTGACGGGAGTTTTGAAATCGGTTCGGTCTTGAAACTTATTTTGCACATTTCCGAGCATGGGTCTTTCAAAAAAACGTAATCTAAGTCTCCTCTTAAAAAAAAGTGAAGGTTTGTAACAGCAACTCTGAAAAAACCTGTATAATTTAAAAATTTGCTCCTATTTTTGATGTACTATTTGATTGATTTTATTGATGTGTCACCATTTGGGATGATTTCCCTCCTATTTTCTACTGCTGCATAACTTATAGCAATAGTCATTCGTCATGTCCCTCAGCGTAGGCAAACGCTTTAGTGTCTATTTCGTATCTGATGCAAATCGTGCAACAGATAGAGTCTTCAAAATTCACAACGAAAACGTCTCGTATTGTAAAATCAATCTGAGGAGTGATTGCATATTGTATTTGTAGGTACATCCAGAAATATTGCAGGTACAACGCACTAGAAATGCGGGTAAGTAGGCTGAAACGGAATATGAGCGGTTGGGAACGCGAAGGAAATAATTTAAGCGGTATAAAGGATTAAAATGGGAAGAGAAGGAGTATTTAATGAAACGAGGCGGGAAAGTCGTAAAATTTAGCGTGTATTTTGAGTGTGCTACCGCCAGATAGCGATCGGCTGTAATGGCTTCCTGGCGTGCCACATCGTCTGCTCGATCAATCTCGAGGCGATAATGGCGGCTCTCTGAATCCGTTATTAGTGGCCTCGCCTCGCCGGGTTAGGTGTGGGCAGCCATAAACTATGGTTTGCTTGCAGATCGCCTATCGGCTGCACCGCAATCTTCGATCTTAGCCCCCCATCCTTTCCATCACTGGCAGATTAAACACGATTTGCTTTTATTTTTGTTGAAATAAAATGATTATCGCAAACAGGGGTCAACCAGATCTCGGTGTATTATTAGCGGCGTTGGTTGGAAGACTTATAACGGATAATAAAACTCGGAGGAACGCGTAAATCCACTTAGGGTACTTGCAGCGAATTACCGTGAGCGTGTATTGCCCTCCGTTTTGGCAGCTATATTGGTATGTACTTATAAATTGCAAAGTTATTTCTTGTTCAACAAGATGATCGATTTTCGCGTATAAATGTAACATATGAAATTTTTATTGGCATTTACTAGTAATCGTGTTGAGTAAGATGTTTAAGCTACGTTTATTTTGAAAACTGTCAATAATATTTAGAATATTCCAATAATTTTGTTACAAAATTAATAATTCCGGAAAATTAAGGAAAATATTATAGGATGTTAAAGCACTAGATACCGCCTCTATGGTATAGTGGTTTTCGTCTCAGCCTCGCACCACAGACGTCCCCGGTTCGACTCCTCGCAAGGGCGCTTCCGTGACTGAGACTCGGATTAAGGCTGCTGGAGATTCAATACACTACCACGTATCACTCTAAATTCGTAATGTGTCATGTAAGAATAGGCCCAGACCCTGGATTGCAGAGTGAAGGAAGAAGAGGAAGAAATCACTCGAGAATAATATTGCTACTCTTAATAAATTTGAAAACTTAATCGGGCTTGTATTATTAATGAAATAAAAGTTTTTGTATTGAAAACTGTAATGCAATAATAACGTTTAAATTTGTCTAACACTTTTAAGTTATGACCAAATTCTAAAAATGATTGACATAATTTGGATAAGCGTAATGCTATGTGAAAAATTGAGTGTTTGGACTGCAGAGCCTGTTACGTTGCTCAAACGAAACAAAATGAAAGAAAGTTTTGAAAATATATGCAACTTTTGATAAACAATCTGTTTTAACAAAACATGTATATATATAATCACAGGATTAATTGGGTTAATATAAAATATTAGGTGTTGAATCCTCGCTTGATGAGCGAAATGTGAAAACAGATACACAATTTTAATTCCATATACGATTCAGTGATTTTGAGATAAAATAATATACTCTAAAAAATTTGAAATTTAATTATTGTGTTAAAAATGTGACAGCAATATACGATTTTTTATGTGCTTCAATGCCATTGTTTTATCTCATTTCGACTGTGGAAGTTGTTCGAATAATTCAAAATTTTATGTTAAACGTTTTATTTAAATTAAAATATTATATTATTAATTATTCAAGCAACTAATTGATTCAAATGTTTGGAAGTCCACTATCTTCTTTTTCAGAATATTTATTTATTTTTCCTTCTTTAACATCATGGAGAAGGCAGTTTTTTCTCAAAATTTGTCTAGCCCAGTTAGAAAAATAATACAGCTGCTAGATGAAATGAAGGGGAAGAGAAAATACTGGCCGCTAAAGGAGGAAGCTCACAGTACACAATTATGGCGAATGAGATACGTAGACTGAATCCTCAGGCCTGCCGTTATATTAAATTTCAAATTTAATCACTTTTGGCTACAATCTACTCACGTTTTAGGATAATGCCATTTACTGCAGCTTCTAAATTTAATGGCACATCAATATAACTTATGATTTTTTTCTCTTTATTTAAAGTCACATCAACTACAATGGTTATTAGCGACTACAGTAAGGGGAACTCGTATTTTTCACATTTTAAACACACACACACAACATCTATGCCCATGCCAGGATTCGAACCCTGAACCTCTGTGATGCGAGGCAACAACGCTAAACACTACATCACAGGAAATCGGCTTTAGTGGAATTTATTAAATAAAATTTTGAGAAGGTAACAGATCATACATATTCAAAATGAAATAGTTATTTACAAAATAAACAATAACATGTTCAGGAACGGTTATTTGTAGCCTCAAGAAATGGTTGACAAAGGGAGAGGTGTGATTGTCACTAATAGATAGTAATGATTCGCAATTTTTTCCCTTAATGACTAAAAAATACAAATAGAGGACCTTTTCATTATAGTCGTGATATATAATAATTAATATTTACACTAAAATATTGTTTCACAGTGGATAGAGACAGTTCAAAAAGTAACTGGTTATAACTATTAAAATAACAAGAGACAACTCTTTTACCTAGGGAAAAAAAGAAAATATTGGTAATTAATTTTTGAATTAATACTCCAAAAACCCGTATAAACACAAAATAAGTATTACAAAAGAGAAAAATTGTTAAGTGACAATGTCATATGAGATCTTTAACTATCGTTTCAGAATAGGGGTGGTTAACATTTTCATACCACGCGCAAATATTCTTTCTATAGACCTTAAAACTCGAGGACTTTTCATATTGTCGTACGCTCATGGTAAATAGAGAAACGGAAATATCTGCTTTTTTTAAGGAAGAAAATGAATATTTTAATGACGCAGTAAAATTAATTTACAAACACCGTTTTTATGACATTAAGTTTAATAATAAATAAATAAAAATACGGCCAAAGAGTCAGCAAATACATTTACTTATCATTTAATTAATATAAATACTAAGTTTCATCCAACTTGGTGGACTTCATTATAAATCAAAATTATAAAATCAAGATTAATTTCGAATACATAAATTTTTTGTTAAAATATGAATTGAAATTTTCAATAAAGTAAAATAAATTACAGACTTACTTTTTCAAATGGACAAACTAATTACATTGTGAGTAATATAGTGTCGCAGACTATCTCCCGTAAAATTTTATTCATATTTTAAAATTACTTACCATTAATGATACTTGCGTGCCTGCTTTTTAAGGGTGACTGCGTAAGGGCGATCCAATAAGTAGCAACTCCTCTTTATTAGCATAGAAGGGAATTTGAAAGCGGGAGATTCGAAAGAGAGAGTAGACAGAATGAGTTAATAAGGACCCACCGACTATAGTTTGTTTCTACCCGGGAACTCATGGAAAAGTGATATAGGAACTTTGTTTATGATGGTCGTTCACTTGGCACTCCTCCCACGTCCTTCCGATAACAGGAGACAGCATTTGTTTTGGGGACAACAAACCCGACTCCATGCCTCGACCAGATTTGGAAGTCAGTTGAATGATAGTTCCAATGGAATCAGGGGACAACTCTAGACTAAGCATCAAAAATGTGACCAAGGTGTGTCGGAAGGACATAATTTAATAACCTTGGGAGAGCAGGGAAAAGAAAAACCGGAAAGAGGATGTTAACCCTTCTACTCCCGTCGGCTTCCTTTCTCTTCTTCTGTTTAGCAGCCGTGTTCACATCATACGGGTTATTAAACGATTTTGCATAGTTATTAACCTTTTTCTCCTAACGATGCTTTTCTATTTAACGTTTGGATCTCATTTTCTTTCTGATTGATTAGCTTTAGTGGAGACGTAAAACACAATCCATAGATTCCGTAGGAACCCGAAGTGTACTTCAATACATGAAGTCGTAAAGAGCGATGATAGCAGCGACACAGCACAACGAAGCGAGCTTGAGCAGTTAAAGGATTAAGTATTTAGAATATAATATTACGTAAATGAAACGTTCATTAAATTTACAATTTATTTCACGGTAAACGGATCGTAGAGCTGATTCAACTATCTCATTCTTTTAAGTAAAATTAACTGTCTGTATGTAAAATGGAAGACATTTAGTATGTATGTGTGAATGTTCCACATACAAGTTTTAAGGATAGGAGAAATTTCGCACAAATTTTGTATACGTGATACTTTAAACACCACTCACAGGGGCAGGTAGTGAGATGAATATTTTTAATCATGCAAACACAGACGATAGTTTCGTCGAGTAAAGATTATTCGGGGTCAGTGAGATTGATATTGTTTCTCTGCGTTCTGTTCTGTATGACTTCAACCCATTTAGCTAGCACGCGAGGTGAGAGAGAAGTACCATAGAATAGGAATGAAGGAGTGTTATATAAAAATTACAAAAAAGAACAATCGAGTATGGGGTCAATTCTAGTGCTATTGGATTCACTAAGAGTCAGTTTTACATTAAACATACCGGTTAAGTTGTAGTTCAGCTCCTAAGAGCGGGATGGGAAGGCGTAAATCAATGTTCCGATTACAATTTCGACGCAGTTTTGTATGAATGAACACTATGGTGTAAGTCACTGGGGCTGAATTTTTAAAACAAGCGAAAACTACTTATGTTTGCACAGAGAAAAAATGTCAATGAAATTGATAATGACTTTCCTGGTGTTATTTGCATATAGTTTCAATGCCATCCGACATTGCAGAGGAGCACCCATAATGACGGTGAACATTATAAAAAAAACAACGAAAAATCAAATGAGATTGGCGTCTATTCCTGGAAGTCACTGTCTTCAATTCTGACATTCTATATGCATCTTAAGTTGTCATTAATTCTCAGGTTGGGAGTGCCTTGCTAATATAATTAAATACCCTGGCAACGCTGGACGTCCAGACAGTAAAGTAATTAATGTTTTACTGGATATCATTTCGTGTTGCTGAAGATAGTACAGGAAAGTTTTTAATGTTTTATTTTAACGGTTATTATAACGACTAATTAAAGAACTGTTAATTATTCAAAATATACATTACTAGTAATAGTATTTAATGAAACATCTTATACTGTAGAAGAAATCTCAGACTCAGTTCACCCTTGTCAAAGGCATATCACTTTATTTCAACATAAGTTGCTAATTGTAGCAATATAATGCATAATTTTCAAACAGTAAAAGCTGTTCCATCTCCTTTTCCAATATAAGATTCTTCTCTTCATCGTGTACACAATTAGTCAATATTTATATACATAATAGCAATTTTATTCTTAACAAATTGCATTTTGAATTATATCTTTTAACTTGTTTTCAGGTATTACGATTTTTTAACATTTTTATACACAAAAGTTCTGATTAATAATTTCAATTTTCTGCTGTAGTTTCCTCTTCCGGTAGTTCCACTCTTGATGCACTTGCCGCCCTTCCTATTCACAAGAATAACATATAAACCGTATTGCAGATATGCCGTCTGAGTTTGGACAGTACCGCTAGCTGACATCTGCCGCCCACGCTCCGATGGCCAGGCAACGGATTGAGACAGTTCGTAATGAACAAGCTAATGAGCGGCGAGGACTGGCTTTGTTTGCCGTGGCCAACCCTTCGAGCGTGGCGTAAACACGGCCCATTAGGGCTCTGCATTAATCACCGCCACCGTTTGCTGCTAGCTGCTATTAAAACGCGCTTAGGCTCCAGCAATTGAAACGATCTGGACACACAGACGTCTCCATTAGCATATCAATCGTCGGGAATCGGCGCGCTGCAAGTCATCGCACGTATTGGGAACTAATCGGCGGCAGGGCAAACAAGACGCGTGCTTCTGCCAGTCATTGTTTGTAACGTGCTGTGCAGAAATCCACCTCAGCCGCCGACACGAAAAAACAAACGGCTCTTTGTTCCACGAACACAGCTTTTCCCTGAACGAATAACGCCGTGAAGCCTCGGAAATTCTTTGAGGCACCAATCAATTTTCCTCGACGAGATGTTTGCTTTCTCAGAGAACTTATAGAAATGGAGTTTACCGCTCTGTCTGAAAGTTTGGAGAGCAGAAAAACAATAGTAATTATTTTTACTATCGGCAGATCATTAACTAAATGGTAAAAGGAAGAGGTATATTTGAGAGTTCAAAAGCTCAGAACGCCTACTCCAGACTTGAAAATAATTCATACGTGCCAGGTAATTCCACCTAACCTGAAGAAAAAATAGAACGTAAGGTTTCATTCCGTCTATATCTACCCTCTTCTAAGATTTCCGTTCTTCAACGAGGACGTTACACACTAATATAATCTTCGGATATGGGTGTTCAATAATTGGGGAAAATTTAATTTACGTTCATAAATTCAATAAAAAAGATTCCATACATACACTTTTAGGTACTAATAGTTTTGAGTCGTTATAAAGATTTTCCCTCTTAGGTTTGCTGTATTTAACCTACTGCACATAAAGAAAACCTTGATATTAAAATTGTCAAATTCAAATACTAATATAGTGAAAATGGGAAAAGGATAATGTGTTTGCTCATTTTTCCCTTCATTTAGTGATGCTCTAGGATTTTCGACAGCTGAGTTTACAGACGAATTCCTGCTTTAGGTCTTTCTTCTATTGGTCCAGCAGTGATTCTCACCAATGTGAGATATTTTTTTCAATCTTTCAAAACAGGTTACCATCTGGCTTCTAGATCCATATATTCCGCATTCATTCGTAATTCATTGTTACAATCAAAGGATTTAAAAATAAATAATTTGTAAGTAAACTAATAAAGATCAGAGGATGGTGTTACTGGTAAAAAAATAGAGAAATGATGCACGCAAACCTTGGTGCACTATCAGGTAGATTAAATAATAGCACGGTCACTGCAACATCTGAAAAAAATATAGTAACAAGTATGAACAATAAATTTGGATCTCTGTGCAAAAATACTTTTGATTACGAAATCGTTTAAAATAAAAATCTATTCCAGATAGTAAAAATTGTGTTTAAAGAATTAAAGAGTTTAAAATAAGTGACAAATTTAAAGTTAGAGGGTCATTCAATAATTAAAGAGACAACGGGATGTAGAAACAAAATGTTTTGTAGGAGCTTCTTTGGTACTTTCATGACTTCGTTCCCATCACCCGGATGAACCAAGAACACTTGATAGATTAAAAATTGTTTTCTTTATAACTTCACGCCATAGTTAAATGTAATTTTGATGATTGAAGTTTGCTTTCAGAATGTGAAAATACGTGCTATTTTTTGTGGAAGTTGAATAAAATCTTTATAACTAGGTAGAACAGTTCAAAAACAGTCGAACTACAGTGACCTATGCGCAGTTTCCTTACTATACACTAAATTATTTGTGAAGAATGACGTATTAGTGTCAGAGATATATCAGAAACGTTGCTATAAGTGTTGGCGCAGTTCATAAAGTTACCAGTAACAAGTGCATGATGGGTACCGAACACGGGAAACAAGGCTCGGTTTGAGTGCAGACTTGAAGGAACAGTTGATGATACTTGGGTAACGCATTTTGAACCAAAATCCATAAGACAAAGCATGGAATGAAAAAAACCGCTAGCCTTATTGTCTCAAATTCAGAACACAAGCATCAGCGGGAAAAGTCATGTTGACCATGCCCAAGATGTCTTATTTTATGATTATTCAGGACATCAGCGTAAAATGGAGAGTGCCTGCTACTCAGAAATGATGAGGAACAAAGTAAAGTCAGCAATGAGAGATAAACGTAGATAATGTTGCATGACAATGATCTCCATCATACCGCCAAGCTGACCTAATAAACAATTAAAAACCTGTAAGAAGATAATACTTCATCGCCCCTACAGTCCAGACCTTGCTTCTTCTCATTTGCAATTAATTGGTCCATTTAATGGGATACTACGTGGGAAGTAGTTCGACAACAACGAGGAGGTAAAATGAAAATGGCTCTAACAAGGCAAACACTTCTTTACATCAGGTATAAACGAACGAGTTGATCGTTGGGACACGAGGGTTAATAACCGTTGGGATAATATTGAGGAGTCTCATTTTGAAATAATTACAGTTTTTTCCCAGATCAATTTGGCTCATTATTTATCTGCAGAAAACATACTTCTTTCGCTCTATGTTGTTCAATGGCGATCTGGGCTCAGGATACAGGTTGCATTTGGTTTAGACAGAATTAGGCAGCTATTTTGGTAATCTCTCGCAGAGTTCTTTAATGTGTCGGGGGATTCAGCAGACTTTACTCTAGATGCTTCGGTAACTTCAGAGTCACTCCATTTCTAACTAAAAAGCTATGTTTAGACCTTAGTTTTTTCTCATTTTTTCTTTCAAATTTTGATTGATGAGTGGCTCTGTCAGTCCACAGCTCCTCCAACAGTCTGTTCAAATCTTACTTCTTATCCGAGATCTCTACTGCGATCTCAGATTTTGACTCGTATAACCACATAATTTTTTAATTTCCAACCATTTTGCATTGTGGGGTGGGGATTTTTACTTTGTCCTGTAATTTTCTCCTTGAGTGAATGAACCTTGCAGCCATTTTAGAGATTTTTCTACTGCTGTATACAATTAACCAGAGATTCTGCGTAAAAGAAAGAACATCAACTAAAATGACTCGCTGGAGAATATGAGAAATAAAATTGACTTGATTCAAAGGAAATTCAATTGTCCTATAAAATTTATTTTATTCTAGTTCAGGAACGGAATTCCTATTAACGAAAGCTGGATGATTGTATCAAGTGGTCGTTGCTTGAAATTCAGACCACCATTTTAACGAACATAAATTAATCGTTTATTAATTAATTAATTTATAAAATTTAAAAGATCATCCCCTATCACCTTCATCCTCACCCGCTCTGAGTTATGAATCTTCAGGAACTTTTGAAAAAAAAATACGTTGTTTTCCTCCACAGGTTCAAAGTTGTTACAAGAATATGTACTCATCATAACATATTCGTATAACTACATCAATTTTTATATACTAGATGTATATGATGCCTACCTTCTGAGATCTAGTGTCTAGCGTTGCTGCCTCACAAGTCAGGGGTCCCGGGATCGAATCCTGGCATGTGCTCGGATGTTTGTGCTGTCATGGTCGTGAAGACCGGGATCAAGACTGCTGGATAATCGATACGTTCACCACGTGTCACTCCAAATTCGGAATGTGACATGCAAGATGCCAATCCGTGGTCGACCCTGTAGGCCCACCCCTGAATGGGCAGTAGAGTCAAAGAAGAAGATGTGTGTGGTAAATCACGCTATAAATTGGGGTAAAAACTGAGAGAAACAGTAGAATATTCTAATAATTAAATTAAATAGAGAAAAGATACAATAACTATTAAAATGTTGGTATAGCATTGTAGTTTTTAATAGGCACTCTCCAATCAAATTGATTTCATCTTGAAGCATTTTCGCAACTACTTATCGTAATTACCGACATGAGCTAGAGTCAGGCAGATGAAATCTGCTGAGAAGGTACATATTAATTTTAATTGGCAGGTATATTTGGCAAGTATATCAGCGGCATCATGGCATAATTTGTCGGCTCCGTTGGCTCCACTTGTGAAAAACAAAAGTATAGTAATATGCTCGTATGTTAAGCTAAGTAGTTGAGCGTGGGTTTCTTCTGCTGACAGGCGTGAGTGACGTCCGATTAAGCCGTTAGCGGGTTTGGATCTGGGTCTGCCATGTGCCACACACACAGGCACAGACACACACACACACACGGGGATGAAGACGTCAAGCTAATTGCTTGCAGCAGCAACAGTTGGCAACAAACCAGTACACGCAATCTACAGCTGTGCGTAGGCGGACGCTCTGAATTACCACCCATTTATAAATGAACTCTATTATCTCGTGCTAAGAAAGCTGTCTGTCTCAACCAGTTATAATTAATGTTTATACCTTCCGCAAAGATTAATCGATGGACCGCAACTATGTATGAGTTTGCAAACATTTTGTTGCAAAAATATGGTTTTCATAAAAATTATATCAAAGCAAATTTAACATAAACAAAACAATATAAAATTAAATCATTGGCACCGAAACGAAATAATATTAATATCAAGATCAAACAATTATTCATTAAGTATTCTAATGCTTAGGCCTCAGTGTACCATTATCATCAGAAAATGTTCTTTTATCATTGAATGAGTTTATAAATTATTTGTATCTATCATACCGGTTACAATACTGATACAAATCGCATTAAACCAGGATGAGTATTCATCCTATAATGGAAACAAATAATCGCACATTAGTAATTTTCATTTTCTAAAGTACTTCCTGTTGAATTACGGGTAACTGGTGCCATATTTTTTGTAATCCAAATTTTAATAAGTTGTTTAAATTTTCGACTAGGTTAGTGGCGGTTGGTATCAAGCTTGAGCGGTACATGTATAAATGATAAAAATATCTTTAAATGTGACAGGTTTTCAATAATTTCTAATAAATACATGTTTTAACCGGAGAATATTTGTATAGAATAAAAATTGAATACTATTTTACATTTCAAAAATGTACTTGGAGTAAACAATTTAAGAGAAAAGCAGTAAAATTTATTTCATTGTAGCCATTGTTGTCCCGTTATTAATCACACTAACCTCTTTTTTAATCAGTTTTGAGAATAATAAAGATCTTAAATTAGACGCTGTACAAATTTTCTGAGAAATTTTGTTTTGGGATAATTTTCATAGTTTCGCAGAAGTTCGATAAAGAATTGTCTTCAACTTGCCTATTGACTTTAAATGTTGAAACCATATTTTGGAGCGAGAATCAAGGCCGTTTAGTTCACTAATCCTTTTGTACAGTTAAAATCCCATACTGTTGTTCTCAAAACGATCATTTACAACCTTCTGTTAATGTTAAAAACGTCTAAATCATATTATTATTTAGAAAAGGTGCATTAATTGAAAACTTTGGAATTAATTTCGAATTGAGCACTAGGCATTAACAATAACAAAAAATATATATATAATATATATATGCAGGACCTATATGTGAATTTGGCTTCGATTTAAGTTCTATTGCCTCTCCGTGCATACAAAATTCTCAAAATATTACATTCAATTAAATTGCATTTATACATCGTAGGCAACGGGTAACTTAAACAAAGAAAATAAAGGCAAGTAAAAGTGCTAAATTAGAATAAGTAAATAAATAATAAAAGTGACAATGAAGAATAAAGCGTAATAATAAACGATTAAGGAATAGTTTTAAGAATAATTGATGTTGTTGTGGTATTC
The DNA here is from genome assembly GCA_034510155.1 of Eucriotettix oculatus. Lineage (NCBI taxonomy): Eukaryota > Metazoa > Arthropoda > Insecta > Orthoptera > Tetrigidae > Eucriotettix > Eucriotettix oculatus. The sequence goes on from CM067379.1 coordinate 50,671,186, forward strand.
AGTCCTAGGACTGTTCTGATGCAACCCTCCAGGCCTACCTATCTTGCGAAAGCCTTTTCATTTCCGCATAACTGCAACATCCTACATGATCCCAAACTACTTAGCGTATTACATCCTTAGCTTCCCTCTTATCTTCTTACCCCACACACTTCTAATAATAATTTACAAGACCCTCCTGTCTTAATACGTGGGATATTAATCTATCCTTTCTCTTGGTCAACGTCCTCCATATTTTTCGCTCTTCCCCTATTCTGCTTAGAGCGTCCTCGTTAGTTGTTCGCCTATATCACTACATTCTGCAACTCCCACCGTTCACGTTTTCAGCAATGATTTCCTAATATTCACACTTATATTACCCGTAAGTAAAATTTCTCTTTTTCGTGAAAGCCTGCCTTGCCTGTGCTATCTTACTCTTTATGTCTACTATACTTCTACCATCTTATACTTTCGTTGTGCAATGTATTCATAACAAACTGTCAGATACAATTTAATTTAATATTCACGGAGAGAAATGTGAATAAAACGGCATCAAAGTTCAACTGAGTAGGTCCTGATACGTCTAGTCTAATGAAACACAGTTGCCTCATCGCTAGAGTGAACTGCGTCACGGTGCGTCTCCTAGCAGATGCTTCAATGTTAACCGAACAACCAGATGACGCCATGGTCAGGAGATAAAACGCCATTGCCACTAAGTTCATTATCTGCCATGGATCGCAAACATGCGACCAACCACCATTGCGGAACACAGACCAGCTCACCTTCATAAGTCAGACGTACATTATTTATATATTGGAAACTTTAAATGCCTACATAAATATCACGCACTGTTGGTTAAATCAACTATCGATATCACGCGGGGCTCTTAATAAAAATGCCCAGAAGAATAAAGGATTTAAGTGACGAAGAATATAATAAGAACCAGGAGAAGCTTTTGCAATTGAAGGTAATAAAAAAAACAAATATCAATCGAAGAATATACAGTATTATATGAATGTGAAGACTGGTGGCTTGTAGTTTTTACGGTGCCTGATACTTTACTACAAGAACCTCTTATTTTGTAATTGTAAACTCAGCTTTGGCAATGAATAAAAGTGAAACTATATCCCGCTTATAACTGATAGGTAAATTAACATTTTAAATACAGCATTCGAACCACTATTTCCGAAAGCTATAATAATTTTTTATGACTTATTTTCAATTCGCGGTGTTACTTAAGCTTTTAATTAATTATTTTATGAAACACCTGATTGAAATATTTATCAGTACACTACATTATTGAAGGGGTAGATCTTTAAAGTGTGGAACCAAAAATACCTATTTGAAAATAATAACATCAATGTCATGTCGTTAAATTTTAAACCCAATTAAAGACGAATTAAAAACTAGTTAGTTACCCCTAAATCCGAGACTATTGAAAAAAACTTCGAAAGTATCGCGTCACGTGACATTGTTTGAAGTGGTCGTCCTCTTGTTGCGCGATTGTTGGCTCGTACGTCTCTGATGATCGGTAGCTGCACGGGTGATTGATGTAAGTCTCGACTGGTGCGATTTCCACTATGGCTCAGTTTCCACAGAAACTTGGAGCTGGCAACTGTTATCAAAATCAATGAATGTAGATGTAGAGGTGGACTTTAGTTTCCAGCTTGTTCTTCGCTCGGGAAAATTACTATTGATGGAAAACCTAGAACCTACAGTATTTTTTTAATTGCATACGCTCCCCAAATGACCACTATTTTATCACTTGGCGAAAAAAAAGTAATTTAATTGGGAGAACGCTCTGTCAGGTCAACGAAACTTTTCGTCTATGCATTTAAAGATTTTGCACTTATATGTGGAAAGCATGTTAACCCCAAAACTGGATTCAGGTCAAAGATCCAATAACCTGACGCTCAAATTTACATACATCCAGCAGAAATCTCTCCATCCCACTAGCCAAAAACTTAACTTAATTTTTAATAATTCTTAAAATATGCTAAAACTCTCACTTTAATGACATAATAAATGTGGTATACTGCAAATAATAAAAGAAAATTTATAGAATTTTCAAACTGCTCTCAAGAACGTCCTTTGAAATATTATTTTACTCTAGAAACAGAACAATATGATACCATAAATAGTTTTTTCATCATAATAAGAAAACTCAAATCAGAATTATGCAACGAAGTAAATTTAGGAACAGTTCTAAATTATAATTCAAATCACTTGCATCATGATATAATCATTGTAGACCAAATTTTTGTATAGAAATCTAAGAAGCTAAAATTTGAAAACCATATCAATAACAAAAATCAATGTAATGTTAATATACATTAAAATTCAACAATGTAACCATAGTAGTTGATGCGACTTTAAATAAAGAGATTTAAAAAAATCAACAATCGTCATTCAACAACGAAAAATTCCTTTGCAGTGTCACATAATTCTAGACACACCAATCTATATAATTTAGAATATTTAAAAAATCAAGGTACATGGAAGCGATTCCATTTGAAATATCCGAGTTGATTATTCATCAAGTACGAGCTTTCTCTATTCACTGTATAATCGTAAGACCACGCTCACCCACATTATACTCAATTACATTATTCACGTCTAATTTTAGGATGTAAGTGAAGAATTGATACTGTATGTAAATTTAACATAGTTGCTATATTTATTTCATGAAATGAAGAAATCCCCTGTACAGATATGTGGTCAGTTGCAGATTTATTCATCCTATTCCTTTAATAAATTGTAATTAAAGTACCGAGTATTCTTACGGGTTTTCCGCAAATTTTTAATGATAAAATTAATTTTAACGATGTAATGTAACAATGAAAACCGAAATTATAGGATATTCAATCAAATTCTGTCATATTTTCTCTACCTTCCATTCTATGGATTCCCGTTAAGGCAAAACGATTCGTTGAGGAATGTTGAAACGTTATTTTCAAAGCGTAATATACAATTTTGTCTCTTAAAGGTAGAAAGATCCGGCTGAATCACGTAATCCAAGTACATCCATAAAATGCAATTCCTGCATCATAAAACTTTAAAAGCGTTACATTCCGCTGAAGTGTTGTACGATCTGAGTCTGATTTTAATTACCTTGTACAATTTCTAGGAGTATCTCATCAATATAACTGGAATAAAAGAAACATGGATAAATAGGATAAAGGCCCCCTGACTACCTTGACTGATTTTGCAGAAATATAATTTATATAATATATAAAATATAATAACTAGGACATTTATTGTTCCATTACTATAATAAAGAACAGTTATACTTAAACTTCGAAGTATAATTAAAGGAAGTTTAATAAATCATGTTTCATATTCAAAATAAAACTCGATTTTTACCATGGTAATATGGCTTATTTAAAAATATTGCATTTTTTGTTTATCATTCATTACCTGTTATGAAGACGACGTGTTTGCTACAACTATGACCCTTAAAGTTTTCGTAATATATATTGTTAATTTTTTTATTGTTTTTACTGCATTAGTAATCAATGTTTAACATTATTATAATAAATTAAAACAACCGTTTAAAAATATTGTGGTACGTCTTGCCATTTTCTCAGAGAGGTTTCACTGCCGCACAGTTTCAGAAAACAAAACTGAGAAACAAAGTTCGAAAAACGTGCCTCCCGCCTCACTGCTGCTATTAGACAAATGCGTGGATGGCAGTACGAATGGTTCAACCACAAAGTTTTCGACAATGCCAGAAGTGATGGTTGTGAGTACTGATTAGTTCCTCACGAAACAATTCGGGGTTGTTCGCCTTTTGCTGGCAAAACTGTTGTCAGAATTTATTTCATCGATGATAAATGGAGGTACGCTTTTCGAATTTTATTTCTCAGTTTTCATTTCTGAAACAGTGCTGTAGCGAAGCACCTCTAACAAAAATGATAAGAGGAAAAAAAATTTGTATCGACCCCGTTAATCTCTCCTTTATATTTTGTGAACTTATTCCTGTGCCGATTGTCTGCGGTTTAGTTGGTAACGTCGCTGCCTCAGTACACAGAGGTCCCGGGTTCGAATCTTTTCATGAGCTTGGATGTTTGCGCCGTTATGGTCACGGAGACTGGAACTCAGATTCCTGGAGAAGCTACGCACTGACCACTCCAAATTCGGAATGTGTCATGTAAGATGACAGTCCGCAGTCGACCAGGTAGGCCAAGGCCCTGAATAGACCGCTGAGCCAAAGAAGAAGACGAACTTAATTCTGTAACGCCCTATATTTTACATTAACAGATGTAACTATAATTCATTATAATTAAGTTAAGTTAAATTTGTTTCATTAACTTATTCCGTAGCCCAAAGTGGTACAAATAAGTATTGAAAATTTAAATTATTTTTGATCAACCCTCTGTTATTGGTCATAGAGTACAGTTTTATTGATTATAATTAAAACCCTATATTAAATATGAACCCAGTCACATAAGAGTTCAAATCAGTATTCACAATTTTTAAACTAATTCGACACAATATTCTTCACGATATTTGTAGTATGGAAATACCATAATATTGAAGTAACAGAAATATGTTTAGGAATTTTATTCAATGCAATTTGATAATTTATAATTTTATGAAATTTCATCTAACTTTACGTGACATGACCTTTATGTTTCAAAATAGTTAGTAAGAAACCATAAGAAAGGGGAAGCGACTGATATGTGCCGTATGACTCCAGTATTATTTTGCACATTAGTTCGAGTTCATTAAGGAACAAAAGCGCTCATTTTATGTAACGAATATGGTGTGTGAGTGAGACATTGTGCATGAGTAGGGTTGTGTGTGTTTCAATATCATAGTCTACGATGCGTATAGTGCGGATGGCTCGTGCCCACAGCTTCCACGGATGGCCAACCAAGCGCAAGGTCGCGTGGCCTGCATTAGCACTGCCCCACAAACGGAAACCCAACCCCAACCGATCCCTATCACGTTGCTTCTTCTCTCACCCAACTCCCCGGTTATATCAAAACGAGATCCTACAGATTAGGGATCTCGGTAACGGTCTTTTGTTTCGCATCTTGGGTTTACGTTAGTCTGGACTGTACGGAATATTTAAGGATAACTGCAACCGTAAGCTTCTCATCGGAGACGCACTACGAGCGAATTAAAACCCACTTCTAATTGGATCATAAAATCCATTTAAAATAGATTTACACAAAAACTTAAATAAAAGTGGGAAGTTGGATGTTGTGTGTGTCAAAAATTTAATACGACAAAAAAATTATCTTAACCAAACAACTGTACTATTTTAAGTCGTAAATATACATTATTACAATAAACCTAAATTAATTATTTATGTTATAGTTTCTGTTGAAGATATCCGACGAAACGACCTGATCTATCAAAAGTTTTGATTACAAAAGTATAAAAAATTATAATGAATATAAAGGGATATGAATTATTTAAGTGGGAGTTTTATATTTAAAATAAGATTTTTTAATAAAAATATTAATAAAATAATTAATGTAAAATATGTTTTTTGTTAAAGTTAATCTTTACAATTTTGATCTTTCGATTTCTATGCCATCACTTCATTCGTCAATTACAACTACATATATATTTACAAACATGATACTTATGAAATCCTTAAACTTAAAAAATTCGATTCTAGCCTCAGGGTCGCATTTATAGGCCTTCTCACAGTGAAGAATGTTAAACACAAAATTTACTCGAATCTGGCAGAAACAGAAAATTAGCAAAAAGTCACAGGGGTAATTCTTCCTGTTTCAGGAAGAATTTCAAAGTCTCCCTTGCCACAATTTAAACCACAGTAATGAGCAAGAAGATTAGCGTAGGCTAGCTCCCAGCGGAATTTCTCACCAACTCTGTCCAAAATTAATCTCCGCTCCAAAAATCTGTGTGAATCTCTTTATAGCATCGATCTTCTATAATCTCACTTCACCGTTCTCGCACAATCTCCAATCCCTCTCTGCCAGACTTTTTAAAATCTATTCCCCACTTCTTTGGTTCATATTATCCAGATGGCAGGGATGGATATTAACCAATCACATTCATGGTTACACTTGGGGAAAACACGCCACCCGCAGCCAATTATCACTAAAATTGGGAACACTCAATGCGCGACGTCGAGTCTGGGATTTATTGCCCCTGGCTCAAATGCTGTCTCCCGTTCTTTTGATTTCTCGCCACCAAATGCCCGGGCAGATGTGTTTGACCGTTACAAAACAAAATAGACACAAGAATTTGTGCAAAATTTTTAGCAGGGTGAAACGCAACTTTAAAAATTTGTAATTACATACACATTGTATTGAAAATTTGTAGTGTACAGATGTTTACTAAATTATAAAGGGGTTTAATCTTATTTAATTTTAATTGAATAATTTTGTTAAACTAAATTTTCTGAGCTGAGAAAGTCGAGGAGTCGTAGCTTTACAGGTATCCAAGGTCTGGTATCACAATATGTATTGAATGGCCTTTTGACGGATTAAGAATCGCCACAGCTTACCAAGCAGGATTATAAATTGTGTCCCGTGTATAAGTTTCGGTCCCAATATTTTGACACGTCTGGAATTTTCCTACAGAAAGTAGAATGTCCTTGTGAGTGAGTTTCTTACAACTATGGGCGAGACGTGTGAACCCCATATTAGGAGCTCAAAATGGTAAGATGATATCCTATTGGGTAAAGTTGTGGGTACTTTATTAAGATCGATGCAGTCATCTTAAACCTTCCGTACTTCTCTGGTCCCACTTCCTAGTCTTCCTTAAGGATTCACCGTGATGGTAAAATTTTTAATATTTTAATTTTTAGCGCGTTTGCTGTAGTCCGCTCATCCTGCACGGCCAGATGTTCCCAGCCCACAAATTACTAGAAACTTACCATTCAAGACTCCTGGAATGACCTAATTAACATTCTATCAATCTTAGGATTGGGACGATGTCTCTAACTTGACATAATAATGTAGGAAACCTCGTCCAAGTTGTCTTCCACAAAGTTATATTGACGGGTTTGATGCAGCTGGTTAAATTATTTCCATTGACAAGACTTAGATATCGTCGACGATGACGTGAACGAGCTAAGGGATGATCGTCCTAATGGGCTCATATCTGAAAAACCAATTGATTTTCAGAATGCGTAAATAAATTTCCTTAAAGAGAAGTGTTCCTCGGATGACGAAACATCTATGAATGAGGCTACTAATATTCAGAATAAATACCTGTACATTTATTGAGAATCTTCACCCTAAAAAGCTATGGTTAATAGAGCGGTTTAAAAATATGAATGGCAGTAACATCCGCATTTATTAAAAAATACGTGTATACAAGACCAAGAAGATACAAAATTTTATCGTCACTGAACGTTTTTTGGTCGGGAAGTTCCAGCTGAAAGAGACCAACGTAAATAATAAGAACCTCACAAATACTTTTAATGGTCACAACGTACTCAATTAAACGCAAACCAATATAAAGTTTCGTCACCCAGGCAGATATTAAGAAACAAACAACACTCTTAATATTTCAATCGTATGGAAGATAACAAACAATTACGTATTAATTGAATTTAGATGTATTTCTATGGGAAGAGGCTACAAAATATTCTACACGAACACAGTCGAGGAAGAAATTATTTTCCTAACCCGAGAATCCATTACATTTTCTAGAATATTAGACTTTGCGCCCCAAATTTGAGAAACTGACAACAAATATTTAATAATTGCTACCTTAAATTCATTATCAGTAAAATAATGCGTTATATATAAACGGACTTTATGCATTCTTAAGCAAATGAAGGGCAAAATATGAAACAGATTTGATGAAACGTAAAATATTTTTACTTTCGAGGAAAGGAGACTTGTTTTAATCTAAACTAACTCGCATTATAGCCTGGTCTTTAAATTCAATAAACAGGCCTGGACAATAACGTCCTTGAATTGCGCTTTGCTTCTTTAAAAAAATTTAGATACTAGGAAACAACTTGTTGGTACGTACGCCGTAAATGCTAAAAATTCGGGGTACTGCTGAATTTTTAACAAAAATCTTAATTTTTCAGTAGCAGGTGTAGTGAATCTAAACGTCTTATTATTCTGCGACGTCTATTGTATGTTCCGGGAAATTCCCGCAAGTTTAATTGCAGGCAGATGCGCCTCTAGGAAACCAGGCAGGTGGGAATACATAAAACTCAAGTGGACGAATCTTGTGGACAACTTCACTTTAAACAAAACAAAAATTTGAAAATGGCGTCCTAAATATCAGTACTTTGTCAAATAATAGAATTCGTGTGTTAAACTCATCTTTCTGTTTAATAACTGAACATTAAATTTTTTACCTTAAAATTGAAATTAAACTAGTGCACAAAACTTTAGGTAAATGAAAACTATTCATTTCAATGTTGAATTCGATTTAGATAAAAAAAAATTCTAAACGAATATGTTTATTATTTTGAACTTTCGAATGGCATTAAGTAACTGGGATTATAATATTCAGTCAATTAATAAGTTTGTATTTGCATATTAAAAGCATTATTTATAATATTTGGAATTGTTCAACATTTTTACATCAGTTAACAGATTTGGTATTCTTTAACTTTTTTCTTGTCGAAGAAGCTTTGCTAAATGCCATCATAGACTCAATTTTTAAAACAAGGTTTGTGAATTTTACTAACATGAAAACTTACAGTTCAGCAGCATATAATAACTAATTTAGATCTCAAGTTGTTAATTTATAATTATTAATCAACAACCTAGCAAAGCAAAAAACGAATTCTATCCGTTCCAGTCAATGATCTGTTTCGTTTCAAACGGTAACTAACTTATAAATAAGAATCTTGCAGACATCCTGAAAAGTTTATATGTAGTGGTATTGAAACATAGTTCAATATTATTATAATTTTGTTAAGAAACAAAGTATATCAAAGTAAATATTAATTTTAATTTAGCTTGACTGCAAAAAGATAAACATTAGGTTTTAATTTATTAAATAATTTTATAATTTTAAACAGTATATAAGATTTACTAAAGTGACAGTATTTATTGGAATAATTATATATATACACGAATTAATAACCTTATTTTATAACATATTTTCGCTATTTTAATGGATGAAGATGAACCAATATGTTCTTGTCACATCTAATTATGAAATTTAAAAGGAAGTTGGATTATTTATTTTTTGATGACGCTGCTGCAAGGGAAAGAAGATCAGTTTCTATTAATGTTGCGCCTTGTGTGTAATTATTTTTATAATTATATGTTGTATACCGTTACGTATAATTTGATAGACTTATAATATAAACTAAGTTATTAGTTGTGTAGATTCATTAAAACAATATAGCGTGTAATATTTAGTTAATTGGTATTTATAATTTTGCATAAATTGACTTATCCTATTTCTTCCTTCGAGAACTATGAGTAATCAATAATTTAAAATATACACTTGAAGTGGTCCCAAAATAGGGATAAACCTTGTTGATTTTATTTAATCGACAGTCAACATGTCTATTATTAAATTTAATATTAAGTTCATTTACTTATAAAAAAATTTCTAAATCGATTTGAGACATAATCTTACAATTAATTTAATATTATATGTTTTAGGGAGAACAGTTTATTTCGCTTTTACAGAAAATGAGACTTAACATAATCTACCAAATAATTAATTGACCATTTTTATTGCACAATTTTCTGATGTTTTCTTGATGTTTGAATAGATGAAAAGATTTGCACTTAATTTAAACTCAACTTTTTTTACCGAAATACATCACATTCGAAACTTTCAGGATGTTTTTGATTGTAGTTTTGAATTAATTGAATAATATAACATGTAGCGAGATAGTTAATATTTCTTAAATTATTAATATAAAGTCAGCGAGGATTGGGAACTGGAATTGGCGACAGCATTTCCTGAACCTAAACCACTACTAATCCCAAGGAATTACATTTTGTACGTAGGGATGTGACCTGTGGAATATCCATAAAGAAGCTCGCGTAGGAATCGAAAAACTGAAAGAATACGAAATATTTAAATACCACGTGGATCCCTCAATCAATTGGATATCATGGTCTACCGAAAATTGATATAAAATGTCGTTTTTTTGTACTTCTACACAGCGGTGAGGCTGTGTGCGTTATCTTTTTTCTTTTGGAACTTGAAGGGGACTAAAGGGAGCCGACGTTTGGTCCGAGAAGTTTAAAGGAAGTCAACTTGTGACGCTGAGGAGGACGTCCTACGGAGAAGTTGGCAGAGAATCGACGCTCTATTCAACCAGGTACGCTGTCAGGTTTCTTGACGTCCACTGTTTAACCTGAGATTATAGAGAAATCAGATTGCTTCGCTGTGCCTCTGAATTTTGTAAATATATTCTTTATTAATATTTCTTCAAATAAATTCCCCCATTTATCTTATAAATTACCATTTAAATTTCTTCCCAACACACCCCACCCGACAAACCATGTTCAATTAAACAGTACATTAAAATAACAAGTGCTAAAATAATAATGTTAATTAAAATAAATGTTTCCGCGTATTCAATTTTAAGTCTGCCCTATTTAATAATTATCTCTCTCTCTTAGAATAATTCTAATTTTATTTTAGTGCCAAAAACTGTGATTATTCATTTAATAAATACTATTTACTAGACGAATAAATACATATTTCTCTCTAATAATACTATAACTGAAGTATGGTATCTGATGCTGTTATATATTTTATACAAAATGGCTTTTTACCGGTCGCAATAAACTAATAATTTATGAAAATAATTTTATAATTTTTTAAAAGCCGGAGCTTTAAGAATAACTGCCAAAACCATCTGTACAGAAATTAACTGCATAAAATATTATATAACAGGTTTACCGGTCAACAATAATCTCATATATAAATATTTGGCAGAATCAACATTCAATTATAAAAATGACCCATTTATTATTTAAGACTTGAGTGTTATGTGGAGACTGTTACAGAAATTCAGGATGTAATATAGAAACTTCAATTATTTTTAGGTACATTTTGTACGTTTTTAATATTATTTCCACTAAGTATTTTTGATTATGTATACTTCCGTGAGACTTTTTACTTCCTTCAGCGTTTTTTGATAAAGTAATAAGGTAATTGGATCATAATATATAGAGTCCATATATTTTATTCCCAAGGAAGAGCTAATAAATGAAACCGTATTACAAATTTGAAGATTCCGGGTCCTTAGCAATTTACGGCTTATGATGACTTCCGTGATGCAGCGGCTCATAACAGTTGCCTTTGAAGAAGCGTGACTGATGCGTGACAAAAGGCTGCTTGCCCTTCAAGCACAGCAGGTAGATAGCTGAAGGGGTAACCCTGCTGTCAGTAACGGCGCCTATTATCTGCCCAACAAGATGCAGCAACAATGCACCAAGTGTTCAAGGGAAAAAATGGTAACGCCGCAGTAGAAAAGAATCAATCAACTCATCAATACTAAACACCTTGACACCAGCTTCTTTAGGCTATGCATTCATACTGGAAACCTGGCAGGAACTCATAATTCGCCTTCTAATTAATATGTTCTCCTCGTAAAACGGAAGTTGACATCAGAAAAAATGGGTTTATTAATTTTAAAATATGTAGTAGTTCTTGTGGTAATCAGTTCTAAGACTGGTCTGATGCAACTGTCCACGCTATCCTATCCTGCGCAAGTCTTTTCATTTTTACATAGCTACCACATTTTACATCCACCCTAAACTGCTTAGCGTATTCCATCCTTGGCCTCCGTCTTCTGTTCTTACTCCACACACTTCCCGCTAATAATAATTTTACAAGACCCTCATGTCTCGAAACATGGCCTATTAATCTATCCCTTGTCTTTACCAAATTCCTCCAAATTGTTCTCTCTTCCTCTCTTAAAAATATATCACATTTTTATTTATAAATGAATTAAACTGTTAAGAATGAAAATATTTAAAATACGAGTCAAACTCTTAATAGTGTTTTCTGTCTCTACTGACCTGTATGATTTCAAATTTAATCTAATTTATTCTCTTGTTCCTTGAAATAACAGACACGGCAGTTTAATAATTTTTCGTTTTTAAAATCTTATACATTTTATATTATACAATATTTGTAGTAATCAATGGCGCAATTTTGACCTCCTGTAGTCTAGTGGCTAGCGTTGCTGTCTCACAAACTAGGGGTCCCGGGTTCCAATCCTGACATGGGCTTGGATGTTTGTACTGTCATGGTCGTGAAGACCGGGATTTATACTGCTGCAGAATCGATACGCTGACCACGTTTCACTCGAAATTCGGAATGTATTGCAAGATGACTGTCCACAATCAACCTGTTGAGCCCAGAGCCTCAATGGGCTGTAGAGCCAAAGAAGAAGAAGAGGATGTATATCAAAATCCATGGTGAAAATAATCGAGGATAACGGTTTTTGTGAAGAAAAGATTTCTCTGAAACCAAGAAAGAGTGGAGAATTGGATACATAATATGAAGGAAAAAGTGAAGAAAAAAATAGAGTGAGTAGTTGCGTTCACAAGATAAAGTGCGACGATTGTAAAAAAAAATATACATAGGAATGACAGGAATGGACATGGACAGTAGAAATTCTTTTATCATAAAAATAATGCAAATGAGCACACAATACCTAATACAGAGCTTTCTATGCACCTAATTGAAAATAAGAATAAATGCAGTTGGGTGGAGTATGACATTATGCAAGTGGAAAAAAAGAAAATACAAAAGGGGGTTGCTAGAAGGGTTGTATATACAAGAGAACATAGCATCCGTTACGAATAAAAAAACGATTGCGAGGAACATGAGCACATTATATGCGAATGTAATAGATAATATAAAGCGTATGTAGAAAAATGAGTAGTAGAAGTTAGATTATAAGTGTAAAAGTAATTGAAAAATTGTAGAATTCGAGGTATCAATTATGAGTACGCAAAAAAATAAACTAGTTAATAATATCGATAAAATTGATGGAAGTTCCATTAAATCGAATGTATAGTAGTCTGTTTTGGAAAATCTAATTCAGGTAGAGACATAATTGTACACGTATCTCACTAGTATTAATTCAATATGAACAGTGTTTTTAACTGACAAGTTTTACAAATTGATATGCACAATTAATTATACAGTGCTAGATCCAGGTTTGTATAGGATGTTTTGACATAAATTATTATGTAATAGATTGATTGGAACTGATGTATGATTGTTATAAAGATGAATATGGCAATTAACCAAAAGAAATAAAGGAATGGAATATATATGAGAGCGTAATTTGATGTTTAATATTTATTTATTTATTGTTTCTTAAGGATTTAGGTATAATTGTTAATTGTATGGGCTAACAAACAGTATGCAATACATTTCCATAGTACCTGGAACTACTTAAAAATGTTGGTGCTTCAAGAATGATTTATTTATTGTTTCTTAAAGATTTAGGTATGATTGTTAATTTGATGGGCCAATAAACAATATGCAATACATTTCCAACATTTCCATAGTACCGGAAACTACTTAAAAATGTTAGTGACGGAAAAACGTGTGATTAATTTGCTTGTTAAAATGAATATAGTATATCAGTTACTGAACATATGTTAAACGGGAGGTTTTTTTTCTTGTAACTCTAGATCCCACAACCAGATATTTCATGAACATATATAGTCCTATGAGCTGAGGTGTGAATTCCAAACATTCTTACTAAAAGCACCAATTTGTGAGCCATAAAATACACAGTTTAGATAAAATGGAAATGAAGCACAAGCACATAAATATGCAGGATTCTTGAAGACTTGATTTTCGTGCTGGATGTCAAGGCCCGTTGCTTTCTGTAGATGTTTCAAATGTTTGGATTCTCAGAGCGAAAGATTTTGCGAGAAGAAACTAACATTTCTATTATTTTACCTTACTTGTAGATGGTAAAGATTTTTCCAAATTAATGAAATGAAAAATTGACCATTAAAATAATTCTTTTAGATTAAATTTTTAAACATAAGTCGACTTAAAGTGCTCTGTTTATTTTTACTTCTTTTATTGTAACACAACATTCTCGTACATAAATCAGAAAGGCTGTAAGGAAATGGCCAAAAATATAAACACTAAATTCCTCATCGATGTAAATATTTACACTTCATCAACGAAGCATGCACCGAAATAAATTATAACGGAAATTGTTGGCTATTATTGGAGTCGTTATTCGTATCTCCGCTATATCTCTTGAACTTGATCCAAATACATTCTTTCATAAATCGGTCATTACGAATATTTTTAACATTAATTTTACACATACGTACTGTAATTCCGATCTATTTATCCTAATTGACATGCTTTATACTACAGCGTTTTCATGCATTTCGATGTTTTCACGAAGAACTTTAAAAATTGTCTTAAACTAATTTTTCCAGTAAAAATTTAAAAATTATGGGAAAGTATAAGTTTATAATAGGTAAAAAGGAACATTATAAATAATATTTTATGTACGTTTGGATTGAAATAACCTTTTAAATATACGTTCTAAAATTCGCTCACCATCCCGATTTTGTTTCTCTAATTTTGCCTCTTTAATATAATTAGTAAGAAATTGATCGAATGCCTTAAATTTCAGTCTCTTATTTATCTATCTTAATACCAGTCTAGGCAGAAAAATTAAAATACTTGTAAATCAGACTGCCTTCTGCTGTATATTTTTTAAGTTATATGACCCTTTATACAGAGACCTAACGACAGCTCAAAATCGATCTCGGTTCTTTTTCTTTCAAAATAATTAATACAAATAACAATTGACACGACCTTATTTAAAAGTCAAATCGTACGAAATAAGTGAACTAATTAACAACGTTTCGATGCGAGATTAGTATCTTTCTGAAAAGGCTCTTAAAGTAAAATTGGAAATATTTGAAACAGGAGGGCGCTGAAGATAGACCAGAAAGGTCCAAATAACTAAAATAACACATCGTAAAGGCAGTAAGATGATTTTTGTCATGTTTAATATTAATAGTTCCTAGATGACTCTTAATTTGCAACATTTCTGAGATCTATCTGTTTAGAAAATGTGGTTCTCTCTCTATAATCAAAATTGAAATAATGATTGAATTCAATACAATGTTTGGTGATCGGATTATGTTTACAGCTACAATGTTAAAAATTAGTCTTATGGTCTTTAATTATAATATTCAAAGTTATATAACTTAAATTACAACCATACCAGTCAATTTTGTATACAACATTGGCAGCGAACGATTTAATTGTAGAAAAGGAAGATTTATACCTAAATATTTCCGAAAAATTTTGCTTTCTAAAAAAACAAGCACAACACAGAAAGTTAAAACAATGAAACTTAGTTATGCATTATTCCTAATGATATTACAATTTTTGTTCACTTAATTAATTTTAAATTACCTGGATTTCATATTAATTAATTTAATTTCATATTAATCCATTAATTAGTTCACTCTATTTGGCAATATTTGTCTGTTAAATAAGGCCGCATCTACTGTTATTCCACAGACATTAATTTTACATTAAAAATATAATTATTTTAATGGGAAATATAGGATGACATATTCATAAAAATATATATAACAAACCTGCATATCGGCAATAACGGTCTAATTAGTGAAATATAGACTGTATGAATGTCTTCGTTTGCGAATGAATCATACCAGAGATAATTTTAGGGGAGTGAAACGGCTGGATCACACAGGAATGAAATTGGACAAAATTCAAATATATATCAGACTAATGTATAAACTACTTTCAGATTTAACTTACGGACCACAAGAATCTACACAATAAAAAATATATATTTATTGATACTTTGTATTTCCTTTGAAGATTTAATAATACAAGTAAATCGGCCAGTTTTATTTGCACTTTTACAATTTGAATCGCCTCAAGTTGTTTCCAGGATGGTAATGTCACATATAATGAATGCTATACTGATAAAATGCAAACACATAGACTGATAAAAAAATGTGAAAAACTTTCTGAATACGTAACTTTATACATTCCAGTTTTATTTAGAAACGCCATTTAAACATACCTAAATAGCTTGCGTAATATCTTGGTACATAAACTTGGATTGTAAATGTAAAGTCTGACGAAATATTTTCAAGAGATAATTTCAAAGTATTAATGATTTCACACATAATTCATATTTAGGCTATTGACGAGTTGGAGGTTTTCATTATTATTTTTCATTTTTTAGTGCAGTGTAAGCATGAACGGAGATCTCCTAATATAAGAGACTGTACTAAAGAGGTTTAATGAGAAGCCAACAAATAGAATATATTTTAATTTCCAAGTTTATAAAACTAAATTATGGAATTAGAGGTTATGTTTATTTGCTTTTAGTTATTTAATACAATTCAATTGAACACTGCTGTATCCTTTTTACTTAACGAATAACATGCTTCTTCAATAGACTTTGGAGTTCATTTAATATTTTATAATAATAACAATTAATTTAAAAGTGAAGTCAATCAACTGATTTTAATGGAAAGTTTACTAACAATATTTTAATAGATATATGCTGCCTAGTTTTTAAGTATATTTTGAGATAATTACAAATTAAGTTGTCTGTGATTAAAAATAAATCATACCACAATGATTTAAATTTGGGATGATTCTTAAATTTTCAAACAGACTTTTACACGTGTTTGCTGACAAAATAAGTTGATATTTATTGGGAACGTTTGTGGTAAAGTACGTACTAGATTTTTATATGTAACAAATAAAGATTTTAATTCTTGAGTCATATAATTATACATTATTCACCCACTTAAGATACTTCCTTAAGTTACCAGTATTATTTTTAACTTCCTTAATGTAATGTACTCAATTGTACAACAAGTGATATTCTTCACTCTGTTAAAGCACTGATATTTTTTTATATTATCTTGACTAGAGTAAGGTACCGTAAGTCATCATTTTAAGATAATCCACCAATCGACAAAGGATTATGTGCACCCATCAAGATGTCCAATATGTGTCGGTCTCTATGACAGTTAATTTACTTGTGTTGAGATGGAGATCAGCATCTAATTCATTACTTTTCCGGGATAATATGAATATGGCATGTACTTGGGATAATAAGAGTAAAAAGTATAAGAGCCACGAAGAACAGTATTAAGTAGTGGCGTGTGACGTTCATCTTTAATATTTGAAAATTAAAGGATATCACAGTTTTTATTAAGACTTTACAGATGATTATGGTAATTATCCTAAAGCTAATGTCTTAGTTTTATGACGATTTGAATAGAAGATAATTGAAGAGTTTGAGTGGTTTTAATTGAACATAATTAGCTGTTTATATGATCAAGCACCGACACTGTAATTGTGTGAGCTACCAAATGATATTAAACGACAGAGCATACGCCGTTATCTTTCTGTTCACATTAAAATATTTCGGATAGAAAAATTATTATATGTATGAAACGAATAGTGTAAGCTAGCTGTGTTGTCACATTTGGTCATGCCATATCATTAAAGTTCAGTGTTACATCTTTTCATTCAAGTCTAGTATTTATTATTTAATTAGCCGGTTTTGTCTGCACTGGAATGAAAGTAACATTCAGGCTAGGTAAGGAGATGGACAAGGTGTGATGAAGCTGCGTGGAGTGCGTGAGGTCGCGTGCGTGACACGTGCGTGCAGTTGGCTGCCGTCTGTCGCGACGTACGCGGCCTCTGTGATTAATTAGGGGAAGTCACCGAGGCGTGGGGGCGCATCGCAACAATGCCCGACATATGGCAAAACTGTTGGGTAATTGTCTGTTAATACCATTCGGCGTGCTTTTTCTTGCAGAGAGAACGTCCATTATTCGTATCGTTTTTTTATAATCGGCTTGTTTCCCTCTCCCACTCTCCTCGATGTTATGACACGTATCAACTTACACGTCACGCCGCTACTAATCTATTAAAGGCAGATGATTCCGTTCCGGTGATTAAAGACAGAAATTGTAGGTTACTCGAGCAGGCAAATCGGTGCGGCTTGTGGCATGTGCTTGCTCTAATTACAGAGCTACTTAGCATTGCGGTCGAAACAACAGAGTAGTCACAATTGATTGGACTGGATTCATTTCCAGAATGCCCGTGACAAGCAGAAAAACTTCTGTATGTTAATATGTAATTAAATTTGCATTTTGATAAAATATATTGACGTATTAGAATACATAAAAGTCAAATAATACATTTATGGAAATCGACAGATTATACTAAATTCTAAAAATAAATATACATTACTCTATATTCTGTCATAACCATGGGCGAGTAATAAATTATAATAGTATTAACTAGCACTATGATATAAATATAATCGACGAACTTGCAATCATTTGGCTATTGACAGCCATCTGTAAAAATTTCTATTCGGTTAGTTACCATAGAAACATTCACTAAAGTCGTTTCCTTTTGAAGCAAATATTTAGGAAAGCTGCGCCTTGTGATGAAGCTCAAATTTGGTGAACGAGCAAGCATTTGGTACGCATCGCAGATTCACAAGGAACGGGAGAGCAGACGGACGCAGCGAGCAATTGGACTTCTACGGAATTATCAGGAGGTAGACTACGGTACAAAATTTGAAAAAAGGACAACAAACTCTTTGCGTGAAGTTTTTTTTTTCACATGCATAAATTTGAAGTAAATTCGTCCTGTAAAACTATATAGAGTCGGTTTCTCTATCAATTCAAGTTAAGGTCTGCCTTATAATGCCCTCATTACTTCCGTATGTCTTTAGATAGGAAAAAGTGTTTCCTTTTATTAATAAATATAGCTACCGAAAACATTTGTGAGTGCGACGGCATTCATTATAATTTTACGTCAAATGTAAGCCACGAGCTATGTGATCTCTTGGTCTATATTTAAAAATAAATTTGTTACTCAGTTTGTATTATTTAAATGAAAATCAGTTATTCTTTACGAATTTTGGGAATATACACAATAAACCACGCAATTTCTCCAATTTTGTTTGCTATGGTTGGAGTGTCTCAGATTACGTTCGCGTTGTGAATAAGCTTTGATATTGTCAGTTGCGAAATATCGTACTTCTGGAGGGAAATAAACATTGTATATAAAATGCCTCAATGAAGAACACGTGTGGTGATTTACTGTAGCCATATTAACTTTTGATAGATAATTTTTATAATTACGTAAAAACGTGCGTTTACTATCTCATCTCAGTTTTACCATATTTCAGATATGCAACGAAATATAATAAGGTTCTGTTCGAGAGAAAGAGACACAGGAACCCTATTTGTTTTATTTATAATTTATTAAGTAAAAATATTTTATTGTATTTAATGGTATGTAACAAGTACAATTATTTGATATTAAATGTCCATACATCTGTTATAATTTGAAATAAATACTACACGCAAATAGTTTTTTATTTATTTGAAGTTTAAAATCGCTTTGACAGCTAGGTCATTAGCGACAAAATATAACTTTTACATAGTGTTAATTAACAGCAATTACAACTAAAAAACATTAAATAAATTTGCTCAATGAGGAATTCCAAAAGAGCATGCACAGTTTCGGGGATTGTGTAAAGATCCTCCGCGGTGAATGCAAATAAAATTATTACATTACAAAACTTCTATTGTTTTTATTGTTAATTCCATTTTAAAATTAATCTTTAATTATATTACGAATTTTGATCAGATAATATACTCCGACATGGCTATTTCATTGATTACTAAATTTATTTCTCTTGTAATGAACTGGAAGATGAAGAAGATGAATGGGTATACATCCACCAACAAGACCCAGATGAAGAAACAGTCAAAATTTTTATAAGTTTGTAGAGCTGCGGTGGAACGGTAGACACCACAAAATAATGCTGTTGAAGGGTAGAATCATCAACTAAATTTCCAAGCCGGAAGACCACCTCCGAGGACAACTGTTTTTAATTAAGATTTAAATATCGGAATATGAAAAATCAAGTTAAAAAATGTGTTTAACGCGGATCAGAGCGGAAGAGTGACATATTGTTCATTTTGTTTCTTACATGGCCGTGACCCTTCCCCCTATTTTTTTCGGTTGTCCTGTATTTTTGGAGTTGACGGAAAAAGCCAGATTTCCCCCACTTTGAGAGCTGGAAGCTGGACTGTTTCGTTTGATTGGAGTCTTCCGACTGATTCCTCACTCCAATGGCCCCAAACGCTAGCCAATACAGTGCTGTAGATCATGATTTTTCTACGTTTATTGGAAAAAATAAATACGCATCACTCCCTTTTTGTAATCATTGGTATAATTACATGGGGTAATACATTCATGTGGCTAATACGAGTTACGAAACATTTCCGAAACAAAATTATAGTTATTGTCTTTTCAATGGAAAGATTTTATTATTTCGTGCTCGGATTCGTTCTCTGTGCAACTCTTTTCACATGATGGTGCATTATAATTTCCAAGCAATGCAGCCCAATTGCTCAAATAAGTGACGTATAATGAATTTCCTCTTCTGAATAATGATTAGTCTTATTAAAAAATTATTCACAATGCATTTTTTTTATCAAAAAGAATCATAAAAGCCTCCTGGTCTGCTGTGAGTTCTATTCTTTTAGCAACTAAATATTATGTCACAAACTTTACAAATATTAATAACACACACAAATATGGTAAAATTAATCCTCCACGGTCATTTATAGTAAGTAGGCATTTATAATTAGTAATGACGTTTTTCTCAATAGCTTCCAAACAGGCTTCACATTTAACCATCATTTTTAGTTTTCTTATAATGAATCATGTAACTCAAGAAAATAAATCACTTTAAAAAGTAATTGGTAGTCGATACGGTATAAATAATTTCATTGTAATGTAATTATGTACAGAATGCAGACAATTCCCATTCTATTATCAATTTATATTATACCCCATTCTTTTACCCGATTTTATATAAGAAAATATTTTACGTTTCGTGTCTCATGCATACAAAATAGTAAATAGAATGCGGATTACGAGAAGACCAATTTGGGAGAGAAGTAATATTGACACTGCGTCTAATTTTAGAAGACAGGATAAGAAAAAACAGGCCTACGGTCACGGCCTTTGCAGATTTAGAAAAATACTTTGATAATGTGAACTCCAACAAACTACTAAGAATTTTGAAGAGGACAGGAATAACATATCGACGAAGAAGAATCATCCATAACTTCTACAGATGACAGTCAGCAGGAATTAGAATTGAAGGGCAAGAAATGAAAAAATCCATACAAAATGTTAAAGTTTTATATAATATATGGAATAATAATATACGTCACAATAAATTGAGACGGATGAGAAACTATAATTAGTCACTTTGCTTCCTGCATATACGTTGCGAAATGTATGTCACATTGCCGTAGCTCATCAGATATATAACTGCTTATTCCTTCCTATAACATCGTAAACCCCATCCAAATGTTAATTCTTTTCTTACGTATTGAATTACGACAGTGCAGAAACGAAAAAAAGAATAGCGTAAATCAGTATTCAAAAACCATCAAAATACAATTTCCGAGAGAGTACAGATTCTTAATATTTGACCTTCAGTTTCATTTGACTTAATAATTTCTTGAGCAAGTAACAATGCCTAAATTATGTGGATGTAAACTCCAAATGCCGAAGACAAAGAGGTGAAGATTCAGCATTGTCCGATGATGAGCATCTCTTGTCCCGGGACGTTGTGTGACAGGGCTGTGAGCTTGCAGATTCCGGAGGTCATTGTACCTGAAAGAGCCGTGCTTTATGCACAACTGCCAGGGTAGCGGCTTGCAATTGGCATCGCTTCGCCCCACTTGAAATGGAGCAGTCACGAACCGGGAGAAAGGCAGCTTTGTAGCCTTCGAGACCAACAGCTTCGGCACTTACAAGTGGTTACTCGTCAAGAAGGTCTACGATCTTAGTTTTAAAAATTATGAAGTGGAACTTTCACCTCTATTACTTTGCCGATATTTATGCTACCATCCTGGGAAGAATTAATGCCAGTGAAAACCTGAAGATCACAGGAGCTTAACACTGGTACTTTCGGTTTCACTTTCAAAATCATCCAAAGTATCACAGGAAATAAAATGTAGTTATAATATACCCCTTATACACAAGTTACAAAAAATTTGCCGTTTGAACAGATTAGTGGAGTCCGTATAAAAATTAAATAAAAAAAACAAATTTGAAGGAATCAGTTTCATGGCCAGCCAATACATGCAACACAGCGATTATTTAAACTGATGAGAGCTGAATGATATGGTATTATAGCGTTGAGAAATGCTCACCATTAAATTCGTTATTTGATTTACAATATTTCGACAATTGGACGAAATTATGTTCAGAGGCTTTGGAATTAGCAATACTAGTTTGGTGCCGTTAATTTGTCTAGGTTCATGTCTATAAACAAAGGTCGAGAACTGTGGATGGTCAGCAGGCGGAGTACGAAAACCTGTGGAAATTTCTTCAGGGTCAGTCCCTTCCTTTGAGGATCCCGCGACCTTGGAAGATTCTACAGGATTGCCGTAGAAACGTCACGTGGAAATTATTTTACCTCATAGTGGTGGTGGCAGAGAGATTAACTGGAAAGTTACTATGAGACGAAAAAGTGCATTACGTATCACGACTTGGAAGGAAATGGAAGTCGCGTAAGAAGAGGATGAAACAGAAGGAACAAGGTGAGAATGGTCAGTTCATATCACGACTCAGAAGGAGAAATAGATCTGAAGAGAAAAGAAGAAGACGCTTTCAGTAACTTATCGAAAGCAAACTCTCAACCCACCATAAGTTATAGCGCAATAAAAATAATCGCTGAAATATTACCATAGAGGACGCAAATCCACTGTCTTTAACCTGCTGAGTTTACACCTGCACCTGAACGAGGAAGATAATCGCTTCAACCCGTACCTTCCGCATGCTGAGGGAGCTGCACCGATTTCTCAGAAGTCACCTAGTACCTGGTCAAGACTCAAAGTCACCGAGCTTCGAGCAAATCAGGTTCGTTCGTCGACTCAACGTAAATAGCGAGATCTTTGCTACCCGTTTGTTTCCCCAACAGGTATGACCTTGATAATTAATTTGTGCCTCATGAAAATAAAATCCCTGAGCTAAGCCATCATTGTCTTCCCCATTTTCAATTTTTTACTACATGGGCCAAGTGAAAATTTGGATAAGAAATTAACTAAACTGTAAAATTGATTAATTAAATTTGTTCATCTTTTAATTACCACTCTCCCTTTACAGAATAGTACTTAAAATGTAAGGTAGTAATGGCAGGTCACTTAATCTCTCAGAATTTTAATAGTGTGGCAGCGCCTCCCTCAAAAAATAGGATCGGGCCAATAGAGCCACACCATATCAACGCTCAGGGTATCTCATGGAGATTGGGTAAAAAACAGTAAAGATTGGCTATGACTCTGCAATGGTATGATTCATATCACTCACTCAAAATTGATGAATGGACCGCTCCATGCCTAAAACTTCCTCCAACCTGCTAGTAGAGCCATTTCAATTAAACTGACCAATCCAAATAATAATCGTGAGCATTAATAACGATAGCGTCATAAGTGTCAGGCGTTGACGATCTGTCACATTCAGATGTCAACTAAAGATTCCATGTCCACTCTGCTGGATTGAAGTAATCAAAAAAATTTGTTTCTTTTTCGAGGCAAAAGAAATTAAGGAAATCAAAATGCCCGCATGGTGCGTTACATTGATCAGTTCTGTATATCCCAAAAACACAAAACCATATCGTTAACAACACCCCAAAGCCAAAAAATTAATTATATATCTATGTTTTCAGACCTATTAATTATTGAGTTATATATATTGTAACGGACAAACATATTCTGCTCGGGCTTTGGCGGCGCGGAATCAAAAGAAAGGAGACAGCAGTTGACACAGGGGCAATAAATGTCAGACATAGTGTCGCGTCTTGGGAGTTTCAAGTTTTAGTGAGAATTGGTGTTATCATGTGGTGTATTTCCCCAATTAGAACCGTAAATATTGTGGGTGGATTTCCATCGCTGTCACCTTGGTGATGGAAACTAAAGAAGTGGGGAGGAAGTTTTAAAAAGTGTGCAGAGACATTTTGAGTATATTGGTGGTGGAGAGTTTAGAGATAGGAGATTGTTCGACATTTGGAGAGGGAGACATTTGTTGGCACGATGTTAGACCCTGAGATTAGAGTTTAAATTGTTAGTATTAAGAATTTAATGTAGAGCATGTTTTGTAAATATATATGTAGTTTTTATTGACGAAAGAAGCGCCAGCATAACTATGTAAACATTAAAAATTGTAATTCTTAATGTAAATAAGTTTTATTTTGCTAAAGTAAATGGATATATTGTGTTTATTACAAATTTATTATCATTTATTTAATTATAAATTAATATCCCCATGTGTGTGTGTGTACATAAAGACAGCTGAAAATAGGAACATAACTAAAGATCACGAACGTTTTAATTTAGATACTGTGGTCCTTTTTATGATATTATATGCTTAATTGTGAATAAAATTTCAATAATTAAGTAAAATCGAGACACTAAAGATGTAGTGCAACTAGCGAAATCGTTGCAGTGTATTCTCAATTCATTCTTCAAAATGCAGTACACATAAATATTTCAGTCAAGATTCCAAGTCGAATATGCTTATTTTTTCTCAGAGCTACAGATCCAAGCGTATACTCATATGATGTCTAATAGCATCCTTAAATCATGATTTCTGATATATATCTACAGCGTGTTTTCCGGTCGTAAAACAAGTGCCGTTACTGTATTGTTTTTAAAACGGCGTGCACCTGACCGGACTGAATTTATAATACGAAGCAAAGCAGAAGCAGGTGCCTCATGTCTTTTCACATTACATGAAACTGTAAAAAAGCTCACAACGTTATCGGAAATTGTTTGTAAAATATGCGAAATGTTTTATTACTCAAACAGACACAAAAATCACTTCCTACACTACCAGTTCAGTATATCACAAAAGTATCCAATATATTACAAATCTCTGGCATGAGAGTTAGAGTAATTTATGGAATTACTTACTGGGAAGCCAAATATAAAGTTCTTAAATTTACGTATACAATATAATGTGAAATTAAAAAACTGTACAGCAACGACATAATGCAATCTAATGTTATTAATGTAGCCATCAATAAGAACGTATTTTGTCAACTAGGGATTTGAAGCAAGCATAGAACAAAATATTAAATATCTCAATATGTGCGAGGGCTGTTATTCATGTAAGTATCGGCATTTATTAAAAAGTAACAGAATATAATTCAGATATTTTATTATTAATCATTACCTTACTCCTCACGCTACTTCCATACATAGTCACCGCCGGAACTTTTCGAAACGGGACACCACTTTCTGTACGCTTTCCTAAAACAAAAATATCGCCTGCGATGACAGACGGTTGGCCACAATGTGGCTCATCGGGCACATTTTAATGATATTTGTTAAACTATCCGATCCTCTTCCTCCCCATTTCATCATTAATTCCTTCACCAAAACCTACCCAGTTAACGACGAATGATTGCTGACGTAAAATTACTTGCTTTCAAGAAACAAATCTCTTATCTGACATCACATTCGGCGGTTCATTCAATTGTTTTAAACATTTCGAAATGCCCTAATGCAGAGTTTCCCAAACTTTTTCTGCAGAGGAACATTTCGCAAAATTGGACATTAGACGGAATACTTGGTTTATTTTTTTAGGTTCAGTAATTCCTCCATGTAAAATGTTTTAATCCTTATTTAGTATATATATTTAAACACATAACTGTAATATAATATAAACATAAAAATATGAATAATTGAAGCACTAAATCACTTTGCAGAAATTGTTCTCGGGTTTCCATTCGGGTGCAGCTGCGATTAAGAGTGGAAAATAGAGTACAAGTTTTGCAGCAACTACACCGGGAAAGTCTTCGTTCACTAACTTAATCACTTTGATTTTTTTGGATCCTTGAATTGCATATATTGTTTATAATTATAATTTATAATTAACAAATTAACTGTAATATTTGATGTGGCGTCGAGCCTTTTTCTGAACTTTGACTTCTTTTCAGCATAATAAGATTATCCCGCTTCGCATAAATATGTTGTAGACAACTGAAGTAAACAATAATAGATTTTTTATTCATTCATATAAAAAATATCTTAAGGATTGCCAGTTTGTACAATAAATGATCCAGTATATACAAAATGAAAATAATGAATACAAAATTAAAATAGTGAATAGAATTAACATGTATTTATATACATGTATTTAGGTTAATCCATTTAGTAGATGGGTTAGTTTGTGTGTGTGTGTCTGAGAGGCGTACGTGGGTGAGTGAGGGTTGACAGGCTGTGAACTGATTATTGGAGAATATATGAGGATGTGGTCTGCGGGCATGATGGTAAGGTAGGATGTGCCTGAATGTTCAGGGATAAGGATGAGGTCAACTGGGAGTTTTATTTTGAGCCGACGGAAGCGTGGAGGAGGAGGATTGTCGTGGAATTACTGGATCGTAGGGTTTGGGTGGTTGAGGACGCGCTTTTAATTAGGGAGGTTATGGATTTAGAGATTATGGAGTTTGCTTTGGGAAGTTTGATGTTATGGTGGATGACGGAATTTCTAAGGTACCAGGGAGAGTTTGTAATGGTGCGTAGGATTATATTTGAATTTTTGGCTGAATGGAGTTTGGCTGTTGTTCCTTATATGGACGAGGCATATGACCAGTTGGGTTGTATTATGGAGAGGTATAGGAGGCGTTTGTGCTTCATAATAGATTGTGTTAACTATTGGAGTACTCTTCTGACAAACTCGCCCAGAAATCGCTTAAATACTGCTCTATGATAATATGTCGAAAGCTTCCGAAATGCCTATAAATTACTACAGATATTTCTGTGACCATTTTTTTTGTTTGTTAGCGAAACTATAATAGTATTAATCATCTGTCGCTGGCCATTAAATTTTTCCTGCGGATTTTAGGGTGAGAAACGCTGCACTGGATTGTCCTGACACTGCAATTATGCGCTGTTGAAGTACATTCTACAAGCAAAGGTGTATAACGATGATTTATTTATAGGCCATAGCTGCTGATTGTCAATTAAATAAAATATTATCTGCATAGTTTTGGACTATGGCAATATCTATCTTATTCCTACGGGATTCTGGTTGGCTGAAGACATCCGCACTGGTATCAGGAAACAAGGAACATGGTTTTTGTTTCGCAACGTTGTTTAATCGGTTCCGAAAAACGCTAGAAACAAATTTGAAACATCGAGAACATTGTTCATAGGCATTATTCTGAAACATGTTTTCAGTGTGAATTATACCGTTGAGCTGGTTTTGGGGCCGAAACTCGCATGTTTTACCTGACAAGTCTTGTGGTCGGCAATGTAATAACAACATACTACACCCGTTTCATGAAAACGGTATGAAAAAATTATTCGAATTTCTCCCGTTCGATGCCACGGGAGTTTTCGTCTTTCGAACTGATTAAGTGGTACTATAACATGATATGATAACCATAGTATAGACACAAGCACTCCCATTTTTTGCGGAACACTTAATCGGGCCCCGCGGAACACAGTTTGGGAAACCCGGCTCAGGAAAGGAAAACCCAAAGTAATGACGCTTGACAGCTGCGTCTACCGTTCTAATGAATGTGATCGCGTATGCTCAAAGTCCCAACTGTACAGCTGCAGCGGAAAAATACTTACTTCTAAAACAACTCTCGTAAGATATGTGTATTTAATTGACATAAATGGAATCCCCAATAATTTATTTTTGTATACAAAATGAGAATTTATAGTATCGTAAAACGTAAGTTAATCTCTATAAGACCAGCCATAATAATATTTTCTCATATACTCTTCTTAAGCGACGATTCTAACCTTGTAACAGAATACGATAGGAGGCTATTTCACACATCGTATGAGTTGGTAGGATTTCATTATTTCAGATCACTTTCTTTCTTTGGTTGGCTGACGACAGTGACAAACGCTTCTGTGATATATATTTTTCTGCAGGATTAATTACATTACATACTGAAAAAGCTTAAAATGGTAAATAAGAAATGATTTTCTTTTGCAGAGTATGAATTTATTTACCAAATTGAAAGTATTTAATGTTTCACGGATATCTCTTACAGTTAGACATTTGAGTTTATAAGATTGTATCGTATCGAAATACATAAAAAATATATTGTAATTTATATAATAAATTGGTGATGTTACGATGTAATTTTCCTCTGTTGAAGTCTCTTTTTCTCGCAGAGGCACAAAGAATAATTAAATTTGGGAAAGAAATGTGGTGGTGGACGAAGTGATTAAATTTCGTTTAAATAATAACACTAATCGCCATAAAATGAATGTGCTCCAATTTGTGAATTTATATACAACAATTTGTGTAGCTTGGAGTATGGAAAAAATTGTTCATACCAAACGCACAATTTTAGCACTCATTAAAATGAGTGATAATGTGGATATTGTTAAAAAAATTCTTATCCCAGCTAAAAAGATATAGTTTACGATATTGGACACGAATATAAACTTTATTTTAAGACGAATTAAATTTTGTTGAACTCAAATATTCTCAGCACACGTTTTGTTGGTCCTGTATCAAGGAACTATGGCTGAAAAATCACGATTTCTCCTCAGACTATTGCGAAGAAAATGCCAGAGTCTATGTCCACATTAGAGTGAAAAAAAATGTTGCTCTATATGGTCAAAGATCTTCATCAGGAGACTTTGAGTTGACGGTCCCGGAACAGATTAGGTCTGATTTAGGGTTATGTACAAGATCGAGAATTCACCGCCGTGCCAAACATACTTATGCAAATTTAACGAGCGTGTAACTGGCTTAGGAGTATTGATTATCAAAATTATTTGATCACGAACTCGTTTTAACATCGTGATTCTTACGTCTATATTATTTATAGCAACGAAATAACTCAAAATTAAATTTCAACTAATCAAAAGAAAAACGTAAATAATTATTACATATATGGAAGAAAGTGAAATGCTGAGCATTTTAATTAAGGCAACATAACAGAAATTTGTCCGAACCAAAAAATTAGTAGTGATTAAACGGAATCGTAACAATGACTGAAACATTACGTTTATTTAGCTTGAAAAAATTGGGATTAATAAAATAAAATTCAAAACATTTGGGGTTGGGAAAATTGTGAAGTTATATAAATATTTCAAATAACTAAAGTAGTGTTGGAATTTATATATATATATATATTGATTAAATAATAAACATTTTACTCCATTGTTCTTAATAAGTACATGATTGAATGAATGATTCGTATAATAAATATGAAATATTGTTATATCTCTTATATAAGCAGCTGAAAAACTATTTAAATATTATTTTTAGACGTAGGTAAATCTAATGTTTAATGTAAATATTTAGTTTTTTATATGGTAATTATTGAAAATTATCAGATAAGAATTACTAACAGAAAAATTAGTTTATAATTTCATCTTACATAGAAAAAGTACAAAATGAATACATTTATTTGTTTAGTAATTTTAGTTTTAGGGTTGTTTTTAAATCGATACATAATTCTAAAAAATATCTAAGTCAAAATTGACGTCCTGGAAGGTCATAATATTACTTATACATTATATATTCAGATTGTAATGCACTATATATCAGCCATGCATACAGAGGCCTCAAGATGCGGATAAAAGAACAACACAAAATGGTATTGTTTCATTATTGAGAAGTTTTAATTTACTTTAATCTTTTACCGTCTGCAAAAAATTAATTCTTAACTAATGAATTGGTTTAAATATAGGGCTGGGAGGAATTAAATAATACAATTGTTCAATTATTATACTTTATAATTAACATAAAATATTCTCATCTTGCTCTGATAAAAATTATAATGAAATCCTAGGTTATACAGGATAGTAAAACAACTTACATCTGTTTCTTAGGGAATGGTGGGCTTAAAATAGCTTGGTAATAATATTTGTAAAAAGGAGATGTCGACGAAAACAGTGACAATATAACAATGGCAGTTTTGCTGGATATTTACTTTGAATATATTATGGCTATAGTTCCGGGAAACGGACTGCTCAGGTAGATGATGATAGTTGCATCGACGACTGTGTCCACTTTGTTGCTTAAGAAGCCTTTTTCTTTAACAGCTTCCGGTGCTTTGAATCTTCTCCCGTTTTCCGAAATCGTAAGACTCTAGAACACCTCTAACCGCTTTCCTAACCGTAGTCTCTGCGTAAGTAGTGCCTTTTGTACCTTCTTATTCACCATTTATGACCGTATACGTTACTACTGTATCACGTCCCCTGTATCTAAAAAACTAGTCACCTCTCTGAACATAGTTTTCCCCTCCAGATCAAGAATTTTTAATGGCTTTTAACTCTTTAATACGGGACTACATATCTTATTTCAGAAACGTGAAACATTACGCCCTAGAACATTCCCATTTTCTGTAAAATTTACTCGTACGTGCAAATATTGTGGCAGCAGAGATTTTCCGTTTCAAGAAATTTATAACCCATTTGGCTTGTTCTTCTGGCACGTTAATCAGATCACAGGAAACCTATGAATGAATTTCTCCTCCATGACTTCTCTATACCTGGCGATCAAAAGACCCTACAGTACCACGCGCGAGAAATTAATTTACATAAAAATGTTAAAATTAATATAAAATAACCCCCAACTAATATTTTACGTCTATGTACACTGCAAAATGAGATATTCAAAAGTATATAGTAGTCTTCAATCCAATTTTCATATATTGACAAAATGTTAAGGTCTTGGATGAGTGAAATGGTCAATATGTGGAGTAATCAGAATGCATTGAATGTCAATAATGACATTCTGAACAATATTTACGACACACACTTGTTCATTATTTATCTTAGATTTCAGTTTTGAAATAATAACGACAGACATTATTAACACATTGTAAATGCCATTTCGGCCCTAAGAGTCTATAGACGCTGTTCAGGAAGGAAAACTCTCTTGCACCCATATTTTCATCCATTACAACTGTAAGTTTATATTATTTTTATAATTTAATTGAAATTATATAAATGTTATATCTAACGAGTTTTCTTTTCTACTACAGAATGTGCACTATGTAGGTAAAATTATTTACAAAAATGAACATAATTTTGAGTAACGGATTCAATTCAACTCTACAAACGAATTGGAAATGACAGCGAGTTATTTGAAAGAATATGAAGGAATATTCAATGTTTGTACGATATAAACTCTTTAAATAATGAATTTATTTCTATACTAATGAAATGCTTCTCCGCTCCTTCGGATTGTTAGATAAATGCCGAACCGGGCTCCACTGCATGTGCAGAATGAATTACAATCGCGATCCGCGTAATCCTTTTAGGAAAGTGATAGGCGTCGAGCCAAGACACGTGAATTCTTGAGGCGAGCTTGAGACTCTCAGGGTTCTTGGCTTTGGTCAATTAATTATGGAGGTTGGAGGAGAAGGGGTCTTTTAATTGGAATATGAGTACTAAAAGTTTCAAGTTGCAAGGAAAATAATTGATACAATTAGGGTCAAAGGTCAGTCACATGCCTCCTCAATCTTTGAATGTTGCTTCAAAAATCCAGACTCACATACTACAAAAATTATTACAAAGATTTCGGAACATTACTGAATATTTAAAAATTCAGTGGCACGTCCTAAATGTAATTGCCGGTCATTTCAACGAAATAACGAGCAGTATAAAAGGAAAGGGGAGGGTTTACTGTTTGAAGATCTCAGTGTGGCTGCCATTGATTGTGCATGACGACGTGTGTAATCTTCAGGTACGACTTTAAGCACCTCTGCTCGTGCTTAACTCGCGTACAGACCTACAATTGTTCTCTAAAACTCTACTGCATCTTCAAAACACTTCTCCGTATTTAACAAAACTTATTTCAATACGACCACCGTATCTGACCTCCGCATATTTCAATTTCACAACCGTCTCTCCCCACCACTTATTTCGCCCTTTCTGCTGCAATGGTCAAGCACATCTGCTCGGGCTTTTGGTGGAATGGAATTAAAAGAACGGGAGACAGCATTTGAGCCAGGGGCAATAAAACCTAGACGCTTGTCGCGCATTGGGTTTTCCCAATTTTTGTGAGAGTGGCTGAATTTGGTGGCGTTCTTTCCCCAAGTATAACCTTTAATGTGATTGGTCAATATACATCCCTGCCACTTTGGTGATAAAAAGTAAAGAAGTGGGGAGGAAATTTTAAAAAGGCGAGCAGAGATGATTTGGCTCCAGCGGCAAGTGACCTCTTTTTTTAACCCAATCCCCCAGTATCCGTCCATGCTTTTCGAAAACCCCTGAGTGACAGTCTTTGCCTCGTCAGCTGAAGATCGTCAATCCCGTGAAGTATTTTGCACAGTTTCTATGCTGGTCGTACCACGGGTACTGTCAATTGCAGTGGATTTAGATGGATCGGCTTAAAGTGACGGATAATTGTGCTTCCTAGTAGACTTTTCTATCTTTAATGTTAAGTGCTTTTTCTTAACTAATTTTCAGTAATAAAGTACCGAATTCTTAAATTAGTTTGACATTACCTGTTAATTTAACATGCCGACATATTTAACACAATTATACAAAAGTTGTTATACTTTAATGCAATTAAACAACAATGTATAAACATTCAAATAAAATTGATTTTTACGATACACATTATCTACCTTATAGGTACACAAGGGCGCGACCAATGGTATAGCCTATTATGGATTTTGTATTGGCAATAAAATTTAAAGAATTTATTTCTGTAACTATTTATTATTTAAATTCTCAAGGAAAAAGCACACGATGTGTTAGAAATAAATATTCTGATAAGAGAACATCTTTTCTTTGTGTTATTTAAAAATTTGACTTTTTTAAAAATGTGTACGTTATCCGAGGTAGAACAGTCTCCCCTTCTTCTTGTGCCGTGAACAATGAATTAAAATCGCCGTCAAATCAGGATATTTTGATATAAACATACCCCCACCGCACTCGGCCAGCGCACGACCTTTGTACCGTACTACGGGCAATAAAAAGACGAATTCCGCGAAGAACACGGGCGACCCACACGCCGCACGCTATCCTTGGCGTCTCGACGAGGCCGTATTTCAGCTCTCGAAGCTAACCTTTCCATATCGATAATCTCGTTCCCAACGCTTTACGTAAGCTGCTCTGAGTTAGGAGTGGAACCATTTTCGTCCTTTACATTTGAAACTGGGACTAGTGTTATATAGGTCGTTTCAGTTTTTGCACATGAATTAAATCCCTGGCCTCGAGTATAAAGTAAACGCCATGTTTTTTCTTTGCTATATTTATTGACTACTTCAGAAGATTACTCGGAGATCAGAGGTCAAGAGAAAAGCTATGAAGGACAGGCAAAGTTCCTGCTTTATAATAATATTTTTCAATGCTTCCAAGCGACACAAGCGTTTCGTTTGTCCCACTCAATATTTACAGAACACCTCATCAAAATTCCTTTCATATATCAAGCTCAACATAAATCTCTGCCAATAGTCTCAGAGAACAATACGAGGAAAACATGTTTCTTGTTGTTGTGGAATTCAGTCCTAAGACTAGTCTGCTGCAACCTTCCATGTTAACCTATCTTGCGCAAGCCTTTTCATTTCCGCATAACAAGCACATCCCACATAATCTCTAATATTCTTAGCGTATTCCATCCTAGGCCTCCCTCTTCTGTTTTTATCCCACACGCTTCCCTCTAATAGTAATTTTACAAGATCCTCATGTCATAAAACGTGGCCTATTAATCTGTCCCTTCTATTAGTCACCGTCATTCATAATGTTCCACTTTGCGCATCCATTTAACGCCACGCTTCATACGAACATTTTTAGCAACGGTTTCCTAATATTCACAGTTATATTACCCGTAAGTAAATTCCTCTTTTTTTGCGTTCCTTGCCTGTGTTATTCTATTATTTGTGTTTCCTATACTTCTACCATCCCTAGTTATCCGCTTCCCAAGTACCATAATTCCTTAACTTCCGCCAAAATATCCCTTCCCAATCTAACACCATTTGCTATTCCACTGTTTCCCATGCAACATTTCATTACCTTGGTTTTACCTCTATTAATCCTCATATTGGACTCTTTCTCCAGGACCACGTTTACAAGTCGTCTTTTGACTGCCCTAATACTAAAACATCATCGGCAAACCGTATAGTTTTTATTTCTTCTCCTTGCAGTAAGATTCCTTTTCAATATTCCATTTTAACTTTCTTCGTCGCCTGTTCTATATATAAGTTAAACAGCATAAGCGACAGACTGTATCTTTGTCTTAAACCTTCATTGATTACGGCTTTCTTTTCTGATCTTCTATTCTAATTACTTCTGCGTGTCGTTTGTAAAGGTTATGTACAAGCCTTTTTTCTCGAAATTTTATTCCAGTGCTCTTCAAAATCTTTAATAGTTAGTGTGTTCTAGTTCTCATTATCAAACGCTTTTTCAAAATCTACAAATGCCATAAACGTAGGCCGGTTTTTCTTATCCTGCCTTCTAATATTATTTTAAAGTCAACATTGCTTCTCTTGTCCCTATATTCTTCCTAAAACCAAAGTCGCAATATATTTGACGTTCCATCCTCCTATATACTATTTTCGTTAATATTTTGCATGCATGGAATACTAAATGCCCTGTGCTTTTCGCATCTATCAGCCCTAGTCTTCTTTGGTATGGGTATAATTATAGTTTTTTCGTCGATTTCGCAAACTATCCTGAACAGCCATGATATTACTTCTTCGCCCGATGATCTCATCAGCTCCACTGGAATGTTATTAATGTCTGGCGCTTTACAATTGCTCAGGTCTGTCAGCGCCCTGTCAAGCTTCGACCTTAAAATTTTGTCCCCCAAAGCTTCGTCATCAACCTCATCTTTTTCTTCTATTACTGACCGAGTACACTGACCTTAAATACACCTGAAAACGATGGCGGTCTCAGCCATGGAAACGTTGTGGACTACAAACTACATCACCCGCCTGAATTCCCGAGAACTCTTCATCCAATATCATTATGGATATAATTTATAACTCCTTTACGGCAGTCCTGTTTTAAAAATCAATCTCAATGTAAATTATACAATGATCGTCATTAATTACATAAACCGGGGAGCTTTCATCCATATGGACATAACCGTCCGTTTTAAGGAGTTATAAATAATAATGAGAAGTAAATCATGAAGCAGTAATACAAAATACGTGTTAGTAAAGTACAGACGTTGTAAAGGAATGGTGCGACATGTGACTCAGCTTGCACGAAATAATTACTGGTCGGGATTAATAATTGGCCGCCGAGGTTTTCCAAGTGAACCTTGTCCAGCGGGTTTATGCGAATGTTTTGAGAACAAGCGATGAATGACCAATGTGACTTACTCAACATCACTACCAAAATAATCAAGTCACTATTCGATATGTGTGAATGAGATTACCCACAATCATTTCAACGTCATAGCAGGGCGTCTGCATGCAATTAGATTTAAAAAAAGGTGAAAAGTTTACTTGTAATATCTTCAGAGAAAATACTGATTAATACGTATCACTTTTGTTGTACCGCTTTTTAAAATTCTACCGCTTATTCTATGTCACGCTTAAAACTTCGTAATTATTATTTAGATTCTGAGCTGCAAATGCTGATTTGATATAATTTGTGAAAGGGAGTGTGAATTGAATTCTGCCACTGTTGAAGAAGGATGCACAGTACTTAAAAATCTCATTTGTGTCATCGGCTGAAAGGACTGCCCCATATTGATTTACATCTACGACAAATTGCTCATAATGTATGCATATCTTGGTTCAATGCCATCTACATAACTCGCGCAGCAGGACGCTCTTAGAGAAGAGATGCGATTTGCTGCTGGCCATTTATATTTGGTTTTAGAGCTTATCGCTTCTGCCGCCATCTAAGAATGGGGAATGATGGGTCCTTTATAAAAGGTGCGGTCGTGACGTGCATTTTAAAAAGATGAGCCACATTAGGACTCCTTCACACTCTAATATGATCGTACTAATATTTTTTTCACGAGATATGAACCTGAGATCTGCCGACTGTGAGAGTCTTAAGGCAACGAATAATAATAAATAAATGAATTGAGCTCGAAGTCGTCTGGCGTATCATCTTGATGGTAAATGTGAATGACACGCGTACATAAGTGAGGTGTTCTAAGATTTCTTTAAAAGCTTCACCACGTTGATAATAAACGACGGCTTACCATTTAATAAATAAATTTATTCAAGGTATACGTGAAATTTTATTAATGTGGTAACACTAGAATAAAAAAGCTCAGCTTATACACCATATAACAATACTCTCCAATAGTATGGAATAAAAATAAACCTATAAAAAGGTAATGTATATCCTGGTTTTCCAAGGAAAACCGTTGAATTAAAACTTCAAAATGAAGCCATTGGAGGTTTACTACATGTGGTGAAGCCTTACGTTTGCGTAATGGTCTTCATTTTAAGAAAGGAGAAAATAACATTTAATAAACTTATTAATCTAATTTAATAGGGAAAATATGAATTGTAGGCCTATATGGTGAGAAGGTTATTGTTATGTTTTGATATTTTTCCCATGTCCAATGTAAAAGCATTTAGTACTGGGACTTGGAATTTTTCTAAGACGCTAATACTGTGAAATCCCAAGTCAAATTACGTTTGACACAGTACACTCAATTCCCGTAATTTTTTCTGTACTGTATGCTTTTGTAAATTAAAATCCAAGCAAAACAAAATTTACTTGAAAAATAAATTATCACGTGATAAATTGACACTGTATACTATTTTCAATTTTATAATAATTTCGCAATCTTCCATAACAGATAATGATTTTTTAAAAGATTTCTAATTTGACTAATTAATTATACAATGTTTTCCAATAAAAGGTCGGGCGACGTTAAAATGGAATAAAACAAGATGTGTGTGAGGTATTAACGAAATTATATTTTATGGGCCTTTCAAATAAAAACAGAATTTCGTTAATACCTCACACAGACATTGCTTTATTCCATTACAACATCCTCCCGCCCATATTCAACAATCCTATAGTTCGTTGATAATAGGTTGAAGTTTGAACGTAAGTATATTATTTTTAAATATCAGATATTCATTAATATTAAAATTTTAATTTACAATTTGTAGGAAGAAATTATTTTCTCAAAGGATGGTTTTGTGATAAGATATATAGCATAAATAGTGTATATTAATAAACTTTTTTGATTATTCATTTTAGGCTATAAAGGCTTTAAATACACATAGCGGATAAGAAAGTTAAAATGTTCAATTGTGCACTCAACTTGGTTAGATTCTAAATGTGAAATTCATAAAAAATTACGCACTTAAAATTCAGATTCATTACTTCGGATTTTTAAAATGGCTGTCGATACCAAACAGCTGAAAATTCAGTGTTAAATGTGTGACATAAATCACAATGTTCTTCAAGAAACTAATGGAACTATAAATAGGTCGATATTTAGTATAGGCATGTATTAAAGCAGAATATGCAGTGTGCAATACACTACTATCCTTTCACCATGTTCTTGTGCCAGCCTTTCACACCAAACTTACTTGGTTGTACCTTCCTTGCCTACGGCGAAACTGCCAATTTTATTGCCACAATAATGTACCGTGATTTATAGAACTGGTACTATTGCTGCTTGCATTTAAAACATTTAGTCCTGTCTTAGTCATAAAAGTTATTACTAAAATATAACGTCCTTCAGCGAGCCTTTCTATCGTAAAGTTAAGACATTGAAATTCTCTTAATTTCTATATAAATTTGCGCCGACCTGCTGTGGTTTAGTGGCATTATCTTTCATCAGAGTACACGAGATTGAAACTGATTACGTGAGGCTTACCAGTGAACGTACAAGCGCAACCACTTCAAATCAGCTACTGGGTTAAAAATGCGAGTCAACGTTACATCTCGTTCGTTATCAACAATTTTAAAAGCAATTTATTATTACTGACTTACTAATAATACATCTTAAAAGTAATATACATCTCTCCATATATTTGTAGAATTTATATAATACTTATTCATTTTTGAAAGCAAATTGTTCTAATTGTATTGTCATCCTCTTGTCCACTTTTCATCCAGAATTTATTTATATAAAACTTGAATTCTCATAACATATCCTACCGAAAGCCCGTTCAGATTGTTTATTCAATGCAAAAATTACCACGATATATTTTTCTTATTTATATTTTAACAAGTATAACTTATGGGGGAAATACTTAAACTATGGACATTTCCAATGGCTAGCCTTGGGATTGAAGCGAGATTCCTAAATTTATTTAACAACTGCTCAATTGCATCTTCGGCTAGACAGGGTTAATCCAGTAGCAATAGCTTGATCCTAGGACGTAGAATATATTTGCCTTACTTGGGGGAAAGTCTAACTAAGAAAAATGTTTCCCACGAGAAAGATGGGAGACGTGATTCTCCGAGTTGATGAAATGGCAAACTGTAGGCAGAGATGATTAGTTGAAGGAGATTTTTCTGGCCCTAGTACTTTAAAAAAGAGAATAGTAGTTCTCTATCTTGTTTATGGACCAAGCAGACTCAGACTTAATTCTACAACCAGCTAGATTATTGAGGGTATCCGGATCCCTTTAGCAATTATCGGCCGATATGAGGAAATCCACAATAACGAGAAGGAAGTTTCATACAGTGCCTAGTCAAAATCTGACAACAACCAGAGCCGAACAGAAACGCACTGTGGCAGTAGCTGTTTTACATTGCCATTCTGCTGAGTGCGCTTATTATTTATTCAACCAACCCACTAAACTCCCCGAGAGAAATAATTCCATCCTATTATGTAATGGCGGTCAATATTATGTCAATTAGTGGCAATTAATAAATAACTTTATCTTATTTTTATTGAAAACTCGTATAACGATTATAGAATTATAAATGTAGTACTTAAATTATCAAACTTAATATTTTAAGAAAACAAAAAGAACGGCCAAAAGTCAAAAATGAAATAATTTAATTTGAATAAGTTTTGTCCCCTAACTTTAGGGACCTCAGTACTTTATATAAAAAAATGTACAAGCTATCAGTGAACTTCAATTGAATTATTCTACTTCCTTTCACTTGAATTACATGCACTATAATTATTCAAAATTCTAACTATATTTAAATAGGGGAAATGCCTAAATTGTGGGCTTTTCCGAGGTCTAACCTTGGAGTCGAAAGTGGACGCCGACAAAAGGAGCTCTCATGTGCTGAGACGCCAGAACGATTATCAGAGTACAATAGCACAAAGATAGCGGCGTCGGCCGAAAAATATATATTTCTCACACCGGGGAAATACCAGGGCAAGAGAAAATTTTCTAATGAGAACTACCACGTGATTGGTAAATTACGGCTCTGGAACGGGGAATCCAAGGTGACGAAATAGGCGGACAGGAGCAGAATTTGGTATTCTGGACCCAGCAGTAAAGAGATAGTTCTTGGAGTGCTTCTTTGGCTCAACAGCCCGTGACTTACGCTGGGCCAGCTGAAACCCAGAAATCGACAGGCTTTGGTGTGACTCAGGCATAACAAGGACCGGACCGTATGCTTCCTTCAACCAACACTGAGAGGGAGAGAGACAACAATCTTCCCCTAAGCTTAATCCGAGGTATTGTAAACTCCTGGGACGAGCGGATTTATTGACCAGTTTGCCAATATGTTAGTCATTTATTCTCCCAAGCCACGAACACCCTTTTAGAGAAAGAGCTCAATATAAATGCCGGGGAAAATCGTATATATAATGAATAATTTATGTAAAATAAATTTTTAACCATAAGAAATATAATCTTTCCTTTATTATTATTATCAAAACCCACCCAAGAACAGCGTTATAAAATCGTCGACGTAGAAATTATCCAGAAGTGAAGAGTAAGCGGTACAGCACCTTTGATCAATTTAAACAATGTCCCTTCCTCACTTTTCCTAGCATTATATTGTGTAGAGTTTAATTAGTAAAGTGAACGTGTGCCTGGATGCAGGGATGTCGAATCGATCCACTCCTCATAAATTAATGTAGTGAACATTTTGGTTCAGATTCTTTAGCTTGGTACGTCGCAGAAGTGACTTGTCGATTGCCTCTCTGCTTAGATATACATGCTTCTCTAGTAAACTACCGCCCTGCTCAAGTGTTCCAGCTATTATAGTAGCTACTGGTAAACCGTGAATCTATCTATCTGGATTGCGTGCCGAGTTGCAACCAGAAGTGACTCTTGGGAAACGGAGCTCTAACACCCTATCATGAGGGTCTTGTAAAATTAGCATTAGAGTGTGTGGGGTAAGAACAGAAGAGAGTGATCAAGGATGGAATAAGCTAAGCAAGTTAGGAAGGTGGTAGTTATGCAAAATTAATAGGCTTGCACCGAATAGGATAGCATGGAGAGTCGAAGAACTGATTACTACAACGACCGTATCTATATTTCTTCATCTTACCATACCTGTAAGTATAATTTCTTTTCAGGATCGACCAACCAGGAATTTCTCTAAAAACAATAATTATGAATTTCATTTTAAAAACTATAGTACAACGCAACATTTATTGGCTTCCTTTAATTTACTCTCTGACTCCGTGGGATTACAGCGATTGCGGGCTGTCAACTTCCATGTCATTCCAAATTTGGAGTGAAACGTGGTCAGCGTATCGATCCATCTTCAGTGTGAACTCCAGTTATGAATACCATGACGTAGTCAAATATCCACGTCCTTTTCAGAATTCGAACCCTGAACGTATGGGATGCGATGTGGTGGCGCTGTCCGCTGCACAACAACAGGTTTCTCTTCATTACAGCAATCAAATAATTGCAATAATGGTCGAATATATACAGTATGTGTAGCAGAAATTTCGGATCAAAGGAAAATTTTCAAATAACCTTCTAAACCTCCAGCTTACTTTACATAATAAATTTCTTACAGTACAAAATACTCTCCATCATTTCTCTGATGCTGAGATGATCTTTTCATCCCAATTTAAATCTTTCTTAATAAACTCTAAGAAATTCACATTTAATGTGACTATAATAATATTTATTTAAAAACTACCCCATTACTATTTTAAGAGCTTATTTTACCTACATATATATCATGAAGTCAACTGGGTCTAATTCCCTCCGACTGTCCGTTTCTAATATTTTCAAGAGCTTATATTTACCATTGTTGCAATCTTCCTTTAATCATTCATTGTCATTTTTGGATCTGTGTAGAACTGCACTAATTAAACGCAATGCATTTCTCATTGGTTCTGAGATGTCAAGCTCGTCGTTTTTATATATTTACCGATAGTTGCCAAACCTAGTTAGTGGGACCTGAGATTTATATTTATAATTTTGTCTTTACGTATTCTATGTACAAAAAATCTTTAAGTATTTTTATTACTTCAACTCATTCATACATTTTCTGTGGAATGTAGAAAAGTTTAGCCATATTTCCTTTGCTAAAACCTATAAGGTTGGCAGCGCATTATGACGTCACAAGGTCGCC
This sequence comes from Eucriotettix oculatus, assembly GCA_034510155.1. Classification (NCBI taxonomy): domain Eukaryota; kingdom Metazoa; phylum Arthropoda; class Insecta; order Orthoptera; family Tetrigidae; genus Eucriotettix; species Eucriotettix oculatus. Next base: position 50,712,585 of record CM067379.1, read on the forward strand.
TTGGGCATGCGCTTGGCCTGGAATGCTCTCGCGCCCACGGCAATTACACAAATATTTAGACATCTAATGACTCCGCTTTTAGTAATTGAAACCCTTTTGATGTAAGCCGCCTCCTGAATATTCCAAGAATTTTTGATCGAAGATCTTTGGAACTAGATTGTCTCCTTGTTTTTCTCAGAGACCAGCATGGGAGTTGCGCAAACGTCTTACCGGTGTCGTTCGTCCTGGAGACGTACAGTTGAATCGTGTTTCGGAAGAAAAGTGCCCCCCGTGACTGAGAGTTTCATTTTCCCTTTTTTCCACTTGCGGGCGTCGTGTAGCAATATTTCACAGAATACAGGTAGACCCTGAATCTCTTGTCCGAGCGCCCTAGAAGGTATGGAATTCTTGCTGAACAACCACCTTACATACTTATTTATTCCAAAACTCGTCCAGATAATATAGCTGAAAAGCTTATGTAACATTTCACTGTTAAACACATCTCAGGACCAATTAAGCTGGCAATATCATTTACAAGGAAACGCTGTCAGTCTTATCAGCAGAAAATACTTATGTGGAGCAAATTGTCGTGAAAGGTACTTAATATAAATTAATTTTGAATAAACGAGAAAGACAACATTAAGGAAAAGAATTCCTACAAATCATGGTATGCGTTACGATCGTCACGTTCACGCTATAACGTCGAAAATTTATGACCAATTAAAGAACTATTAATATTGGTTGTTAGAGTAACAGTTATGAGTAAGCTTCAATTTTCTTCTCCCAAGAAAAGCCAAATAAAACAGTGTGACAATAACCTATTAGAGTAAAAAGTAAGAGGTATTCTAAAGTCGAGCTCATTATATCCGCTCAGGGAAAGCAGTTTTAAACTATAAAATAATAGAATATGATTCTTATATATATATAATTTATTTGTTATTCGATAATTATATAATTTTATGACCAATTTCAGACTTTATTCTTAAAACAATTTTAAAAGTTTAAGAATGAAGTCTGAAATGGGTCAAAATATTATTTAATGATTCATTATATATATATATATATATATATATATGTTCTCATTCTTCTAACCCTAAGTATATTCTACAGACTCTTTGTGGTGTATACTTGAATAAATATACTTCATATAGTAAATTATAAGTTGAAAATTTAGCTAAAATTAATTAAACCTGAAAAGTATTCTTCTAAACAACTTAATTAAATTATTTGATTTAAGCACCTACAAAATATTGAATCACAGAAATCCCTTAATAATATATCATATATCAACAAAAGTTTATTTCTGTAGATTATTATGTATTTTAATAAATGCTTTCTATGTTTCCCAGAAGAACTTAGTTACAAATTATTTGTGAGGAATTGCTAATTATGAATACTACCTAAATACTCTTCTTCCTGTAATAGCATCATAGTTCAAATCAAATTCTGCTATAATTATGAACACATTTAGAATCCAATTCTATAAAGTGCTTTCTCTGCGCATATTTCAGAGAATAAACACCAGTGTTTCTATAGTGAATACATATATATTGAACGTTTTAATTATTTACAACACTAAAACAATGGTAAAATCATAACCATATGGTTGGTCACAGTGCAGACTAAAGAGGGTTCTTTGTCCTGTAACGTTTCCAGTCAACACCTGCGAGACCCTGACCCTCCTCTACAGCCCGTCTATCGGTGTTTCCTCAGATCTAAGCTATATATCTTCTCAGATCCCCACTCTATAACAATCCACTGGGTCTATAAAGAAATCCGATTCCGCGCTTGAGCATTGAATATCTGAAAGACAGCCTACATAAACATCTTACTTAGAGTCGTTTACACGCACCAAGATATGGACGCTTGTTGTCTTCATCCTTCAGATCTCTTTTGCCTTGGAAAATTACAGAACATGAAAATCATAATATTGTATAATAAATTTTCTCCGAATTCGTCATATCAATACTCAAAACATCAACAGCTCCCGTAGGAAATAATATCCTAGCAACAATAAATGCATGGGTCATAAATTATACAATTTTATTCTCAGCTCAGGTGACAAATTAGTTATTTAGTGCTGTTAAAAGGTGACTAGAATTTATATTTCATACATGAAAGATTAAAATTTAGTATAAATAAAATGGGGGAAGAATCAGGTTTTTATTTATATAATTAATGGGAAATCTTTGTGACAAATTGATAATTATTAGCCTAGACGCTAGTGCTGTTAGACGAGGATATTTCTCGGGTAAAGGAACTAACGTGGAATGCAGACGAAGAAAATAATTATAACCACCAGGGTAAGATCCACCTCATAGAACTACATTTCCCATGAGAAAAGATAGGAGGAAACGGTGAGTTTTGAACGTAACGGGATGATAATTTGATGGTTTTACTGAAATATGTGGGAGTTGTCATAAGGGTGCCCTAGCGGAGGAATGTCCAAAGAAACGAAAGGGAAACAGCGGACAGAGAAATTTGTTGTGGGATTAGCATATGAAAGCTTAGAGACTATTGAAACCTAATTCTTCAATGAGTAAAGAATCTTACAAAGTCGAAGACCTTGGGCATATAATAAGGCCTCGGGTACGATAAAAGCAGCGAGCGGCAAGGAGCAGGTAGTTAGGGCGGCACCACTCACTTTAATGATCCAATGTAATTCAATGGGTTCGCGGTTCCACTGGCTACAGCAAGAGCGAGCGGTAGAGCAGTATAACAACAGCAGAGTTGTTTTCTGATCTCGTTGGATTAGTCGGCCTGCTGCATCCCAAAACTGGCGGAAAAACGAAGGGAAATTAACTTTTTAGAATTAAACTTGAATGAAACAAGTAATTCATTGTATTTGCATAAAAAAGAGAGATTTATGCTAATTCCTGAGTCAGAATAGCTGCCAGAATTATTTCTTTGGTAATATCTGAGAAATTGAATTAATTTTCAAATGATTGTGGAGGTTGCTCCTTTGACCTTGCTCATTGCTGCTCTCCGTGTGAGGTAGGTCGTAAATCTGCTACGATGAGAACAGCTGTCAGGGAAATTTATCTCAAGTCCTTTGGCCCTCTTCCAGCGCTGTGAGTATTTAACGTGAGACACCGACTCCTGACACGGTTTTTAGATTTAGTGGTAACTGTTGCGAAAGTGATTATGGTGCAACATTTTAAATACTCAACTTTTGCTGCCATCCAAATGAAGTCGGCCCGTCTGAATACGAGACAAGAAGCCGAAAATGGAAACGAGGCCTTCAGTTGAAGTGCTTCAGCTTCCATATTCGCAACGCGCCGGCGCCCGTCTGTGACGAGACGTCCTTAAAAGTAACGAACTAACCCGCGACGGCGAATTATGCTGGGAGACAAACTGAATGGTAAATACTAATCAAATTACATAAATATGAACGTGAAATGTTATTTCTGCTGTCTAGACAAACTCTTGCAGTTATAAACATAAGACAGGGAAACTTGAATTCATTTAATATTTTTTAAAATGAAATTTACATATATAAAATGAATGCCCTGATATTTTACGTAGATGTTTCTCATTTTACTGCCGCCATTACTATATACGAACGCACTTTTGTATGGCTTTAAGACAAGTAAGCACGAAAGTTTCTTAGCAGAAATTCCTTATTAACTACTCGATATGATACTTTATTAACGGTATTATAGAAAATTTATTTTGCTTCAGAAACATGACATGCTACGTGATCATTTGAAAATTGACACACTTTTCACATTAGTCTACTAATGATGAATTAACGTCATCAATCTTCCGTCATGCCTAACACGTTCCATTGCTTCTATTGCTGAAATTTTAAAATAAATTCTCAATTAAGTTGCAGTTTAAGGCTGCATTTGTAATTCACCTTGTGACGCATCATAATTCTCAGGATTAGAAAAGGCCAATTGGCAGGGTAGTTTTGCAGTTGAGATTGGGCAATTAAAATTAAGACTCCACGTGTAAAAGATATCGCTGAAAATAAATTGTGGAAACGATTGAACTCAGACGTAATTTGTAATTAAAGGAAGAAATATTTGAGACACGGAGTGAAAAGTAAGAATTTTTATTATTTTAAAAAGTCTGCTAATTACCACACACTTACGCACGATGTCTCTGTGTGTGTGTGATAGAGAGAGAAGGAGAGTTAAGAAGCAGTTATATACACAGTTTTTTGAGAGTTCGTGAAGTGAATTTAGAAAGGTTGGAGACTGTTGAATCAGTTTTGAAGCAATTTGTGAGAGGTACAGTCTTGTATAGTTGTATAAATAAAACAAGCAATGGAAAATTCTGTAACAGTTTTCACATATTTTTGGTAATGGTATATTAATGGAGAGATTTTATTAATATCATAAAGACAGAAGGTTCACCCACGTAAAAAAATCACATCGTCCTGCCCTTTAGTAGTCGAACTATCATGGTCGTTCTACGACTGTCGTTCATCCTCTTACAAGCAAGTATAGGCGGGGGATCAGATTTATTTAAGAATCTGCAATGCTATGTGACCAGTAATCCCCATATATTGTGACGCGTATAAATTTTCTTTGTACATTTTATATTATTTTTGTAAATTAATTTAGAATATTATGCATTCTGTACGAAGTTTCCATAGAGAAAAGATCTTGAGATGTTAGCAAGGCACCTTTCTGGGGTAAACCCGGCAAAATAATACAGTCTGACAGGCGCCTGAGGAGTCTCAGTCTTTTGTCTGGAGGGATATAGTGACTCGGCGAAAAACCCAGGCCAGCCAAGAGATGACTAGGGGAGACCCATCACAAATTTTGAATTTTTGTTGAAGAAGGATGGGGACGCCAACCGCATTGGAGGACTTGCGCAAGATAGAAAAAGCGGGGAGACTAATGAGGATTTTAGGAGAGGTGAGTTGGAGATGAGAAGAATCTCGAAAATGAGCATTCTGAAAAGAGAAACAGAGGTAGAGGCCAGAGAGGCGGTAGTGAAACGAAAAGTCGGATTGGCTGATTTCAAGGAGTCAGAGAGGAGAGGCGATTTGCCTCAAGTGTCACAGGAAACAAAACTGGAGGCACGTTTCCTGAACCACGTCAGAGGCAGCCTTTGCGTTGAATCCAGGATTGCCGGTCAACCAGGAAACTAAAAGAGGATGAATGAAAAGTAAGAAACGACAGGCAATAATCTCTCGGTGTGGTGTGTGTATAAACACGTTATACAGCCCGGAGTAAAGTAGAATAAAGTTACTTGCTAAATTCATTAGTTTTCAGATATTGTATTTGATGTATCTTGTAGATTTATTATTATTATTAATAAAACTTTTTTAAATAACAAAGTTACGTTTTTTTGGCACCCACATTTAAATATTTACTCTAAATTCTTTAATAAATTTTAAAATAAAAGTTAAAACCAAGTCACAATATATGTATAATAGGCTTCAGTAACGCTCTTCGTGGAAAGCTTTGGGTACTTGCCGCACAATTGGTTTTAGCTTCGTCAGAAAGTACACTCCATTTTACGGTACTTAGTTATATTACTTCTACTTTTATAAATTATATTCTCCTATAAATTAACCTGTGTTATGAACTGAAACTTAATATCATCATTAAAATAAATATTAAGTATAAACTTTCTTTTCTATTGAACGTAACAGTATTAATTCAGTAGATTATGAACGTATTTTATGAACTGAAACATAATATTTCAAACCAAAACACGAACACATTGAAAGTTGACGATAATAAATACGAAATATTATCTTAAAACCTTAAATTTATCCCACATTTTAAGTTACCACGGCGGATTTCAAACTACATTTACCTAAGACAAATTTATAAAACGAAAGTTTTTTATTCATTAGAATTTTTCAATTGCATAAGTGAGAATTTTCAATAAACTGGCTCACGTGTGTATTTTAAATATTTTTTAATTGTATGAGTTTTACATCATAATAAAACTGCAAAGTGGTTATAAAAAAATTTTGAGGTTAGAAGTTATGTTTAAGGTTGAGTGCGCATCATGTATTCGGTTTTAGTGGAGTGAGTGATGACAAAACACTTAGATAAAACCGTACTTATGAGTAGGAATTGAAAAAATTACGGGTATTAAAAACACGATGAGGATCTACAAATGGTAAATACGAAGAATTCAAATAGTTCAATTAAATCTGTAGTCCGTGGGCCCTAATCAGTCCTTGCCTGCCTTGCTATCTACCTTCCACATTCCCCCGTTTCAATTCCCTTCCTATGCTATTAAAGGATCATCCTCATGCAGACTGTTATCCAATATATTTATATAGAATCTCATTCTGTGATTGTATATATTTTTACATGCATAATATTGTATTATAAAAAAAAAATCAGTTATTTTATTATTTGCCTGAATGTCGTTGATTTATATTAATTACAATCTTAACCGTTGGAAATTAGTCGTGCAGACCTACACATGACATTCGGTTCATGGTTTACGAATTTTATAATGCGTAAAACTCCAATTTAGCTCATTCCAAACCGACGACGATTATTGTCAGTACGGAACCAGAAACAGATTAGTCCTTAGAACCGATAAGCATCGTCTTCGACGTTACAAGAACAGTATCCATTGTTCGGGAATAATGAAAAAGATAGAGGGATAGACACCGTTTTAAAATATATATAAAAAGAGGCATATTTGTTTATTGAGGTAAATTAATACGTATTATATTATTTCTACACTAATTATTGACTAAAGATTATGTCCTAAAGACTGTTTTCATCTAGTGTGTACTCAATGAAGCTCACTCCCTTTCAGTCTCACATTCATATTAATTATCATTTTCATACAATCTATACACTGTATGTATTAATCATGTATCTATTAGCCATGTCTTATATACTTATGTGACATATGTATTTTATACTTTTTATGTGCAGAAGAATTTATTTATAAATCTCATATTTCCATACTGTAAAATTTATTTTATCGAACAAGTACTTAGGAAAATTGTATAACAATCCGATTCTAGTACCAATTTTATTTCTCGTTATGCTTTAGAAGGTGACCTTCATAATTTTTATATAACAAATGATGTCAAGCCTTTTCTTCCTTTCAAGAACTATTGTGAATTTTTTGTACGACACCGGATTCTATGCAATAAACCCTTTTTTGTCCTGTAAAAGGCCCCAAAAGTCGCATGTTACACTCATTAGAGATATCAGCACAGGTTGTAGTATTTTAAAATCAACTGGCAGGACATCTGTTGCGATTGGTTTGTTCTTTATCGGCCTTTTAGGAGCACCCTTTCACCAGTTCCAAATTAACTTGATGGTGATACGCAATCAAGGTTACTGCAAGTTTATTAATTACAATCACTCTTGTTATATATGGAAGCGGTTCATGGACCGACAAAGTGCAGCAGGTCAATGCACGGACTGAAATGAGCCTAGCAGAAGTTCATTTGTGCTGGTAAATAATAATTAAATAATTAAGGGTAACCATTTCAATTATGGGAAAGCAACTTTTAGTCAGGCTTGTATTACTTTTGCTTGTGGTTTATAAGTTTCTAAATGAAATGTAGGGTGAAGTAATATATTTACTGTTGCTCGTTTCGTATGCATTCATTCTCTTCTACGGAAACCTCTAGAATATTCCATTTTTATTCGGATTAAAATTTTGTCATATAGAGTTCCGACATACTTTGGCGAATTTTTTTTGTAAGCAGAGGATAAGTGATTTTGGACGGTCGCTGATTATTTTTGAGTTGACAATATATATTTGTCGATGTGCGGCAAAAAGTAAAACGTCGGTAAATGATTATGGGGCTTTATTTAAATTATTTAATGAAATTACTTGCTTTATGATATAATATTAAAATTTTATTTATAAAAAATCTCTTTAAAAGGGTCCTGCGTGCTATTACAAATATATAAATACAATCATGGGGACGATTTTTTTATATCAAGGTTAATTAATCATTTTGATAACCACGTGCAGCATAGATTAAGTTCATTTGATGAATCTGTTTTATCTTCATTGGAGTCTTGATGCAGGTTACTAGGCGACCGGAACTTCATTCTTCCTTTCGGTTGAATTGTAGATTGAAACTCATACTACCTGGTTGATTGTGGAAAACTCAGTTTTCCTACTTCTTCCCTCCAGATATTTTGTTAGTTGGGATGAAATTGCAATTTTTGCACAAGAACAGATATTAATATTTAATTAAAAGTACAAGCTCTTTGCTTATCTCTCTTGGCATTTAATTTGGACTATTTTTGTCTCATGTGCTATTGGGTATGACTTAAATATTTCTATGTTAATAAAGCAATGGTAAAACATATTGCAGAATTTGGGGTACAAAATTAAAGGCAAGCGACTTTAGAGCAGTTGACGGAGGTCACGGACAGGGTAATAAAATCTAGACAATTCGGCTCCGGTCAGTGTTTTCTAAAGTCATTGAGATTTCCGGAAATCTGAATCTGTAAGACATGGTGTTTTCTCCAAAACATTTGCGGAGTGGGGTGATTGGCTTCTCTCAAAGATAAATACTTTTGATTGGAGAGGATCGGATCCCCGACACCGACGGAAATGAAATAATGGATTGGGAAAAACGTGTTACGAACAGAAGAAAATTTTATTTTCGATCATTAAGGATGAAGGAGCGAACATTAAGTATGCAAAATTGAGCAGTGATCATTAACCAGTAAGAAGTTGCAATTGGCTATGAATATTAGGATAATGGGGGAATATATAAGAAGGTGGTCAACAAGTAAGTGTAAAGGATGCAGTTTAGACCAATACATCATCTATGAGCGAACGGCGAGTTCCAGGCTAAGCTGAAATTATTGCAAAAGAGTTGTAAGTTTCTGTTAATGAATGGAGCGCATTTTTCACTGAAAGAGTTCGTAGATAGGAAGAACTAAAACAGATTGCTGGTGTCCTATAAAAATCTCCTATTATTTTAGAACTATATTCTACTAGAACTTAACTGCTGACTTGTTTTCTTTTTATGTTCGACGGGAACCTACGCACGATTTTCTGCTGCCTCCTCCGTCGACTGAAAATTGAAGATTGAATTTTATCTTTCCTCTTTTTGTCCTTCAATTCTTAGTTGTAAAATTTTTTATACTTCTCGTAATATTATATTTGACGTATCCTATTTCCTCAACCGAGCACTAATGGATTGAATAATAATAAATCTAAAATCTTTTATAGATTTCCTAGTACTGACAATTCCACGTAGTGTTTGCGTATGTATCTCTGTTTCTATGTGAAGTCCCGCAAAGACAATCCCATAATAAATCTCATGTTTCTAGTTTGTAAGAAATCTATTGTTTTTTAAATATTGTAAAGTATATATTGTTAATCGGTGAGAAAAGCCGGCGTTCTTACTTAAAATTAATTCAATAACACTATATTGTAATTAAAATAAGTTGTTAAAGAAATGAATTTTTCATTTTTTTATAACTATTTATTTTAAATAGTAAATATCCCAATTTTAATTTCAGTACATTAAACATTTTATTATAACTTACGCTCGACCCTCGCAGACGGTACTTAAATAGAGCATAAGATCCTGAATTTTGCGTCAGTGGTTTTGGCTGTAATTGAATTTTGAAATCGATTTTCGGAAATAATACATGTTTTCCATTTACAAATACAGCTTTATTTATAAAAAATGTTATTCCTATAAGATCATTTAAAATGCTCCATAATATTTTAATATGCTATCGGATTCACGCGATTCATCCAAGTCCAGTTTATTCGATAACTAACTTAAAAACTACCGGAATGTTAATTTTTTATCAGCATTTCTTACTAAAACTAGTATGGTCTTGAAGATGACTGCCGGCCATCATAATACAAATTTTCTCTCTAAATAATATTGGAAGTCCTGAAGTTCCAAATAACAGCGGTTTTGAGTGGTTACTAGCTGCAGCTTCACTGGCATATTCACAATATTGCAAGTACGAACAGCATCACGCCCGTTACGTCTGTCGATCGTGGCGCCTGCAGACTAACAGATAGACTTCCTGCATAATTTTTCTACTCGCGTCGGTCTCCTAAACTGATTCTGAAATTTATAGCTTGCTGTGTTTCCGGTCCAAAAGAACCCTTTCCTCACGGTCTTAAACGATGTAAAAAGTATATTCAGGTGTGAAAATTACTGGATGCACAGAAACGCAGTGTTGAGGTAGAACGGTTCTCAGGTCAATATCTAACGAGCCGTTTTTTGCTGAAGTGTCACAGAATCTCAAACAAGCATTAACCCTGACCAAGGGACCCAAAGCTGGCCACTAATCCAACAAAGTCATCTCGGTAACTGCCGCAGCAGTCCACAGTGCATGCTAAATCCCCGTCTGCGATAATTTAAATTTTATAAAAATTATTAAAAAGAAAATTATGTCGATGAAAATAATGTATACTAAATTACTGTTTGGATTGCAACTTTGCTTATATTGGTCAAACAAAACGCTCCTTAATTTAACACCTTAATGAGCATAAAAATAGTTGAAAATATAACGCACAAAATAATCCGGCATTGCCAAAGTAAGTATAATTCAAATAACCATCAGATTGATTGGCAAAATGTAAAAGTTTTAGATTTAGAATGAAATTTATCTTCTAGACTGATGAGTCAGAGGCTTTACATCAGGTCAAACAATTCTGCTATCAATGTAAAAAATGATACTAGCAATTTGAACAAAATTTACTATTCGCTTCTGTTATTGACTTCTTATTTCACTTGTTGAACTTTTCATTTTTATCCGAATTCTTACAACACGTTACATAGTTTCTTTGTTATAACTATCATTCCGGCCTCTACGCTCGTACGACTTGCAAGCCAAATTTTCTTCGGTTTGAATTTGTTTCTGTAAGTTTTTTTCATTTAATGAGTAATCGTAATATAAATATTATATTTTAAATATTTCCTTCGTATTTTTATACTTAGAATACCAGATGACGTCCCAAACTAATGGACGAAACGTCGTGTAATGAACTGATGTCAATAAACTTCTTAATTATTCTGACTTTTTACAATTTATTAAATTAATAATATAGTAGTAGCTACAGATCTTTAATTGAACATCTCAAAGGGTAGCAGAGAGTGTTTCGGTGACTTACCGTTGTTAATTGGAGAATTTTAATGTAGGCTAGCAGAACCTTCAGTCTTAAACTGACTACGTGAGGTTTCATTCATGTTAATGAGGAGATTAAAATGAACTCCAAATCACTTATCCTCATTGCGACGTTATCGGTTTTCGTTATGCTCCCAGTACATGGTTATAATTGTTATCTTCTTATCACAATTACATTGTTTCTCAGAATACATCTAATGTATTTGGTTTCACATGCATGTAATGTGATATAAATTTTTAGTTTATTATATCAATGTCTATGTTAGGTATTTTATTACCTTGATAATTTAGAACCTAACCTACTCTTCGTGTCGGAAGCAAAAGCGCGTGGTCGAATAACGAGAGACGTGCGACGGGCAGCTTGAACGCGCTTCCATAGCAGTTTATGCGTGCCATAGCTTTTGCTTTTATGCATAATAAATTCAGGCACCCATTACGTAACGGGCGATCGTCACCCGTTCTACATCATTGCAACTAACATTTCGGAACGGCTTGATTAACGCGCTCTGCTTGTTTCGCAACTCGACCTTTCCAAAGCAGATCGCAGGTGAAAACACTCGCACGGTCTTCCGGGCCCTGGAAATACGCTGATAATTCCGGTGACAATGTAAACTTGTTCTCGCCGAGTGGGCAGCGAAGGTCGCTGTCCGAATACCGAAAATATTGCGGGGTTCATTAGCCACCCGCCCTCCCGACTGTCACCAGCACAGCAGGCGCTACGCCCTTACTACAGGTCAGGCCCGACATTGCCAAACTATAAACATGGCTAAAACAGATTTTACAGCATTCTTCTTTCAGCGGTATAATTCGAGGTCATGCTGCCATCTTAGCCACAAGACTTATTACACTGTTGAACATCGTGTGAACCTTTCAATTCAAGACACATAAACATTAACAATTGTGAATATAAAATAATTTTTATATTCATACATAAACAACACGCTGAAATTATTTTATTAAATGATGTTATAATTCCACATTTTCATTTATTAAATGATTCACTAAAATACTAATTTACTTAACTTTCCACGAAACCGCAAGACCATAAATTATAATCCTTATAGCTTACAAAGACTATACACAATTTTTACATGAACATAACGTATTTAATAACGAGAAGAAATAAAAACCTCACGCTTTTCCGACGATATTGTAGTATTAGGGGAGTCAAAAGAAAACTTTGAAACCATAATAAATGGCATGAACGTCCTAGCGAAAGAGTTCAATACGAGGATTAATAGAGGGAAAACCAAGGTAATGGAGTGTAGTTTGGAAATCAGTGGAATAACAAAGGGTGTTAGATTTGGAAGGGATATTTTGACGGAAGTTAAAGAATTCTGCTCCTTGGGAAGAGTAATTACTAGGGACTGTAGGAGTATAGTAGACATAAAGAGTAGGATAGCACAGGCAAGGAAGGCTTTCACAAAAAAGAGAAATTTACTTACAGGTAATAAAAGTGTGAATATTAGGTAATCGTTGCTAAGAATTTTGGTATGGAGCGTGGCGTTATATGGGCGTGAAACGTGGACGATAGGAGTTGAGGAAAGGAAAATAATAGAAGCCTTTGAAATGTAGTGCTATAGGCAAATGTTGCAAATCAAATGCGTGGATAGAGTAAGTAACGAGGAAGTTCTAAATAGAATAGAATAGAGGAAAAGTAAACCATATGGAGGACGTTGACCAATAAAACGGATAGATTAATAGGCCACGTTTCAAGGGACGAGGGTCTTGTAAAATTAGCATTAGAGGGAAGTTTGTGGGGAAGAAGAGAAGAGAGAGAGTTAGGATGGAGTACGCTAAACAGATTAGAAAGGAAGTGGGTTGTGCTAGTTATAAGGAAAAATAAAGGCTTTCGCAAGATAGGTTAGCATGGAGGGTTGCATCAGACCAGTCTTATGACTGAAAATCAAAACAATATATTTAATATTTTTTGTCTCAATATTGGGCGTCAAATACGTCATAATATTCCCAATCTTTGTTATATAAAATAAGTAATAATTATATCTACCTGTAATGAGCTTCATATAAAAACTAAAGTCAATTAGTTCTATTCCCAGATATGTCATAATGATCACCATAAATGTATATATATATATATATATATATATCATAGAATGATAGGCCCCTTTTAGCAAATAAAATAATAGTACGATAATAACCAATAAATGTCATACGGTAAGCAATGTTTGAATTTTCCAGAACTATCAATGATGTAGGATTTTTTACTCGTTGAGGTCGTCAACAGTTTAACCACTACCATCTGATTTCAGTAGCTATTATGGAAAGAAGGTCTTAGGGTTTTGAAACTAGGTTGCAAATAATTTCATAAGGCTCAAAAATCGCGACCCTTATTTATTTTTTTAACTAGCTATGCCCGTGACTTAATTCACGCGAATAAGCTGCTCATATTTTTCCCTAAAGACGAAATTATGGTATTTATATATGATCGCTTCACGGCAAACCTTATAACTCACAGCTGGTTTTGAACACGTCTCGCTTTCACATTTGCAACAACAGATACGTGGGAATGCTCGCCTTCCCCCCTCTCTCTCATGCTGCCAAAATTACGTTTATAATAGCACAGTAAGGAATAGGAACGCCTAATAGGACTTATAAGTTGTTTTTCACGTCGCCTTTCACGCGGAAATTCAATTGACTTATAAATATTTACATTAATATCTTTATGAACTATAGAAGATATCGAAATGAAAATTAAACGAAAATTTAAGTCAAAACTACAGTTTTAATTCCTCAAATTTTTATTGAAATCAGTTGAGTCGTTTCAGAGTCTATTCGAGACAAACATACGGAGAGACAGAAGGACAGACACTTCAGATTTATTTATTGGTGTATAATTAACACAATATCAGTACTAATTTCATTTGATACATATTTTTCATCAGCCTATGTTAAATACTAAACTAACTCCTCGGCGCTACAGTCCATGTAGGACCTTGGCCTCTCAGACGATCCTCATCTCGCTTCCTCCATCTTCTAACACCCATCTTTCGTGTCCTTGCATAGTTCCATAGTACGAAACCCAAATATAATATCCGGATTGATGATACCGATGAACGAACTATGTTGAATACTGATTGTCTTCAAACTGTGCTCCTCGGGCCCTCTATGAGTTTTACGCAAGTCAAAATTAAATATATTTTTAGTAAAAAGTCTTTCTGAAGAGAAAAAATATGGCATATAAACAAATTAAATTATTATGAATTGTGACTATTTAGATTATATATTTTTAGAGTTCAAGCACACCCCAGTCACTAAACACAACACAAAGGTAGGAGATACCTGAGAATTTTTTTCTCTCTTTATTTAAAGTCGCATTAACTGCTATGGTTAGGCGCTACTGTAGGGGAACTCGTGATCTGTAGTTTTCACAGTATGAAAACACACACACAGCATCCATGCCCACGCCAGGGTTCGAACCCGGGACCTCTGTGATGACAAAGATTCGTTGCCGCTAATATGTAAGTTACATTAATTTTATGTTAATTTTTTATAAAAGTGTGATTATTTTCTTTAATTATATTTACATACAATAAAATATTACATATTGATAAACTTTGAGTGGTAGTTTTAAATATATTTTCTACGGATGTGATGGGATTCCCAGAAAAAGAAATAATTCTAATGTTTCAAAGTTTGAAGATTACTGTTTTTCATAAGAACCAGCAGGAACTTTGGTGGTTACGATTCTCTCTTTTTAAGGTCTTTGTGGACTACTGTGGACCAGTAGAGTCAAGTAACCAAGTTGCCCCCAAGAAGACAACAACCTCGGTTGTTCTCACCCCTTCGGTATCCGTTACAGCTTTGGATGTCTTCCGTAACATCAAAGTTCCTGATCCTCCCACGTTAGCGGCTGTTATCTTTTCGCAACCTATGACTCAGAAACAGATTTCTAAAACAGGTCTCGACAACGTGAAGGTTTTTTAGATAACGTACGACCTTAAAACGCTCAAGCAGGCGTTTGGATTACCAAATATAGTTATGGCAGGCTCTCTTGTTTCTTCCTTCAAGTCTGACAGACGATTCTTCATTGCCATTATTTAAAGCTTTAACAGATACTACGATACCATATTTTTTCTTCTGCACGTACAAATCCTATTGGCCTGAGCTTCAGCCGCGGCGTTATCCACATAATTAGGTTTAATATTTCAGAAAAATAGGAATTTTTATAGCAACCGTTACCAATAATCAACGCTAAATAATAAACCATTGCTTATAATTAAAAACGCAAAAATTTATATAATGCCTTTCCAGTCAGGTTTTATACATTTCATTACATTTTTGACACTCGTACAAAAAGTACTGAATTTCATTGCTACACTAGGACCCGGAATTCCTGTAGGTTAACGCGAATGAAATTAAATAACATTTTATTTTATGTAAGTAAGAGTAAACTACTGTCTCAAAGTCTTCATCCTGTTTCCCTTTAACGTGTTCCTTATGAGTAAATAATGTTTTAATAAAATTTATTAAAGATCGAAGGGTTTCCCGGCGTATATTCTGAATAAAAAATTATTGGACAATTAATCTTGGATAAAATAGTAAAGGTCAAGGGATAAAATTCTTTAGTCCCGGCTGATAATTTCATTCTTGTTTAATTTCTATTAAATATTTTTACAGATCAAATTTCAAGCAACCAAGAAACCAAAGTTGTTAGTATAAGGTACAGAAATTTAAACTAACGTTAGGTTGATGAGTGTTATGAAAACTCTAGTGCATGAAATGAAAATAATAGTAATTTATTAATAATTAAAACGATTTTGTTCTGACTAATGCCGCCCTTTAACAGTGAATGCTCTGCACTTGTCGAGCTGCTTGACAATTTATGGCATTGTCTCTGTTTTAATTACAGAAGATAGTTAACCTACGAAATACCAATACTTCGAATATTTTCTACGGACGAGCAGCCATGAAAAATCTATAATAACCGCATTCTTTCTCAGCGTTCTGAGCATAATGGACTTCATTTTTCTTGAGGAATTTCACTGCAAAACTGGAACTGCCGAAGAATTTTAGAATCGCGAGAAAGTTTATCTGAGCGAGTTGAATGTCTGCATAGCTGAAATGTAAGGAGAGGAAGGGATTGATTTTGCCGACACTTGGCTGGACAACCTACAACAGGAACTGTTTCCTAAGCCGCTTATCGAGAAAAACATTATAATAAAAAAGAACATATCCAAACTTGATTCTACATTCGTAATCCAGAAAATTAAAAGACAACTTCCGGGACAACTAAAGGCTGCTATACTGACTATAAGAGAAAGCATCATGAATTAGATAAATATAAAATAAAATTTAGAAACTAAAGGATATTTATTCGCAAATGTACAAATGGTTTCTTCCTTGGCTCTTCTTTGCTTACATAATTCTGACCTTGGAAAACTAGATATTAAACCTATAGCGTATAATAGGTAAGTTGACGACATTTTTCGCGTCATTGTGTCTGATAAATTGGTTGATTTAATGAATGTACTTAATAATTACTGTTCTAAAATAATATTATAAGTATAATATAACATAAATGTGATTCGATATAAAATTAGGAAAAGATTGTTCACTGAATTTTCTCTGTTTGTTTAGCTTTGTAAACATAAATCATATTTTAATTGGCTACAAAAATCTACTTATTCTGGTAGAATATTAAATTACTTATCTAATCATTCAATTATTCAGAATAAATATGTCGGTTTGAATTATTTTTAACGAATAAATATTATCGTCCGATAGTTCCCATCATTCTAATTATCTTAATTATGCTTTCAAAAGATTTTCTGCCAATTATTATCCTATTGATTTCATTTTGAGATTCACAATCTGAGAATTAAATATATTTATAATAGTATAGAAAGGTCGAGCCTTAGATCTATTTCAAATAATGACATTCTTTTACCTTATTTTGATCTGCTAAATTTAAAATGTTATTAAAAAATTAAATACTTCCGTAATTTTTAAATCTGTTAATTTTTTATCTTACATTGATAAGAAACATTCTTAATACTTTTGATTATTCTAAAGTTGTTAATAATAAAGTTTCATGTACTAATTGTTATTGTTGTTATACTTGTCAGACTCAACGGATTCTGACAAACTAGAATTAAGGAACGTAAGGCTAATTTTACAATTTGTTATATGATTAAAGACTGCAAAATGATTATTAACATGGAATTTGACTTTAGACATATGTACTTTGATACGGGTATTTATTTCTGTAGCATAATTCTTCCTGGCGCTTTTTACTCTGTTCAGGAGTCTCTTGCTCATTACTCTGTAAAATTACATATTACGTAAATTTATAACTTTCTGTATAGGTTTTTCTTTCTATCAGGTATCGCCTGGATCTACTACGAAAGGTCAGATCCCTTGTCGTGCAGCTCCATGATGTGAAAACTCCCTTGTTTATGCGTGAGTTTGAGTTCACTATTGAGTGTTTGGGCTTTTTAGTGTGCATGTGGTGTTTCCAACGATTTTATCTATACCTTGTCTATTTTAGTTTTTTTTGAAGATTATTTGTAGTTAATTATGTTATTTTATTTTTGTTCTTATAAATATTTGTTGCTTGATGTAATATATGACGTATCCTATTTCTTCAACCGAAGGATAATGGAAACAATAATAAATCTAAATCATGATCAAAGTACGAACCGTTGAAATATTTTTCATCAAGTAATACAATAAACTCCATGTTTTAATGTCATCCTTAATTCGACTACTTTTTCAATCATAATAAATTAACATGAAAAAGCTTTTAGAGTATTATTATTCAATTCAATAAGAACAGAAAGACGCTAAGGAATTGAATTCTATACTTTTAATTGAATTATTATTATTTAAACTAATTAACATGCAGTATTCTTAAAAACTACCCCAAATTTGGGTAAAGTAGTCAGAGATTTACACATTTTGTAATGAAGACAAAATCACACGCCGAATTAAACAAAACACTTACTTGTTTTCTACAAATATCAAAAATGTATAATAATTTCTTAAATAAATTTTTTTATCGAATGACTGATTTTAATTTTGATGAAAATAATGAAAAAAAACTTGGATTATATTTGTCACAAATTTAATTATATTTCAATTTTGATAGTAAATTTTATTGTAATTTTGAGGAGCTTTTGACAAATTAATTACCATATTACACAAGTATAATATATGTGTAAGCCACCACGGCCTGAAATCATATACATTACACGAAAAATGAGAAATTATATACTACTTAATATATGAACCAAAAATTTTAGTTTGACAAATGAGGCATTCAAAAGATTTACGAATCAAAACAAATTATAATCAAATTTAAATAATTTTTCTGACAATTAAATATATAATACATGATTTAATCAGCCTCTTTGTCAGTATTTTTATAATTTCAATATTAAATATTACGACGTTTCGTATCTCACTTGAGACTTCTTCGGCCGAATGAGCCATGGAGTGAAGTTCCATGTTAAGCTAAATTTTTACCAGAAGATGACGCAAATGAGAGACGAAACGTCGTAATATTGAATATTTAAATTATTAAAATAATGACAAAGAGACTGATTAAATAATTTGTTTTATAACCAATTTTATTTTTATACAGTATAATTTTCATATATTTTGTACTTTTGTAAAATTTCAATTAATTTGTTTTTAAATAGCAAATTTATTCCAAAAAATCCTCAAAAATTTAAAACCAAGGATCTTTCATCATTATTTTCACCAAAGTTGTTATATATAATGAAGAGAAATATATAAATATATATGTATTTATATATATTAACATTTGGGGTAAGGCTGCTTTTTAAGCTAGACCTTTCTATTGATATGCTAGGAGAAATTTCAAGCAAATATCAGTGGATGAAGTAAAAATTTTTATATTTCAGGAAAAATTGTGTTTCAAGTTATAATACAAAATGAGTTCTGTGTAAAAAGTGACATACCGTTTATAATGGAATACTAAAAGCATATTAATAAGTCTTATCTCTGTAGGTACACATTTATTTTATGGTAATAATGCAAACATAAAAAACAGACCCCGTTCTTGTTGAACGGCCACCTCGGCCAAATCTTGTTTTCAGGAAAAGAAAGAAACAAATTTCTTCCAAGCTTGAAATGCTGTTTGACCTGCGTACAAATCAGTTTTGCTGATCAGGCAGACTGGACATCCGGGTCGAAATCCCGCGGAGAATGTTTATGATGCTAAACCAAAGTCATTTAAAATAATTAACATCTCCGGAAAGGAGACAGTGAACAGTAGAAAAGGAGACCGTGGCCAAGCCAAAACAATTAATCACTTTCATTAAGTAGTAGCAGGCGTACCTTCCTTTTCAATAATTGTTTTTCACTTTTAAATTCGAAATCAACTATAGATATCAACGTAAAATTATTTACAAAGCAATTAGTAATAAAGTAAACGTGAGAAACTATGATCGTTGAACTCTTACGACAAAGCGGCGGAAGAAATGGAAATCTGACCCACATCTGCCAATTCAAGCTCCCCTCCACCATCCCTCCTACGTCACGGAATATCGCTGACCTCTGCCACGAAATACTAAAACGACTGACGACGGTCAGAGATTCGTAAGGCAGAAACATCACGGTGGACACATGAGGGCCAGGCGGACGCGTGACACATGTGTTACGTTACAATCCAATTTATATTTTGTATCACAACGAATCACTAACATAAGTCAAGGTATTTTTAGCTATCCTGTAAAATATTTTACTGGAATAAATGTGTCCAACGTTATAATAGTTTAGCGGCGCCCGTGTAAGAGAGCCTCGACACCCCGGGGCGTCGCGATGAACACTGATAAAGCACATTAATATTCGTCTCACGTTCAATTGACTTGAAGTTCTAATTTCTATGTGATATCATACATAAGTATTTATATTAAAAATAGTATGATTCTAAAATGTTAAATGCAATTTTAATAAATTAAATTACTATTTCTATTCCACCTTTACATTTTCAGCAAACGACCCCTACCTTTTATTCTAATTATATTAAGAATTAAAAAAATATGCCTCTGCCAGTAACTTTTTTAACAGATATGGCAAAAATTATTAACTTTACATCCTACTTTTTTGTGCGCGAATACAATTTTTTTCATGTACTGAAAATTAATCGTGTGTTTCGAGGAGGAAGAAAACTAATATGGTTTCAAAATTAGTAACACATTGTAACATTACAAAAGTTTTAATACATATTTATTCGTTGTACTATTCGAGGAAAGCTCATAGCATAATATCGCAAGTAATTGTAAGAATACGATAGAGGCAGATCTTCGCTCCGGCATGTTTTATCAGCCTATTACAATTTCTAGTTGTCTGATAAGGGCCTAATGCCTGGGTACAGAGAAGAAAGTTGACGTGTACAAAGCGGCGTCTCGTTTGAGATAAGGTCTGAGCCGTGTTACTAATTATGTTGTGCTGATAGTGCAACACAGATCTAAATTTCGTACGTGGTGCTAGGTATTGGGTTACACCACTCCACTCAGAATACACGGACAATACGTCACTTCAGAATTAACGACGCATCTATAGCCTGAATTAGCATATTACCAAGGTAATGCGTTTAATCGTTCTTGTCTGTATTTGTTGCGTAATCGGGTGCAGTTATATCCGAGTGCAACTTCTCGACTTGTAATACGACCACTTAATATTTCATGTTCAGTCGTATACAGGTGTAATGATCAAATTCAAGGTGCAGAATATCACGCTGGTGTTTAAGGGACACATCCTGTTCGTGTGCAAATACGAGATGCTAGATAAATTAAATAAACTGGTACATCTTTCATTAGGGATAAACAATGCGTCTAAAATAATTGACTATCTGGCCTCTCATTATTAATTATTAAAAATACGTACATAGATTATAGCTTCACATTTTTTAGAATAATAAATGTTTATTACAATTTTGTCATAGTCCGTAGGCTAGACGGTAAGTTGGGAATAGTTACGTTTCGAAAAACGTACACCAGAAAAAAAGAGCAAAAATTTATTCAGATAATGCTCAGTTTTAACGAAGATTATTTTTCATAGAATGTAATTATAATTAAATATTTTATGTTTTACTATCAACTAGTTTGGTGCCCAGCGATGACCGCGATATAAATGCTTAAATATAACAAACATTTTACTTAAGTTACGATACTTTTTGATTCTCGCGAATGTCGTTGTCGACGCACGCATACACGTAGACTACGTAAGGCCATAATGCATCCTGTTTCTACATGTCATAAGGGTAAAAAAGAAAAAAAAGAGTCGAAGGAATCTCCGCAAAATTAATTGATCCCGGAAAGTATTTATTTGGCGGAAATATCGGCCTATTTTAAACATTTAACAATTACCGCCCCCTTCACTCCCACCCCAATGTATGGTTACCGTGCTTTATACCAACAGTACTTATTTTAGAGTCGCAAAGAACATGTGTGTAAAATTTGGTTGAAATACCTCCGCGCGTTTGGGTTTGTTTATCAGTAAAAGAGCTCATATTTCGTATGTGCTTTTGTTTGTTCTGCATACAAAGAATTTCATTACAGATTTCTGAGATATAATTTCTTTTGTCTCACTTTCTATCTAATACTCTGTCTTATGCACCGATATAAAAAGAAAAAGGTACGACAATATTAAGTAGATAAATTATAATTTTTACGATCCATGTACCTGCATTGGGATTCGAGCACGGAACCTATGTCAGGTAGGTCGGTATAATTTTTAACTTCCTAATGTTATTACCTGAGATATGAACAGATTCAGTCATATGATTTTATCTTCCAACATGCATGTTTGTTCGATGCTGAAGATTGTTTTGAAGTAGTGTCGATAATAAGGGTTTCAACTACATTTAGTTCAGATGTAAAACGTTGGTCAACTATTTTTATAATTATATTCCCAAATAATTATTCCATAAATGCATTTCGAAATTCTTACTGTATTCACCGTTACAGTGAAGCTCATAACAAGCAGTGGAACGTCTCGTTAGTTGAACAGGTAAATTACTGATGTGCTTACATTACGAGAAAGTGTTCCTGGTTCAAGTCCATTTCGTGCCTGGCCATAAACCGAATTGCAGATTCGTACTTGTGCCTACCACTTTCACCGGTAGAGATTGACGGAGCTAGTCATCAAAACGTCGTGATCATTAAGATCTATCATTTGGCTGGACATAAGAAAGAAACTTCTTGTAATAAGAGGCTTGAACTGTCTGCCTACTAGGAAATTGGTTGGAGGCACTTTTTCATTAGTTTCTTTGATGTAAGAGTAAATATAATGAGCCAAATTCAGGCTTTAGAAGGTAACTCATTTCTTTTGATTAATAATATTTCTTTCAATCGCTTTCTCATCGCTGAAATTCATATTTAAAAAAATTCGTATAATTGAATGCAAGTAATAGATAATATTGGTATAAAGTTAAATTAAGGTTAATAGTTTTAGTTATTCTTTTCCTTCCTTGGCTCTACAGCCCATTCAGGACCTTGGCCGAGCAGGGACTCTGCTGACTTATCTCACGTGACACATTTCGAGTTCGATCAATCTCAGTGACCATAATAGTTTTATTTATCTAACTTTAATTGAATAATAGATGAATAAAACGACCAAATTAACCAAAAATATTTGATTAAAACCGACACAGGTGCACAAATAAAAAGAAATGAAACGTTCAATTGAGGAATTCTAAGACTTCAAAGACAACAAATATTTATAAACACGACATTTGTGATACAATACCGTCAATATTTATTTGAAAATTTCTACAATATGTCTTATAATATCAACAAATAATTAAAGGTTAGTGCAAAAATCTTCTTTTCACACATTGAAACCGAAATGAGTATTACTTACACAATTATTTGGAGCGAATTGTTGATAGTTAAAATTAACAGTATAAAATCTATTCAAATAAAATAATAAAAGTAATTAAAATTAATAATGCCATAAATTGTATTTAAATCAGTCATATAATTTTTTCTTTTGTAGGCGAATGATTAGATGTTTTACACAAGATTTGATTGGGTTTTTAAAAATATTTATTGAATTTTATTTTTAAACACAAATTCCTAGCTGGGTCCTGAACTATCTATATTACCATTAAATATGGGGTTTAAGGGGAAGTTAAGTATTTAAATAATAATGGCTTATCTCAAGGTATTATTTATATATAAGATTTATCAGGAATAATTATTGTGGGGTAAAAACAAGTAGAAGGTATTATGACTAACTTGTTTTTATTCTTCTTTTGGCTATTTTACTTTCGTGTAAGAACAAAGCGATTCCTTCCTTCCGCGAAATTTTCGTGGATTCAGGGTAGACAGCAGGCTGTGGCGCAATTTCCTTCCACAGGAAGGTGGAAAAACAGGAGATTTCAATCCATCGGGCGTAGAAAAAAGCATCTTTCATCTGCGTGAGGTCGTTCTCATCTTAGCAGTGTTTTGGCTGAAATATCGTTACTTCGTTATGCAGCTCTTGTGTTTGCTTTCTAATGATTATTGAAAGTATCTTCTTCTCTCTTATTAAATACTTCTTCGATTCAACTTCCGAGAAGCTCTGCTCCTTCTGACCTTTCCAGTTCCTTCTCACCTCTCCCACTTCCTCTTCCTTCTAGCCCCAGAAACACGCTCTCAGCATTTCTCTAATAAGTCCTCTTCACCTCCACTTTCCAGCAACACTGCTCTTCTTTACTCCCTACTTCCGCTTCATTTCAATTTCAAATACATACCGACTATTTCACAACTTTTCACATCTCTTGGCCAATCTCTCCTTTCCCTCTTTATTGGAAGAACGCCAGGACATTGTCGTGTCTTCGCCAATCGTCACTATTTTTTCGACAGTGCAGGATCCGCACTTTCGAAGGAAGGGTAAATCTTGTGAAACTTCAATGGGTCATTGACTCGTGGTAGTCAAATATCTTTAATCATCTGCACCTAGCTAGCAATTACGTTTCTTCGCGACAGTCCGCAACCTCTATGTCTCTCACCGAATATTCTTATTTAGTTTTCTGAATTTAATTCGTTCTAAAATGTGAATTAAATTGGTGAGGGTCCCTCTGTACTTTTAATTAAAACATTAAATTTCCCTCACATTGTCGGGACTAGGAAATAAAAATTCATTTCATAAAAATGCGAGAACGTCATAGTCTTCCTCACTGTTCTTTTGAAACACCATCGATTAGAAAGGTGGTTGAGAAATATAATTGTAAAAAATAAGACTTACTCATTCATATTACTTGCAGTTTATCTGTAACTTTTCATCTCGGTATTATTTCAACGCATTAATATTTTTTATTTATCATTATCTCCTTTTAAGAACGAGTCTGATACTATTTGTTTCTGAGAAGCGGAATGCCTCGTCAGGAACTTGGTTATTTATTGAAACATTAGATCTGATTGCTCACAAAATATTACTGACGCATAAACGGTATCAAGTTAAGTTTCGAATGCCTTGTTTTTTTTCCCCGTGTCATTGCGAGGGATAATTATTTGAGTGATATATCGGAGTCCTTGCCCGCGGCCACCTGTAGATGGATGTCTCTTGGTCGAGGTCAAGGGTGCGGTGTAGGCGGAAGTCATCCAGCCCGCCAAAACAACTTAAATACGACCGGGCCAGCTTCCTTTTTTATTGCTTTCATGGTAATTTAACCGTCCAGATCCGGGGTGGAACAGGTTCTGTCGTCTGGCCACTCGCGTCCCACATAACTAGTTGCGACCGAGAAAGAAAAAGAGAGTGAATGAAGGGATTAGCGAATCCATCCACCCGTGATGGCTCTTAGCGTCGATAGGAAATAAAACAACGTGCAGGTCTAATAAATGTCATCTCAGGCTTTTTTTACAAGTGACTTAAAATCTATTGCTCTTGTTTGTCTATCGCAACACATTTATACTGGTTTCATTATATGTGGAGTGTAATCCATCGAATGTCTTCAATAGATCCTGGACCAATTATTTCAAGCAAGGTAATCCGTCAGTGTAGTTGCTTTCAGCTTGTAGATGAGTTTATAGTCTACGCATCTCTTTGAGTTATTATCTTAGCTATAATGCCATTTTAATTTCATATATAGAGAAAATTAAGTAAATATACAAATATAGTACGTATAATCTGTCAAGTTTGGCCGTAGAGACGAAAATTCTTACCAAAGCAAAATGAGATGTAATTTGTCATGTTCAGATTGTATAACTGAAGAAATAACAGCATTCAATTTTATCCGAACTATTTAACAGCCAGCCACAGAGTAAATAAATTTAATTTTCTTTACAGCTCTTAGTAAACAGTTTTCTACTATTTACAATACGAATAATGAAATGTTTGACTATTGATATTAATTATAAAAATTGGAAACCTTATATGCCAGATAAAAAAAGAAATTGATCCTTTTACCTGAACATATGTGGTGACAATCTATATTTCGATCATTTGACTGAGGTTGTGGGTATAGCTGCTGATTGTAATCTTTTTCTTACGTGGCAATACAAAGTGTATGTTAAGAAATAGGACATATTTAACGGAGCTAGCTAACGCGTTTCTTATCAAAGTTGAATAGCTTTGTTACGGGCAATGACTCGTTAATATT
The DNA here is from genome assembly GCA_034510155.1 of Eucriotettix oculatus. NCBI lineage: Eukaryota > Metazoa > Arthropoda > Insecta > Orthoptera > Tetrigidae > Eucriotettix > Eucriotettix oculatus. The sequence continues at coordinate 50,738,208 of CM067379.1, forward strand.
TACGTAAAATTCAGAAACCTAACAGCAACGTATTCACTTAAACCACCATATTTCCCAAGAGCATTAAAATGTGGACGAAATATCGTATATAAACTTTTTAATATGTTGATACTTTTTAAATTAAATTTATTTAGAGTCGCAAGTTCTAATTTCTATGTGATATCATTCATAAGTATTTATATTAAAAATAGTATGATTCTAAAATGTTAAATGCAATTTTAATAAATTAAATTACTATTTCTATCCCACCTTTAATATTACAATTAATCAATTAACTGATTACCAAAAAAGTTCTTATTATCCTATTATTCTGACAGCAGTATTTTTAAATTTCACAATAGCAGCAAATTGCAACATTTCATCTTGAAAGTTTGGAAAGTTCACTATTTTGTAGATTTCTTTACGTCTTAGTACGTACTTTGGGACATTTCACTGATTGTAGATTGTTGGAGGTCTCATTTCTATTAAAGTTGAGTTCGTTTGGTGTGGCCAGTCCTAATTCTTGAGATGATGATTTGCTCTCTGCGATTTAGATTCTAGAATATAATTTAAATTTTTTTCCAGTTTTCGTTCCATTGTTTTTCCCAATTTCTCTTTAAGTAGATTTCAGACGTGTTGTAAAGTGTTGGTTAAGCTTGGATTGTGTGTTCTGTAGAGGCCGATTTTGCTAATCCATCGAGAGTTAAACAACTGTTATTTCGACAAATTCATTGATTCATTTATTGGTTAAATTTATGAATGTCAGATTATTGAGTAATTGAAATGTAACAAGTGTTATATAATATAACCGTAGAGCTTTTAAAATTAATAATATAGCTCGACAAAAAATAGATTAATTTTTTTATTTTTAATAATACCTGAAAACGGAATCAAATTAACAAAAATACACAAATGTCATTAACTGGAACGTTCGGTATTCAAATTTGTTGGTGTTGGAAAATCGATGCCGTGTTTCGAGCTGAAACACAGCGACGCCTGTAGTTCGTGACAGGCGAAACTGAAAACTCGTCGTGACTTCTGAAGCCCAGAATCACAGAATGTGAGTGGTACGCAAGCAGTCAAGCGAATTGATTGAAATAAATGGTTGAAATAAAAACCTGAACGACTTGGACGAGCCTATGAATTTTTAGACAGCCTGCCTAATGCAGCTAAAACGTAACCGTGAGTTCCATTAAGGAAGAAACATCAACTGCTACTAAATTACAAACACCTGACAGTCAAGTGTCACAAATCCAGGTCTGTTGAATGTAGTGTAGTTAAATTTATACTCTGTCAATGTTATTTTCATTTTTACATGAATGATTAACGAGAGGTGTAATTTTAATTGAATTTCAATTTTACCATATTTTAAATTTTACAATAAATAATAGGACGGCCGAAAAGTCAGCGTTAAATATATCACTATTTATTCACGAAAGCGACGTTTCATCTCAGTTTTGAGATTCCTCAGGCTTACTACACAAATAATATTACAATAAATTAAATATAAGTTCTATGTTACAATTTTTAAATTTATATATAAAAAACATGGTTTACATCCTATTTACGCCTTGACTTCCTCAGCCGAAAAGATTATTGAATATACGTGTGAAGAATTTGGTGCCGCACTGGACCATCTCCAGCGACGGTTACGGCCGAAATGATATAGTAGCAATGAGTCCTTTCGGCAGTTTAATTTTAACAATGAATATTAAAGCGTTTAAACTACTACAAAATTTGTTCAAATTATTCGGGTCATTTTTAACATTGATTGCACGAGGGTTGCACCTGATATACAACATTTCCTACGTAAAAATAGTGTATTTATGTACGACAGAGTGAATGACGTGGGATATGCTAAGTAAGGATACATGTAATTCGTCTTACATTCACGTAGTTGGTCCTTGGTCGCCGCTGAGGGCGTGGTCTCTAATTGAGCGTTTCGCACGGTTGCCTCTACCTTTTCTTGCTACGCGGCTTCACGAGATCAGGGCAATTAATTGCCACGTGAACACTGAAATATTTGGCGTGTCCTTTCCTTAATGCCCACTAGCTCTTGCCACACACTACGTCATTCGCTCTGCGTGTGCTCGTTGCGTTAATTACTGTCTTCAACGTTGGTAAACTACTCCGAACCCGGAAGCACTAACTTTTGCATAAATTACGTAATATTTACATTTAATCCTCAATAGTCCATCCGATAATGAAAATATGCTATTAAGATAATACAGCCCATTATGATGTCCATCTATTACTGTAATATCTTCTCGAAGTTGCAATTTATTTTCCGTATCACGTACAATCTATTTCTATCAGGTACGCAGGTACTTTTCCAAGATAAATCTTTTGTAAAATTTTATTAAGCAGTTTGGCATGTATACTGCAGACAGGACCAATTTGTACTTGTCTACTGGAGTCGATTTCCAGTTCCAGTGACTAATAACGACACTTCAACATTAGCCTCAGGTCTGAATAGGCTCAAAAGCTACATAGCTACTGAAATAGTGAATGCGGTTAAGACGTAGGTTTATGAAAAACACCAAGCATAAAACTATTTCATAATTCAATTAACACTAGTGTCGCGAAAAAAACTAAGCAATTTGGTGTACCCACTAACAGGCGGTTTCAATTGAAGTCGTAGGCTTATGATATTAATTTTTCATTATCAAATAAAATTTTTTGTCATCATTTACATATAGAGTTTTTCAATAATGTGGATCGATGATGAAATGTAATAAAACATGCTGTGTGGTAATATAATGAATATTGTGTCATTTAATTATTTAAATGGGATATTTATATATTAAAAACGAACTTTATAATAAAACAAGAAAATAATTTAGTTTAACAAAAAATATATTCATTAATAATTACAATTATGATTTTATGCCGGCACTTCTATCGTCAATAAAAAACACTAAACATATATTTACAAACATGATACATATGAATTCCTTAAACTTAAGCAGTTCTAACTCTAACCTCAGGATCGTATTTATGGACCTTCTCATAGAACAGAATGTTAAACACCAAATTTACTTGGACCTGGCAGAAAAACAGAAAGTTAGCAATGAGTCACAGGGGTAATTACCGTGTCGGCTATATGCAGGCTCCAGCCCCTTCCTCCTAATTGGGTCATCCTCCCTTCAGATCACAGCTGCCAACCTCCTATTCTCCCTGTTTCAGGAAGAATTTCAAAATTTCCCTTGCACAATTTGAACCACAGTCTTGAGTGAGAAGATCAGCGTAGGCTAGCTCCAAGTAAAATTTCTCACCAACTCCAAAACTGCCTAAAATCTCATTTTCAAAAATTACACTGTATAAATCTTTTTAGACAATCGATCTGTCATCTAGTCTCCTCTCACCGCTCTTGCATAATCTCCAATGTCCTTCAAAATTTGTCGCAAAAATGTCTCCACCAGCCTTTTCAAAACTTCCTCCCCACTCCTTCAGTTTATTTCACCAAAGTTACAGGGATGGATATCCACCAACAAGATGTAAATTTATTCCTAGGAGAAGTTCAATCTGAGGTCCATTCATTACAGATGCATAATCCACATCTGTAGCCTTTTCTGATATGGTACACCCTCCAACAAGATAGGCAATATGATAGCAAGAATTTGATACTAATGAGGTTCATTTAATATTCTTGGAAGGACGTATGGTCCTAGTAATTCAAGTAAATAGGAATTTTCATCAGTCCACTCACTCATGCTGGTTATATAAGTTCACAACACCATCTCTTGTGAACATTGCATCATTAGTAAATAAACATAGGATTTTAAGCACACTTCTGCAAGATCCATTGGCAGAGCTTCAAACTACTACGGTGGTCTCCTGGCCTGAGTGTTACGATGCGTTGAAAAAGCAGACAGGAGGATGACTTTCGCCTTCTGCTGCTGCCAATAGCCGCACACTCGATCCAGGTCTTTCGTCAAATAAATATAGCACATGCTCATCCATCTGAGGTATATGGACAATCCGAAGCCTTAAGACACATTTTCCACCAAATGTCTTTAGTCACTATAGGCAATTGCACAGATCTTAAAATTCGGTCCGGAAACGCATACTGTCTATTGGACTTTTATTTATTGTTTAATTGGTTACTACCATCTAAAAAAAATTTGACATCTTTTTATACATCCAATTTTATTACATTGTTAACAATATTACTCTACGCTGTTAGCGTGCATTAAACACAACATCTAATCAAACATTTAAACTTGAAAAGAGTTACAACACTATTAATCTTGTAACAAACAACAAGCTATTTTACAAATTAAGATAATAGTCTTTACACTCAACAAACAATTATTGATGTACTAGCTTGGGACCCGGCGTTGTCCGGGTATTTATTTTTATATATTATTCCGGTACATTATTTAATTCCTGGTCAACACATTACTAAGCCGGCATCTAAAACGTTACAATATGAACCTCTAATATTCTCCCAGTATCTCAACAGTCAAAAATAATCCCGACACAATAATAGCACTAAAATATTTTCAGTACTCTAACAGAATACAATTTCTTCCCCACTTAACTGATGAAGTTTTACTTAAATCGTATATTAAAGATCATAATGTAGCACGGCGACTCCCTTTACACGGGTTTCGGCACCAAAGTCGATAATATCCTTGTTATTTTTATGACTCATTTCCGCCCCCGCCCCTCACATGCTGCAACGGGTTGAAATTATACACAAATATTGCCGGAGAAAACAGTATAAATAAAATTCACCTCAATAATTCTTTTACACTCAAATATGAGCCTCTATTACATATAAAAATGACCAATTCCACGCCTCCCCCTAAGGGAGTCGTTCGGAAGCTATACGCCTAGAGTTAACCGACTGACCGACCGTTTGACCGACTGCTTCATCGCCTCTCGCCTCAACCTGACGGTATGGGTTCTTCCGAAGCCGTGGTAGATCTCTCTTGAGACATTTGTATCTTCGTTTGCCTCCAAACGCTGCCTACGCTCTTCTTCAGTCTCATTGTATCCAAGATTATAAATTCAACTTGCGTTAGACGTACGTCGACCGAAATTTTGACGCCTCACTGGTGGCATTTTCTTAGAACTAAATATAAATAACACACGACGATTAACACATAAAACCACTTGAAACACACTAAGTTTTGAAAAAGAAACATTACTTGAATACGAATAGGACTTTTAACTCGCAGTTTTTTTTACGCCACCATGCGCGCGGCAATTCAATTGATTTGTAAATATTTAAATTAATATCTCATCTCTGCAAGATATCGAAATGAAACGTACATGAACTCATTGCTATACTTCCAGTTTCAATCCCTGAATTTTTCATTGAAAACCGTTGAGCCGTTTCGGAGAATTTAAACATATCCAGAGTATGGCAATACACTTAGACATCGGAGATTCAAATGCGCAGATATAAGACAGCTTTTCCGTAGAATGATTTGATATTGAGACTTCGAAATTTTTTATGTATGATGTTTTAAAAATTGTCTTATATACAAAACTAGTCCTGACAATATCGTATACAACAAATAAATAAGTATCGAATTTTGTGCAGTCGTTCGGTACTTAAGTGCGTACATACATTACATCAGATTTATATTTATATATATATATATATATGAATGAACGAATCGCCGTAATTTATATATATAGATAGATTTTGGGTTGTAAATATATAATATATATAATAATATAACAGAAAAGATTTTTGTCGATTTTCTCGTCCACGTAAAAGCTACTGTTTCTGAGTGAGGTTACTCCAAAATTTGCGTATTAATTTTCTATAAGTAGTTGTAAAATTCTCTTATTTTGTGTCCTTAAAACATACTTTATTAGTGGCGCTTATTTAAATCACTGTTCTTAAATGTGACGAATACCAGTTGCAGCCACATAACACTTCTCTTGCAAACCGCAATGACTCAAAATTAACAAGTCACTTTTTCGGCCTGTAGTTATCATAATTTTAGGCAGCTGTATTAAAATTGTATAAACGAATTTAATTGAAATTTCTATGATACCTTAGAAGCAAGAAATAATGTTCTAGATACAGCAATTTAAGTATATAAAATAAAAAATTCGGAACATAAACAATATTTTCGAATTTTCTGTAATTTACTTAGACAAAATAGGAAATTAGAAAAATAAATTACCTTAAGTGAATTTGGGATGAATCTCTGTAACACATGTTTAAGTACAAAAGCAGATCACTTTTCCCCTTTACGAGTAGAAGAATGGTTTCAAGGGCCCAGAATGAGTGAAGAATTTCACAATACTAAATTCTGTTTAGCGCAGTTCGATAATTATCAATGACCTCTAATGAATCTTATGGTTGCACTGTAGTGATAACGGCATTTCAGTATCTATTCGCCTATTAATGAAACGATGAAAATGAGCAACGCAAGTTCAGGCTCACTCAACCGTGAAAAGTTTGTTAGAGGGACTTCCGACACGCCTCATTGAACCAGATCACAGCTTCTCGGAGTCGGCGGCAGACGAAAGTGGGAACCTCGTCCTCGTCCACGTCCTCGTAGCTCAAAAGGCTAACAACTAGGAGCTATGGGGACTCTTAAATACATTTAAATTTTCGTTTGCGGTGTAAGAACAATACGTTAAGGTTGGGTTAAGAGAAGAACTCACCTTCGGCTTTCATAGTAGATAAATTTGAGGCTCAAGGAAGTGCAAAAGTTGTTTCTGTCGATTGACTGAAAAAACAACAACGCCAGGAGCAGAAAGCAACCTTGGGGTTAATTACTTGTTGTACCTCATATTCGATGTATAACCTTGAGCACTAGCGTGGCTAAATACCATCAGGCTGTAAAATATGATAAAGATGTATTACCTTTAGCTATATTTATTTTTCTGCGCAGTTATATCGCTTTATACTAAATGCTCCACGTAAACGATATTTTATGAATAAATTTGTACTTTTTAGCCATCAAAGGGAATTGAGTTCTCTCTTATTAACACCGTTTCTATTAATCATTCTTATAGGTTAGACGAAACAGTCGTTTGGAATACTATCATAGTTTTAAATCTTTTTAATCGATGCTCCAGAGTTTTGTATGTTTACAACAAGAAGATTTATAACTTTAGTCTTTGGCAAGTCATTTGTCAATTTAAGCTGAACAACCAAAAAAACATAAAACGTGAATTCCTATTGGACCTATGGCCTTAACTCTTAATACATATTTTTAAAAATGTACAAGGAGATCCTTCAAAAGAAGTTAACGTGTATAATATAACGTAATGAAGCAGATTCCTTTTTAGAATTCCAATTCTTATATTTTGGGACTGTTGCTAATGCTAAATTTATAGACAGATCATAAAAATTTGGGATTACAACAAATCCAAAAAAAGAGGAAATCTAAGCGAAATAACCATTACTTCATAAATACATTAATTATAGCTGCAAAACATCTGAGGAGCTAATTATTTCTCATGGGCTGAATTTACTTTGTATACACTAATGATTCAAAACCCAGAATGTTGTTATTTTTATTAGCATATTGTAGGAGCTATAATTAAGTGGTGAGGCATTATTATCTTTGACTTATTTTGTCAACTTGTACGAAGAATTAAATTACTCACTTTTAGGAAACATATTTTTGACTGAGGGAGTCGTATACGTACATGTGGGAAATTTCTCTCGCAGGTCTTTCTACTAAGAGTGATGATGGGATTTGCCTCGTCTCTCTGATGTGCGGTTCTCACATGCCGGGGCACCTCTGTATCTTTTAAGAGTTGCATGTACTGGTTTCGCAAGCCTTCGGTATACGGTAAGAATTGTCCGCTGATCCTTAAAGTTGTGCAGGCACGGAGAGGGGCATGCTGCGACCTCACAGCTTACTCCTCTCCCGTCATTAGGAAGAGCGTGAGATAGGTATCCAATTAGCCCGACCTACCCGTCGCAGGTTTTCTAGGATTTTCCCTGAATCTCTTTTAAGTGAGTCACCTGATAGGACCTTAAACTATAAACAGAGGACCGTACTCAACCCTAGACTATTTTCCTCTCCTTCCACATCCTCCCTTTGTAATTCCCTTCCTATTCTATTAAAGGGGATTTGTTTGTTTCAAGATCATCTTCATGTAGCCTACTACCCCTCCCCTCCAAATCGTATATATACGTTACAAGATTGAGTTGTCGTGCCGAAATCAATGGAGTATTTAAAAATCTACGCTTTCCATGCAGTCTGAGAGATTTTGAGAAAATGAACTCTGACGAGACGCAGTTGTGTGTGCTATAGTGGATACCTGATTTCTCAAGTTTTCTGAAGCTGCGTTTAGTGTTGGGTTTCTCATTATGTCCCATAGTCTTCCTTTTCATAAGATATTATTGTCTTGTCTACCATCTAATTGGTGCAATAGAGTACAGGATTGCTACGGTGGTCCTATCTCTCCACAGACATATATTATCAAGTCTGCCATTTATTATTCCTAAATACTGTCCGTATGGACCATGGCCGCTAAGAAAATGCATGAGACCCTTGATTGGGTTGAGGTGTCTCAGTTGTAATCTTTCTCTTTTATTAAGTAGAATTTTGTACACCCTACTCCCTTTATTTGTTGAATTACATATTTTTCCCCGAATTTTTAATTTGTATTTCGGTGTTCGCTTCCTTCAATAATTCATCATTCGACAATTTATATGATTTTCCACTGGTTCCTTTTTCTAGTCAGTAATGTACGCCCGTTTTCCTACAGCTGTGACTTATTTATTCAAATTATCCGAAATTAAGGATTTAATCTTTACCTTGCTGTATTCCACAGAGGCCGCCAATTACTGCTTGTTGTATAAGCGGCCAAAAATAGCTTACAGAAAAATATGTGTTGAATTCTGTTTCCGAGAGTTCCTTGCAGCATGAATGGTAGATTTGGTTAAATATACGGTCACTCTAAAACCACAATACAATTAGTCTGATTATTTGTTTTAAGACTTACGCAAATAAATGCATCCGACGCTAAAGAGATTTCACCTTGCTCTTTTATCTTCGTGGAGCGGTAGACCCGAAACCGAATTTATTAATGGCTCGTGTCATCAATTCCGCTTTCTCCCGCTCATAGCAGTCTCTTTTGCAGAGGTTTATTAATAGGGGCAGTCACAAGTGTTAATTATTTGACGCTGTACGCGCGCAACAAGAAAGCTAAAGCAATTAAATGGCTAAGAGAGAAAGGAAACGCATGGTCTTGCAGTAGCTTGAAGTGCTTATTAGCAAGTTCTGTTCATAAATACGACGGCTCGCCATGCTAACGCCATTAAATAGTCCCGCTCCTTACCAAAGCAGACACTCGTTCAAAACAAATTCATTATTACAAAACTCTTTCCAGTTAACACTAAAAGTAAAAACAAAAGAAAATATGTATTTTATCACTCTGATTCTGTAATAATTGCTTAGCAGAAAATAACTTTTTTAAATTTCCATGAAATTAGCAACATGCTCGCCTGCACTAAAAAAGGAATACACAATCATATATATCCTCCTAGAATACTTGTATGTACAGCCAACGAGAAAGTAATCCAGGCTCATGTTTTAAACTAATTCATTTTAATAATTCAAGAATGATTTAAAATTAAATTGTAATTGTACGTCGTGATCTCTTAGGAAACCCTTTAGTAATGTTCCTACATAATTAAAAGGTATCTATATCAAGGTCCGACTCAAAATTGAATATTATGAGTGGGGTGAATGAATAAATGAAGAACGGTTTATTACGCAAATATGTGGAATGACCGAGATGCATTAATATCGAATCAATACTTTGGTGGTCAGTTAATTTATACGTAAGAGTTTCGATACAATCTTAGTCTATGTTTAGATAAATAGATCTGTGTCTAAACAACATGCAACGCAATCATACTATAAATGCCACGCATATTGCGTAAATAACACAGGAACTAAACCGGCCGCCAAAGGCACCAGTGAAGGCCGCAAGATTTCACCTGATGACCTACATGACCTCCTAATCGTTCGTTGCAAACATTGTAGATTCCATTCACCCTTAACAATCACGCAGATACAAATTTAGTAAATGTTTGAGAATAAAAATGTTACTTGGGATAATGCTACTGATGATGTTCCGTCCTGCCACTCGGACTAACCGATCTTCCTCATTAAACAATGAGCACCTTGCTCATTTAGTTTTCTTCTATTTCACCACGGAATAGAGCAAACTTTCCACCCGTTATTCAAATGCCTGTGTCCAGTACAAACTCCAATCTCTTAAAAGACAACTGATTAATATTTTACATCCCGAACTCCAAGTGATTAGCGTACTCATGCTCAATATCCACTCTCAATGTCCTGAATCCTTAGCGCTCTAATGCTTCGCCAACATTATTAGACGCCAAAATCCATTCTTTCCTTGGTTTTTATACCTTGTCCCCACTTCTTTCTTTTTACTGTCGGTGGCGGGGCCCGATCCTGTCCAATCATAATTAACGCATAATACGGCATTCGATAATAATCGAGTATAGTCGGCATATATAGTCTGTTAGGTTTGTAGGCAAAATGGTAGAAGACCTGTGAAGCGAGGAACGGATTAAGACCCTAATTGCAATAGTTGTGATTAATTTAACAAAAAAGGAAGAGGGTGATTTACGTAGTTCTTGTTCTTCCGACATTATTCTTTTAAAAAATTCATCATTTCAATTTTAAGTTTGCAATTTTCTGCGAGAATTTCGTTAATGACTACGAATCAATAAGTCAACTAACACTCATATTAAATTTGACTCCAAGATATTTTTCCAATCGCCAGCATAATGCGGTATAATGGAATAATGTAAGAGCTTGTGCCTTTCCCATTTATTTGGGTAACAGGATAGATGAGGTTGACCTTGAAACGGGCAACTCCTCTATAATAGCATAGGTTTGGGTAACAGGCTACATAAGAGAGATCCTGAAACAGGCAACTCCCCTTTAATAGCATAGGAAGGGTTTCAACTGCTTGTTATAATACTTTAAAAACAATGCGAAGGATGAAATACATGTTAGTGTTAAATATTCAAGAAATTTTATAAAAAAAACTTAAATATAATCCCTGTTCCTCATTGTAATTAATTAGTATCTTAATACGTTATTCCCCTTTTAAATTCTTTAAATTAGATTTAACTATCAAAAGTTTTGAGAAAGAGTGGGATTTTATCTAAACTAACTTTTTCTGTTATAATTATTTTAATCGTTTGAACTCTCAACTCTACATATATTTTCTTTAACAATTCTTACTTTTAGATAATCAATTTCTTTTCCAACGGGAAACCTGCTAATTCCTTTCCTTGCTGAAAATGGAATTGAGAGATTTGGGATATTTTGTACCTACTCATTATTTCTTTTAAACTCTAAGCAACTTTAGATACATTGTCGTCATTTTTTACATATTCCCACAATCAAATTGTATTATTTAGTTAATGATTTTAATAATTATTAACCTACATTAAATTTTATATTTGAATTTCAGCAGGACCACTCCATTAATTTTCTTAGCTGTTGTTTGAAGAACTATTTCATGAATATTTACATATTTATGAAGGGACTTTAAATTCAATTCCGACAATCAATCACCTCCCTTCCCCTCTTTACATCCAATAAATAACTGGTTCATAATATCCCACAGCAGCAACTACAGTGAATAATTTATTCCTCGCATTCTTTGCTAAAATAATTTAATAGAAATATGAGAAAAGTGTGCACTTATTTGTGCTGCTACGTGACAAGTTTGCCGACTAAATTTAATTTATATAAATGGTACTTTCAACTATTTGTTAATGGATTCTGAGTGACCCATCATATGTATAATTAATTATTTAAGATTCTACAGCGCCAATGTACTTCTGATTTCTGTGAAATTCATTAAGAATTCATCTTTTTGTCAATAACTGTTTCTTTCATCGGGAAAATTTAGTCTACCTTTACGAATGGTTGCGGCATATTTAGATAAATTCTTACTAAAGCTGAAGTGTAAATTGGCTGAGATTATTATGCGGTTGTTTGCGGATCTCGGATAATGGGTGCTTTTTGTTTTTATACTCATCTGCATACCGGAAATAAACTTGGACCTTGTCTCATTTCTCTATTCCGACACAAACAACTCAGCTAAAATTTCTTACAACTTACAATATATTTAGAATAACGTTCAAGGTTAGAATTGACTTCAGAAAATTCCGTGGTAGAAAGCATACTGTTGTGTGGCGTTGCTTTGAACCTGCCTGACGTTTAGAATAATAGTCTCCATTTAATGAACAAATATCACGAATCTGAAGTAATGGGTAACTTATTGAACCATTTATATCAAATCGGGCGGCTAATTAAATATGCATGGGCTTCATGCGGGCTCGGAACTTGGTGAAATATAGCTTTTTAAGAGGCCCGCTTTTTACGGATAATGTGGGCCAGCTCCCGTTCCCATCCTTGGGATTAACATTGAGCCACGAGTTCCTCGCTGATTTGCTCCAAGGCCGCGTCGTGTCCGAGCATCCTCGGCTCCGCCCACGAGACTGCACACCTGGCACGTACCACTGTAGGTTTTAATTATAGCCAGTCCCTTTCCCGATAACAGCCCATTTAGTCACGACATGATCTAATTTGCGAATTTACTGCCCGCTTGTGTTGAAACCAGGGTGCTGTAAATTTGGATCTTCAGGTGGGGAGGTGCTAAAAGCGCCGGCCACTTGCTGTGAAAGTGCTCCGCTCCGCTCAAAAGTTCAAGACTCACAAAATACTATATTAAACAAAACGACTTGTTCATGATTCAGCCTAGAGAACTATTACACCAATTTTTTTAAATCATATCTTTAATAATTTAGAGTTGATATACATTTTAAACATTAAGAAAACAATGAAAATCAACAAGTAGTTATACAGGGTGGCTCATTTATCTGAAAATCTTGAAATATTTTTTAAGATACCAATGATGTGAAAAATATTAAATAATCATACCCTCTTTTACATTGTTCAAATGAATTATAATCAACGCATTAAAGTAGTTCTTCGGAAAGGGCACCAGTGGCTTACTTTTTCGAATAAATCACATTTCGTTCAGATTACGTCACGTACTCTCTCGCCTCAGCGTCTTCTTGCAACTAAATGAAATTGTGGGATTTTCGAAATTGCGTAAATTCTCCTCTTACTCCAACGATCATCCCCCCCGTCTTCCACCCCAACGAAAAACAACCTACTATTTCCGATTCTCTTCTTTTAATTCACCAGCAGAGAAAACTATTTTCAACCCAACACTTTTCACAAATGCAACAGAGAATAAAATTTGTCTTCCACCGTAATCCCTCACTGATTCTGCATGGAACAATCCATTAAGGTGTCTATACCATGGTGCGACATGTCGAACGTAATTTGTTATGACGTCACACGGGACGAAAGATGCTCGGGATTGTCACTGTGTCGAATGCGCTAAAGATTTTCCTTGGGGATTTTTTGTTGTATTAGTTGTTTGTTGGTCGAGGGAAAGTGTTTTACATTGATTACAGAGTGTACTTGTATTTAAAGAAGACGGATAATGCCACCGTGTACTGTTTTTGGTTGCACATATTGTAACAGAAAAACTAAAGGAACGGGCCTCAAGTATTTTTGTTTCCGAAAGTTGTGATTTTGTGTGAATCATGGATCAATTTCTTTCCGTAGAAAAGACATAATTAATGTAAATAATGGTAAATACAAACTATAGTAATGTAGAAATATACTCATTAAGTATATTTCGAGCCCGCGTATGTTCTGTGCACTTTTCTGAGAATAGTTTTGCAATTTCATTGAGTTATATGTTAGACTACTTCCTATTTTAAACAATTTTGTCGTTGATACGTAAGTCTGAGCTTCCTACACAATTCAAAATATAATAAATTATATGTAAAAAATATGAAATAAAATGAAATTTCATCAGTAGTATACAATCATTTAACTGATTTGCAGTTTGGTACCACAGTAAAATGTTCCCATCAAAATGAAACTAGTTATCGTGAATGAAATAAAAGTTTATAAAACGTTTTTATTCAGGTAGGAGAAAATTTATTTAAATAAGTTCTCCAAATTAAATGTTATCTCGTTATTTTTACAAATTAAAAAGTGTATATAAAATATAATAAATGTCCAATAGAACACTTTGACTCCAAAATAAGACGTTTAGCATTCAAATTTCGGGGTCTCTTCAGCTCTTTCTGTAAAATGTTAGTATAATTACATAATTAAATGTAAACAAATAAATATATATGATATGATTAAATATAATTTATACCTTAACAGAAATTTCGTGTTAGCACCGCAACAGCTAGGGCCAAAAAAATGACAAAGGAACAAATCGCAAAACTTATATTGTTGTAACTGTATTTTTTAAAAGGTTTTCGAACTGTTTATTTGGCATTGTTTTCCTTCATTTCTGACCTGGATGTTGTCGAGATAACACACATTTTCTGTCAAGGTTGTAATTGTTAGTAACCATATCATACAAAGTTTATTGAATTTTAGAATTCAACTGTATAATTTTTATTATATTCAATTTGTTGTAGAAAGAAATGAAGAGGTCCTGAAAGTTCGATACCGAACATCATAATTAGAATTAAAATTTTTACTTTTCTGGCTTTTGGCCATCAGTAGTATTTTATTTACAATATTAAGTAACATTAATTTATTTTATTTTTATAAAAGTGTAAGCAATTCGAGAAATGGTATGGCAACAAAACTCTTGATTTGCATGGAAATAATATAGAATTTTAGCTGATTAAAATTACAAATACACTATGGCTTTCCAACGCTTATCGTTGTTTCCGTGTAATCTTATAAATATTACTTTTCAGAGACATCATTGTGACTACTTTCACTTAGCATGTTCCTTGTTTCTCGGGCCCAAGAAACAATCGAACCTTTGCTGCTTAGACGTCCAGGTAGTTAAATGTTAAGTTACAACTTTCTCCGCCATAATTACTAATACCAACACTAATAAATAAGACTTGTACAGTTATTTGGTCCTTTTTTTCGGTCCTGAAAACGTCTGCCCTCACCAAACGGCTAAATGAGTTTTAGAGTTAAGATTCACCTCCTGATGCCCGCTGGTCGCAATCAAATATTACAAATTGGCAAACAAATCAGCTGCGCTCCTTGGAAGAGCCTCATAATTCTGAGCGGCATTAAGATGTGTGTGAGACTAAACTGCCGGAATCCCTGGTGCTCTTGGCAACGGCTCCATAAATCTCAACCAAGGAAGTCGCTATTGAGAAAAGCCAAACTCCTGATCGGCGAAAAAGGAATGCTCTTGGGTCGTAAATATTCGAAAACTGCTGGTATTACGCATTATGCCGTGATTTAAAAGGGCAAGCAAGTTGCACGAAAATGTTAAATTCTGATATATTACTGAGAAATCGTATTTGCCCCAGTTAAATTTGCCAAAATCTGTCAGTTTCTTTAAATCATGAAAATAGCGTACAGTCCAAGATTGATGATGGAAAATTTGTATCATAATACACGAACAACGATTTTCGGAGCGTTGCAAGTGTGATTGATGAGAGTGAAAAATGGTACGATGATTCATGACCTCGTGTTTTTCAACGTTTTCTACGTGATACTATTACTTTGAAAACGATGTAGTGCTTCAGAGTTGTAACTACAATTTTTTTTGGATCAATATGGGGAGCGGAAGAGTCAGTTAGAAACAGTTCTCTGTTTCGCTGGTTTTAATTTCTTTGGGGGGAAACATAAATTTTTAAATGTTTCAAACTTTAAATTTCTAGTAATGTAGAGGAAACGTTGTTTTATAATTTTATACGCATTTATTTAATTTAATTGATCTTTTCTTTGTTTCAAAGTTAATACCGTTGACTAACAACGAAAGGTTTTAATTCCTTTGATAAGACAATGTTAGTTACGAGTGTTATCTCTGTAATTATTAATTTTATTATGATAATTTTTCCCTTACTTTTATCAGTCACTTCAATAAACCAAAACTATATTTCAATTTTGATTTCCAAACTTAATTCGGAAGAAGTTTTACAAAATAAATTATATATTTTTTAAACAATACAAATTTAAAAAATATATATATATGGAAATTTGTTTAAAACTGTGACATAGAACATTTGGTTTTTTCAATGATATAATGTTTAAAAATATTATACAAAATAATTTATTTTTGAAAAATCACAAATTTTTAAAAATATAAATATGGAAATTTGTTTAAAACTATGATATAAAACATTTGGTTTTTTCAATGATTTATTTTGTAGATGAATATGGCAATTACCGATAGCTTCTTCCAAATAAAGTTTGGAAATCAAAATTGAAATATAGTTTTGGTTTATTAAAGTAACTGATAAATTAAGGGAAAAATTATTATCATAATAAAATAATTATCAGTCTTTTAAAAAAATTTAATAAATTTCTTGAAGTTTTTAGTTTTATTTAGATGACTAAGCTGTCTACGATATTCCAGACTAGGACAAGTAATAAATCTCGATAGATATTTATTGCAGTGGAGTATTATATTTTTCCCCACGTAAGCGAACGGTTATATTACTTCAACAGACAACTAGATACATTTTTCAATGCAAGGAAAACTATTAAGATGCGACGTTTGGACAACCACGTGCTCATTCGCCAGAAGATGACGACAGAGCACGTGGTCGTCGAAACGTAGCGTCTTAATCGCAGCTTTTCCCGAAATATTTCAGCAGTATATAGACTGAGAAAATATTCGTTCACTAACAAGGAAAAATAATTTTTATTGGTTTCACTGACCGCAATTGAAAGATTACTTTTTATTTGTTACTTAAAACATGTCTCCCCCAAAACATTTTTCTAACAGGGCGAAGGCAGTTGTGCCTAAGATTTTTTGCTGCTAATTTGGACTTATAAATTATTTCAAGTCCCGTCATACGTGTAAGTGTTGCAAAATTCGCTACGTCGGCCAATTCTTCTCCGCAGAATTTTGACCCCAAGGGCGAGGTGTGCAAACTCTTGAATCCGACTAGACGCATCTTCATCACGATTAGATGCTTACACAATTGTGGTTGCATCCCATCAAGACCGTGAGCTAACCCAATTGACCAACAACAACAAAAACTACAACAAACTTTTCCGACTTTTAAATTAGCAATAAATAAAAAGACGGCCAAAATTCAGCATTAAATATATCACTAATTATTCACAAAAAGCGACGTTTCAACTCAATTTTGAGACTTACTCAGGCTTACTACACAAATAATATTACAATAAATTAGTTCTGTTAAAAAATTTTAATTTATACATAAAAAACAAGGTTAAAAACTTACAAATTTTGCAATACATCCAATTTACTCTTTGATTACATCAGCCGAAAATATTATTGAATATACATGGGAAGAATTTGGTGCCGCTCTGGACCATCTACAGTGACGGTTACGGCTGAAATGGTGTAGTAACAATGAACTCTTTAGGCAGTTAAATTTTAACAATGGAGATTAATATTAAAACGTTTAAACTACAACAACAAAAGAGTAACGTAAATTTTGTTCAAATTATTCGTGCCATTTTTAACATTGATTGCCTAAGAGGTGCACCTGATATGCAACATTCCACTCGTAATTCTCGAGAAGTAATTGTTTTCTTCTTTTAAAAATGCAAAATGTGGAAATTTTTATTTATTGTTAACAACAAAAACTGTTTATGTGGTTTATTAACTGAACAATTCTTTACCCACTCTGAATTTTTAGTAACTTAATTTTCTGATTTCAATATTCTTACGGAAAACACCAACTGAATATCCTGCAGAAATGGAGTTCTCATATGATCGTTTATTTAATTAGGACAGTATTTTTTGACAGTTCATGGTCACTGTACACTTTAGTTTTTATATATCTGTGATAATTTATTGCTTCATTTAAAATACCGAGTCAATTAAGTTTTATTGTGTTAGGTTTCGCCAGACAATGTGAATTATTTCCAGTAATTCGCTTGGCTCCGGATTTACTTTTGATTGTATTTAGATTCAAAATAAATTCTGTTTATGTTTTTATGAATCAAACTTTGTGTTCCAAAAATAAATTTATGATTTTTTCTGTCACCGGAATGTCATACTGTCCCTTTATTTGTCATTGCACGAGAAGAGGACCCCAACGGAGAAAGAAGTTCCCATCAACGCATATAATACAGGAGGTTAATTATACTAAATTTACGAAACATTCCAGATAATTAATACTTATATATATTTTAAATCAATGTCCATATATATATACATAATATTTTATTTAAAATAATTATAAACTTACATAACTCATTTCAACGTGAATTATCAAATATTTTTGGTGAATGCGCAGAAGCAGCAATCGTCAACGTTTACGTCACTGTAATAACATAGTGTGTTCCTTATTCAACTTATTCAATTTCAGACGTTTTCTGCACTTAAGATACTTATAGCCCACCGCGCGCAATTTGCATTCCCTTATGTTCAGCAGCATATTTCGATTTAGATGAAGATAAGACATTAGACGGAATAAACGAGTGCAGCTTTCTAATTTAATATTGCTCGTAATTTATGTTTCTTAGTGTTTTCCATTATGCTAGAAAACTTGCAGGATAATGGCCGATTTTCATAAAGAAATATGTTGCTCGCCGGCTTTTAGCCTTGGTTTTTGGAAAGTAGTTCTTTGAAGGTAAATTTGCTTCAGACTGGGAGCTAACCCATCAATAATACACGCTGTATTCTGCAGTCATTACAGAAAAGTCAGCAGTAACCTTGCACTCACGTATTTATTACTGTACGTGGATCCTGTTGTCCGACAGCTTCAGTGCTGCCCAGACTTTATAACGTCCAACAATTTCTAGTTATCCCCAAACACCACCACCTTACCGGTTCGTAAAGAACAATAGAAAAAGTAGTTACAGACATAACACTTAATTGTAACCCTAAAGGTATAATAAAAATGCATAAAATTACCAGAACCGATTTCGGAGTGCAAATAACCAAATGAAAGGGTCGTAAAGAAACGAATACTCACAATCATAGGGTTTCATCCTAGGTATAGCTTGGTAATAATTAAATGATTGGATCTAATTTTCGTTTCCTAAATTTGATAGTATATCGAAAAAAACTTAATTTTTTAGTTGGCAGTCATCGAATTGGGACTGACGTGAGTAGAAATATTGCAGTACTATAAATCGAAAACTGTACGTTGCAATTCATTCTACGATTAAAGGCAGTCACATGCTGGTATACATTTCGCCTTCTTACGCAAGGCGTAACAATGAATTTTCAGAGCCGAAATGATTTCTCAAATACAGCTTCTGTACGAGGAACCCGCTGTAAAACTCTACTTCAGTTAACATTGCAGATTTCACTGCCACCGAGAGTCTGACATGGATTTCAGGCACCCGGTGGTCATCATTTGATCATTTGTATATCACAGCATTTTATCCGTGTCAAACATATTTCACGAATATGACTTTGCCGTCTTCGTGGTGTAGTATTATGACTCGCGTTAGAAAGAATTATCACAGTATTATTCAAAGGTATTATCAGTATGGAATATGTGAAATTAATTCTGTAGCATTTAGTTCTCCAAACGACAGATGAAGGAAGTAATTTATTAACACTGAGGACTACAGAATATTAAGAACAAAAGTTAGGTATTTAATTAAAAACGGCTGATATTATTATTGAATTACACATTGAGCTAAAGAGAATTGAAGAATTAATATTAGTATTCAGGGGCTGCTATTCGAGTCTATTAGAATGAACCATTTAGTGAATGAACCCCCAACCCTCATCTCCTTCTAAATGAACATTGCAAATATAAACAGGAATGGTGAGGACCATTGAGCTATATTCATCTTCATTAAATAATTATAATGACAGTTAAATATATAATAAATTATTAAATTAGCCCCTTTGTCAATATTACGACGTTTTGTCTCTCATTTCCGACTTCAGGTACTTGCATTTTGACTCCTAAGGAAGTCATCGTTAATTCAGCTTAGTCTATAGGTGTTATTTTATTGCATCTATAATAATAATTTTGGAGAATTTTTTATTAAATGCAATGTACAGTTTTTACAGATTTTGTGTTACACGAGGTCTGCTGTTGGTCACGGTGATTTGTTCATTCACTCGGTACCTTCTAAATTTTGCTATTATATGCACGCCTTAATGATCTTATTTTCTGCAAATATTTTCTACCCACGAAATACCTTAGCAATGCAAAAGTATTTTCGTAATATAGTGGTTTTGGGGTCAAATAAAGTAATCAGAGAACCTGAATGCAAACTATTCATTCACTGGAGTATTCAGCCTACTTTATTATTAAAAAATCTGTATTGGGGGCGAAGGAAGTAATTCTGTAAACACCAGTTTGAAATCGTGAATGCCAAGTGTTCATTCACTTAAGCGTTTATCTAAAGATCTCCTTTCCCTACTAATGAATAATTTCAATATTGTGTATTTTGTAAATATGACTATTAAATATTTAAGCAATAGACACTGCAAAGGTGACATACCGTAATGAGATATAATTCACTAATGATAGTTGGGAGAAAAGAAGATAAATTAGGTAACATTTACAGACGGCAAATAAATAAATACTCAGAAAGGCAGGAAGTTAAAAGTGAAAAAATACGATCGTAACATGAGAATCTGAATGAAAAACATTAATATAAAACAAAAGATACCGTCTATATAGGGTTTTTCAATAAGAGCGGGTCGATGTTGGTATGGAATAAAATAAACTTATTGTAAGGGTTTAACATAATTATTTTTTAGAATAAAGACAGGAATGGAAATATATCAACCGGACCAGGGACTCAAACCCTGGAACGATTAACATTTTTCCATTTTTGTCTTTCTTCTAAAAATAGCTATATGCTTTACTGAGCTTCATTTGGAGTATTTCCACTTCCTTAGACCAAAATTCTTTTAATTTGAAAGACTTTATATGAGCCTTTGAAATAAAAACAGAATTTCGTCAATACCTCACACTTCTTGTTTTATTCTATTTCAACATTGATCCGCCCTACATGAAAACAACTTAATAAATTATCTACTCACCGGTAGATGTAAAGATAAAATACTCTCAGGATTTAATCCTAGTCCAAGTTTCTAAATAGCACTACGTTTACATTGCTGCTTTTGGAAATTGGTTGTAATTACCATAGAAACGGTCGACTAAATTAAAGAATCGGACCCGGAATGGAAACTCGACAACATATTATTCAGACATGATTTGGATTATTGAAAATAGACGAAATAAATATAAATATTGTTTGCTGAAAAATTATCTGTATTATTTATTTATAAAATCTGGATTATATCAGCCTGGGAAAGCTGCGTCCTTGCGAGCCTCATGTAGCCTTTAGGCCTATTGAATATGTTCCGCAAAATAGCAAATGTTGCATAGAAAAATATCATGTTCCTCTGGTTAAAATTGCTCATTTCAATAGACTTGGTGAAAAGTATGAGTAGCGAAACAAAAGGATTTTTTCAATTTTGAACTAAAAAGATAATCACTGACTATTGCATTAATAGTGAATTTGTTTCAAATACAATTCTCGGGTTTCAACCCGGGTCAAAGTTTGTTTACACACCAATCTGTGCGCAGAAATATACTGAAGAAATTAGAAAATCTATGGAATTGATGATTAAGGTTATCAACTCCATTGTAACTGAAGCTCTTAACATCGCAGTTTTATTTAAACTGGGGAGTGAGTACGCAGTTCCACTGTAGCATAATTTTTTTTAATTTATCGCTTTCTTACTTACAGAAATGAAAGCATTTCTCTTTGGGAAAGGTATTCGCGATCCACGAGCAAACAGTGGATCGAAATATATTTCATGGCAGACTTCACGTCTCATCTAAATCAGATTAGTAGTAAACTGTAAGGGATAGAAAAATTCTTTTTCTGTGTTAATTTGTTCGAAAATAAAGTATCTCTTTTACTCAAGGTATCGAAAATAACTTTGATTCTCATTTTAATAGTGCTGAACCTCGCTAGGAAAATAAATCTGCTATTTCGGAACACCATTGTTAAATATGAAGGAAGCTTGTATAAACAGGTTTCAGAAATAGAGAAACACCAATGTGACGTTAGCCTTTGTAAAAGAAGTACTTAACGTTTATTTATGAGAATTAAGGTTTTCTCAGTATTTATATTGGCAACCTTTAAAATTAATTGCTTGATTTGGCAAAAAGAACTTCTGAATCTCTGAATTTGAACGACTTTGTGCTGGTACATGAACACTTCAGAAATACAAACAAGTGGTCGGCTTTGAGAGACCTGGACAAAGAAGATATGTTCATTTCCCTTAAGGCTTCATCCTCCTACGCCTGCTGTCCAAAACTAACATTTTCATCGATCGTCTACACTTGCGCTAGCCCATTACAAGGTATAAATCTATTCCACGTGACGTAGCTACGCCAATCTAGTTCGCACTTAAATTTTCGCTGGTTTGCTCTTGGAAGTTTGAAAGGATTGACTTTCGGAATTTTCCTCCAGTCGTTGGTCCCGTGGCCAGGATCTCTACCCAGCTTCCCTTAATCCCTTTCTTCTGTGTTTAATAACGAATTAAGAAGGTTGTCTGCGCCATATTGGTGTCTAATCCTATTTCCCTATTTTCCACCGAAATACACACCTTGCATCCAGCCATATATACGCTCTTACTTAAGTAGTCGAATAAACAATCAATTAATTCGGGGTGTTCCTTTGCTATACTCAGTCATTGTCATGATGTAATTGTATCGATATCTCAACAATTTAATATTACCAATGATGAATATTTTTCTTAAATATATCAATTTAAAATCAATATGCATATAATTTAATTAAGGCTGGAAACATTAAATTTATTAAGTTAATTGTAGGCAGGATTGCGGAGTGAAAGAAATTTAGTGTCGAGGATTGAGAAAGGTATGTTGAGATGGTTTAGAAATACAGAGAGGATAAACGAAAGGAGATAGTTGAAACAAATATACAAGAAGTGTGTGGATGGAATATTTGGCCGTGTTGATTAATGAGTTTGCCGTACACTGCAGTAGAGAAAGTAGAGAAAAGTAAGTTCACATCATGTAAAACCTGTATATTTTAAGGGATAAAATTGAGGTCGTGTGAGCATACGTTACCAGTACATGTCTGGAATTGCAAATTTTTTGTGAATAACTGATAAAATAAGTTCCATGTAGAACGAGGGATCATAAATTGCGAGTATCTTCCTGGTAAAACACCTGTTTAACGATTAACGTAACACTACTCGTGGAAAAAGGAGGACAAGGGCCGTAGCAAAACAATAAATAATGGTCCGATAGTTGCATAAACAGTGGCGAAGAAGGCGAGGCAAGAGAAAGCAGATGAGCTACGCGAGAGAGCGCAGTGCTGCCAATTACGGCCGGATTCCTGCTCATTAGAGACGGTAATTTCATTGCGAACGACGGGGGGAGCAACCCTGCAGGAATCCGATATTCAGGCTTCATCTGCACGGGAGAGAATTAATGAGCTTTTATAAAAGGTCTTCCGAAACTTACACGAGACAACTAGCATAAATACCTCAGATTCCTCAACCACTACCGTAGCAAACACAATTAATCTCCTGTAATGCAATTTATTAATAAGTGAGATGTTTTATATGGCAGTCTACATTCAGCATGAAACGGTTCCGCCGTAAATAAGAAGTAATATGTCCTTTCCAAAAATTATTATATATTTGCAGTCTTCATCTCTCATTAATTTCTGAGCCGCTTAATTAGCTTGCTTATTTATTGGCGACTAACTTTGTCATCTAAATTAGTAATGATAAACGCCGGTCCCTTGAAACACGTTTTATAACGTGAAATTACATCAAGATTATTGTTTTTTATTAATGCAGGAAGAATGTAACAACTTCGTTCAAATAACTTGAATTAACGTGAAATCGTAAGAAGATTATATTTATTAATGGCTGAAGAATTTAACAGCGTTACTCAAGTAACGACTCTTATTTGAGTAGAATGTGAAAGAATTTTAAAAGAAATGTCACACAATTCGCTTTTTGAATAGATTTCTCCCTGTCCGATAATAAGACGTTTGTCCAATATCTTAAATATGGCTTCATTTATACTTTAAAACCCTCACTTTCCTTTGTTTACACTTCGAAACAGTTTTGTTAGGTTACAATAGTTGAGGTTATCACAAAACACTTGCCTTATTCATCACTTAGTCTTCTTCCATGAACTCGTTCTAAGTCTCTTTTTATTTTTCATTGTGATCGTGTTAAAAAATTTCTCAAATATCATGATATTCCGACTTCAAACGGTTTGTCCTGACCATTTTATAGAACTGGCCTATCGCGAATCCCGAAATCATCATGTATAGAAACAAGTTAAGTAGTAGAACTGGTCATACACCAATGACTTGTCAGCGAGCCCCATAACTGGATCTAAACCGGGTCCAGGTGTGGAGTCGAGAATTCTTCCTCTGTAAATTAAATCATACTCCAGTCATCGATACAGATAGGATACTTAAACAATAACCAGGTAGACCTGATCAAAACTTTAGCTATTTTTATCATCCGTCTACCATCCACATTCGGACCTTGTTATAATATTAAACAGGTGAGACAACTACGTTATTGATACGTTGACCGCGTTTCACTCCATTTCCGGAATGTGTTTTGCAAGTTGACAGTCCGCAGTCGACCCGGTAGGCCCAGGCCCTCAATTGACTGTAGGGCCATTGAAGAAGAGACAACAACGTTAAAGGTAAATACTATTGTGGTGTTCGTTGTTTACACCATCAAAAATATATTGTTGATACAATCAAACAAACAATAATAATAATAATAATAATGAATTTAAGTTTGAATAGAAATATAACTCAAATTAAGTTATAATGGAAAACATATAAATTTACGATATCAATTTAATCATTAGCTCAGTCGGTAAAAGCAAAAATAATACTCTACGCAGCTTCTTAAATGGCTGCTCCCGGGAACGCGGGTGACGAACGATATAGTTGAAAATTAAATTCGCGAATCAAACGAGAATGGCTTGTGTGGAAAAACCGAGGTAAATGCCGTTACCAGATTACGTCGTTCTTCGTTTTTGTTCGTATGCCGGTTGTTCCTTTGCTGGGTCACGTCTTCTTCATATTAAGATTCTCTAACGCCTCTCCTTCAGATCAAATGTTGTCTTTTTATTTTCTGTACTCCCACCAAATGAATCTCCTTTCTTAAATGTGCAGATACTAAATTTTATACATGTCGCCTTGTTCTGCCACTGCTTCGTCTCTCCCTAGCGTCTCTTCCGGCAGCCTCTCTGCAACAACTGTTATCTAATCTCGTCCAGCATCAACAATGTCGCAGCCAACAATGTTGCAGACGGTGACGTTTTCCCGCCTACTCGGCCCTACCAAGCCATTGTCGTCTTCCGTCCTGTATACGTAAATAACAAAACTAAATTATTTTTGCTTTACCCGACTGTAAGGGTCATGAATCACCACACTATGAGTGAATGAAGGAGATTGAAATACGTGGGATATTTAATAAAATGATGAAAAAATGATTTGGAAACATTCGTGTTATAATAGGTGTTTCGTACTTTCATGGCTTCAGTGCGGAAAACACACAGTGACGTTTACCGAAGCCGTGTCCTCTTGAAGTTTGCATATTAGTTGAACAACGTTCAGTAATTCGGTTTTTGCATTCTGAAGGTGAAAACTCGGATAAAACGTTTTCTCGGATTATCTTAAAGTATGGTAAAAGTTATTTGAATTGCGAAAATTTTTATAACTGGGTGGAACAGTTCGAAAACGGTCGAACCTCTGACTGACGCGCAACGTCCAGGCTGGTCAGTGGAAGTGATAACTCATTAGCTTGAATACGCATTGACGACACGTAATACAGACGTTTAATATATAGCGAAAAAGTTGATGAAACAGTTCATACCAAAAACAAGCTGACCTTAAACAACCATTGAAAACTGGGTTCCGTGATATTACCTGATCCTCCCTACATTCCAGATTTGGCTCCCTCAAATATTAATTTGTTTGGTAACCTCAAAGAAGTATTAATTGGAATAAAGGTAATCAACTCGAGGATGTTAAAGATTTTTTCGGAAAATGGCTGAAATAACGAGACAAAGACATATTTGCATCAGGTATTAAAACTAGTACATTGATAGGACACTTTAAATGTTTTTCTTGGTAATTGTGCTAAAAAGTAGTAGAAGTCTAATTTTTTTAAAGTACACAATTTATTTTTCTAGATCACTTTGTTTCTTTAATTATTGAATATCTCTTGTATTTGTGTATATAAGTATACTCATGTGAGTCAGGTTTAAAACTATTTGTACAGTTAGTTATAGTAAATATATTTTAACTGCGATAATATAATTTATGATTGCTATAAAATAAATCTCATTCGTAGTAATTTTCAACACACTGTTTAAGTATAGAATTAAGATATTAGCGATTCACATATTTTCAAATTTCAGGGAAATATTTCATCATTAAAAATTATTGGAGACCGATTTCGACCAATGGTTGGAGGGTATTTATAGTTTTAGAAAAATTGTTTGTTCGCCTGTGTTTCATTTCACATATTCTGGCTGGGGAGTAGAAATTATTAGATATCTAGAATATTTATTAATCAATATAAAATTATGTAATATTAAGAAAGGGAATACAAATTTACGATAATTGCTAATAGAGTTCTAGTAATTACAGAGAAAATTAACAGTTCTGTATAATTTGTGTGCATCACAACAAATAATAGTATGCACATAGATAAAATATTTCTTTCTTTGATGAGGAGGGGCAAGACTACATGAGGGTGATCCTGAAACAGGCAATTCCTCTTTGAAACCTGCACCAGGTAGGTCGGCTTATTTGGTATCATTCTCACGCCCTTCCGAATGACGAGTTGCGTTGTTACTGTTCAATGCTTTGGTCACAGTTGAACTGCTGTGGAGAAGAGGAAATATTTGTTGGATTTTGTTATGGTGGATTCTGAAAGAATCAGTGAATATTTCGAGTGGATAATATTCTAGACTATATATTGATATTCAAATTAAAAATGTATCTGATTAGATTCATTATAAATATTTGATTGTAAATTAATGAATATTTTTAATGTTGTCAAATTTCGTACTGTTAAATTTTAATTGAATATTGTAGCGTACACATGTTTTCTAAATTCTTAAAGGGGTTATTATTTTTATTTTAATTGAATAATTTTGTAAAACTATGTTTTTCCGAGCTGCAAAAATTGAGAGTTCATTGCCGTTCAGGTAACGACCGAAAGGCATGGAATCAAAACATCTACTGAAGTGGCCCCAGCAATGTCATAAATGTGTCAGGGAGTAAGCTTCGGTCCCAACGTCTGGCATTTTCTCACAAAAATTAGAATGGCCTGGTGTGTGAGTTTCCTGCGACATTGGGCGAGACGTGTGAATTCCGTGTTGGGAACTTAAAAATGTAAGATAGATTCCTATTATAAAAAATTAGAATCGGGAAGGGGAAATCGGAGGTTTCGAGGGTGATGACAAAGATTCAGTTGGTTTATTGTCGAAGATAGCTGCGGAGAGATGAAGTAGTTGTAGAGTAGTTGTTGATCGGGCTAGTTGTTATCAAGTAGAGATTGAGTAGTTAGTTGTAGGAAATTCTTGTTAATAATTGTCATAAAGTTCTTGTTAAGAACGTCAGGTTAGGTTATCGAAGGATTGAGAAAGAGGAATTGATGAAAAATATATTAAATCTCGATAAGGTTGAGAAAAGTGAAATACCTACATGGTAGCAGAGACGAGATATCCAGTTCCATAAGTGGCCACTTCAATTATTTCAAAGGTTCCGGCCAGATCTACCTATGTTTTTGTTCAAGTACAAATGAACTATAAATCCCTCAAAGCCGCCAGCTAAATTCCACTGTGTTCATCGCTACCAACACTTAGCGTGTGAAATAATAAATACCGGGTGTTTGAACCCACCATCCCCCTAGAAAAAATATTTTAACTCTACATTGATTTTCTAAAATTATTTATGAGCAGGAAGATTTTTTTATGGTTTGTTTGTTAAATTTATTATAAAACTTTAAACTTCCTTATTATTTATTCTATATGTTCTATTATTTTAAAGTATAATAAGAATCCCCAATAAAAACGTTGCAATATCTGCACAAAGGTAAATTAACAAACATTATATTAAATAGATATCTATTTTTTTGCTTGACAAATCGGCCTGGGAGTAAGATTTTTCCATTTAGGGTAGTATAGTAATATATAAATTAGATTGACTATATATTGTAACAATAAATTAATCGAAATACGTTTTAATATATGAACTTCCTATCAATAGTTATTGATATCCTGGTTAATCATTTTAATTTTTTTAGTGTTAAGTTATTTCTGTATCCTATTTTGGGGTCATTTAAACTTAAATTTAAACAAGATGTGTCTAAATAATTTCAGGTCATTTCAATTCTGTATTATATTAAATGGTGGCAAATCGTGAGACGTGAATTTAAGTTTAAATTTCATTATATAATTAGTGCACTTTATTATATAATTTTTCAGTGTAAACTTAAGTTCTAAAAGCTAAATTTATTATTTTCGTGCTATCGAAATATCTATGTTACAGTTTCCATATAATCAGTTCCGCCAGAGTCTGTAGTGCGAGGAAGAAATATAAAGAAAGAAAGCTTTTGGCATAGAAACATGTTGCTTTCGCAGTGACAGTTGCCGAATATCCTGATTTGCCGAAAACGTGTTAGGTAATTTGCAACCGGTTTACGTTCTCCATAAGATTTAAGGATCTTGATTTGCAACAAATTTGTTGATTCCTGAGAAAAAAAGCCACATGTTATGAACCAGTGATTGAGATATATATTTTTCGATAGATAAAGGATATTTCCAGAACTTCCAATGTTGAGTAAGAAACAAATATGAAGAATGTATATAGGAATGTGACTAGACACGTTCAGATTTTATATATTCGTAAAACCTGTATAATTATTTAATAAAATTCATATTTCATAATGCGTTTTGTATAATATATTATTTTTAATTTAATTAATGGCCATAATAAATTCATAAGGATATATTTCCAGGAGTTATACTGATGAGATTTAATTTTTACGAACTTTAGAATTTATCGTGTTCAGCAACACTAATTGGGAATTTTAATTTTAATTACCCTACTTTTTATCAGTCACCATGACTATAATTTTATATTTCTTTAAAACAAGAAATACAACTTTTAATCAAAAATTTTTTTTTGGCATTCTTCATAAATAATTTAGGGCTAATTCTATCAATGGCCGTCTTTTACAGAAATTCCATTATAAGAAAATATGTAATTGGCCGAACTGATCAACAAATTAAGGACACTTATGGTATGTAATATTGAGAAACAAAATAATTTGAAATATGAAGGTAAGTATACGCATATTGGTAACCTTCGCAAACCTTCGCATAATGGTCTTTTCTTTTTCAAATGAAACAGTTGTCATTTTCGAGGGAGAAAAAGACTCAGTAAAAGGTGTTCTCAAAAGAGACGAGGGTTTGATTCAGATAGGTGGAAAACCTGCTCCGGATCAATGAAGAATTTGTCTCCTAAATGAGAGAATATGCGATAATCTGCGGTCCGAGATGCGTTTGGTTTCAGTCCAAAGACTTTAGAAGAAGGAGAGTTTCCCAGTGGCTACGGTTTCTGTGGATTCGAATTATGACGAAATACTGTTATGACTAGTACGTCCGAAATACTCGTCAGAACAAGTTGGTTACATTGTGCGCGTTTTCTGATAGCACGTTTCTGCCTCCCTGCAAAGATGACTAAACTTAATGATTGTTTATTCTTCTTTAAATTCTAATGATTAAGTTTTTTTTGATAGGCTGTGTTAAAACGAAGAATGTTAACCGCTTTTTTCTACAAGATATGATAAGGAAGTGTTCCAAATTTTATTTCAAGATTTGTGCGACAACCCGCAAAAGTTTTTGAGTATTTGAAAATGAGAACTACAACGTTAGAAAAAAATACTGAAGGGGTTAGAAGAGAGAATCACAAAGTACTCCAATTTTCGTGAATGTATTTCGGTAAAACAGAGTGTCGTTGTAACTTTAAGGTACGAAAAAGTATTGTGTACCCAATACAGAAAAACTAAAATTTTTAAAATACAATACTAATAAGTGCAATAATATATGCAGCAAAAACAAACAAATGGTACTTGCATATTTAATTTACATTGTGAGGCGTTACATTTGAAAAGAACGATGTTAAGTTTGCATGATTCGTCAGAACGCACGGAAAAATCAAACTCGTTTGAACGCTCGAATGGTTCTGGCAGCATGGTGCTTGTCCTGACATATCCGACACTTCCAAAGGAAGGACTTTAATTGGAAAACAGTTTTTATTTTGTCCGGACGAACTCGTCAGAACAACATTTCGTCAGAATTCGCATCCACAGATACCGTAGCCTTTTAAAATCAGATCGTTTGGGTGGATGATGCATAAAGTGAGCATAATAATTCTCACCATCTTAACCATAAGCGGTCTAATGCTAACAGTTAACACCATAACAATGCGCCTGTGATTAGTAATTTATAACTTTTACTTCATTCTTGCTGCTAAGAAAGACACAATATTTTGTTTGTAATTTTTGAGAAATAACGAATTTTAGACGGGTTAATAATGTCTGCTAACTCTGAGAGGTACTCATCTGTCACTGCGTTTAGGACGATGGTGTGCGATCTGTCAGGGAACAGATCAGATGTGGTAGCTCCAGTGGGTTCATTGCTGCAGACAGTGGGGTGGTACCTGGATGGAAGCTTCGCCCACAATTGGGCAACACTAAACAAACTCGAAAGCTTGTACCGACAAGCAAAAAAATTGGGATTACTATCCCAGAGCTACGACGTTATTTCCCGACTGACCCGGTTAAAGATGCAATCAAACTACGCACAATTGCTCTCTTCAACCAGAAGGTCTGCACAGCACAGTACCTAGCGAGAAAGTACTCGACGAATTTACCAGGATGTAATCCCGAGAGTATTTCATACAAGAGTCTGATGACTTCAAATATTATATCGTGTATGTGTTTTTATATTTGAAAGGTTATTTTTATTATATGTGGAGTGATATATATATATATATTGTAATATTTGCGTAATTTCTATTTACAGTTATACTTGAGTGATTATATCTTACAGGAAATAAGGAATAGCTTTACAAAAATAACAAATCGTATTTTTTAAAACACTGTGGTTACGGAAGACTATCAAGCTGTCAAACTGTATTATAGAAGTAAAAATAAAATAGTAAAGTAATCAGACATAATATTGTAAATAAAATAGAAAGAATAGCCAAAAGTCAGAAATAGATGAATTAATTGCAACGAAAACGTTTTAGAAGACAGGATAAGAAAAACCAGGCCTAAGTTTATGGCATTTGTAGATTTAGAAAAAGCGTTTGATAATGTGAACTGGAACAACACACTATTAAGGATATTGAAGAGCACTGGAATAAAATATCGAGGAAGAGAACTTCCTTGCCTTGCCCACAGAAGACAAGCAGCAGTAATTATAATTAAAGAACATGAAAATAAAGCCGTAATCATAAAAGAAGCATGACAAGGATGGAGTCTGTCGCCCATGCTGTTTAACTTACATATAGAACAGGCGATGAAGAATGTTAAAATGGAATATGGAAAAGGAATCATACTGAAAGGAGAAGAAAGAAAAACCTTACGCTTTGTCAACGATATTATAGAATTAGTGGATCAGAAGAAGACTTGGAAACCATAATGAATGGCATGAACAAGTCTTAGAGAAAGACTTCAATGTAAGGATTAATAGAGGGAGAAACCAAGGTGTACTTTGCTAAATAGAGGAATAACAAAGGTTGTTAGATTGGGAAGGAAAATTTTGACGGAAGTTTAGAAATTATGTTACTTAGGAAGCGTAGTAACTAGAGATGATATAAATAAAGTGGAGGATGGATACGGTGACCATGTGTAACTCCATATTCGGAATATGACAGTCCGCAGTCGACCCGGTAGGCCAAGGCCCTGAAGAAATAGATCTGTATAAATAACAACTGATAGTCCTAGATGCCCCTCTCAATTCTGGAAAATCTTTCCCTTCGGCGTCTATTGTTGCATAATCTTCGTCTCATATTTAGCAATGATCAAACTAATCTCAAGGCCTTCTCGTAATCCACTACACCGATTCAACATACAGTTTAACATCAGAATCCGTTGGGAGCCAGCTATTTTCATTTTCTACGACTAGTTACATTTTAAAACCCAGCTTGATCCTTAATAACGGCGAGCATTAAACTCGTTTCAGGATAACTTGGAATAAATAATTAACGCGGTGGCGAGGGCAATAGTTTACGTCCGCTGAGCACATAACCATAATCTTATAAACCTTCCCGCTTCGTATAACCCAGTTCCAGAACAAAAATTACAGCTACACAATCACTAATAATTACATACCCTGACGTATATTTGGACTTCCATTATTATAAGGTAAATTATGGTAAATTATCTGTCACATTTGTACTGAGCTGATAACTTTTGGTATATTCAATAATAACATTTATTTTAAGATTTTCTCGCTTCCGCTGGCCGTCAGATCTTCAGTGAGTCTCCCACCTCCCAGCGGTAGAAATCTTCTAGCACTTACGATACTCTTAGACTATTAGATAAAACATTAATCTACAGGACGGTAAAACGACTATTACACGTTGCTGCTGACATTTATTCTACACATAAATAATCTTCCAGTTATTGCAGATAAAAACTTCGATAATCTGATTAAGAAAGTAGACAGCGCTCTGGATGGTCTAAATGTTTGGTTTAACGTGAATAAATTATCCCTCAACCTACATAAGACTAAGTTAGTTCAGTTTAATGCTGATGCTAGTAATAAATCCGTAGACAAATTCTCAGCCAATGCGCCTTTCCTGGGACTTCAGATTGATGATAAATTAAATTGGAATAACCATATAGATCTGCTTGCTGGGAAACTAAGTTCAGCTTGTAATTCTCTCAGAACACTAATGCAACACGCTGACAAAAAGTACGCAAAAATTGTTTACTTGGCGTATTTTCATTCAATTATGTGCTATGGCATCTCTAATTGGGGAAACTGCTCCAGGAGCAATGAAATATTTAAGTTGCAAAAGCGTGCCATTAGAATACTTTCTAGTACGAATTCTAGATCGAGTTGCAAACCTTTCTTCAAATGTTTGCAAATATTTACTTTGCCAAGCGTATATATTAATGAAATCTTAAATTTTGTAAAGCGGAACATTAATCTGTTTCAAACGAATGGCAAATTACATGAATACGCGACCAGAATTCGGTCAGCTCTAAGGTCGGACAAGTATCGCATTCTTCTCCACCAGAAAATTATTCACAATACCGGGATAATTGTATACAACAGTCTTCCCTCCATAGGTTAAAAATAATAACTACAAAAGTTTCGTGAAAACTATTCTATTACATGGCGCATTTTAATCGGTATAGGATTTTCTTAATCGTCCCTCTAATATTTAAAATCAATGTTACTGTAAAAGTGTTGAATGAGCTGCCTTGTAAAATAACACACCACATATCTTTAAACTTTCTGTACAGTTTATTCTGTTGTTTTGTTTCACATATAGAATGGAGCTACTACGGAAGAAAAATTTTATGGTCGCTCAGCTCCAAGTTGTCAAAACCCCATTGCGTGTGTTTGTGTTTCTCAGTGTGCGCTTGTGATCTCTTGTGTGAGTGTAATGTTTTTATTGACTTTAGACTATATTATTTGTTTTATTTATTTATTTTAATAATTATGTACCTTATTTTGCTCGTTATTTGTAATGTATGACGTATCCTATTTCCTCAATCAATCGAGGACTAATGGAAACAACAATAAATATAAATCATCACAATACGCGAAAACTGCAGAGATGATGCAGATGAAGTAGTAGACTACACCTTCTTCACGTTTCGTGTGAGAAAAAAATTCTAGCACATAATTAGATCATTCTTGACTTCGATTTCCATATTTACATTCAGCAGTATTTCATATGTGTAACGATCTACGCTTTATCAGCTTTAACAGAAACAAAGTTTAGCGAAAAGCATATTTGCACAAATCGTTTTTCTACTAGGAATGCATCTCGATATTGTGATACGTTGTTCCGCAGCAGCAGTTTCAAATGACATGTTTGTTTTGACCGTGTTGTATGTTGTAGTTTGGAGGCAGTAGCAATGGAGAATACTTGTAGCTGCTGACGACGACGGAGGATCGCAAGGATTCCGATAGAGCCGCATAACTGCGTAAATATCCTCCGACGAAGAGCCACCAGCGTTCGGCGGACATAAATCTACCAGCAGCCGCGAGCTTCTAAGTGACATCATTAATTTAAATTCCATTTGTAAACCGCATTGCGAAAAAAACGGTTAGGGAGCCCTGCAGCGTAATGAGGATCTGTCCGCAGGTCGAAGTATTTATGGTCGGCGAGGTCTCGGCCAGGCCGTCTCAATTGCGTATTTGTCCGCCACGGAGCCTGATAACATTCCTCCTGCTTGTTATGAGCCGAAAGATTAAACGCCATTAAGCAAATTAATAATTGAAATTAACATTTGACAATTTATTTCTCCACGAACGGTCTTTATTTAAATGTACGCTGTTTATTAATTATGACTTGGAACATTTGATAATGTTGCATGACTCACCATGATACAGGCTGGTGCTTTCGTATTTACATTGATTCGTCGTTAGCCTATCATGTAAAAACGTTTGCAGCTATTAACGAAAGAAATATTGCTCTATTACAAATAATTGACTTACATTCTAAAACAATGAAATAGGCTAGAACACTGTAACTGTTCAAAAACTAAAAAATAGTATTGTCTGTAAGCGGTCTTGGTCGTAAAATAACCACACCAGTTATTAAAATTTTCAACATATTTATTTAGATATTAGAATATATTATTAATAAAATAGAACGTCCATTAAATTTATAACCTATTTCACGCTAAACAGGCTAAAGAGATAGGTCAACTATCATATTCTTATAACTAAATATCACTGTTTATGTGAAAAAAAAGCTTAAATTTCATATGTATATGGAAATGTACGTCCCACATACTAACGTGTGAAGCAATATATTTTACAGGTGTTCTTTGCGATCCGAAAAGAAAATTGTCGGGGTGCGACACGAAACTGTGTCGGAAAAATTAAAATATGAAAAAATGGCTGGAATTTAAAGGCGAATAATTTTTTCTTTGGATTTAATTATATTAATACTTTTTTCCAAGTTGTTATTGTACAATTTCAACCCTATCCGGCATGGGAGAGAAGCATATAAAAGAGTAGAGTGGAAGGGCGTTACAAAAAATAACGTGAAAATAACCGAGATTCGTGTCGATTTAATTCTCACATTTATCATGCAAGTTAAATAGTACATTAGCTCATATGATTGAGGTGAAAGGGTGTGATTTCACATAACAAATACAATATCAAACGGCTGAAGCAATTTCAACGGAAGAATTTTTTGCAAGTTACTTGAAACCTGAAAATAAATTATGTTGGGTTAAGACACGAAATCGGAAGTCGACTGAGAGGAAAATATTAAAATCTGAAAATCGACACATTTTTTCTTCGAATAACTTATTTTCCTAGTCACTGAGATTGATAGTGCTACACTCAATGTTGTTTGAGTATAATTTTAATGGGAGGGGATATCTTTGTACTCGATGAGGATGATGGAACGTTTTATGAAAATGATGCAGTGGCAAATGGGATTCTTGTCTATTCCGTTATCATGGTAGTAGCTAATAATTTATTACTGTACCGTGATAATATGAATAAATATCCAGGCAACGACGCGCACCGAACAAGTACTACAATGAAATGAGCTAAACACATGAGAATATTTCTTCTTCTGAATATCTATTGATTGTCGGATAGGGTTAGTAAAATGCATGCGTGTTGAATCAAGAAACAATAAGTATATGCTGATATAATTTCTGTTTATTATTATACGTAATACATTTGCTCGTCAATTGCAAAGAGGTGTCGTTACTCCTCCTCACAAAAAGTGAGCAGCCCGCATGACTGCTACAGCGAAGGATTATGTTAGATGTCATAGAGGCATGCGTTGAATAATGTTCTTGCGTCCCATTGTCATAAAATGGCTTACAGCTTTATTCTCACCGATCGCGTATACACTAACCGCACCCCTAAATATTGCTAAATTTTTCCAGATTAATGCCATTGAAAATACTTCTCTTCTTAAACATTATTCTCGTACATTTATCAAAATATATTTTCTATGCAAAATTGAGTTGCCATTAGTCTTCTTATCCCCGGCATTGACCATGACGTCGTCGTCTGGTACTAAAAATATATCTGCGATGTCTGATTCCCGATATTTGGTTGCGTTGCAAAATTTTTGGAAGTGTTAGAAAAGTAATGAGGTAAAAATCCATTCCAAATCAATATTTTTATTTCAGGAAATTTATGAAATCATATGAACCCAAATCTGGGGTTTAGTGTAAATTGAGACCTACTTATGTTTACTACTACGTCTAAGGCTGATTTGAAAGCATGCGTGTAACTAAGGATCGTTTTACGATGTGATAACCTGCTACGACTCAACGCAAAACCGTCTATGAACTTTTAGTGAAATACAGTTACTTTTATTATATTTCAAAACCTTTATCATTAATATAAACGAGGAATCTCTATGAACCTCTAAACAACCATTCCTCTACTTAAAAACCAGCTTTGGAAGGTTTCTTATGTCACCAGGGTCCAAATGTCGTTTACTAATACAAAACAATATCGTCAGTTCGTTATTCTACACTTAAAAGTTTCAAACTCGATTCATAGACAATTTTTAGTCTAAAATCAACAATAAACAGGTTTTTTCTAAAAGAATATACGAATTACAAAGTATTATTTTATCAAAACTATCGATTGTTGCGCCTCGACTCGGCTATTGGAGAAACGAATATATAGTCTAGTTTATATTAATAGCCGGTAGATGTGTGTAAAGTTTCATATTCGTATGTCTTAAACTTTAATAAATATATTCATTCGAAATACGTATATTCTTTTTGAAACACCCTGTATATTGCACCAACATTAGCTATAAATAGTCGGTTTGATAAATATGATTTAAATGAAAACCATCTGGTTCTGTAGTTATTTTTTATTCTGACGACACTAAATAAATTTAAGTTATGTACTAATACAAAATATTTCTAAATGATCTTAAATGATTCTTCAATACGTAAATTTACACAAGGGTGTGGATGTTTTATGTATGCAGCATGCCTAGAATCCAAAACTTGTAGGATACTTTTAAATTATTTTTAAACTAAGCTAATGAGCATTTCAATTTTTAATGAACATTATTTTTTTGACCGGCGTTATAGCAGTTTGTGAGCCTTATCCTCCTTATTAATAATAGCCTTCCATCTATTTTTTATTTTGCACCTGTTCTTACTTTCAGGGGTCCTTCTAGCCATCTTAGCTAGGATCTTACTTTTTTCGTTTTACTTTATGGCTGTGTGAAGATTAATTTCTTAGCTGGGTTAATATTATTTCTCCTTATTGTGCGTCTTAGCCATTTAAGTCTAAACATTTTTAAGTATGGATTATGTTAGGATTATTTAACAATTTACACAGCTTGTCATTATATTTTACTCTATACTTTTAGCTGGGTGCCAAGCGTAGCCGGGTGTTTATTTATATTAGCTCATAAAATTAATTAGATGGTGATTACGTGATTTAACTAAATTCAAACCGTATCTCTTTGTATTTAAGTATTATTTTCAAGAATAATTGCATTTTAATGTGCTTGTTAACTACGTATATTTTCCATTTGTCCTGTCTCCTAAACAGAGGACTAATGAAACCAATATATAAATTTAAATCTTTAAAGCATTAACCACTTAATGTGCACACTTCGTCCTGTATCAGTAGAGGATAAACTGAGTCAAGAAGTCACCCGTTATAATAACACAGAACCTTAAGAGAGTATAAAAATTTCTGGTGCGTTAACAAGGTTGTAAAAATACCACAAATATACCTTAATGCAGTTAAAAATTTGCCTGGTTCATGGGAAATTGATAATGAAAAATAATTCGTTCCACCCTATGATCGAATGGGGACCTTGCACATGTGAAGCTCACTCGACATACACTGCACGACAGAAAAGCTTGTCATTTAGCAGAAAAATTCCTTTATATACCACCTTCCGCATCTCCCCTTTTCAATTCCCTTTCTATACTATTAAAGGGAAGTTGTCTGTTACAGGATCACCCTTGTATAGCCTGTTAACCCCCTCCTCCTCACAAAAAACACCGGGTAGGCCTGAAGGCCTAAGTCAACCCCCATGTAATTACTATTTTAACCTATAATTCCTTCTACGTTTGTTGTAGAGTTTCTTCCTAATTCCCCCAGTTGTTTTCCTGAGGTTTTTAACAATATGTGTACCAAATTTTTATGCAAATTGTCCATGTATTTAAATTTTGTAAATAATTATAAACAAATATACAATTTTGCTCAATATAAAAATAGGAACCAGACTTCTTACGGTCGTCTAAATTTTATTCTTTCAATTTTAGGTTAACACAGTTTGGGTCATAAAAATTTCTCAGAATCGTCCTTTAAAATATTTTCAACTTTTCTTAATCACTCTTACTAAGATTGGATACATTTTTATTTCATACTGCCTTTTTATATTTCTTGACCATATAACGTTTTTAGACTGTAATATGTTTTGTTGGCTTCGCTTATTCTGTGGTTAACGTGTATGGAATAGTTTTTATCACTGGTAAAAATGGTTCTCAAGTATATGTTAACTTTTTATTTATTATAAATTACATAAATGAGTATGAGAATCAGAGAGAACTCCCACTGTTAATAAAAAACAACGGTTTCATTTCTTTACCCAGAGACTATATAAAATCTGGTTACAAAAGTTTAATGTTAAAAATATGAATTACCACTTCATTTATACATATAGGTGTTCTGAAACAAATTAATAAAGTAATGTACGGGTTTTACGGCTCCATTTTACGTATAATGTATCATCCAATTATATTTTTTTTTGCATAACGCAGTAGATTCTCGTTCAGATTACATAAGAATCACCTAGCCAAAATCTATTATAGACCTGCAGTATGGACTTTTGACTAAAATTACTCTAAGGATAGTTTTTCAATTTCCGATGAAAACGTCTTTAAAATTTTATATACACCATTTTCAGTTACGAAATATTAAACACGCACAGATCATAGCAACCACGTGACCTTCAAAATTCATTACCGTTACAAATTCAAATTTATTGACCCATTTCTGAAAATTATTTTTCGTCATTGACGACTATAACACAGGAATGCTTTAAAAGTGACATGATTTATACGAAATCTCTAATCAAATCCAAAGTCATGTTATCTGAACACAGCGATTCGGTGTGTATCACCTGATGAAAATTTAAAAAAATCGTTAAATGCGTTAGCCTTGATATTTTTTATACTACATATAGTGTGAATGTATTTATTCAAGGAAATCAATTATTCAAAGTGACTTAGTGTATCTGTGTGTTCAATATTGGAATATCTCAAACTGATTAATCTTCTCGTCTTTAAAAATGATAAAGAAAAGTTAATCTGTCTCTCTCTTTTAAATAAAGCAAATATGTTAATTGATAAAAACGATTAATTGTATTGTTAACAATTCATAAATGCTTTGTGATACGTACTATTTAATTTTAAAAGATATACCAAATGTCTGTAACCAATTTTCCCTTCACCCCAATTATTTGCGTTTCAGTTGAGAGTGGGGGACATATCAACAGCTCATTGGCCTACTATGTGTTCGGCCAGTGAGAAAATTCTCTCACCGCTTAGCCCGCATTCCTTTCGCAACAAATATTTTTCCCGGGAATGTCATTGTTCTTAGAGGTCCTTTTAGCTTGCCGACTACCTCCAGACTACGGCAATTCTGTTTGTTCCCTCAGGAACACGGCAGTAATTGTCACAAACCACTGGTAAGACATAAAACGATGCACTTATCATCCATTAGTTACTCCCAGCGACACGGCCTGGATTATTGGTCAAAATGTAAAACTTTTTCCTTTGGAAAGATTCTGTGTGCTTCAAATATTTTTATTCTCCATAACACACACATTCATTCCTTAGAATATTGCTAATTCAGTTACAACCTGGCAGTAAAAATTAATAAGGATATCCGCTCATAATATTTTGAAGTTCTATTTAAAATTATTAGAAACAATTCAGAAAATATTTTTTGTTATTTGGTTGAAAGAAAAAAATTACACACTTACAATCATATTTTTATAAAGATAACATGGGCACAGCCTTTATTCTGGACACATCATGGTACTTAACTGGAACAGCGTTGATATAATTTCATTAACAGGAAAGAACTAAAAGAAGAATATTAAAATGGTAAACTCTCAAGAATAAATTGTATAACGTTCCGCTATTGCTTTGGTTATAAAGAGTGTGTTTCGTAATGGAAAGCCATTTTTCTGCAGTTCTACTAACAACTGCATATTGTTCACAATTAATTTGACGGAGGTAGTTGTGGCGATGTTTCCTTCCATTATTCAGCACAAAGAAAGAAACATTTGAAAAAAAAAATTATTGTGTTCATCCACCAATAAATGGAAAATTTCTCTAAAATTCGAATAGCCACGATATTGACTGAAAATTACACAGTTTATTATGCATAAGCATTAAACGAATGAAATAAAGTGCATTATATAGGTGAATCGAAAAAACAATCAGAATTATGAGAGAAATCCATAAATTTTGTTAAATTCGTAATTGGCGGATACTTTAAAGGGTAAAGATGATAGCTGCTAGAGTGTGTAACAGTAGAGAACAAGGCCGTTAGCTCCAAAAGTAAAAAGATCAGACAGCTAGGATTCACAAGTGGCATAAAGCCTTGACAGGAAACTCGGGGAAGATTGAAAGAAATGACTATAAGCATTAAACTGTCGACGTTCACAAAATTAGGACTACAAGGGGGAAAACGTGTTGATAAATACTGTTTCGTAAATAGAA
Organism: Eucriotettix oculatus; assembly: GCA_034510155.1. Lineage (NCBI taxonomy): Eukaryota > Metazoa > Arthropoda > Insecta > Orthoptera > Tetrigidae > Eucriotettix > Eucriotettix oculatus. The sequence goes on from CM067379.1 coordinate 50,779,200, forward strand.
GAATAATTCACAAATAATATTTCTGAAAGGGCCTTTAAAGAAAAAAAATTTTGGTCTCACTTTTAGTGAATTTAAATGATAGTATTTAATGTTTAGGTTTAAAAGTACATCAGAGCTTAAATATGTAATTATTAAAGAGAAGAGACTTCGTTCCATAGTTTTTCTTCCAATAAAATTTCCGTGTAGAAGTATATTAATACTATGCTTAGCGTAAGGTTATTATTTTTATTCCATATAATTATGTAAATTTATAAAAAATAATTGAAATGCCGTCAAATTTGACTGAAAAATTACTATTTAATTAATATAATTTCAATTATGACGATGGGCCCTTCTATGAGGAATTCATAAGGTAACACTTTAAATATAAAAAAATTACATAATGTGGATTAATAGTGTCGTGAACTTCGTCCAGCGATGGTTACGGCCAGAAAGTCGTAATAGAATAATTATATTAACTAAATACCAATTAAATGGTTTGCTGACAAATGTGGCTGTATTTTAATTATACTTAATGTCAGATAATTTATATTTGTAAATTATAAAAGTTAATTTTTTAAACTAACATGTTTAAAGTAATTATATATAACGCCGGGAAAAAATTCCAGTTGTAGAATATATAAACTCATTCACGCGTTCATCGTTTGACGAGTTATTTGGGATTATGACTACTACAATTATATCATAAATGAAACTTGTATCTGCTCCATTTGCTGTCTCGCCAGTATTTGTGAGCACAAAGGATTTATTCTAAACATTTCACAAGATAGAGAAAATAGTTGCTCGAACAGAGAACGTCAGTGCACGTTAACACTTAACCCAGTCGTACACAATTGCTACAAACAGATAAAATCTGTTTCATCCAACTTGATACTATCCGAAACATGTATCACATCATGGTCACGCCACGTTTGTAGCTAGTGTTCAAGAATTTGTTTTTACTCTCATTTAAATTGGAATAAATTACTATTTGGGCTCCTCAATAAAAAAATAAGGAAATTAAAGGAAGTGAGCGAAAAAAGTTTTAATTTAATAATTAATAAAATGATAATTCAAACAAAACAAGTGTTGACTGTCCGAAGGCAGATAAGAAAATGAGTTTAAATTGGACCATGTGTTTGACCACGACAATGAAGTAGAAGGGTGCCACTCCATTTAAGTTTCCTCATTCACGATGACAGATGTCAAATGGATTTTGGACTAAATAGAAATCCAACTCATCCAGTCCCTCCACGAGATCAATCTGTTTTTCCCCACTCACGCTCAGTTTTTGGAATGAAACCACTCCATTTGGACGTATGGACCGACCATGAATGTCACGATTAAGCCTTTTCGTGAACAGTTAATAAGCCTCTCTCGAAAATAAAGTTCACTTCTCGCGTTTGTAACAACACGTTTTAATTGTTGAATTTTAATCAAAATTTAAAATACGAGCATGCCTTACATCAGACGGTATCAAACCCAAATAATACTCCATGGTTTAGTTCTTCTTCTACATTGTCAGAAAAGTTTCTTCTACAACCCTCAAATAATTTACATCATGCTACATACTTTCTCTTATTTTAACACTTGTTTTCTATATTTTTCACATGAATTAAATACACAAATCAGTAATGATACATACAAACATGTGGGCAGACACTTGTAATATTTTCAATAAATTGTGTTTCAAAAATAATTAATCGATTTGACTAATATACATTTTGAAAAATAATTAACATACCAAATTATTGTAAATCAAATAATTAAATGAAATCGACAGAATATTATAAATAAATTACCGAGAATGACCGAAAGTCAAAAATAAAATAGTTCAATTTGAACTAAAATGTTTCATTCCCAAATTTCGGGACCTCTTTACTTCATTATTTAGATCTTATTATAATTTTTCAGTGGTAGCAACAAGAAATATTAAATAATAAACTGAAGCGGTCCCCAAAGTTTTGGACGAAACGTTTCAACTCAACTCAAATAAAATTATTTTATTTATTCTTTCTATTTTTTCTTGAAATTATAGTTGATATTTTAGGAAAGGAAGATTTATAAAATTTTGTAATGTAACTAAAAGCACTTAATATGCTCCAATTGAGATACCCGGAATAAATCTATGCTATTATCGAATTCGTCTCACTCTTGACTTGGTGCTTCCATGGCTGTTATGTGGTTCTGCAGTTCAACCATTATTGCTAAAAATTGCAGCATATAAGCTAAGCCTTTTAGGAACTCTGACAGTAAAGCGTAACATTCATTGATGACCGATGACCGTGGAGAAAAATTATATAAGGTCTATAATTTTAAAAACTATTGTTCATATCGGATTAAAACTGCAGTAGTTAGGAAATTTTGAAACGGGATTATTATTTATGAAACATCCTATACATTTTTATATTTACCTGCCCATAGTTTACAGTTCGCTGTTATATACAATTTTACATGATTTTTAATCCAATATTAGTTTCACAGAACAGTTGTATTATCTCCCCACCTATTCCTTAGGATTAAGTATTACAGAGTATGTAAAATTTATTTTTTTGTCTCTGGTTTTCTCAAATTTGCCATTTTAACATAAATTTGTTTGTTGTTGGGTGAAATACCTTATTACTCTTCAGAGTAAATTGTTAACATCAATTTCTGACAAAGAGTTTAATCTGAACCATGATGAATAAAAAGAGTTATAAGATTTTAAAACCTAATTCTACATATATTTTATTTCAGATTACAATAAAGAATTACGTACGAGATTTTGGCTAATTAAGGAGGATATCTCATGATATTTTCTGATCGAAATAAAACTAATACCGACTTATACGTTGGGATATTCTCATATATTTCCAATATTGGCAGAGTGTAAACCTTTATAACATATTATACACAATTTTCAATAAATATAAATGTTAAATTACATTTAAGTAAAAAGAAGTGGGAGACCGTGACTTTATCACGTTCAACATGATAGCTCTAATAGCAAGGAATCCAAGAATCGTGTAACATTAATGGGACCTATAAATTTTAAGTGCAGAAGTAATTCATGTACTTTGTGGTGGGTCTGCAAAGGTTAATTAATATCTTAATTACTAATTTTGGCGTGACCCGTTACGTGTAGGACGATACAAGGCAAGTAGAATATACTGCTTGCAAGGGGCAATTCATCTATAACATCTCCATAGGAGCCAGATTTTGATACTCCGAGGTAATTAAGTACACAGCCAGCTCATCCTAAACGTCGTAGGAGCACACAGCGTCCGCACATTTAACATATGCTAGCCATTCACACATTGCGTTGGAACAAACTGTCAAGGGAAAGATTTATAAGCACCGCTTGCTTTCAAAAGGTTAACCTTCCAGCGGTGTGGTTTTTAAGCGTGCGCTATTTCCGCCTTTGTAGTCAGACTATCGCTATAGACTGCTTCTTCTTTGTCCATATTTATTATTAACGAAACGTGTTATGTCAAACATATTAGTCATTATTCACATATAGGAAATTTTGTCGATGGTAGTTTACAATTTTATCATCTACAGTTTTCTGTAGCTACTAAAGACAACTTTTCTCCATAAAAATAAATTTTACGACATTCGGTTTATTATAATTTCAGAAAAAATCAGCTTTAAATATTAAATTTTACTAATAGTGAGTATAAAATTACGGTATTTTAAATACTGGTCCTATTCTGAACTCTCCACATTGTCTATAATTATTCATCAAATGAAACATTATTCAACTTACAGACTCTTGAAAAATCAGGTTTGATAATATGATTTAAACATTGTCTGTTATTCCTTGAAGATATATTGCAAAATTATATTTTTTAAATAAGACAGAATAAAGACTTTTATATACAAATTATTGACTCAGATTTTCGAGATATCCTTGACGTTTCGTCCTTACCGATACACTTCTTCCGATGTTATTTAATTTGTAGGCATGTGTTGGCTGTAAGATAACGTCTACTATATGTATGTTTTACAGTCATTTCGAGGATTCATGCAGTCCTAACATAAGGATAATATCATATTTAATTATTGGTGACGACCGTGGATGCATTCTCTCGCAGGTATTTCTCCCCAGAATGATTGCGGGGCTTTTATTTTTTTGTTGGAGATGGCTAGTACTCTGTTTTAAGGTTCTCACATGCCGAGGCACCTTCATTTATTTTTGTAGGTGTATGTACTGCGGTGAAAAGGACTTTGGGAATACAGCAAGTGTTGTCCGCCGATCCCACTGTATTAGTCGGCAACTTGTCTCATAAAACAATAAACCACGAAACGAGACGCTGCGACCCCACGAGGCATAACACAACCTCCCCCTTCCACTTGCAAATGTGGGAATATTATTCAAATACCCGACAGACCTGATGCACGTTTGTTAAGGGTATTTCCCCCTGCAACTGTTTTATGTAGGATCCTTAAACTAAAACCCGGTGGCGTCAGTCACCCTTGCTACCTAACTATACTTACACCCACCTTTAAAATACCTTCTATGGTGTTAAAGGTGATTTGCCTGTTTCAGGAGTCAGCCAAAGTAATTGATACCAACCCACCAAAAAAGGAAAAAGAAACTATATACCGGGGTCCCTCATCAAAACTTTGCTTCCTTGGTCTACCCTGTACATCCCTCTTTTTAATTGTTTCTTATGCTCTTAAAAGGAGATTTTCTGTTTCAGTAACACACTCGTGTAGCCTGTTCCTTTCCCTTCTCCCCCTCCACACAAAAAAAGAATAATACAATAATAGGACATTTGTAAGAGCTTTATAACACACCTAAATTCAGATTTCTCGTCTTTCATAAATTAATTACAAAGCTTCTAGCTGTAATGTGATGACTACTCATATACTATAGGAGAAAAACGAGTCAGATTGAATAAATTACGAAATTTTAGACATAGAACATATATATGATTTATGTAAATATAATTTATAGGAAATTGTGTTTATAGAAAACGACTATAATACCCTTAATTCTCAAAATGATACTTTTAATTTAAGCAGCATCTATATTACTTAAAAAAATTGGTATTACTTATAATATTTTTATTTTATTATTAATTTATTTATTTAAAATAGTTTGCCATTATAATTGTCTTAGATGTTACTGAGGTTGCTTCACTGGTTTTATAGATGCGAGCAAAGATCACAGGGACAGATTATACTTTGGTTTCGTCGTCTTTCAGAACGTCTTTAGCTTTTCAATTTGGTTAGAGCAGACAATGCAGTCCGTTATTGCTTGTAAATTTTTGTTTGGTTTACAAAGAAATTTATGTTTGCTTCGACAAATACCACAATCTATTAACTATTGTACGCCATGCTTTCAATGTCCCGACAACTGATTCGTTAACATTTTCGTAAGCTGCGACACTTTGTTAACAAAACGTATCAACTAATTGGTTCCATAAATCACCCTACTCAAATAGAATCTTAATATTGATTCGATTTATAATTTTGTTTAACAAGGTTGTGTTATCTAATATAATTCAACAGAATGATAACCTGAAATATGTAATTGATATTTTTTAATTTAACTATGATCCTTTTGACTCCCACAAATTCATCAACGTAAAGCTTGATATTTAAAATCTAGCAATAATATTATGCGTTTCCACAAAATAGACTGCCTAATCGTTATATTATGCTTTCTTTTTTGCCTTCGTCTACAGCAGATTTATTAATTTGCTTGAAAAGATTCTATTATTTCTACATCGTACTATTCTTTAACCAATTTTATACAAGCCATTAAAGATTTGATTAATACATTTGGTCAACATTACTTTAAATATTTAGTTCACAAAGTCCTGTGAATAATTTGTAAAATATTCATAAATTTCACAATATATTCGTACAAGTTCCTTGATTTAACATTGCCATTGAAACACATTAATTTCACTTTTATTTTAATTAAATCTTGACTTTGAATGGGCATGAGCAACAGGTGGAAAATTGTGTTTACTCATATTTTGTATTGTGTTTATTACTACAGATGGACATTAGACTGGTGGCAGTTTGGTTATAAAATATAATACAAGAGAAATATTACAGACAATAATAACAACAGAATTTTAGGATATTTCATGTCCTTGAAGCTCAGTTTTAAGTATTTCTATACATAATTTAAATACTTTCGTACAGGTGGCATAGGAGGATATTAAGGATACAGAGGATTACACACTTTTGCTTCCTGGTCGTTGTCGAAACCCACCACACGTAGATCGCGTTGCTGGCAAATTAGGCATCGAATGACGTCAGATGAATCACTTTCTGAAATGGTGTTTGAGTGCTAAGGCGGCTGGTAATCCTTCCCGTCAAGATGTAGTAACAGCTTATCCACATATAAGCGCTTACGTTGGTGTAAGTCCGGTCCTTAGAGGTTTTCTGACTCACACCTCTGGTTACATGAGCTTAGGGTAAAGTAGCTGAACAACTTTCAAATTATATTGTTTGTTGTTTTGTTTATGTCACGTAATCAGCTATACGAATGGTAAATTTAGATTTTCCGTTGTTTTTATCAGATGTACAAATGGGTGGAGTCTAGGGTGAAGGACGCTTCCAGAATTTAGTCAGGTTACCCATCCCCTATTCTATATTGCCAGGACAAACTTTAAATCCCACTGGAAAAAGAACATTCATGACTCTCAAGCGCCTAGTTTTATGGTCGTTCTTCCCAGTCTCTCGCTAATATTGAACTGCCATCGAAACGCGTCACAAAGTCGTGCCACATGACATAATTAAAAATATTCCATCATTAATCTACACCAAGAAATAAAATTTAAGTATCTATCTGGAAGTTTGTTTCTAAAGGTTCCTAAACGAATTTCTAAGAACATTTGAGGATTTAAAACAGAATATTTAACTTAAATTTTCGAGCATGTATTTTTATATCATACAGGATTCGGAAGATATTAATATAAGTAAAAAATCACTCTATGAGAAACGTTTCGTGGCCCATACCCGGATCGAGATCTACAAAAGTGAAACTCTTAATCTATAATACTTTATAACGTATTATAAATATTTCGAACAGTAATAAAACCATTTTTGGCAGAGAGCTAACTCACTGAGAAATATTAAACTTCTTTGGATTGTCGACATGATATATACGTAAATTGGTGAAGTAAATTTTGAAATATAGTTTATAAAGAAGCACTGCTCTAAGAATTCTATCATTGCTAATAGATGTCATCTAATGCCTAATCATAAAGAAAGGTGATAAAAAAATTTCATTTCATTGATACGTAAGTAGAATATCTATAAAAATGTATAAAAGACAAAAATTATTAATACATATAAAAATGAAATCAAATGTATGTTTGTATGCTTAGGTACCAAAAATAAAATAGATACATAAATGATACCGTACTTTTTATATATTCAATAGATTCAACTTAATCAAAATACTGTACCTGTTGTTTTGTTTTTTAGGGCAAAATAAAAAATGCTATTGGCCCAAGTTCCGCAGGCACACTTGTATCTTACAGATAGCTAGTTCATAAACCGTTTTTAAATATTTGCGTACGGTTTACACTTTTAATAACAACATTTAGTAATGTCGACTAGAGTTTTGTTGCCTGACTGTCAAACTACTTTTCTTTCTGTTCCGTCCCTCTGCAAAATAGAAACGTTTGCGGTTTTATCAAAGCTTTCCCAGTACAACCTATAAACGAGATGAAATAATGTATTGAGATTGGCAACTACACGGAGGGTTTTCGAAAGCCTCATATTGAACGATCTCGGATTTGTGAACGAGTTCAGCTTAAGTTATGGTGTTTGCCCACAAAGCACACGCTGCGCCGCCCAGACTCCTCCCTCCTAAATTTCCAGATCCCAAAAACTTTCCATGAATAAAGATTGGTTTCTGCGTCATAACTCTGAACAGTCGCCAACCTTCGACAGTTTATAGTGCTGGAAGTTTTTTCACCGAAAATTATCTAATGTAAGCAAGTGCTCAAGGTTGTCGTAATATATCCTACGGCTCAAGGGTGGAAATTGCGCAAAACCCACAGCCGTTCGCCGTCGGCCATTAAATCGGTCGCTAGTGATAGATCGACCTCCCAATTACGAGCGCTAATTAAGCGATACTGCCACCATTTTGCCGACAACCTTCGCGCAGCTAATAACCCGTGCCCCGGGGCAAAGCGACGCAGTGGACCGTCACGACGTCCTGCAATCTTCTCCCTACCTGCACTTAGGTTTATTTATTACCCACTCGTCCTCCGCTAGGATAATAAGGTTCGTTACAACAAACCTTCTCTGTTACACAAACATAGAAACTTAAATTACAACAATACTGGTCAGCAATACGAACATACGTCAACTACTACACACATACATTACGAAATATTATTTCACCATCCAATAGATAAAGTGAAATTATGATAGTGGATCACACAGACCAGACCTAAGAATTAAGCTGAATATTTGTTTTACAAATGTTTGAAAATTTGCTACGTAATGGAGGTATCTGGTAAGTGAATGAGGAATCATTCACCATTACCATTTTATTTCTTCAACTACAGTTCTGGGGCGAGAAATTTAGATCAACAATTTAAATTTTGTTCAGAATGCTAACGATAAAATCGAAAATTCTTAAAACCTTACTGTAAATTAGTCAGAGAAAACAGGAATTAAAACTATAATAAATTAACAATTTTTAAAATTGACTCAACGTATTGAAAACACTCAATTATAAATATACATGCTTACTTGAATAACCTTAATACGTATTGGATTGTGAGCTTTGATAGATGTACTTTCAATAATGCGACTGGTAGTAAAAATTATATGTAAAATTGAAATTTTACTTCTTTTCGTGAGCCTTTCTTTCAATCTTATTTGCAATAAATTAGATCGTCTTAACGTTTCTACAATGTTTCTTTGGTAACAATTCTCCGAATTGAACCGAGCTGGAAACAACACTCAACTCTAACAGATTTTTTTTTACTTATACAGACTTAAGAGGGAATTGAATTACGTTATAATCCTTGATGAAGACTGAAATTGTTTCCAGAATTGAGTGAAATTATTCCTGCGCAGCTATTGCTTCAGACCTCATGTAATTTTAAATTGTATTTCTCTTCGTGTTTTATTGTGTATCTTACTTTTCATATTATTTCAAGGTTAAAATTATGTGCATTTATTATCATCTTAACATTAACACTTGGGACCTATTTTATTTTAATGTAGTATATATTTTTCTTAGTCAAACGTTTTTCAATTTTTTTTATATTTTTAATATTTCTCTTAAGCCATGTCATTGTATTCCACAGTTTTGCAACTTTAAATTCTTATTTCCCATATATTGGAACGGAAGGGATATACAGACATATACAAATATACAAACTGTGATCTTTTACGGATACGTATTTAAACATCCAGCGTATTCTAAAGTGTACACATTATTTTTCCTTCTGTAAATGTTTCCAAAATATTTTATCACCACTACAACTACAGCATCGTAATTTGATACGACTAACTATTTTTCTCAATATATTTGTCAGTAGGCATTTATGGATTCATTGTTGTAAAACTAAAACTTGAAAGTGCTTATAAGAGAACGTGGGCTTTCCCGGTGTATATTATTCATGAACAATTCTCGGGTTTTCAACCGGGTAAGTATAAAGTTTGAACACAACGTTTCCATGGCTTGCTCTGCCATCTTCTTCAGGTGAACCTGAAGAAGATGGCAGAGCAAGCCATGGAAACGTTGTGTTCAAACTTCGTACTTACCCGGTTGAAAACCCGAGAATTGTTCTTGAAAGTGCTTCTTTAATGCCTCCAATAAAAATTTATATTTTATATGTAGCTTTTTCGAAAAACTTATAATAAGGTATTTGATGCTTGTAAGTCAGCTTATGAAGAGTAAATCGCGTCAAATTAAAATATATGATGTGGATAATTAAATCCAAGTTTGAATAATATTACTTAAAATGGTGTTGTATTATAATTATCGTAGGTCAAAAAGTGAAGCGGCTACTAGCAGCTGTTTATTGCGGCGCCACTATATATAAAAAATTCTATATCACATTAAAGCAATTATAATTCGAGCATTTACCACTTTAAGGAAATTATTATAAATAGTTTTGTATTGACGTGAATGAACCGAGTGAAGTTGCTGTTTCTCTGACGTGATAATTGCCCACTACCACTCACTGAGCACGCAGTGTTTCGGAGTTTAAATTTAATCTCACGTTATATTGAAGTAGTCAAACAGTGAAAATTATAGACAGAAAGTTATGCCAAAAATCAACGAATCATGACACTGTGGCCTGACTAATCGTCCGAGTAACACGTAGGTTCTGCTGAATGAAAAACTAGAATACGAGAAAAAGGCATGTAACAATTTCGTATTAAACTTATTAATACTTAAATCCTTACATAATTTATTATTATATTTTTCATCATATTTTTATTTTGTCTAGAGTAGTACACTTTAAGTGTACGGGAGCCAACGTTTATTTGAGTAAGCGATTTCAATGAAAGATATTGACAAAATAGGGAAGTATTATAATTCGGAAATAAAAAAGTTTTTGGTGTAAAGAATGGACGTCCTGAAAATTGAAAAAAAATCACAGATAACATCCAGTATGGAATAAGGGCATTTTCATTGGTAGAAAAGTGAAACGCCATCCATGAAGGGTTGTGGAGGTGAGAGAATTTTTAAGAAATAACCCCCATTTAATATTTGACATTTGGATTCACCAAAACTATTTCTTTGAAAATATTATTGACGTATTCATTTTGCTGATGACGTTTCAATCAAAATAATTCGGAAATATTTATAGGTTCAGATATCAATAAATTAAAAACTAATTTTATCGGTGCCCAAAACAACGGCATAGCCATAGTTGTATTTTCTTTCAATTGGAATGTTTGTGACTACAAAACTGTATTCTTATGTTTTTGATCTGATCAGTATTTCACAAGGTATTCCTATTTTTCTACGGTCTATTTACCAGTTAAAACATTATTCGATTCCAGTTCCATCTATTTTTATATAAATGTGCTTCTGGAGAATCCAAATCTTCGATCCGAAATGGTTTTCGCAGTTATATATTTCATATCCACCACTCTCGATAGTTTGCGATTTCGTAATATACGACGAACAAATTTCATTACCCACTATATTTTGATACAATGGGTAGTTATAGAGATATTTCAATGACTTCGAATAAATCAGCTTCTATTCAATAATGACAGAGATTAATTGGATACGTTAAATAAAGATTTATACATAGATTATAATTGTTTGTTGCCTATGAAGGTGAGTAAAAATCTCATCGGGGAAAAATATTCGTAGGAAGGCTTAATATTATTGTGTGTGTGCGTTGTAGAAGCAAGAATGACCGTCGCGTGCCGTCTGAGGGACCACCAACCTGGCGTGGAGAATCTTAGAACAACGGACAGGAACACTAATTATTGCACACTCCTAATTTCTTAATCGAAAGATAATTAAAACAACCTGCAATTACGACATGAAAGATCGGGGACCATCTGTCGTGTCACATTAACGGACGAAGAGTCTCGATTTGTGAAGATTTACCTTTAATTGAATTGCTTTCACGAATTTGTTGCCGTGTAATTAACACTCGTGAGTGATCTTTGACTCCACAGCACTCATGCGGATGTCATGGTGCTGAATTACTTATCTGTATAATAAAAACTATCTACAATATATATAATTACTGTTAATTTGCGCTCAGGTATAAACTAGTGTTTCTTCTGCAAGTAGCTTACACAAAGAATTATTTTCATTACCATAGCGATGTAATATAATGTAAGTGTTGCGCACCGTAAATTCCAAGAGAACAGATATAACCTAGACTCTGGAAAAGAGTCATAAATATAACCAACTCTTGCTTACAGGTTCTTAGTCAGTATTGTGAAATCCGTATAAGAGAAAGTGTTCAAGTGTTAACAAACAAGAATGTAATGCTTAATTTTATTCTTTCAATGCAATTGGAGAGTTATGATATGAATTACATAAACACTATATGTACATAACATAATATATATGTAATTTACAGACAAATGAATTGAGTAAAGCATTTAACATTGAATAAAGTATATACAGATATATTTCAATCATCCGCCGCCTACAGAAAATGTATATTTTAATAACATCTATTTATACTATGATGATAATTTTCCTTATTTTTATCAGTCACCTAAATAAATCAAAATTATATTTTAATTTTGATTTCGAAAATAGGTTTTTAAATATCAAATCAATGTGAAAAACCAAATTGTTAATGTCACAATTTTAAACAAATGCCATATAAAATAAACTTTGTAATGTTTTAAAAGAATGTATTTTGTTTTTCAGATGTAAATTTTCGAAATCAAAATTAAAATATAGTTTTGGTTTATTTAAGTGACTGATAAAAATTATCTTCATAATAGAATTAAAAATCAGTCTAACAACATTTAATAACCTCCTTGAAGAAATTATCTATTTTTAATTTATTTAAATGTTATTAATATAATAAATAGATAAAAATATAAACGAATTTCATTTTATTAAACTTAAACCCAAATCGTATCACAGAGTCGTATTGTAGTTTTTTTCGGTGAAAACAGAAATTACGTTTTTCACTAAAGAAGAAAGAAAAAATATATCAGATCTATTGATTACGTAAACGAACTTCGTACTGTCTCTCCAAGAAAATTTTTTGTCAGTGACTATTTCTGTTTTAAAGGCGTCTTGTCAAGTTCTCAGACACCGAATTAATGACTTTCTCTTTCTAATTTGGAGTTATCATCAAGCCTTCACAGTATAGTGGGTGTCTTCTAATGTTGCTAGGATCTCGGTTGTATTTATAAAGTTTAAAAGATGGCTTTTTGTAAAAAAATAGGGCCTATTCTGTATAATATTTTTATTTAAAGATAAATTCATTGCCATTTTCCTGCTATGAATTAACTCTGTCATAAAACTTCTCGCAGTGTGATTGGCCCATCTTAAGCAGACTTGGAAATTAGTTATCCATTTAATAATTTTTAAATGATTGTTTGACGTACTTTATGAGGGGAGCCTCTGAAGTACTGGACCTAACCAAGGAAACAAAAATATAAGTGAGAAGAAAACAGCGTAGTCAGCATTTAGAACAATCAGAGATGTTCTATAGGTTTTATACCCTGTTTAAATGATAATATTAGAAAATATATTACCTTTGACCCATTTATTCAAGTTTGGAAATCGAGGTATATAAATATGTGGACTTGTGTGTGTGAGATATCAATTAGAATATTAACTCACTGATTTTGGATGTGTGAACCGGAGCATTGCCGTCATGAAACAACATTTTATTTTTCGATGAACGCAGTCTTTTTTTCATTTCCTTACTCAGATGCTGTAGAAGTTTCGCGTAATACACGGCGTTGATTGTTCTTTTTATTTGAAGGTAATCAATGAAAATTATTCCACTAGCTTCCGATAAAAGACTCATTCAGCTTGCAAATATATTGAACTTGCTTAGCCTTATTTGGAGCCGATTCTCCTTTTGCAGGACATTGTAATGTTGAATCCATGTTACCATGGAACTGAACCGACAAAGAAACTCGGTTGTATTGTTGTGGTACATGGCCAAACACACTATTGAAAGTACTTAGCGACGTTTATTTTGTTCCATTGTAAGCATACGCGGCACTCATCTTGCATGTAGGTTTCTCGTGTCAAAATGTTCAGTCAATATGCGACGCCCAGCTACTATATTCTCTTCTATCTCACGCAGTTTCAGTCTTTGGTCATGCAATACAATTTTGACGATTTTCATCAGGATTTCTGAACTCCTCGCTTCTATTGGTCGACCACTGTGATGTTAATCTTGGCACCTTGTAGGACAGCGTTTAAACTCGTCACCCAACATTTTATTGTTATAAAGAAGGAGCAAAATCCCTGAGTAGAATGTATCTTGCTTTTTGTATTGTTTGCTTTGTGATGTTTGCAATGAAAGGAAAGTATCTCACAGCTATGAACAATTTCTTCCATGTCCACAAAGTCACTGAGAGCGTCTAGTAATGACTCTCAAACAATAAACAATGTAGCGTCTTCAGTCTTCAACCTGAAGTTTTGAAAGGTTGATATTTAAAAAGAAATTATTGGTTCTAATCCACAACCTGCCAACTATACATCATAATAACAAATGACATCAGAAAAAATAAAGAACTGTTATTAAAATATTTTTAGTTGATGTATTGCTGTTTAAATAGAATGGATTTACGACCAAAGAAAACTATACGTTCTTTAATCACTGTATTGATATTTATTTTTCATGCAGCAACTTAATAGGTCTATACTATTTCTGCAATTAATAATGCTGCAAGAAAACTATTATTAATCTTGATAAGATCCGTGACTGATAACCACTTTAAAGCTCAGAAATTGCTCATAATGTTGCAGGACAATCTAGTTTTAAGGAACTGTAGTTACGCTGGCAAACCATATCAACGACTCTGGATTCTCAAACAAGTTGCTGCTTCCATTCACGTTTCTAATCCACCGCTATTCCGTAAATAAAAATTACAACACTAAATTTATATTTTTCCGCACTTCGTTTGCTAAGAAATTCCTGCTAACACAACATACTACACTTAATTTATTTTCTTGCGCGCTTAGTTTGCTTATATAGTTCTGCCAACTACGTACTTAAAGCTGGCATCTTGCTAACCTTCCAAAGTATGCATCTGTAACATACATTTTATCCTTATTCAGTCAAGGTAGCCCTTAGTCTAGGCACAAGGAAGTAGAAACAAGAAATTAAAATTAATTTATTGACCATTCGATTTTCATAAATTATTTCTGATACAAGACATGCCTTCTGGACCATTCTCAAGACAAATAATTCATCTACGATTTTTGCATAGTCATCAACCGCTTTTATAAAACTTACGAATTTGGTTTCAAACTAATTGTTTTAATTTTTTTAATTGTTTCGAATTTAAATCGGAAGAGAACTAAAACTAAAGGGAATCGCGATGATTACTTTGAAAATTACTATTCTAGAAGAATGTCTAATAAAGTGCGAGGTTGTTTCTGATTGAATATTTATTTATTTGGTTTTACAAAGTTATAAAATTTAAACCCACATTGTTTCGGCGCCAAGAATAAAATAGATACTTGTCTTCCACACCACTTCTGTCTTTATCTCCAATCTCAGAGTATTGTTAGAAGTTTTAATTTAATATCAGAAACATAACATTTTTAATTGATTAGTTGATAAGTTAATATTAGAAAATATTACGAGCATTCAAAAACAAAAACAAAATAGATGCTTTGTTAAATACGAGCGACTGCGTCAGTCACCTTCATCCCGCCAGGGACACTTACCATCCTAAATTCGAAAAATATATAATAGTATTCATTATACCACCTAACCTTTATCGTTAAAACATTATGGAATCTCATTTAATTTTCCTAGCCAATAAAAGAGATATGTAGTAATAAAAATAATTTTTTAGGATATCATAATGGAATAATCTACTGATCTAAATTTAGTTGCGTGGACTGCAGCTGAGCTTCAATTGAATCAATTATTCTCTCTTTGAATAATAATTATTTTAAAAATACTGGATTAAATGTGTAATATAAATATAGATTGGCTGATGAGACTAAACTTTAATTACAATGTTTTAAGTAAAAGTAATTACCAAAATCGTCTTCCACAGACTTTTTTACCCATAGACAATGATGTCGGAACTTCCCTGGTCCTTAAGTATAAAATGATTATTTCACGGTTAGCTTTCTTCTATTTTTAATTTAAAACGTCTATCCGATACACAATTATTTATTTCAAATAACTGTAGCGCGATTTAACCTTGTTATAAATAATATTTAAGTATCTTAAAGGCAACAGATATTGCTCTGCAGTTTTCCTGGAATCCTCTCAAGCTTTCGACAATGTCTGGTATCAAGGTTTATTCAAGAAATTAAAAATCTCTCTTCCTCCTCAAAGCTTACTTGACCGATACAAAATTTTTCGTTAAATTCAAAGATACGTATTGCCCTCTAGCGTAGATTGTAAACTAATGGTGTTAAAATAAATATAAAAAGAATTCTTTCTTCCATGAAAATTTCATGTCCAATTTCCGGGGTCAGTAACTTTCGTTTCCTCTGACCTTGTGATAGTTTGTAACTTTTCTGTCAACTACAATATAGGAGTTATGCTTACATAAAATTTTTACTCATGATATGGATAATAAATTTTTTACAAATAGAAGAAGTCGGGGTGGAACTGGACACTTATTGTTTAACAATTTTTGTAAAATTTTGGAGAAAGAAAAATCGCTTCATAAAGATATACTGCCGTGCAAAGTAGTATAAATTTTCGACTTTTGAAAATATTTCATTGATAAATGTATAATTAATTTATAAAAAGAAATTAATATTTATTGTTACGGATGAAACCATTTTCAAAGAGATACGGGGTTTATGTAAATATCGAAGTTAAAAAATATTTTATCCCTTGAAACCGTATGTAGACAAACTCTGCTATTTATCATTAGTTTTATAGATCTTTTCGTTACAGAATCTTAACAATAAACTATAAAAGCGGTTTAATGTTGTCAACAGGCACAGGAATCCGTAATGAGTTTACACATGGAATATCGGAGAAAAAAGTTAGTTGCGTCATATAAACTGCGAAGAAAGCAATTCGACACGAAAACTAACTTAAGAGGAAGTGGGTCTGTTATCGCCTGCAGTAAACTCTGACATGGGCTATCACAAGACACTTCTAGTGTCCATACCGGTTTCCGTACGATGAGTTACGAACAATTTACATTTTAGTGTACACGGGTCGACACGTATTCACCAATCCAACAACCTTATATTCATAGTAGCCAATTAAGAGATGTTGACTCTGCTGTTTACAACTATTGTGTAGTTCACTGTGTACGGCAGGTCCTTCCAATAATTATGTAAGCATAGGTGGCTTTATCTATAAGCAGAAACTCTTTAATATTCAACAGACTTCGACGAGTTCCACGTAGATTTTCAGCTATTTAAGATTAAAGGATCCTTACTTTCATCCAACACTTTTTCCTTTCGTTTCGCCTAATTTCAAGGCATGTTATTTCACTTGCAAGCGTAATTAATTTTTTCATCTTGTTCTTCCAAAGTCTTCCACTACCTACTCTACATAAATTATTCCATACTCATTTCCATTACTAATAGATCGAACAATTGCCAAATATTTTACGTGCTGCAACTTGACTAACAGAAATATCATTAAACCCAAATTTTATATTCAATAACGACAATTTTCTGACCCTAATGACAGAATATATTGATTTGAATGAGGTTGCAAAACCTTTTTTTTTCATGCGTAATCATAAAATCCGAAGCCCAATTCCTGTGTAAAAAGCCCGTAGTTTACATTTTGAAAATGCGAATATTTTTATTAATATAATTAAGATTCTAAGATAAAAGGGGAACTGGGAGTAGACTTTTAAGGAGAAATTATTCTGTAACATATTTGCTTCAAAATATTATACGTTGAATGAATAATATGTGTAGCGTGATAGTTGATGTTTCTTAAATTATTAATATAAATTTAGGGAGGATTCGGAACTTGGAATTGCCGTCAGTATGTTGAGGCCTGTTGCCACCACTAATCCCCTGAGATGGCATTTCGGCACGTAGGTACATGACCTGTGGAATTTCCGTAAACAAGGCTGGTGTGGGAATCGGAAAACAAGGAAACACCGAAATATTTCAATACCACGTGGTCGTCTCAAATACTATGGTTTCGGGGTCTAAAGAAATTCAATTATTAAAGATCGATTTCAATTCTTCTACACACGGCAGTAAGTCGGTGTGAATTATCAGTCTCCTCTTGCAAGTTGACGAGGGCGGAAAAGAACCGATGCTTGGTCGCGGACGTTTAAGGGAGTCCGTGGTCGACGCTGAGGAGGGCGTCCTACGGAGAAGCTGGAAGAGGCGCGACGCCACGTTCCAACAGGTACGCTGTCAGGTTTCCCAATCCTTGACGTCTAGGGAATGTATCGTCCATGGTTTTATCCTGAGATTTTAGAGATCTGATTGCTTCGTCGAACCACAGAAATTGTAAATATTTTCCTAATTAAGTTTTTCTTAAATGAAATCCCCATTTAAGTTTTAATTGCCCTTTCAATTTTACACCAATAAAACTCCATCCTACACATGATGAAGGATTAAATAACTATTCATTCTTATTTAAAATATAATGGATGCGAAGACAACATAATTAACGGTATTCTAAATAATATATACTATTCTGAGTCTTGTAGCAATCGTTAATAAAAAATTGTGCACTATATTTTTGAATATAAATATAAGGGGTTATTAACAAGGATTGGCGTTCTTAAGGGGATAAATTATGTTTGAAAGAAGGCGTTGAATGTGGGCTAATTCCTTTTCTGTTGATATTTCCACAAGCAATGGTAAAATGAAATTATAAATTTTAAATCATTGTTGAATAGCGGGACAGAAAATTTGGATTTCTTTCTGTTGTCAGAGAATGAAGATTTGGAAAATATGTCAAAGCTAATTATAATTTTTTTCGGTAAATACGATAGTAATTAAAGCAATAATTAGTACAAACAAAAACTCTAGAAATGAAAATTTGTGAAACAATAAGAGGTAAATCAGTAAACAGCGTAATTGTTTAGGAATAAAAGTAAATAGTAAATAGTTTAGTAAATAACGGCATCGCGCTTCTTTCATTAGAACCTCTTCAGGCATAATAATAAAGTACTATACACCTAAAATTAATAAAACAGATATATTTTATAATTCGGTAGGCAAGAATCATAGATTAATTAAATTTAACCTTGACAAAATTCTTAATATTCTTAAAATTAAATTCTTATCCAGTACATATTACTTACAAATATATCAAAAATAGGTTGATTAAAATTAAATATAAAATTAATAATCAACCTGTTAAAAGCCTATCGATTAATCTACCGCTACAGTTCTATATTTTTCAAAAAAACACATATTATAAAGTTATTGACTTGTTAGATAATCATAGTATTCGTAATATTTTTAAATCTTCAAATAACTTAAATGTAAACTAAGAAAGTTATCGAATAATTTTTTTCATTTACTTATTTATAAATAAAAGATTCCTATAAGCACGATTATATTGAGCAATATAGTTCGTTACACATGGTTTGTGATTTAGCAATAAATATGTAGAAAATTTAACATTACGAGACATAGATATTAATAGTTTTATATATAAAAATGGGCTGTCCGGTATTTTTATTCGACAGATATTTGTGATCATTGACACGTTCATGTTAGTTTTCCGGAGCGTCGCGACGCCCTTGGCTAAAGAGCGTGCTTCTCCAATTAACCCTGTCGGAGCGAGGCTGGTCTTGACGGACGAGGCAGGCGCGCGCTGCACGTGTACACATCGCCATGATTAATACGTCTTTTAAGGATATGGGTGTTGTTTAAAATACATACATCACACGGAGGAAAGGTCGCCGGGCGGGAGGAAGGAGGGGAATTCTTTTTGCCGGAGACTTTGGTGCATTAATATGTAAATGGGGAACTGGTGCACACCATCACCACACGATACTTCTGGCGGCGAAAGTTCAAAAGAGAATCATGGTCGAATATCGGCAACGCTGGAGCGGAAGCTGACCTTCATTACCGCGGCCGCCTCTATTCCGCGGATAATATTTGGCAGTACGGGCGGTAATTAAAGTGCCTCTTATTCTATAAAAGGCCTTGTGTTACAACAAGTTCTGCGCACGCGAAGCGACGATCAATTTCACGCAAATGCTGCGCTTTATTAAACAATTCCGAGAGACCACTTTTTTCCTCACACTACTCTGGGACAGTTCGTATACGCCCTGAAGCTTGGTGGTAATAGTCGTTATGCACTGAGAAAATATTTACTGTGGAATAATTGATATCTATTGGACATGGACGCAAAACTGAAAGCAGTTACGAAAACGAAGGTATGGCGAAAAAAACCAATAGTGTTATTGTTGGAAGATACACAACGTATGTTAAAATTAATTGTCGCTGTAGAATCAGAGCATGAAATTAGCTCATAAATGTGATATTCCATCATAGGGACATTCAGTTAAAGACATAAATTGATGTACAAAACATTTAGTAGCTGTTTGGTACATTCATGACTTTAGGTTGGTATCACACAGATAAAAATTGGTTTGAAGCTACTGATTGTTTTCGTGGCCATATTAATATCAGTATTATATGACGATTTTTTGGGGGTGTTGGGTCACATTGTTGTTTAGCGTTCTTGCCAAACAAACATAGTCATATAATACTGATAAAGTTGGTACGTTTGTAACCTGAAATGATGACGTGTCCACTTGAAGTTTGCACATTAGTTGAACATGTTTCGGTGATCCGGTTTTTGTTACTGAAGGAGAAAACCAGCTAAAATCTTTCCTGGAATGACTTTAGAGTATGGTGAAAGTAGTATGATCCTGAACTGGGTAGAACACTTCAAGAACGGCCTAACCTCACACGTATAAAATTTCGGATTATGTTCTGTTTTATTCAGAGAAATTAATTTAACAATATGAATCATTTCTACCAAATTCCGTAGAGAACCGTACTGAGGTATTCACAAGGTATCCTTCCGGGGAAAACCCCAGCAAGACAAGCTTGTAGCCTGACAGATGCAGTCCTTGTCTCAAAGGTATTTGAGCCTCACCGAAAAAAACCAGGTCCCCCAGAATTGGTATGGTGGCCCCCTCCCAAAATTTGAATTTTGGGAGAGGAAGGGTAGAAACGCCAACCTCGTTGGACGACTTGGAGAAAATAGAAAATGCAGGGAGACGAATCACGTTTTAAGGAGAGGAGAGTTGGAGGTGAAAGGACAGCACGAGAAAACAAGAAAGACTGTCTGTATTGTGCCTGGCTTCGACTCTGAGCTGGGAGGAGATGCGGCCTGGCGGCAATGACAACAAGGAAACAACACCAAAATTTGAGGCTTGCAGCCTGCCTCTTTGCTGACCCGGAAGCTGCCATTGTGTTAAGCCCAGGATTGCCGGTCAACAAGGAAACTTCGGAAAAACTCATGTTAAATAAGGAACCAAGGCAATAATCCCTCACTCTGCTATGTGTAGAAACAAGTAATACAGTCCTGAGTTAAAGTAGATTGTATTTACTAAGTCTCTTGCAATATTACTTCTAGTTAGGGCTCAGCTAGGAAAATTAAATTAATTAAATTTAAATATTGTAATCTTGTTGAATATTTCAGTTTTGTTAAGAATAAAAATTGTTTAAATTTCAAAGTTGATATTTATTGGCGCCCACTCATCTAAATATAACTAACTTTTAATATATTTATAAATAATAAAATCCACGTCACAGTGTGACGCAAAACGTCGGCAGGTTGAAGTGCCAAATCCTTTGCATGAAAACTGTATTGAGGACTTTATTCACGAAGACCCGACGTATTTCCTTTGAAGACAGAAAAAACCGTAGTAGTCAGTGTTCGCACATTTCATAACGTTATCAGTAACAAGTTCAAGTTTAGCATGACAAGTGCAAGAAGGGAACTGAAACAACACCACCAGGAAACAAGACTCAAATTATTTTCTGACTTAAAAGTACGTTAGAAAAGGAGGCCCTTTAATAATCAATATTTTTACATGGGATGAAATTGGGTTCGTTTTTAACTAGAATGCAAAAGACGCCAGCTCGCCTGTCCAAACCAAATATTGAATGCAAGCATCAGCGGGAAAAGTACTGTTGACGGATTTTTGGGAAACCAAAGGCGTCGCCTTTTGTTATTATTTGAAAGACGAGCGTACAATAAATCGATTCTACTACGTACAGATCCTGATGATCAAAGTAAAGCCGAAAAGAGGGAAAAACGTCACGTTATCTCAAAGAAAACGCGTGATATTGCTCCACGACAATACTCGCCTTGACATCGTCAAGTTGATCTAAGAAACCATTGAAAAAACTGGTGGGAGTTTCTACGTCAGCGTCCTTACAGTACAGGGACCACTCAAGGAGAAATTATGTTCTGAAACAACAAGGAGGTCAAAAGATTTGTGGTAAACAACAATACGAAGATTTATTTACAACAAATGTAATAAATTTAGTCCATCGTTGGGAGAAGAGTATATCTTGAGAAGTACTAAACGTCTTATTTTATAAGAATACAGGTCAATTTTTCTCCTTAATTATGAGACCCTCATACACTTTCGTTTATAATACTGTGTAATCCGCGTCGTACAATGGCCTTCACAAACAATTAAGTTAAACAATGGCTGGAAATCTATAATTGCGAAAATAACAATTTTAGTTTAATGGATAATTAAAAATTATCTTCCGAAGTAAATCAATACAATTATTTAGAAATTAATTCATTCTGTGAAACAATAGTTATATCTATACCGTTTTTTCAGAAAGTAAAACTTAAGATTTGAATTCCATAGAATCTAATTCATTGAACATACAACATCAATAGTTCTATCAGAAAATAAAAACAACAACTAACGACTAACTCAAACAGCTTCAGAAATTCTACAAATTTCGATAGCGAGTGAAAACAAGGCTAAAAGTTATTATTATTTTTTATACTAGTCATGAAACTAGCAGTCACATTGTAATACAAACTAAGAAAAGGAATGTTATAGGCTACTTATAAAATATTCAAAGGAAGTAGATAAATCAGCAGATGGGTTATTTTTACAAATTTAAATCACCAAAATTTAGTAAATGCTCCTTAGTCTGAAGATTACTTTACTGATTACATAACGGAAATTATAACGCAAACATAATTGTATGCGAGCGAGCGAAATCCAAGACAGAATTATTCGCTAAATCAATTTGGCAAAATAGCATAGGCAAGAAAGGCCTTCGCGAAAAAGAGTGTATATAGGTGCGAAACGTGGACGGTAGGAGTCGCAGAAAGTAAAAGAATAGAAATTTTTGAAATATGGTGGTTTAGAATAATGCTGAAAATTAGATTGGTGGATAGAACAACTAACAAGGGAGTCCTGTACAGAATAAGAGAAGATAGAACAATATGAAGGACTTTGACCAAAGAAAGGATAAATTAACAAGAAAATGAAAAGGCTGGCACAGAGTAGTTAAGCATGGAGAATTCCATGAGTCCAGTCTGAGGACTGAATTATACTACAACAATATCGAAAAAGAAGGACCATATTTCAAGCATTCCTTTCTTACAAACTTCTAAAGATAGAAATATAATTCCAACGTTACTGGACAGAGAAAAGTTTGTAATCAGAACAATCCGTGTGGAAGTTCCATCCAAGGTCGCAGTGGCGCTGTTGCTTGTCTGTAGAAAATGGAGGCGACACCACAAGAACAATCATTTTGTGAACTACAATTAAAATTGAAGTCCATTGTTGAAGTTCGCTACAATTTTAAGAAACAATCACCTCGTCATAAGTAGATTTACCAGTGGCATCGATAATACGGAGACGTTTGAATCTGCAAAGGGAAAAGCACAGGACGTGAACACATGGTACCCATATTGAGTGCCTAAAAGGCTGTATTTTTCTCTATTCAGGAACGTTGGAATTATGTTTATACCTTTCCCAGTCTGGAAGAAAAAAATGTTTGAAACCTGCTCTTCTTTTTGAAGAACCTTGTATTTATATGACATAAAAGATTATTTTCCCAAAGACTTCACGTGTAATATTTCGATGTATTTACCGAGGTATTCGAAGTTATAGCACTAGCATAACTTATTGCTAACCGGATGGCCTGACATTAAAATTTGCTGACCACCTCCGGGAATCAGTATGCAAACATACATGGTCTTTGTCCAGAGGGGAATTAAGGATTTAGCTTCCGAAAACTAAACCTCATCATTGGCCACCTCTAAGGTGCGATCCCGTGTTCATTTTGCAGACATTTTTCGGTCTGAAAACAAGTGCCTTGCTTGTGATCCTTCCCTTCTGTTTCTTATTCAACTTTATTTTTACAACTTCTTTCCCATTTGGACGGTGAGCTCCGATCTGACTGCCTGGGAATCTCTGTACTAAACACATAGCCCATCGCACTACAATTACTTTCCAATCATCCGTTTTCTTCACTCTTCCACTCCAACCTTCACCATTCTACCATTCAGTTTTGAATCAGTTGATTGAGCGTCATTGGAATCAATAATATTCCCTTTTTCAATTTGTAATTGGTAACATTAATGAAGTACGCTTTAATTTTTAACAGAAATCGTTTTCCTCAATTTGTTATATGCTCCAAAATCTGAACATTAATAGCTGAAACTTTCCGGACTGTACTGATTTTCAAGTATAGATAATATTTGTTCCCGGAAAAGGAATATGTGTGAATGAAACAGTCAGTGCAACAGAAAACCATTGATTCATGTTAGAGACGGTTTAAAAGTTTCATACATTAGAACTTATAAATAATTATTGTTGTATTCGTAATATTCCTTCTAGTTAAAAATAAATTCTATTAAAAATTTTATTCTTAAAACCTGAAAAATGTTGAATATTTCCCGAAGTCAGCTGCAATGTAGTGAGAACCGAGTATGTTGAAATTGCTAATGTCCAATAAGAGCTATCTTACCTTTCTGTTTTCGGAGACAGATCTAACTGATTGTATTCCATTAACTAATAAAGCAATTCATTTTATACGTATTATAAAGTTTCTGTTGTAATTAGGTCGGTTTCAAATACGGATGTAGGTGTGTTAATGCACATACGACTGATACGTTGCATAAAGGGTATTGTATTGCACTTTCTCGTAAGGACCTGGTGCATAATATGTGCAAGGACACTAACGACAGCGGCACCGTGTATCAATTGGCTATTGGGTCTCGCCGACCAGTCGTAAATCGCGCCTTCTTTCCTATTCGGGCGGAACATAACTCCCATCGTCGCGGTAAATAGGCTCTTTTAAGTTCAGGCCCGCTGAACTTTAAGCGAAGCTCAGGAAGTGGGGCTCGAAGCCCAGACCGCTGTGTTCCAAATGTTTATGTGCGTGGTTAAAGGTTAGCGAGTTTCTCGCAAGGTGTTGGCTATTGCGGGGCGTAATTTACTGGGCGGCCGCTCTTCCTCCGTGCGTGAGATTAATCACCCGGGTCCTGGTCCACCATTATTCATCCGCGGCCAGTGAATTTCGCGCAACGATCACCGGACATTTCCTCTTCGATACAATAAAACCGCAAGATCGGGAACAAGACGAGGCCTCGATCTTAACGAGATAACAACACACACGCCATCCAGTTACTTTCAAATTTCTCGTTCATTCTCGTAGACCTGTCACCTGTTCTGAACGAGTTCTGGATAAAAACTTCGGAGGCCTGGATTTAGTAAGGCTCCAAGGAATGATATATATTTTTCTAAGAAACTATGGTCGTTGGGAATATTTTTTTAAGTCGAAAAACGACCAAAATAAAATAAGTCACCATCTCCACCTTTCAGTGCACTTTGAAAAAGTTAGTAGCTTATTACTATTATACTTCCCTTTTTATAAAGGTATATATTTCCCCACGTCTTACAAACCAGTCCACGTTCTTGGTTAAAAAGATGTTTCCCTGAAAATTGCAATTTTATAGCTACCAACGTATTCCAAAACTAATGACCATAGACATACTTATATCGTAAAGACAAATTTAAAGAAACTCAAATTCTGCTTGTCGATGTAAGGATTCTACTATTTTGAAATAAATGAGCTACTACATCCATAAAATTGAGATTTTTCACTCTTCATAAAACAGATTAACTTCCTAACTAAGAAATATAATTTTTTTGTTATATTAGTTTTAACTTGAAACTTACGAAATGATGCTGATGTTACTAGTTCGTAATTCATCCAAAACGTTGTCAAGGTTAG
Organism: Eucriotettix oculatus; assembly: GCA_034510155.1. Classification (NCBI taxonomy): domain Eukaryota; kingdom Metazoa; phylum Arthropoda; class Insecta; order Orthoptera; family Tetrigidae; genus Eucriotettix; species Eucriotettix oculatus. Next base: position 50,804,995 of record CM067379.1, read on the forward strand.
AAATGGGATACAAATTTCTCACGAATCTGCAGCTGATTCCCGCCAACAAACCTCTAAAAATTGTCAATCGTAAGACAGTGGAAAACTGCTGTGTACCTGTTTTTCCAGTCGGGTGACAGTCAATTGTGGAGTCATGAGAGGCTGATGTGAGTTTGGCAGTTGCTGATTAAGCGAGTGCTTTTGGTTTGTCACCGATTTGGTGCAGACTGTGGAAGGCAGTCCTGTTTGTGTGAGCTTCACAGATGGTTGAGTTTAAGTGCGTGTGCAGCCTCCTAGAAGTAGACAAAAGGGACTGCAGATAAGTCTACACTCAGTGTGTGGAGACTGGCTTCCCAGATCCCGATGGATTTCAGATCCATTTTCCATTTTGGAATTTCATGTGGACATGATTTATAAAATAGCGACCAATAGTGTAAATTTACATGTACGTATTCATTTTCCACAGAACCATGTTTATTATATTAAGTAATGCTAATTCAATTAATACTTCTCTATAAAATTCTATTTAGTTGTATGATCCACCTAAGTCTTTTTAACCCGTTAACTTAATTATGCTTCTTAGTTTTCTACCAAAAATAGAATGTAGAAGCAGGTGCTGTATCTTATAAACATAGACATAAGTGAAACAGAGTATGATTGTAATTACATCAGGTTAATTTAAGTTGCAAAGCGAAATCAGGTCACGTAAAAATATATCAAGCTAAAGTAGCAAGTCTACAAATTTAATTTGTGAAATATGTAGAAAGTATTGAGTACAGCTCTCGTGTTTTCCAGTTTTAAATAATATGTAACCCGTATCGTGCAACAATTACGAACAAATTGAAACATATCAAAGAACGAAGGTTTTCCCGGTGTATCTGCTGCTTCAGTAGTTCTTGGGCTTCCAGCCGGGTGAATGTAGGCATTGGCCACGACGTTTCGACGGCGGTCACTGCCATCGTTCTCAAAGGAGCGACTCATCCCCGGACAGCAGCAAACACTTGAGAACGATGGCAGTGACCGCCGTCGAAACGTCGTGGCCAATGCCTACATTCACCCGGCTGGAAGCCCAAGAACTACTGAAGCAAATTGAAACATGTTTTATAAGTCCCTCTCCATTTTTCTACGGGAAATTTAACGTGCTCACTAACCCTTGCATTCAGGGAAGAATTCTTTTAGGGTGACAGGCTACAATGAGGTTGATCCAGTAACTTGCGACTCAATAGGAAGCGATGTGGAAAGGAGAAGTCAGCTAAGGGTTGACTATGGCACACGGGCAATAGTTTAAGGATGTTACCCGCCGTTCACCTGAAGCAGATGTAAGATAAGCACCAGAAAATCTGCATCAGTGAGGTCGGGCTTTTGAGTGCTTGTCTGAGCCCTTTCGAATGCCGGGAGGGGAGTTTGCTGTGGGTGGGGTCGCTAAATTACTTTCTCCGTGCCGTGACCAGATTAGGAAGCAGCTGGCAGACTAATCCTATAGGAAGTGATGACAGCTCTTTACGTACGCCTAAGGAATTACGACGCCCAAACATACACTTCACGACTCTGATAAAGGTACCTCGGCTTCAAAACCAGACAGAGAAGACATTCCAGAAGTTATGGCCAGAGAGACACCTGCGAGAGCTAAGATAACCTCTTACAGGCCCCTCAAGCCTTAGAATATCTTTTAGGGTGACAGGCCACATGAGAATGACCCAGTAACTGGCAAGTTACCTGTAATAGCATACGAAGGGAATTTGAAAGGGAGGTCGTGGAAGAGATGAAACTTCCAGATGTTCTTCCGATTTATAATGTTGCTATAAATAGCGTAACACCCGCCACATTACTAATGTAATGAATAAATATTAATATGCGTTCCTCTAATACAGCGTTACAACCAGTCTCCGCATAGATTTGTGTTGCGAACTTATGGTTAACAATAAACTGAAAATTCGTTTTACGTGGTCGTAGCTATATTAAATAGTCCCATGATTGCTACACTAAAGTTCAACAATGATATGGTCGAGAATAAGAGATCATTATTTACTAAGAAAATATATGTTTAGCGATAATATCTGTTATTCTGTCTTCTATGAACGAGTCTCCAATTATTTTCGCTCCCGTTAACTTAAGCACTACAGTGTATGGCAACAAAAAGTTAAAGGAAATTCATTATTTTATTATTGTTTTCGTTAAATTAGTTTTGGTAATTCGTTTCTTTTGTTGTGATTGTTAAACTCATGGAGAAAGAACAAAATGATCCACAAGAAATATTATTTAGCTCCCAATCATTTTGTTATATAATTTTTTTTGTTTGCTAAGCTGTGACGAGACAAAAAATCTTAGTTTCCCGGGCCATTTTTAAATTATAAAAATTCAATTCATTGTGTTTGTTAAGTAATGTAATGCAATAAATGTAGTGCATGGTCGCTGAGGGACGTGTTTTCTGACGTGATTGGAGATACGTCCCGAGTGATTGGTGGTCAGTTATGAAAACATCATTTCAATATAGAAAGTATAACAAATCAGATAAATAGCATTGGACGATTAGGCAACCACTGCACATATAAGAACCCCTAATGTGTTGTTTAGGATCAATTTCCAATACTGCAAATATAATATTTATTAAAGATAAAGATTTTTATAATAAAATTTAAATTAAATATATTTATGCAGCTCGTTTAGCGCCATTTATGTTGAAAACTGCCCTCCACCTGAAGAAATTTATCTTTCTCTTTTCTATATGCTGAGTTATTTCCTAATGATCCAGCTGTTAACAGAAGGCCTATTATATAGCGCCAACGTTCAAGACTAACATGCACACGATTTGATGTATGTAGTTGAGTGGTTAATCGGAGTGGTTCGGAGTTGTCAAAGTGTAATTATTAAAAAGCATCGAGTTGTAAGCAAAATTTGGAGCTAAAGAAATGCAACGTTATATGAAAAACAGTTATGTAAGACGAATTATTAGTCCATTTGTAAGATGAATTAAAACAGCAGCGGTAATTATTCCACTCTGCGGCCACGTGGGCAACTACGAGTACATCACCGTAGGCTGTAATCTTCCTAGCGCGTGTTCAAAGGAAAGCAATAAGTCGACGGTTATCTCATTCTTATTAATACGAGTGCGTTGCGGATTAAATGTTTACTTGGAGTCAACATTTTCTTATTTTTATAGATACGAAAAGTTGTCTTAACAACTTCTATTATTCCCAATAAACGGCGAGTAAAATATAAGGTCCTCTGAAAATATAAAAAAATTCAATTAAATCTGTATATAAAAATACGAAAAATTAAAAGCAATACAATTTATTTGAAAATAATCTTACATCTCAGCACTATCGTAATTACAAAATCATCAGAATAATTTTCAGGAACAATTAAAGGGCATAAATTTTTAACATGTAATATGTAATATTTTTAATATGTAATATGTAATATTTTTAACAAGTAATATGAATTAATACAATACTATTTTTATCAGATTTTAATCATCAAATATATTTATGAATTAACACGACAATAACATGTTTATATCATATTTATGGAAAAGACCAACGATTATCTTCGGTATTGTACCGACCTCAGGTTGTATTTGGTAAGTAATATTGACCTAACAACTAATATTAATAGCTAGTTTGAAGAAAAGTTTCAGACAGATACAATCTGAAAATGGTACAAAAAAGTACAGACACATTTATGTGCTGTTAAATGAAGTTTTATAGAAATTATAAAATATTTTTCTTTAAATATTGTATTTATGTAATATTTTAAGCTTCATAAATCCACAAAAATATTTTTAAAACTCATCTCTCGTCATTCGGAAGGGCGTGAGAATAGTAACCAAAAGCCCGTCCTACCTGATGCAGGTTGTCTAGGGTTGTCCCTGCATCTCTTTTAGGTAAAACACGGGATAGGTCTGGCAACCTGACAATATTGGATACGAGTAGGAGTGAAAACAATTTACCTCTCGGCTGGAGCTAGAATTAGAAAGTATTCTTAAATTTGACTGTACACGGGATAATGAAGTTTGACTTACCACGGCATTCTTCAGTTAAACTTTGTACGAATTTCTTCAGTTTGACTAGATCTTCAAGAATAGTTAGTTTCAGAAAGGCGTTTCTCCATCAGTTATTCAGTTGGTCAGTTTAAATGTGTATAATGGAATGGGTGAAGAAAGTTTTTTATTCAAATTAAGACAAATTCTTTACGTTAAGATTAAAGAAAATTAATTTATTAAAACAAATTTATGAATACTTAAATTTGGGGTCCATTAATATGCAGCTAGCTGAGATTTAAATTTGCAAGACGCAATGTATTTAAGGGTCATTTATGCGTTAAATTTCGTTTGAAAGAGTTATATATTACCCAACTATTAATTCAAGAAATCAGTTATTTAATAATTTAAATAAAAGATAGATCAGTAATGTTTATAAACTACCATGTAGGGTGCGTTATTTCGTACTGCTACTATTAATATATATTCTTTTGACAGTGAAAACCACCGTCAATGTTTGGTTGAACGGCTGCTACTGAAGAATCAATTTATTTACCAGGCACGATCTCTGAGTGCTTAATATGCCCCCTGCGTCGCACTCCTATTGGCCCCCTTCGCTACCAAATTAGAAGTCGATTGAAATAAAGAAATCAAAGATCATTTTAGACAAACCAAACTAAAAAAGTAACGCACCACTTCTTTGCTCACGTCCGACGCCAAAAGACAAATCTGACTTCTGAGAAGCCAACAAAGTTCTGGACCGCCGGTTAATTAATTGCTCATACATAATGAATGATTATTTCTTGTTCCTGAAACCCGTACCTTTGTCTCTGTTCAATGTCTTCTCAATGAATATGTCTTAATTATAATCTGGCCCACTAGTATTAAAAAAAAGCTACTCAAGAAATATGGCACAGTCAAAGTAAGTGGATGAAATGTCCAAACATTTGCATAAGTTCTATAAAATAGTAAGCTAACTTTGAAATTGTATCAGTCATAGATTCGTAAGTTACTTTTTTCAATTTATGTTTAACACTTTATTTACGGATTATTAAAATTTACTATTTATAGAAAGATTTTTTTTCAGTCAGTGGTTTCATGAGTGGAAATGGAAAAGGTTTTACCAAATTCTACGATCTTTATTCAAGTTAATATATCAAAACGGGGATTTCTGACGTCTGCGTCTGTGAGCTTAATCTGCCGGTACGATTACAAATTTTCACTTGCAATGTCCACGCACAATAGTAAGCCTATAAGCCTATGGTGAGTTGCATATCGCGAGTGAGTAATCTTGTCTTACCACGAATGCGATACACTGTGCACAATTTTATGGAGCAAATAAATGATTAATATAAATTATTTCTGTAGTTGAAAGGAAAATGAAAGTTAAATTATTGTCAAGTAGTATTAATCAATTTGGACGGAATGTGTTTAAAATTGTACGAAGCTACTTGCGGTCATAAATTACCCGTTTGAAATATCTGTATGTTTTTTAGGGTAGGAACTTTTCTGGCCTCAAAGGGGAAGAGAGGGATGAGCCTAAATTTTCGAAAGATTGACAGAAACCTTCTCTGGGTAGAGGTCTACAATAGGCCATAATTTAATGGCAATCGGATGAATGGTATAGGAAACCATAAGGAAGAAACATGAAGTTGCAGAGTCCATGATTAACGTGTGACGTTTCTGGTCTGAAAGAGTGTGGTAGGAAGGATCCTAAATTTTCAAAAGATCAACAGAATCCTTTTTTCTATGAATAGCGCTACTCGCAAAAAAATTCACGGCAATTGGATAAATGCTTTAGGAACACCTAAGGGGAAACCTTAAAACACCTATATCTCGCAATGTGTTTTTGCAATTCCGGGTATTAAATTCAGAAGCCGGCAGCCATACATTTCCTTTTATTTATATAGAATATGTGAGATTTTTTCAGTTCGTAATAGGGATATACTTTCATGTTGAATATTGCTGATATTCTTCAATACCATCTGTTTATTTACATAACTGAATCAATTCCAAATCTCTTTAATGAACGTCCAGATCATTTAATTAATAAATAATCTGAAATATTAATGTTTAAGTGAGGCCAAAAACAGACAAAAAATTAACGAAACACAATTAAATATAATTTAAAACAACTCCATATTTCAGTCCCGATCTCAGTCCTCTTCAGGTTAAATGCAATAATTTTGTCTGTTGTTATTTAGTCCAGCCTGAAGATGGTAGTTGATTTAAACTACAGTTGGTTGTGCTTTATTTTTTTTGGCTGCTGTTGGCCATATTTAAAAATTAATTTAAACTTGCAGACGTTAATAACTATTAAATCTAAAATTTAGTGAAATCATTTGTTATAGTTCTGTGGCGATTAAAATTAACAATGCCAGACGTTATTTACAAACCAAAAAAGTGTAAAGTAGTTACTGAGTAGAGGTCGCTTATCGTTATAATTGTAGAAGTTTTTAACGAGTTCTGGTTCCTTGTGCGACGGAAGAATGACGAATCAATTTCGAGGACGCATTAACTTTTTCGGTGTCGGTGTTTTTTTGCAGGTTACAACGGCGATGTATGGCACAACGGATTCCGGTAGGAGCTGCCATGGAAATGAAGCCATCCGACTGGTGTGTTGGTGCGCTGGTTGCGGAGCAATCCATCAGACAGCGCCATTCCGTTCGGACGCTAATAGTCCGCAGCTGGACTTGTTGCCTGGAGGATAGAACAACATACTAACCGAGTGATTTCAATTGAAAATACGTTCCTTGCATGAAATTTTAGACTTTATCAGTCCTCTGAAGAGGGATTGCGCTCCGTCGTTAGTTCCCAGTTACATTTCGGCACAAAACTTTTATAATATTTATAGGATTTATTTAATGCATTACTGAGACCTCATTGTTCAATTGTTAAAGATCCCTATTTACTAACAATTGTAGCTTCTTTGTTATGTGCAAGACTATAAATTATTGATTGCATTTCCTGGTAACAATGAATTTTTTCCGAGAATTCGCTTATTTAATCTCATTTAGTATAGGGAGATTCACAGCACTTAAATAATCTACTTTAGATGTTATTAAAAGACTTATTAATACCTAGTATGATAATAATAATTTCCCTATGTTTATCAGTCACGTCATTTAATTTATCAAAACTACAGTTTAATTTTGATTTCAATTTATTTCATTTTTCTGGAGCTTTCGGCATGGCCATAGTCATCTTAATTTGTCATATGATTTAGTAAATATACAATTAATAAATATCCTTATGTATTATACATGTTTCCAGACATTTCGGCACAAACATTTTATAATATTTATAGGATTTACTTAATACATTACTGACACTTCATTGTTAAAGATCGTTATTTCCTACGCAGAGCATTTATCATGTGTTAAACCTAGCACTGTCGGCAACATACATCCATGAGTTGTCCAAAATTTGCATTGAAAAAAAAATTCTAATGAGTTCAGATCTTGTTAAAATTTAACCTAATTTTTTTCCAATGGTTCCAGATCTTGGTAAATTTTAACCTAACTTTTAACAATATCTGGACTCATTTGAAAAAAAAAATAATGTAACTTTTCGACAACTCATGGATGTATGTTGCCGACAGTTCTTGGCTTAGCACATGATAAATGCTCTGTGTAGGCCAGCACAGTCTAGAAACGCGCACAATTCATTAGGATATTTTGAAAATATATATTTACTAAATCATATGACAAATCAGGATAACTATGGCAATGCAAAAAGCTCCTGAAAAATGGATTAAATTGAAATAAAAAAAATAAACTATATTTTATAATTGATGTGACTGATAGACATAGAGAAATTACTATTATCATTAATAATTTATATTAAAATCTTTAAATGAAAATAATATTGGCGAATAATTTTAATTTCACAGCATTCCAAAAAATTTGAATCAACACGTATACACATGCGCACAAACCAGGACACTCTGCTAAAATATATGTTTCATGTAATTGTGTAAATTCTAATTTTGCTTTATTTCATTAAATGATTCTTACAAGAAATGAAATAGAAGGTGACTGGTCAACAACAAACACACTTTATATCAGGAAAATAAATGACAATTCCTTATTTTATTAGCAGAACCGATACATAATCGACGATACGAGAGGTATATAGATAATATTCCAACGGAGAAACGTTCCTTATACTTTGAAACAATCGAAGAAAATAGATATTTTGATTTTTTAAGTACTAGTAGACCAAATTAAGAATTAGGAAAGAAATTTTAATTCTATAGTTATTTACGTTAGGAAATATCAATTGGTGGTAGGATTCTTGTTATTCAGGAATTCAATGAGAAAATTATTAAAGCGTTTGCTAACCTCACTTTCTGATCTGTAAACCACTGGACACTTATGTGATATGTTTATAGTGCGTTTGAAGCTCTTGAGCCAAATGCTGGGGTAAGTTTAAGATGAAATTATCATCAACGAGCCCATTTGCTGATTAAAAAGTCTCTTCCATTCAAACCCTCTTCAGAAATAACATCATTATTCCCACAACACAGACGTAGATTATACTCGGAAGAAAGTTTTCCTTTGTACGAGACCTGAAAAGAGTAAATAACACTGACAGATTGACGTCTTCGAGTAATCGTTTTGCTGTGATTGCTCGATTCGAAAAAAACGGATGTCACAATTTTATTTTTCCAGGAATACAACTATTAAGGCGTCCCTCTGATGACCGGATGCATTTTCTGAACGTGATCGACACGACCCGCACTTTTTTGTCCAGTACGGACGCGTCGTTATGAATGGACAGAGTGACAGTTTCCCACGCGTTCCGTGGAGACTTGGTGGCGATGACCCGTCAGTCTCAATGGCACCTGTGCATGTTGCGGCGGTCCATTCAGGACGCATTTAATTTATTGTTCCCCTCGGCAGACGGCTGCCCCCCGGGAGATGATAATAATTATCCAATAGTCCGCGTATGAACCGCATATTAGCGGCGCTTTGTTCGAGGGGCCCGCCATTGTCCCGCGCCGGATGAAAGAGCCCCCAGAGGGCGCCCGGAAGACAAAGCCAGTCATGCGAACGCGGCTTCGCGTGTGCAGCCCCGACACAAATTACCCTCATCTCAGTCCATTAGAGTGGTCAGGGCCCGACCTCGGGACCCGGGACCCGAGACCCGGGACCCAGGACCCTGTGTCCACCGCAACACGTAACCCGGTGCCCCGGCGCGCTCTTTGGTCCTGAGGAATCCCAGGAGCGCGCTGATGGATTGGTGCGTCTTGCGACGTTTCGTGAGACCAGTCAAAGGACGCTGTAATCAGGTCGGTTACGACCGACCTCGCATAACACCGCCAGAATTTACATTCCTCGGCGGAATAAAAGCAATTATGTCTTAATATATAATAACGATGACGGGTGATACTTCATTTCATCGTGCTTTGATCTGCCGACATAATCTAATGAAAGAATGCAAACAGACTCTTTTGACACACTTATTCATCTCAATTTCTCGGCATGAAACTAAACTTATAAAGAAAAAAATGATCTAAACAAGAATAATTTCAATTATAAGAACCTCTAGCACAGTAATAAATTATCTCAACTGAGCCAAATAACATGCTCCCGTTTTGGATTTTGTGACACCTGGTTGAGGTCAAATATCAAGCATATGACAATGGTTGTCTCTTTAGAACCTGTTTTTCAGTAGTCTCATTCAAAATATTTACCTAATCATCCATCATGTCACTATATAGATGTGGTTCTCCTTGTTCTTATCCCTTCGCCAATACGTTGACATGAATTGCTGCATTTCACTTTGTAAATTATTCAATTTCCAGCATGTAAACTAAATCCTATACATTACTCCTTTTTTTTGATTACATACCTTTTAAAATAGTGGAGTATGGAACACCCACTTTTCTTACGTTAACAATTGCAACAATTAAACAATTTGAATTGTTATGATTCTACTGTTAATCATAACCTGTGAAGGCAAACTACACAAACCTGCTTTAATTAGTTATATTTTCGCGTCTATCGTGGGCCAAGACTAAAGGATAGGTTTGGTCCATTCTCGTTCTCATATGAATCACTTAAATTTTTAATCCAAAACTTTTATAGTGCTGCCATCTCTTGAATATTGATCAAAATAAATTTTAGCCCTCTGTTAGATCCAACAGACAACTAGATTTATGAAGAATTTAGGTTTGGTCCACTCCCCCTTTGAGCTCCTTATATATATATTTATATAATTATATATATATGTATATATTAGATTTGAAGGCCAAGAAAGAAAGGAGAAATCAAGAAAGGAGTAAGATAGGATGCAGTCTGTTGCCCGGGCTGATTAAGTTAGATACAGAACGAGCGATTAAGAAAGTTGAAATGGAATATGGAAAATGAATCATACTGCAAGGAGGAGAAATGAAAACCCTAGGCTTTTCCGATGATATTATAGTATTTGGGGAGTCAAAGGGTTGGAAACTATAATAAATAGTATGAATGTGTTAATATTAGGAAATGCTCGTATGGAGCGTTATATGGGTGCGAAACATGGACGTTAGGAGTTGGGGAAAGGAAAATAATAGAAGTCTTTGAAATGTGGTGCTATAGGCGAATGCCGAAAATCAGATGGTTGGATAAATTCACAAACGAGGAAGTTCTTAACAGAATAGGGGAAAAGCGAACAATATGGAGGAGGACGTTGACTAAGAGAAGGGATAGATTAAATGGCCACGTTTTAAGGCATGAGGGTCTTGTAAAATTATCATTAGAGAGAAGTGTGTGGTGGGGTAAGAACATAAGAGGGAGGTCAAGGATGGAATACGCAAAGAAGATTAGGTAGAATGTGGGTTTTACTAGTTATAATGAAACAAAAAGACTTGCGCAAGGTAAGTTAGTATGGAGGGTTGCATCAGACCAGTTTTAGGACTGAATACCACAACAACAACATGTCGTTTGTTATTAGCAGTTAAAATAACTTTTGTATCAAATTTGAGACACAATTCATTAAATATAAAAATTCCTGATAAATTATCATTGTACTTAGGAGTATATTTTTTAAAAACGCATCCATAAATATTATAGTGAATTGAGAAATAGAACAGTTAATTAGTTTTGCAACTCTGTCTTGTGAAGAAGTAAATAAAACCCACCTTGTTTCAAATACGAGCCCTGGTGGTTGTCTTCCAAAGCCACGCGACTCTGCCGCTCGGGCAAGAAACGCTCCTGACGAGAATCCTTAAATAGGTGCGGACTACAAATGTCCTGTTAACACTGGTCCTTCAGACACGGCCGAGCGGCGCAAAACGAGCAAGACTAATAGCCCTGGCAATTATTGTCAATATACCGAAACAGTATGGGAGAAAACAAAAAAAGTTGCCACTATAACGGAATATTATATAACGCTTAATGACTGCTTAAAATGCGTAACGTAATCCAAGACGGGAAGTACAAAACACCCTGATTTATAACATTCACGAAAAAGAATAATAATGGGAAAATATATGTAACAATCATAAAATACGCTGCTCACAATTGGGTCACTATCAATACACTTGCATAAATTACTTAACGTGTCTACTGCATAGTTTACTAAATAATTTATATTCCTGTACATAATAAAAGCGGCGTTTCGTTGCACGTTCGCCTGGAACGTTCCTGACTCTCCCATAATACAATCTATGATGCATTATTCTGTAGGGCCACAATTCGAAAGCTTTGACACAATTATCAATTTTCGGCGAGTCAGATTCCTTCAATCATATACTCCTAGATGCAATTATGCTTACTACTATGCCTATGGTTGGGAATACTGTAAATACTGTAAATCACTTTTTTTAAGGTGGAACGTTATTGCAAAACCTGCATTGAAAATCCATCGATACACAATCTAAAGTATTAAAAATTCTTGGAATGACATTCAGTGCGCATTTAAAAGTGTCTCTAAAAATAATTTAATCATTTTGTAAACTGTTTACACTAATTAAATTTGAATTTGGCCCAATGTGTGAATATCTGAATGAACTCACTATTTAAAACTGCCAGATATGAATAATAAGTAATCTGTACTAATGTTTAAACCACATGTATACATGTTTTATTTCGTTTAGTTGAGTGGATTGAACGATATCTCTACTTAGTGCGACTCTTTGACCGGAGACAATTACGTGTTTGACAACCAGTAAGAACATAAGCAGTGAATAGATTTATTTATATTAATGTATTTATGACACATAACTGAGCATAAGTATTATCGTTATGCACTCCTCCATATAAACTTAAACTATGCCAAATCTCGAACTCCTCCGTGCGTGAAATGTGCGTACGTAGGGGTACAAAATTCAATAAGGGTGGGTCGCTGTTGAAATGCTGAAATGGAATAAAACAAGCTGTGTGCGAGGTATAAATGAATTTTTTTCTTTTAAATGCCCATGTATGCACTATAAATATAGTTCCCTAGTATGTTCTCTGTTCATATTGAAATTAACTGTTTGAATAAAGTAATCGTTTAGAAGCTAACAGAAAACAAATAATACGAAACTATGAAAATTATGAAGAACCTAACAGAAATTTGTTTGAGAGCGGTAGAAATAAACCAAGCGTAAGGTTTTGTCCCTTCAATAAGTTAATGATGTGTTTGGAAACAACACAGCCATTGTGGCAACTTTTTAAAGTGTATTAAAGTTCTCGATTATGTTTCTTCCAGAATTATGAACATCATCAAGTACAAACAGTTATCATTTTTCAGCAGGTAATGACAAAATTTTAAAGAAACAGTAATGGTAAAACACACCTACAAACTTATTTTAGTGGTACAAAATCAAAGGCAGACAGCGTGTGAGAAGTTGAAGGAGGTGACAGACGGGGTAAAACAAACTAGACAATTTGGCACCGGCCTGGGTTTTCGGGAAATCTGGCTATCTATGAGAAGACCCGCTAAGACGACCCCTAGGAAGCAAAATTCTCATCTTTTTAGGTTTTAAGTATTCAAAATATATCTCTGCATTATTATTAAAATATAATTCAAATTTTGTTGCTTTTAGGCCTATGTATTAAGGAAATATTGTTTATTAAAATTTATAATTATTTCCCATGGTTACGGAGACTGGGACTAAGACTGCTTGAGAATCGATACGCTGACCACGTATCGTTCCAAATTCTGAATGTGTCATGTAAGATGACAGTCCACACTCGACCCGGTAGGTCAAGACCCTCAATGGGCTGCAGAGCCAAGGAAGAAGAAGAATTGTTTTTCAAAATTTTTTTGATGTTTACGGTTGTTGGAAAAAGATTACTGTATGAGCTGGAGGAAGTTCTAAGAACTCGAATGAACGTGGTAGAGAACTTTAATTAGTTTTAAAAAGATGAACTATTGGCTTCTTCGTTTATTTGTATTATTATTATTATTATTATTATTGGTATTTCGTTGGTAGTTTTAGGACATATTTATAACTGTATCGTTTAATTTATTATCTGGCACTAGTTATATTTAAAGATTAGTATTTATAACTTCCTCGTAAATGTATTAGAGCGTTTCGTGTGTATAGTTTGCATTAATTACAAATTTCTATTGTATTATGCAGTGTTAAAAATTAAATACAGCTGCTGGAGCTTTTATATTTTATTCACAATTAAGCTACTGTGATCGATAATAATTATTAGTGTAATAAATTGGAAATGCAATATTGCTCAGTTTCATTTAGCATCCTTAATAGATATTTACTCAGCCAGTGTCATTTATGTGTATTACTTTACACTTTTTTTATACAACAAGGCGATTATTTATAGTAACCTGTAATACAAACACTTGTAGAGTCGTATTATATGAGTGTAGCATATGATCCAAAAATGTATTCAGGGACGTAAATTTTACATAGATATAATTATAAATTATTCGAGCGTAGTATACAGACCAATTTAAATTCAAAAAATACATGTTTTTTTTAATTATTGGACGTTTCAATTTGTGTGTAATTGTTGCACATATTAAATTTTGTATGAAAATTAAGATCGTTTGATTAAATACGTATCTACTTATTTAGGCCCTACTACTCTTCGATACATATAATAAATACTATAAGCTTGTTCTTGATTGACAACAAATCATTTAACTGTCTTTAAACAAATAGAATCGTAAGCTTAATAATCAAAGTTTGGAAACGTTCTTTTAAATTCTTAAAAATGACTATTTATACGTGAATAAATAGGCTATTATTAAAATAATTAGTAAGTTTCATGTGAAAAGAAAAGTTTTCAAAGTTCTTGTTGGCCATGACAAGATTTACTTTCCCCTTTAAGTATCAAGTTTGTTCTTACGAAAAACATGGTCACAGATGCTGGACAGATAGTGTTGGAATTCCTAAATTCCTGCTCTAAAATCCACCGATTTAGCAAGATATCCGTAAGACGGAATAAGTGAATCATGTTCTGGTTTTGTATAGAACTGGAAACCTGAGATTTTCCCAATAAAAATAAATTATAATACAAAAGGTCGCAATGCTATAGATTACAACTTTTTCTTTGTAAAAAATTACGGATGTTTAATAAATATTATTCATAAATCTATTTACTCAAAACATTGTTGAGGAGAAGGAAATAATTGTGTTTCCAATCCTTTTCTATTATATTTCATAGCCATAATGGTAAATTAACTGATCTGAGAAAATTTCAGTCAGGATATCAGAAATTAAGGTTAAGAGTTTCGAAATTATTTTGTGTTGCTGAACATAGCAGTGTCATATAGATTGTTCCGTTAGGTCATCAGGAAAACTTTTTATAAGGGTCACTTAACCATATATAGGTAATAGAATTTCAAACCGATACGACTGATTGAAAGAAGAATCAGTTTTGTATCTGTATATCGCCGACTGAGTATAATAACGTCGTTACCAACTGTATCTTTTAACGTATCAGCATAGCTTATGTTAAGACTGTGGAATAGACTTATTCAAAGTTTCACAGAAATTTCCCTATAGATCTCTATAAATAGTGCAATTTGGTCGTATCTGTCATAATCACGTATTCCTTTATGCTATTTTGTCGTATCTTTCCGTCATCTTTAAAAATACATAAGAATACAAATTTAAATAATATCAGAGTCGTCAGCTGTTCTACATATGTTAATTTAATTAGTCTATATTAGGTTTACTAGTCCTTTTACAGCTTGTAGTAACTATGTTAATATGAATAAATAGACGGGCAACGCCGGGTCTACATCTAGTATGTATATTAACATTATATCGCTACATTATTTCATTCTTGGTCAACACATGACTAATCCTTCATCGAAAATATGAAATTCATATTTTTACTTAAATCGCATAATAAAGATCATAATGTAACACAGCGACCCCCTTTCATGTTCGACGGGAAACTACGCACGATCTTCTGCTGCCTCCTCCGTCGACTGAAAATTGAAGATTGAATTTTCTCTTTTCTCTTTTTGTCCTTCAATTCTTAATTGTAAATTTACGTATATTTCTCGTAATATTATATTTGACGTATCTTATTTCCTCAATCGAGGACTAAGGATTAAATAATAATAATAATAAATCCAAATAATAAATCATTACACTGGTGTCGACCCCAAAAGTTGATAATTTCCTTGTTATTTTCATATGACTCATTTCCACATCCACCCCTCACATGCTGCAAGGGGTTGAAATTATACATAAATATTGTCGGGGAAATCACTTTAAATAAAATTCACCTCCAGAATTTTTTTACACTCAAATATGAGCCCTTATTGCATCTAAAATTTCCACCAATTCCACCCCTCACCCTAGGGGAGTGGTATGTAAACTATGTGATAAACGTTCCTAGGCAATTGTTACGTTTGACCGTCTGTTTTTTCGCCTCTCGCCTGAACCCGACGCTGTTATTCAGTCTCATTGTATCAAAGATTATGAACTCGACTTGCGTTACATGTACGCCGACTGAAATTTTGACGCCTCGCTGGTGGAATTTTCTTATCACAATAAATTACACGACGAAAAACAGATCTAGCCACACGAAACACATCAAGTTTTGCTGTTGCGAAAGAAATGTCTGTCCAGTCCAGTGATTTAGCTCATGATCGCTTCACGGCAAACCTTATAAGTTGCAGTTGGTTTGAACAGGTCCCATTTTCTCATGTTTACACGATAGATGGAAAGAGATTCTCGTCCTCCCTCTCTCTATCTCTCTCATGCTGCCAAAATTACGCTTATAATAACACAGTAAGTGAGATACAACAATTCAATGGATTTATAAATATTATTAATATCTTCTGAACTTTGCAATATATTGAAATGAAACACGAAACTTTAAGTTAAAATTCCTGTTTCAATCCCTGAAATTTTCATTGAAATCCGTTGATTCGTTTCGGAGCATAAACAGATCAAGAGTAAAGACAACCCACATTCCCTTTGGAGATTCAAAGTAGTGGATATAAGGCAGCTTTTTCGTATAATCTTTTCATATTATGAGATTTTGAAACTTTTGAGTACCAATTTTTAATAATTTTTTTATATAAAAATGTCCTGAAAATAGCGAACTCTACAAAAAGAGAATTATCCAATTTTATGCAGCAGTTGTTCGGTAGTTATGTGCGTGCATACATATTACGGCGATCCCATATATATATATATATATATATATATATATATATATATAGTGTTGTAAATATATATCAATACATTATACAAGATTTTTGTTGATTTTCGTGTCCGCGTAAGAGCTACTGCTTCTAGGTGAGGTTACTCCAAAATTTTATGAAGTATTTCTGAGAGCAATTTAGAAAAGCATTGAAACAATATGTTTATAGTAGTACTAGGGAGATTGACTCATACGATTATTAGTGAAAAATAAGTTAGCCAAATATCAGCCATTAAATTTTGTTTTTGTTCAATTTGTCATAGTCAGATTCTATGTGATGTGCGTATTACCAAGACGAAATAAACATTTCGCGATTGGCTTTTTGGAAGAAAATGTTCGTTAGTATTCCGTATTTGGGTCTACGTTTCATAATTGTTATTCTTACAATTTACTTTGAACTTAATCTTCATCAGGTTTGTAAGTATAATAGAAATCATGAATATAATTTAAAATATGAAACTTCGAATTCATCGTTGGAAATATTGATTAACATTTAGTAAAATACGATGTGTTAAAGCGTCAGGATACGTTGCACATTTCATGAATTTAAATAGTGTCAGTCTGTTTGGAGGCAAGCGTCAGGTACCAAGTTCCATCTGTATATATTTTGTCTCTTCCTTAAACTGACTTAAGGGAGTTAATGTTACAGGGGCGGAATCAATTAGGCAACTATAACAAGGTGTTGATCGGCTCAAATGCTGATTAATTCAGCGCATTAACAAGGCCGAGCAGAGGATCACCAAGTGGTGTGATCTCGCGTCGGCTTGGAGAGATGGCGCCGCCCACCAAATTAAGAGGGCAAGCTTCCTGTGAAGATGAAGCTATGGGAAATCTTACCTGGCCGTCCCGCTCCATTTGTCTTATTAACCTATTAACCCTTGAGCCTCGGCCTGGGAACGTGATCGAGATAGTGTCACGCATCATACGTCCATGCCAAGGGATGGCTCTCGTGATGGCCGAGGTGCAACCGCTAATAGTTGTGATCAGCCACAAATCAATGAAACTTATCATTATGTTTTGATACTCAGAGTAAATCGTGAATCGGTGCCACAAGGGTCGAGATGAGCCTCTCAAATATGGATATCAATGCTTTTATCTTTGAAATGTATGTATAACCAGATATGAAGTATATAGTTGAATCGGAAATTCAACATGGCTCAAGTTGAAAATTGTCACTTTATATCAGTAAATTCGTTAATTTTTATCATTTCCTTTCCGTTAAATTTTACATGCTTTATTGAATTATTAGTATAAATTTAGTTTATAATTATAACAAGATCCCTCTTTCGAGATTCGTCTCATGGGGATATATTGGCATTAACTCTGTATCTTTACAACTTTATATGAATCTTACATACGTGTAAAAACGTCATCAAATCGTCTTTTGCTCGTGAACTTCTTTATCGTCTGTTGCGGTTCTAAATCTGGATCAACATAATATTAAAGTATAACATATAACTTTTTCTCATGCTAGTAATCTCATAGAAAACTCTAAGCTGATATTAACCATATTCAGGAATAGCATGTTTTTCTTTTCAGAGTCTGTTTTATCTGTTCCCACCTCCCCCATGTAATGATTTAAGTAAGTTCACACTACCGTTCCATCCCGCAGACTGCAGTTAACAAGTTGCATCGCAGACCCGATAATGATACTTTCTTGATCATCTAAAAGCAATAAATATACAAGTGGATATCCCTGTCTGTATCGATCGTGGTTTGGTTACTACTGCGTAAATTTTCTAGCACTCCAGGCATTTAATATTTTGCCTCAGTACAAGGTACATTTATTATATTTTACAAGAAAGAATAATGTGTTTATGACAAATAACTATAAGGTATTATTAATCTTTAAATATAAATTCTGCTGTGCATGTATTCGTAATTTTTCTCCTCCTAAACCACTTGAATGATTTTTATGTTTTTTTCTAAAATTTATTTATGGAGTCACATGTATGGTTCTTAACTATAGTTGGACCCGGATAATGGCGCTGTTATCGAAGTCAAGAATTTTTTTTTACTTTTCGTATCGTACTTCTTTATTATTTTAGATTTCACACATAAAAACACGTAATTCCATAATTACTACCTGACCGTTTGATTGATCTGTAGCAATTAACTTAAGCATCAAACATCCGAAAGTTCATTGCATCGTAGCTCGGCATTGTTTTGATATTTTGATTTCGGATTGCTGAGTTCTGCTATATATATTTTTCCTGTATTGTAATTGCATACATACTGAATTATTTATTGATTAATTTGACATTAAACTAATGAAGCTTATTTGAAATAATATTTTGTGCAAATATTGAAGGAGAATTTTTTTAATTTCAATTTTTACGATTTCGATGATAGTGGGAGTAAAAAGATAAATTTTCAAAGAGTGGCAATCTATTTGATGATTTTAATCACGTGTTGAAAAAGAGTTTTTTTGGATTACATTACTGAAGTGGGCAAATATATCTGAATTAACGGGCAACACCGGGCACTAAGCTAGTAGCTCAAGAAATGTATTATTTGTTATGAAGTCAGTTAATCTTTTATTGATTCAAAAAATAAAATAAAATATTTTTATGGATGTAAAATAAATTCTCCTTATTCATCTAAACTTGGCCTAATACAACCTACGGATGTGGAAATGCTTGAAATGAAGCTCAGTAAAGCATATAGCTAATTTTAGAAGAAAGACAAGAATGGAAAAATGTCGGCCGGACCAGGGACTCGAACCCTGATCAATTTACGCAATGTCCATTCTTCACATATAGCTACAATAATGGTGTGAAGAGTGTGATTAGTGAATTATTAGATAAGTCTAGCTTAGGTTTACGGGACGGACCTTGGATGTCGACTCGGATAAACTCATAATTGATGTATAACGCGTGATAAATTAAATTAGTTCGCATCACAATATATTAGCAGAAAAATTAAGCTCAGAAAACTATGCAGTCAAGAATGTCACATTACAATCATATATAAATGCGAATTTCATTTCGTTAATGTATTATGTAATTATATTTTGGGGTAAATACACACAGAATTTGGGTATAATTGATATCTCTGGTCAATTAATGTACTAATTATTGGTATTTGTAATAAATGAATACGATTTCATTCAAACTCGGCTATGCAATCCTTTACTATGAGAAAAAGTATCACGTACGAGTTATAGGTTTCATTGAGGTGCACAAAAGGTAATGGAATATACCGGATATTACCTGCTATCAGTAATGTATTAAGAAACACTCCGGTTACATCAGACGGGAAATTAAAAATTCTACTCTACTACTTCTCTACTTTGTTTTAGGTAAGTAATTGTATTCATTAATGAATATGGAACTTTAAGACTATGGTGTAAATAGTTATCATAAAGTTGTTGGTTATTAAGTAATTTCGAGTGAAATTATATAAGTTAAATTTATTTCAATTGTAAATTTATTTCTATCATTTGATACCCTTAAGGACATCTTATACATTATTTTTTCTTAAATTAAATTTCTTATTATACATGCACACATAAGATAGAATGCATTATTTTCATCATTCTTGAAGATTTGTTTTGTTGATGATTTATATATCTACTATACATTATTTCGTAAATCCTTAAGCTTTTATGTAGCGTAGAAAAATTATAAATTAGGATTGAGTTCAATAAAAACTTATTTTCTCGGAAGTACAGCTTTTGTGTTAGTAGCCAGAAAACGTTTTAACAAATTTTTGTCAGGGAAACCTTCAATTTTAATTCCTTTTTTCCTTAAAAAAAAGAAGAAATCAGATTTCACTGAATTTCAATGACGCTTTTGAATACTTTTGTTTCTTTTCAAAATAATATATTTTTGTCATGATATAAAAAAGCATTTTTTGGCCCCGTATTGTGGCCTAATTTAATGCCTCTTTACTGACCCACTTCTACAACGATCGGAAAGGCTTTTTGCCTTATGTTGAGCTATTAACGCGCGGCGTCTTTACGTGAAATGTTTCTAACCTTGGTAACTTGAATTGTTCTGGCGGGCAGTGGGGCACGCGCATGTTCACGCACGCACGGCCATTGCGTGCGAGGAAAGTAAGAGTGTCAAAAGCCAGGCTCCACAAAGGACCGCCATTTACGACCAAATAGGAGGTTCGGAAAACAGTGACAAAAATACTCGCGCATTGTTCCCGGAACAGAAGGTGTCACGCACGCTATTTTGTACCGACGGAAGGCCACTTCGCCGTCTGGACCAGTAATTACGGTCGGAGGCTGTAGACGCATCCGCGGTCTGTAAATCGTAACGGAAAGCACCGCGGGCATTAATTAGAAGAGGCAAGGAGGCCACCTTGGGGAACCCAGTCTTCGGTCGGACGCGAATAAATTACTGACTGGCTTCATGTCGCGACAAAAGCGTGTCTGCTGCTCACCTTGCCATGAGCTCCAACTCCAGGTTAATCAAGCCAATCAGCCGTGCAATGAGCAAGTCTGGCCTCAATCTGACCCACTGGACCGCGAAATATTTCCTTCTTCCTACGCTTTAAATACATAACCGGCAGGTTTTCTCTTTCCGTATATACTAGCTGAAGTTAGATTTTACCACCAAATACTTCTTTTCAAACAAACTGTATCAAACTGAAAATATTATAAGCAAATTAGGAAAAATTGTTTATGCTATTCATATGCTGATACTTAATATGCGTACCACTTTTTCTAATCAGTATCAAACTCTTATGAGATTAAAGAACCTTTCATTCCTAAATTTAATAATAAATTCAAATTTAATGATGAATTCTCGGTTTATCAACTTTGGATTAGTCTTGTATTATCATCATCATCCTCCAACGTCAGGTGGATTCGTGTGCCCAGATATTTCCGCACTATTTTTATAGTATATCCCAAAGCTATAACGCGTATAGAACAAAAGATGTTCGTAAGTACAATGCACACGCCAGCTAAATTACATCAGTTGACTCTTCAGGTGAATATCGGGAATAATGGGCCCTAAGCTTCTGATATAAATGAGTGTTTTAAATACCAATATAAACAATTTAAATAGATCACCAATTCATCAGAACCAGCTACAAACCCTTAAGTTTAATTTAATATCAATAAAGTAATTCAAACCAAATTAACTAATGTATTACTATCGCGCCTAAAATGTTGAGGTATTCATATACTCAACCATTCCGCTGAGTTATAATTTTTACACCTTAAGTAAAACCTATTTTCCGTCTTCTAAAGAATAATATTGATTTCTGACTACTACAAAAAGAAATAATTTATGCGTCAAAACATGTTTCGTCAGTCTAAAAATAAAAATTAATGGCTTTTAAAAAGAAACCGAGAATATTTTTCAGATGTAGTTCATTTGAATATCGGTAACAAGTCTTACGGACGCTCTTTTTGTGAGAGGGCGAGGAATTTTTCCCAAATGAAGTTTTAAATAGAATTATATATGTTGGTACGCAGAGTGTGTAGGAATAGATGTAATCTTGGAGAAGCCGCGAGTGACCCTGTGACAAACGACAATCAAATGGAACAATCGCAGATAAAAAGTTAACTAATCTAAACGTAAGAAAGATGTTTGATTTATTTAAATTTGTGCTTCCCTTGTTAAAAGCTGTAATCTTAAATTTAATTTAAATACCTTATCAGTAATACATTATTAATATTTTTCATGTGACAAATGGAAAATGAAATTTTGTTAAGTCCGTTGGAAAATATGGTTTCCTGGCTGATTCATATTACACTAATATATTTTTAGCAATTATCCATGCATATGAAGCACTATATTTAACAGAATAACTTTTGCTGTTTGGTAACGGGCACGAGATGTTCCTCTACGGGGCAAAATGTTACGGCTGACAACCAAGATTTTACTTTTATTGAAAATTGGCAGACTTTTCATGATTTTACGCTGTGAATAACTTCATAAATCTGTAGATATACCAATGACAACTTCAAGCTTACAGTTTTTCGTCCGTATTGCAAATTTTTGACATGTGTCTCCTGTTATATACGTGGAAGTCAGGCCGCTGACAGCAAAATTAGCGATGCATGGTTCCTTTTATATAGGTGTAGATTCTGCGATGCTCGTAGTCTAAAGCAAAATTGTCATCAGTTCACCAAATATACGTTCCGCTGCAAGTTCCAGGTTTCTTAAATATTTGATTGGAGAAATGCTTAGTGGATGTTTCTTTCATAACGCAGGGTGATATTTTTGACTATAAATACACAAAAATGGAAATGTTTCTTAAGATGGCAGATCGCAGCTTTTCCTCCACTCACGTGGAAGCTGTGTCCATATTGGGACCTTTGATTTCCCACTAAATACGATCCACCTTTCTTTGAGATGAATAAATTCTCTGTCAATACTTATTTCTCTCAGCTTATAATAACCCCGTAGTTCTTCGCAACTATACAGGTATGGTTATTTCTGATACGGGCAATCAACAATTTTGTCTTTCCCACCGATAATGAATTCAATTATAAGGTATAATAATCGCAAATAATTTGTCTTAAATCCGCCAATTAATCAAAAATCGACGACAAAATAAAATTATTCACGCCCATGTATTACAATTAAATGTTAAAATCGTAGGCTTTAATGTAAGAAATGTAATTATTATGAAGACATTAATTTATAATGCCCCATAGTAAAATGATTTTCTTAATATTGTTTCATATCATTTTGAATGGATCTCTGTGGGATATGCAGTTAATGTTTTCATTGCCACGCTCCCTATAAAATTAGAAGACTTGTATTGAATTATTGGACGAAATATAATGTACACTACGACCTATGGCTTTTCTGAAATTTTTATTGGGTCACTTTTCATATCTGATTCTGGATAAAAAGCTTTCCTAGTTTTACTTCATAACAATTTTCGCAGCCTTACCCATTTATTTCTTGCGTAATGGTTGATATTGTTCTGGAGAGATACTTCGTCAGACACTACTATGAAACTACGCTATACATATACACATTTAATTTATTAAAGAAGTTGTGACGCACAACGTCAGACGCTTTTTAAAAACTGAATACCCCTAGGTGTGTCTACTTCCCCAGTTCAAGTATATCTTCAATATTTGGCCTAATTTCTCACTATTTGATCCCAAGTGAAGTTATAGTTTGAAGAACACGCTACCCGCAAAGCATCCACCCTATTTACTCTACAGACATTACGGATGTGGTTATAAACATGCTGATAAACTAATGTGTTCGTTTATTGTCTCTCTTCAATCTACATGGACACCCGTAATACTTACCGAGGTTTCTATCAGACGAGTCTCGTATGTACTCTTAATCTTAGTATATGTCCAGAAATCAAACCATTAATATAGTGAATATAAATTTAAGCGATGAAAAATGAAATGTCCCAATGACATACATTGTTAACTAAAATTGGGGACAGAAACTAATTGTAACATGATGTAACAAATCAGCAGAGGACAGAATACTGTAAATTTTAGCTGCAGAAAAGCTGCCGTGAGAGTATCGACATTCTCCGATGAAAGGTGTGCGTATAAATGTTTCTCATGGATTTCTTCCGGGGCCTGTGAGCGTTTCCCTATTCGCACCCTTACCTTTCCTGCCCTTAGGCTGAAAGCAGACAGAGGGTAGCGCCTCCCCTGATTTATTTGCCTTATTCCGAATTCATTCACTCTGGGAGCCAGCTAGTTTACACATCAAAATAGAAGCCATCCATCAATTTGTCGTGGCCACTGTTTGAATTAAGATTTCCTTCCGCAACTGTTCCCCAGCAACACTTCTTGATAAGCATCTAGTACTAACTTAGGGGTGCTCTTTTATAGGCAACGTCCGGTTCCGAGTCATGTATCACGCTAGACAGCTAATTTTCGTGCCGAACGCGATTTTGAGAACAATATCATGCATATTAACAGTGATGGTCACATTTCTCAAATATCTGGGTAAATTAACTGTATTTTCCATATTTTAGAAAGGAAAAGTAGCAATTCATAGGTAATAACCAACGAGTGTTGTAGTCTCTACTCCATAGATGAAATAACACTATGGGGAGTAGAAAGAGTGACGGAGGGATAAGACGAGATACGAGAAAGTTAATCGACAGTACGACCGATTGATCACAATAATATACTCATAAATAGTAAAATAATGACTTAATTGAGTTTAAAGAACTGAAAACTCAGTTTGCCTTCAGAGAAATAATCGTTGACGTGTCTTGAAAAAATAGAGGCCCCACGTTCTTTGGATCTTTAACTTCCATAGACCAGAAAACCGGGGTTAGTTCTGAAGGAGAACCGACACGCTGAACATAGTCATTCCTAAATCCAGAATATGTCATTTTATGATTCTATCGGGTCCTAAATAAATACAAACGCTTTGTAACATGATAGTTTGGTTATTTTCTCCGTATTCACAAGAGAGTTGTCAAGAAAAAGACAAATATTAGAAGAGTGTCATCCATTGTGAATACAGAAAAATGTTTTGACAAAAATTAACTTCATTAGTTATGGAGATTTTGATTCTGAAATAAAGGGGAGGGGATTATGAAGTAGAAGGGGAGGAGGTGTGTCAAATCTGCAATACATTTAGGGATGTCTAATTTGTGTGTAGAAATTAATCTCCTTTAAAAATATTATTTTATTCGTACAAGTCTCACTTTTAAATATTTTTTGGCTTGCTAAATTAAAATAACCCATCCGTATACAATGCTCTGTTACTACATTTTGATATATCTCATTGTTCTACTTATTCCCTTATCATTACATTTTTTTCGAGTAATATATAAGATTGCTCTGTACGTAATTCGGAATTATTTCTAGTAAGATGAACACCTGGACCAAGCAAGTGGCTTGTGTATTGGCATTAGCGTCTTGGGGCCGAGGTATAAACACAATTACTTCCCCTGGAAGTAGCCTCACTGGCTGTCAAAACAGCGCCCCTGGAACAGCTGTGTCATGGTCCACAACAATCCCCCGCTAAAAACAAAGGCGGCCTCGCATCTTAATAAAGAGTTAAAGCACCGCGCTGTGATTAGAGACGGAGGAAGTGGGCGTCGCGGCATGTGGTTAGCTTTGTTTGATGAAGCCACCCCCTCCTTCCTTCTAAGCAAAGCAGCGTTGTTGAGATTTAAACAGCCGGTCTGTTGTCACATGAAACTCCTAGACTAGCAGAAAGAGTAATTTATGAAGGAAACAGGAAGCTTGATTCTCATTTCTCATATTTAAATTATTCTCCCATCTCATAGCCTGGCTAAGAATCCGTGAAAAAAATTACGTCTTTGGGATAGGTTATTTATATTAACCTGTCCTCTTATTGAGATTGTAAGCTGTATTCATTGCTTCTTCAATTAGTTAATCCTTCCGAATAATATTAATATTCTTGTGCAACTGGATCATTTGCCACCTCATTTGAATAAAATACTCTTCCTAACGGACATTTTTTCAACCTATAAATTAAATAAAGTAGAATTTAAACTTACGACCAATCAAAAATTGTAAATATTGACTAATATTTTGTTTCCAATGGCGTGGAGGAATAAATATTATTGAATTAATTATATTCAGAATATTTTAAATAATAATTGATATTTACATAGAATGTTAATTTTTAACCCTATTAGCATATTATGAGTCAACAATAAAAAACATTATCAATAAATTCTTTAAGATTCTTTATTAATTCTGAATTCTGTAGAACCTTCAGCAATTCTTTTCTGAAACCATATAATTAGAAACGTTTAAATTTTTATAAAGTCAAATCAATTCATAAAATTTATTCGTCCTCAAATTTGTGAGTTCGTCAAGTACAAAGAATACATAATATACAGGAAAAATATTGTTAAATGTATTGGAAATGCAAGTGAAAAATAATTATATTTAAAGTAGAGTTCTACGTATTTACAATTTTCATAATGGATTTTATGCTCTGGTCATCATTACAGAAATGAAAATACATCGTATTCCGAAAACTTGAGGAAGAGAGTGTGTGGGAATTCAATAAAATAAAGCTATAAAAAATGAATCATTAACTCGGTAAACTTAACTGTTTGAATGTGTGAAAATTAAAAGATATAATAAACATAAAATTAATCAATGTAACAAGAGTTTATAGAAAATTTAATAAGTATTTCAAATAAAACTTTTTCAATAAACAACTTTAAAAAGCAGAAGTAAATTAAATATTATTAATTTATGCAATCATATAATTATCAAACAACAATTCTAAATATTTTATTCATAGATGACTAGTACATATTTCTATGGAGAAATTTTAATTTTAATAAAATATTGTTTGATATTTATATTTAATATTCATAATTTATCCATTAAAGTACGTATCTATCTTACACTGAAGAACATTTCCATATAATTTCTTTTGAAAAATATCCATGAGAATTAATAAATTTTGAGCAAATATTAATATTTAACGTTGTCTGAGTACTTATCAATTAATAAAATGGTTTACAACCAACTAATTAGGTAAGTATCATTGAATTAGTTTATCAATAACAATTACATTTCATCTCACATACGCAACTTTTATAATGAAAACTTTCAGCAAAGATAATCCGCATAAGTAATCCTCCCACCATTTCGGGCCTCGTCAGGTGCTACAATTCTACTCATCATGGGAAAATAGATTTAATTAGTTTTTAAAGAATTTTAATATTGAAACTAAAAACAAATTGATGAATTGATTAAAATGAAATATCTCAGACATTTTACATGATTTTTAATGATATCATTAATTTTCAGTTTCAGTTTAATGTTTTTACGGACCCTTAATAGAAGTACATTTAAACCTTATACGTAAATTATATACAGCTATAAGCTCCTAGTTACGAATATATACCATTAAGAAGTTAAGAGCGAGGGGTTTTGTGAATTAAATTCTGTCAAAATGCTGAAAAAATTATGAAATCAGAAATGTAAGACGCAAAAAAACGAGATTCACGTCGGCTGCCAGAACTTCTTACTTGACCAGCTGATGTTACACCCCTATTTGCCAACCTACAGCAATATCCAGTAAAACAAAAATATATCCCGTTTTTTCCCACTATCCAATTCTGCCCCGACTTCCCCTACTTAGTAATGGGCAGTTTATTATGTAACGACAGAGCCAAAAAAATAGGCCTTACTTTTTCTATTGCCATACAATATGTTCGCTGAGAATAATTAGTAAATGATTTATAAGTTATAAGTTGCAATGAAGAGAATCTAAATGGTAAATCCAAAATATGATTGCGCTTCAGTCCATAGACTGTTCATTATTGTCCAACATTAACCACTGAGTTCGGATGATTACCCAATCTTTTTTGATGCCTCTTGCTGCGTTCGATGATAATTTCTGTCATACTTGATATTTATACGGCGTGTTGTATCTTAATGTTTTTGATTCAAATCTTCTCAGACTCTGGAGGTTTGTACATGCTGGCTGTGTCCCATAGTTCGATGGCGTATGTCCATGTTGGATTAATTATTGCTTTGTACAAAAATATTTTTTGTATAAGCCAGATAATTTCACTAATTTCATTTGTTCCTCTATCCGCTTCATGCAGATATGGGATTTTTAGGTCTCATTGTAGGCCATGACATCTTACAACAGATTTTTCTGGGAGATCTGCTGAATTTATTTTGACTTATCGAACATCTTGAAATTTTAACAAAAACATTCAATGAATGATAACCTAAATAGGCAATGTGAGGTGGATGGTTTTATAAGTTTGTTCGCACAGAAATAGAATGTTTCATCGGAAGCGTGTTGACAGTTGTCTCGAGAAAATGGTGAAATCGAGATTTCGGTATATCAGTCACTATGGGTCAAGATGATGGATGGTAGTTTTATATCGGAAAGAACTTTCTCTGGGAGCATCTATTAAATTTATTAAAGCCGGTTCGCCCTTATTCTAGAGAAAAAAGAACAACTTCAGCTTATCAGACCAACTGGAAATCACATAACAATAGATTCAGATTACCTAAAGTATATAAACGTATGTTAAAATCATCTCTATAAAAGTTCTATTTTATTCACATATATACCGGGTGAACGTTCTGTATGTTGAGCGGACTACAATAAGATATGTAACATAGTACGTAAGGAGTAGGAACGTACCTGCGCCAAAGTTCAAACATTTTTTCTCATTGCTTATGTTATGGAGTTGTTACGGAATGTAGTTATACGACTACTTCGGAGAGTTACATACCTTGCGCATTATATGGCTTCTCAGTTCAAACGGACAGTTCTGAGGTTGTTCTCAATCCATAGGTCATGCTAATTGGAACACAGCACAATTACCGCAAGAGTTCGGTACTTTTGATAATCTCAATTGCCAGCCGGTGTAAGGAAGCCTCCAAAGCAGTAAAAGGTCAATGGCACATCGGTATAAAACAGTAGTCGTCTTTATAAAGATTCATAATAATGATGGGTGTCAGTCGGTTTAATCCTTCATCACGATTGAGCGTAACAAATCTTAAATATTCTCATGAAATGTAAAGACATAATTACAGCATTATATGAAAAACAGTCTTGCATCCCTAAAAGTTAAACCATTATTTTTTTTGTAAAATCTTTTATTTGCTAATCCTACATTTTGAAATACTACATTTAGGTATGGTTTTAGTACATCATCACACTGAACGAATCTTTTCAAAGCTGGGATATTAAAAATTTAGAACCAGGAAATATTTAAAAAATTTATTAGGAGAATGAAGAGAGAGATTCTCGTGTAGATGAGTGACGCGGAATTGTTCAAATCCCCACTGACAACTTAACCAAATTAAAAATGTCAGATATTATCAACAACGAGTATTTAGGTAAATCTATTTAATTGCTAAAATAAAAGCCTTGCTGATTATTTCTTCGCAACCAGTTTCATATCAGTTTCTAAATAATTTGGTTATTTTTTGTGGTTTTGTATCGAATAATGTCAATGTTTCTAACTTATATGATTACATTTCATACTTGAGTAATAATATACTATTGCATAGTTTCAACATGGGTAAATGTTTGTGATAAGAACGTTAACATGTAAGTTAGGTTGACAGTCAACAAACATTCCGGTTTATGCCCGAGTATTATGTTTAGAATAAATTCAATGGGACGTTTTAGTGTTCTTGAGTAATACTGTTTGCTATCTTATTTGAACAAGCACATTGGGAATATAAGTTGGATGATGACAGCTGAAATGATTATTTCAGATTTGAAAGTGAGGCCGAACGAGGTTAAATACCTAACGCTCTCTTATGTAATTTTTTGTCGCTGTTATAATGTATAAATTAGTTCTCTATAAAATTTTCATATTAATACATTTATTGCCTGTGGACAGAGGCGAAATAAAGTACAAGTTTTTTCTGGCCACCGCAAAAAAATACATAGATTTGGAGAGAAACGGAGATATGTGACAGATTCTTAAGCCTTATACGATTCTGTCTAATATACAGATACATCTTTCGATGTATGTAAACATTCTTCCTCCATCTCCCATTCCACAAGTTTCAATCTTTTCTCTACTTCGTTTCTATATATACTTAATGATAACATTTTCCTGTTTGCCAAAGATACGGTATTCTGGATATCGGATAAACACCTTAACAACCTTCTTAACCCCTCCACACGTACCTTGTAACTCTCTGCGAACCTATCTCGAAATGGAGAGTCACACCCAACTCTATAAAAACGTCCCTTGTAATGTTCCAACCCCAAAACTATTGTTTCCCAACCCGCATAATTAAAAAAAAAATTAAGTTCCCCCTCAGTCACGTATCTCCAGATTCATGTAAACCAAATCTCCTTGTCTAATCCACAACTGCTCTCATAGATTTTACCTATCAAATGCATGCGCGTCATCTTCCATTAATATGAATGAATGAAAATAGCCTATGTTGTTCCATTCAGGGCAAAAGCCTCCTACAAGTAGGGGTACCTTTTAGTAGTCTCACACGGTGAGCTAATACGCGTAAGATGTCTTATTAATACATTACAGGATTTACACACTGTCACTTAGTTGGAGTTCCAGTTCTTTCCACTTATTTCTGTCTCTGGCCATTCTGATTCATTGTCCTCCTGCTTGTTTTTTAGAATATAACACTCGTAAATTCTTGTTATATTTATAGTAGACTTACCAAAACAATATTTAACACTAACAAAACAGTACTACGATTTATTCAATTCTTGTAACAAAATTGAAGAAAATTCTCGTATTCATTTTTAAACAAAACAGTATACACATCGTTTTCAGACAGGTTCACCAACACACCAATGAAACAATTGCGAGAATCTGACTAATACAACCTTCGAAGTAAACTTCGGTACATTATTAATACATCACGTTTATCATAAAAATGACGTGACGTCACATCATACGCTGCTTTTTATAGCACTACACGAGATTCCCAAACCCTTTAAAATATTAAGATATATTAATTGTTCCATTCGCATAATTTTATCCCACATAAAGAATGACTGAGCTTCCATTGGAAGTAACCTATTGTCTTTCATTGAATGATGAAACAAAGTTTCAAATCATTCAGCCCATAGGAATAGATAAAATAAATTATAACACGGTTGAACTACATGCAGCAGAACACATAATATAATAATAATTTTCTTGTACATTGAAAAAAGAAGTGCCATATACTACCAGCGTATGAACTCGAACTTCATTATATTAGGTTAAGTTTTCATAATATTTTCCGATAAGAGGTCTCGATATCTATACATTTAAGTTCTTCCATTGGTTTGAGAGAAGGTATGATACGTCTCTGCATATACACCGTCAATTTTGTTACAGATGTGAAATTAAATCCTTTAGGAAAAACATAAGGATCAAAACCAGAGAACACCAGTCATTTCTTACAATCAGAAAGCATTTGTATTAATAATTAGATGCAATTAGCACACTCACAGCGCGAGATATCGAGTAACCATACACAGTGACTGTGAAGAAACATAAAAGGAAACTTCGTAGTAATAAATTTACATGCATTCCAAAGTGGAAAAGACATTCTGCGTCTCACGTGTTCCTAATTACAGACGGAGTGGTTTACCGTAATTAGAACACACGAATAATACGCCTCATTATTGGTCCGCACTACTTACGCGTCAGGTTAATTTAAAATATGTGCATTTCAATTTTGTTACAATTTAATGAAAAATAACACAGTCCATTAGTTAATAATGGGACAATTTCCGACTGTAATTTTTATCTCAGTTGTAAATTCCCTATTACCTTCATGTGGTACTAAATTATGAATTTGGTATCCGGCTAGTTCTTAAATATAACCCAATGATTAACAGGTGGGTTAATATAATACCAAAATTGTATTATATACGTAATTGATGGCATTAGATTATTGTACATGATCATAAATCATAAGTTACGAGATGTGTATTTCATAAATACGAGCAATACGTATCACAAAGGTTTTTTATTGTTGTGATAATCAGTCCTAAAACTGGTCTGATGCAACCCTCCATGCGAACCTATACTGCGCAAGCCTTATCTGATTTGTGTATTCCATCCTTGGCCTTCCTCTTCTGTTCTTACCCCACATACTTTCCTCAAATACTAATTTTTGAGACCCTCATGTCTCAAAACGTTGCCTATTAATCTATCAAAATGGTATACTTCTATTTCACTCACTATTTATACAATTAATCGAGACATTGTGAACGGTGAAGTTATTATTACATAATGTTATAAATAGTAATGAACACGTTCCGCTTACCGAGTTAATTACATAATGTTAAATAATTACTAATATTCTTTTATTTTTATTATTAATACGAATCAAGCTCATTAATTGTTCGGCAGAGCAGTTTTGTCCCGCTGCCCGAAGACTCGCCCAAAAGGGTGACAGAATTCTGAATAAAAGATTATATTCAGGAAACTTGGGAAAAACGAGAATCCCAAAGGCCAGGTAGTGGAATAAGAGTGCGTGCGGATCGTATCAAAATATGTGTTCAAGCTAAAACTTATAAATTTTCTAGCCGCTCAATGTTAAAGTGGAATCCGATTGAGCAACAGAAGCGAGGAAATTCAAGACTGATAACACTCGCCAAAAAAGCAAAATTTACTATTTATTTACTTCATGGGTCAAAAATTACTAATTTTAGGTTAAGAAAAGCGGAAAAATAATTTTTTTAGAAGATAGATAAGAATAGAAAAATGTCGACCGGACCAGGGACTCGAACCCCGGACCTCCCGCTATCCGGGCGGGCACTCTACCACTGAGTTAATCCGAGCGGACGTCCAAGGTACGGTTCAACATCCCTTCATTCCTATAAACCTCAGCCAGCTCACATACAGTTTACTAATCTACTTCTTTAGACTTGAATGCCATGTATCTTTGATCAGTTAACACAATGTCCATTCTCAGCGCAATTACTATAAACTAGGTTGTGGAGAATATGATTAGTAAATTGTAGATGAGCCTGGCTTTGGTTTACAAGAGTGGAGGGATGTTGGCTCGGATTAGGTCAGTGGTAGAGTACCAACCCGGGTAGCGAAAGGTCCGGGGTTCGAGTCGCTGGTCCGGTCGGCATTTTTCCATTTCACTCTATCTTCTACTTGAGCTTCAATTAAAGCGGTTCTACTTCCTTTGACTTGATTATTTTTTATTTTGTAGTTTCTGTTATATACATTAGCTGAAAATATTTTATTTTAACGGATTAAGAGAAAGAATATATTTGAATTAAGTATGCGAATAACATTGAAAGAACTTTTTAATTCTTTTTAAATAACAGCTACATTCAAAGAGTTCCAGAATAAAGGAAGAATACAGGCTATGAGGTGCCGTAGACGGAATTACAAACGGTAAGCAGCATTTCATAACTCCCGAGTAAAGCATTAAAATATTATTAAAGCTATACACAACCCTATCATTAGCTTCGATTATCGCATATAACTCACGATTACTTGTTCTTGCTATCAAAATTAAAAGTTGATAAATACATTTTATTATATTAAAGAAGGCACAGCCGCTCTGAATATATTATGAAAAATTATTTGAAGATATCGGGTGGTACTTATTACATTATTGACGCCTCACTTGTGGAAAAGATTGCATTCAAGGAAATACACACGTCACAACGAAGAAATAGTTTCTTTGTACATGATACAAATAAGTCGTTATCTTTTTGTTTCAGCCAGTTTCAAAATTCTTTGACCTCATTGTTGTTGCTGATCTTTTTTTCCTCGAAATGCCTGCTTTAGTGGTCAAAAAAATGAAAATCGGAAGGAGTCAAACCCCTGGACACATTTTTTTCAAACGTTTCTAGGGTCACTTTGGAGAATCCACCTTTCACTTATTTTGTTGTACTTTTGTTACTGAACCGTGTGAACGCGCACTTTTTGCTGCATCGTAAACAGTAATACGTTGGTTACGCGAATAATATCGTCTGTGCCGGGACTTTGGGCATTAGTCACTGATATTAATACACTTTTGACCATTTTTACCCAGTTATAAAATTTTCCTCGTTTCATATAACTTACACCATTCTGTAAAAGCATTTGAAGATGTATTTCAGCAAGAAAGCTAAATCCGGATCACTGATTGCTGTTCAACTAATGTGAAAACTTCAAGTGGGCACGCCATAGTTAAATATAATTTTGAAGTTAAAAATAAAATAATTATAATCCGCCAGCTATTCCAGTGATGTCAGTCATCAAAGCATCACAAAACGATTTTTTTATGCATCAATTTGTCTTTTTAAATTTTGAATGATCGTCGGATATTTAAGTAATATAATATTAATATTAAATGAAGTACAACACTGACCCATATACTCAATCCAACAACATCAACTGGCAACGGTAAAATAAACACATATAACGTAAAAAAATCTAAAGCTGGCAATCGGCTGCTGAGAGCCGCGGAATACCATATACGCTTACAGATACGACTATGGTAATTATAATTATTTTCCCTGCGCAGAGAAAGTAGCTTTTTTTCGATATTGTATAGTTAATGAGATTTGTGAACCGAGAGTGTAAAATATGTTCATCATCAATCTACCATAAACAACATTTCTTTTAGATTCTTTTCTTCCAGTTCACGCCATTTAATCGTTTTTGCTGTCGCCATTTATTTCAAATTATTACAACATATGAACGTATACAGATGCATAACATTGTTTAGGCATACGTTAGCGTACTTTTGAAAAATTTAATCAGGCACCCCACCGGATCGAAAACATTACCCTCCTTTTTACGAACTCGGGATTGAACGATATCAAACAGCTGTTTGACATGCCCTTTGCCGTTCCGCGATCAGAAAGAAAAATTACGCAACTAGCAGCGAAAACGCTTGCCTCTGACATGTGCATTCACTTATGAATAAAAAAAGGTGGTTCCCTTACTGAATTCTTGATACTTCTTTCAACATTCGGGAGACGATATCATGTTTCATTTAGCAACCTGTCAGCAAAGTTAAAGCACGTGTGAAACGTAAATAAAAAGAAACTTTCTGTTAAGAGTAAAAGAAAAAACTGGAATGTTGTTTCATGGGATGACTTGAAACACTTCAAAAACGTGTCGAAATGTTGCAAGATACTACACATTTAATAAAAATGATACTAGTTCTAAGACATTTCACTGGCTAGTGTAGTTTATGAACCACATGGTTTCTTTCGTCTAAAATCAAGGTTTTTCCTTTTACTGTATCGGAATGACTAATGCAGTTTCATATAGAAAATATAGAGAAATATAGAAAATACTGAGATTTCTGAGAAACAACAATATAGTTAGAGAAGAGTAGCGCAGAAAGAGGGAAAGTCTCTCCAAACAAATGCCGTTAGTTTTTCCATACATAAAAACTGCTAAACTGGCCCTCATATACTAAGTCGTCTTGTAATGTTGTTGTGGAATTGTCTTATGCAACCCTCAATGCTATCCTATCATGTGCAAGCCTTTTCATTTCTGAATAACTACGACATCACACATCCTCCCTAATCTTCTTAATGGATTCCATCCCTTGGCCTCCCTCTTCTGTTCTTACCCCACACACTTCACTCAAATCCTCAAATCCCTCATGTCTCAAAACGTGGCCTATTAATCTATCCCTACTCTTCACCAAAGTCTTCCATATTGATCTCTCTTGCTCTATTTTACATAGAACTTCCTGGTTAATTACCCACCTACCTATATACTCGGATATTCAGTATTCTCCTATAGCACCACATTTCAAAAGCTTCTATTCTTTCCTTTCTTCAACACCTACCCTCTACGTTTCGCACCCATGTAAAGCCACACTCCATGCGAACGTTTTTAGCAATGATTTGCTAATATCCACACTTATATTACTCGTAAGTAAATACCTAGTTATTATGCTGCCCAAGAGGCAGAATTGCTTAACTGCCTTCAAAATCTAACACCGTTTGTTATTCCACTGTTTCCCATTGTACACTCCGTTACCTTCTCATTAATCCTCATATTGAAGTCTCTTTCCGGAACCACGTTCATGGCTTTTATTATGGTTCCTAAGTCTTCTACTGACTCCCCTAATACTACAATAACAACGGTAAACCGTATTTTTATTCCCTTTCCATAGTCCGTTTTAATATTTTAAATCGCCTGGTCTATATACAAGCTAAACAGTATGGGTAACTGACTGCATTCTTGTCTTACTCCTTTCTTGATTTCTGCTATCTTTTCTTGCCCTTCAATTCTAATTACTGCTGACTGCCTCGATATTTTATTCCTTTCATCTTCAAAAACCATAATAGCGTGTTCCAGTTCACATTATCAAAGTTTTTTTTTCTAAATCTACAAATGCCATGAGTCGCAGTTCTAAAAATTAACGCAGTCAATTGCTTCTCTACATTCTTTTGAAAACCAAACTGTTCACCTAACTCTATTTCTATTTGTAGTTTCATGCTCGTATATAATATTTTAGTTAATATTATCCTCGCATGAGATACTACACTAATTGACATGTGCTTTTCGCATCTATCAGCTCCAGTCCTCTTCGGTATGGGTATAATTATGTTTTTACTACAACCTTCTGGTAATCTTCCTGCTTCGTTGATTTCGCAAAACATCCTGAAGATTTATTATATTTCTTGTTGTTTCTGTTTTTTATGATTCCCATCTCTTTATTTTAATTCCTTTCTTGAGTGTTTTCAATTTCAGTCAGTATTTCGTAATCAACAGATAACGGAGGTCACATGTGCCCCTGGGTAGGTCTTTCAGTCCATCACCTGCCTGAGCCTCCCGGCTTCCATATATAGTCTTCTTTCAAGTCTTGTAATAGATACTACTTTAACAAGTCCTCATTGCGGCATCAATTGTGCACCTAATTAGTACGCGAAATCTCTTTCTCTCAAATCCCGTTGCTTATGGTAGTATTCTCCCAAAATTTGAATATTTTGGATAAATTTGTAAGTTTAAGTGTCTGCAGATTTATGTTTGAGAAAAGTATCTCGAGAAGTAATTATTATATTGAACTTCGGCACCGAGTAATTCAGATCGTGTATTTTCTAATATTGAAACAGAAGTGTAAAGCAATGAAAGTGGTCAGGAACTCGAAACTTCGGAACTGGAACATTTACAGACGAATTGAATACAAACTGCGCATTATGCAAGAAAGAGACACAGAAGCGTTCGAAGACGGAAATGAAAAAAACCACGAGGACTAAGCCTTTTGTAACAGAATATAAATAAAAGTTCAGAACAGTGCCCGAAAATCCGTCATGGAGGAAACGGTTTCAGATTCCTTTCGAGAACGTTCGTTTGAATTATTGGATGTTCCACGTCAAATTAGAATGAGAAACCACAGTAATGTTCACTAACCCTATAACGTGAGTTTAATTATTAATTTTTAAATCAGTAAATTATTTAAAATATTAGTCTTTTTGCATCATTTAAGAGGAACCTATTTTTTAAATTATATTTATTAAGAAATAGAAAGGGAAAATGAGATTTTTTAAACTATTTGCGATGTATTTCCTTACATTTAATAATTTTGAAACTGAACGGGAGGTGGGAGAAGATGCAATATGCTCTCTTACGGAAGCACTCATGTTCTATGTAGTAGTAGAGACTTGATAACTACAGAGAATTACATACGTTTTTGCCTTTATATTCTCCGAGATGCTTCAAATTTTTCTGTAGTCTGAAGATCGAAAGTGATATGCTAGCCGCTGGTTCGGGGAAACTCCTTGGTTATCAGCTGTTGTTCCAAATAACCTTATCTATTTCCTTCCTTCTTCCTCGGGTTAGAATTGTGTCGCATATTTAGGTTAAATTGACTTTTTTAACAGCCTCAAATAATCATTGATATCCATTGAGTCATTTCGGAGCCTATTCGAGACGAACATATGAACAGACAGACACTTCAATTTATTTGTAGATATAAATTAGTCGAACTAATTTTAAATTTAAACATAAAATAATTTACAGAATTATAATCATAAATAGTCGAAACCCCTTTTAATTAATATTAGTAGTGATAAGAAGGAAGGACAATTAGTGACGAGTATAAGATGGTTATTATATATATATATATAATTAAAATATTTAAGTAATATTACTTCAAGATATAAATAAAGGTACAGGGTTAAAACTATTATGAAACGGCGAAACACGAAACTAAAAGTGGAACGGCACTTAAGTTTATTATGCTTTTTGCTAGTTTTGTTTGGAAGGGAATCTGAAATCATTAAACTCTGTGTGACCTAGAATTTGAATTAAATAACTCGCTTTTCGGTAAAATTAGAAAGAACTTTTGTACTTTACTTACTGAATTGTCAATAAATGTTTTTCTCCGATTTTGTTGTTTTTAATGTGGAGGATAATTAGTAACATCTCCATCATTGAATAAAATAGTTATATATGCGTAGTATCACTTGAGTGTCAATTGAGATAGAATGGACTGGGTGGAAGTAGAACATTTTAAATGGATTACGGAACGCAATACGATGTAGTGGTAAGCTGAGCCTGTTGATCTGTGAATCGAGGCAATCCGTGCGCCACTCCCTGCCACGGCAAATGTTAACCCGATACTTCAGAGTTATTTATCGAGGACCGGTCTGGATCTTCGCGTTCCAAGCAAGTCTACGTTGTTTACGTTCCGTCAGAAGGACGGGACGGTTTATCAATCGGACCGCAAGGCCAAATTGTTGTGTATCAGCCTGTGCTTTACAGTCATTATGAAAAACCATCAACTATTTATGGCTTCCTCTAAATTATCTCTGTTTGCTTCCATGTTGTATTCATTTTAAAATATTGTGATACGCAAGTACTAATCATATTTACGTAAAAAAACTATATTAGTTTTAATATCGAAGCTCAGCTTTAAAGTATAGTAAAGTTTTTGTAGAAATCAACTGCCTAATGTATAACTATTTTTTGTAAATTTTATTTATTTACTCTACCGTTAATAACAGTTTGTTTAGTAAAATACAAATAATGGCCAAAATCAGATATACAATAATTTAATTTGAATACAATTTCAATACTAATCAGTTACATGGTTGCTTAAACACAAATACTTGGATAAAGCTGGTTAAGTTTTAATTTTTTTCCATGTTCATTATACGGTTTTCAGTTAGCGTAATTTTTTACCAATGTAACAGGAATTTCAACCTAAATAATTAATTTGGTATATAGCAATATGCTTATAATATTTGTGTCTTAAATAATTTTAATTTATTTCAAGATGAGATGTAATTCAAAATTTTTAAACAAGTCAAAAAGTATCTACTAAATGCTAAAAAAACAGGGGAGAATTATAAATATCAATTAGTTTTAACTGATATATTTGCCTTTTCGATTGTGCAGCAATGCACGTTTGATTTTTCATCGTTTGAATTGCTCTTTCAGAAAGAATTGGTTATTTTTTATGATAATTCTATTAGTATATAGTGTATAAATAAAATAATGAAATTAATCTGACCTGATAATATATATAATGTAACTAAGAAAATAAAACTTTCAGTTAAAATCTCGCGGATCCTCAGTTAATTAATTGATGTTCTTGTATTCCGTCCGTTGACTGATCTGATTCAACCCTTCATGCTCACCGACTCTGCGCAAGCCTTTTCATCACTATATAATTACAAAATCCGCCATAATCTGCTTACCGTAGTCAATCATTGACGCCTCCATTCTCTGTTCTTACCCCACACATCTCAAAACGTAGACTATTAATTTTTCCCTTCTCTTGATCAACGTCCTCCATATTGTTCTCTCGTTTCTTATTCGGCATAGAACTTCCTGCTTAGTTACTTATCCACTCATCTGGTTTTCAGCATTCTTCTAAAGCATTACATTTCAAAAGCTTCTATTCTTTTTCTTTCTGCAACTCCTAACGTCCACATTTCGCACTCATACACTCCATACGAACATTTTTAGTAATGACTTCCTAATATTCATAGTTGTATTAGCCGTAAGTAAATTCCTCCTGTTTTGCAAAAACCTTCCTTGCCTGTTCTGTCCTATTCTTTACGTCTACTATACTTCTACTATCCCTAGTTATTATGCTTCTCAAGTAGTAGAACTATTTAATTCCCTTCAACATATCCGTTCCGAATCTAACAGCCTTTGTTATTTCTCTGTTTTCCATTCTAAACTCTATTACTTTGGTTTTCCCTCTATAAATCCTCACTTTGTACTCTTTCTCTAATACCATTTATTATTGTTTCCAAATTTTCTTCTGACTCCCCTAATACTGCAATACCATCAGAAAAACTTAGGAATTTTATTTTCAACCTTATTCATCGCCTGTTGTATATACAATTTAAACGGTATTGGTGAAGGACTCCATCGTTGTCTTACACCTTTCCTTTTTTGGCCTTCAGCTCTATTTACTGCTGACAGATTTCTGGAGGGGTTATTCATTAATTTTTTTAAGTTAGAGTTTCTACC
This sequence comes from Eucriotettix oculatus, assembly GCA_034510155.1. NCBI lineage: Eukaryota > Metazoa > Arthropoda > Insecta > Orthoptera > Tetrigidae > Eucriotettix > Eucriotettix oculatus. The sequence continues at coordinate 50,845,378 of CM067379.1, forward strand.
GCAATACTGAGATATTTAGACCCTGTAAGTTGCGGCACCAACACTAAATTTTAATAAGATTCCAATTAATGAACTGATAGGATCCAAAAGTTTGGAACGGAAATGTTTCGATTTAAAATAATTTTTTATATTGCTGACTTTTAGGCATTAATTAGATATATATATATATATATATATATATGTGTGTGTGTGCGTGCGTTTGTGTGAATTTCTCTAGTGTTTTTGGATCTTTAATAGTACTATATGAAGCTCCAAATTTTTAAGCGTAACGTCGTCTACTAACTATTATTGAATAAATGTTTATATTAAATTTACCCTGACGATTAGACTTTGGTCCTATTTATTTAATGCTATGTTCAAATTTTTGTTGTAATATACTTGTCCTTGTCCCGGTTATAACCTGTATGCCTTTTCGGGTAGCTAAAACCAGAATTATCTCCTTTTCGTACTATACTTCCTACAGTTTAATTTTGGTTACCTACTGAGTACCTCGGGGCTATTTCGGGTGCAAATTTCACATCCCCAAAGAATTTCCGAGCGTGATTTATATAATTTCGTAGCGCCGCGAGAATCCAGCATCCCTGTCGAAGCAGTATATCATGGCAGTAACCGTCACTACCCTGATGTTAATTCGGCTGACCTGAGAAACAGTTTCCTCCCCCTTCTTGGAGCGTAAAAAGCAGAAAAATCCCACAGGAGCGGTGTCGGAATCGACATTCCTGGCGGGAATTCCCGAAGATCCTTTCTCGAGGACTTTGATAGCGGAAGCATGTGAGGACTGCGTACACACGGCGGCTCCTTTGAGGGCTGCGCAATTAGCGATAAGTGACGAAAATATCTGCCCACGCGAATCTTGGGGCAATTAATAAATTCTCCGCGAATTTCCCCTTCGTACCGACAAAGTTGCCAGCTTCGTGGTGAAGAAGTAATCATTTAAGAAATTTTCTCGGGTGATGCCTCACAAAGCATAGTAATTGGATAATTATTGCTCGGATATATTTACTAATTTTTATCAAATGACAAAGACTATCTTATCAGAAACAAAAATTAGATATACGGAAAAGGATATAATGAAATGTTTCGTGCGCCTAAAAATCAATTTCATAAGTCTTTTTATATTTGTATGGAAATATTTGACTTGTTGCTATAATTTACCAGATATCCTCATTTTAGGATTCTTTTCATAAGATTAATTTGGATGATTTCATACCTTAGGAAATATACATATTGCATTTTTTATATGTAGTATCCAAAATAATGACTTCATAACGTGCGTATATATATATATATATAATTATTACAATAGCTTCAGAAAATTATGGATATTATCATGCAAGGTATATTATATAAATAAATGTTTAAGATATTATAAGAATAAGATGTTAGAATGGATTTGGGCATTGTAAGATATTTTGGTGGATAATATTGCAATTAGATAATCTTTTATAATTACGTAAATGATGCACAGTTGGTCGCTTGACATTATTCAGTAAACAAAAGTGAACATTTCCAGAGCACTTCCAGTCCATCTGATTACCATGTAACTTAAGGCGTTACTTGACTTAAAGTGAAAGGAAGAGAATAAAACGAAAAGAGATGGATAATGAAAGCCAAATAGTAAGACGTTTGAAGAAGTTATTGCTCTAAAATAATTTGTCATGAATAATTATTGTCTTTATATTCATGCAAAAGAGAATAAAAATGTAGCTTTAAGAAACAGATACATTAGTATTTAATAAGTACTGATGCCATTAGAATTAATTTGTCGGTTTTTCTGTTGTGACAGCAACAAATTTTGTAACATAATAATATCTGAGTATAATTTAATCTTAGCTAAATTATTAGTGTGACTTGACGCGTTGTTGCAATTAGTTTCGAAAGAAAAAGAAAGCTATGGATGTAATGATCGTAAGACTAAAACATTCTACATAAATCAGTTGCATGAGTAATGCCGCTTACTATACACTGGCACAATAATTTGAATGAAGTAATTCTACGACATGTAATTCTATGGGAACAAAAAGCTGCGTTTCTATATTCGTAACTAAGTAATTAGGCTCTATGCATATAATATTGAATTAAAGTGATTATTAAATATATTCCAAAGGTCCAATTCACCAACTAAATTGAAAATAAATGCTCTCTTAATTTTCTAGATGTTCCCGTTTCTGTACAAGGCAATATATAACTGACTAATTGGTTTTCTGAAACCGTTTCCATAATTTTCACTCCAACGTACCTTTATTTTGAAAACCCGATATCGCCTACAATTTTTTGACGAGGTGATTCCCATTTATTAGCAAAATTTTCATAATAATAACTTAAAACAGTTTGATATTTTTATGACAAATTTTTCCGGTAGATTTGATCAAGAAATATATCGACATAAGTCTAAGCCAAATAAAGAATCAAAAAACGTATCTATGGGGTCTACTGTTTCTAAAACTTATATCATTCTTCCATTTACAAAAATTATATAAGCAAGAATAATGTAATTATATAGACATTTATAATATATATAAAAATGAAATAGCAATCAAAAACTCTAAAATTCGTATCAATATTTGTAAGTACATAACTCATGTACGGATTACAATGCCTGATGTTTAGAATAAACAAAGTGGACATCGGAAACACGTCAAAACAAATTTATTTCTAATTAAAAACAAGTTCCTGGCAAGCATTCAGTTCTCCGTAAACATGTTAACTACAGTAGCCATAGTTGTATTTGGAATTATATAAGAATATTAGATTCTGAAACCAAATATTATGCGTAATTAATATTTGTAATGTTAGATATTGTTCATCAATTAATGTTAAATCCGAGACATACATTGTCAGAAACATATGACTGTATTCTTATATAATTAATTTGGTCTTTTTTGTAAATATTTTTTTGTTAAATCAATGCCTCAGATTATTTGTAGTGCACTTCTGACGAGAAGCGCCGACTAGGAATGTAGTTCTTTAGACTTTTTTCAATATAATAATGTTCAAGTAATTATTGTTTCTAATTAATTGTGCCTCTGTTCCGCGGCCAAAACCAGTAGATTCCTTAACTGAGATAAAGAATATTAACTCAAAAACGTTAATAATACAGAATATTTTAGAAATATTTTAGTAGCTTGTACTGTCATAGTACATCCTATGTATGGTAGTAAAATCATGTTAATTTATATTCATAAACATGGGATTTAATCAAATATTCCTCTAGTCAACCAAATTATAGTTATACACACGATACATACTAACTCTGTAAACCTAGTTAAATTAATACCATTCTCATAATTAAATTGGCTCCATTCCTTCCAGTTCTACAGGTCTTTAAAAATATTTATGGATACAATTCTAAATGTGCAAATACAAATTTTCTATTCAGTTTTTTTTATCAAGTTCTGTGTACGAAAATTAATTTGTTTGATCCTGATCTTCGATTTTATTGCGCTAATTTTTTTACGTTTTTGTCTGACAAGTCTCTTTAATGAATAATATGCATATAGTATCGTTTAAGTAAAACAGTATTTCGTTGGAGTCCCAAGAAAACACCTTTCAATAAAAGATAAAAGCGTTTTATTCTGTAAAGGAGATTGTCTTGACCGTTCTCCTAATAGTTATAATAGTTTTTATTTCTAAACTGTTGAATGCATTGCTATGTAAAATATTCTATTATCTGTCTGTATAGTTTTTCTGCTCTTTTGTTAGTTTATTTCGTGTAATGCCTGGAGCTACCACGGAGGTCAGACTTCTCGTCATGCAGCTCCAAAAAGTGATATTTCCATTGATTTTTGGTAGTTACTTTTATCTTTTTTGTTCTAGATATTTGTTAGTTGATTTAATGTAGTCCTTACCCTACTTCCTCAACTGAGGAAATATAGAGCCTCGTGTTTATCTAAATAACACTCATTTAAATAAATAAGAAAATGCAAGATAAGTTTATATTAAAGTTACGCTGCACAATTATAGAATATATTATCTGCATTTCTGAACTGTGTGTACATTTTATTATTTAAATAGAAATGATAAATATCATAGCTTTAGATTTTGTACAGAAAAACTTCTAAGTCAGGATTCATATTTTAAAATGCTTTAATATAAATTTTTTACAAATAATGCTCACACAGAAACCTAAATCCCGTCTAAGATGAGCTAAAATACAAAAGTCTGCACCAATCACAAAAATTAGAGTGTCTGCGCCCTTCCCCATCAAAACAATATTCAGCATGGGATTTGGGATGGAGGTTTTTCTATTATGGCCTCTGGCCCTACAACGGCTAAGGACTAAGATACGTGTACAAACATGATAATTATAACTTTTTCACGGCTTCAAATTTAATCTTTATTCTCTTACTATAAGGTAATATTTAGTAATAAATTCTACAATTTGTACGGAAAGTTCTTCGTTAATTTGAGAAAAATCATTTAATTGATACTGGCGCTTAACGCCTTTATTTCGTTATCGTTTTGAGAGACTTGCTGTGATAGTTTTATTCAGATGCGTGGTAACTATCGTTTCTCTTATGGAGACTTATGGTGTATATTTGTTAAGTTCATTTCGTCCGTTATAAAACTTTCCTAAAATAGATCTCATGATGGTCTATGATATTTAATCGACTCGGTAATCAAAACGTTCAGATTATGACGTCGACGGACGCATACAAAAATTGGCCAGAGAACGCTACAGAACTAACGGCATTTGCGAGAGAGAAAAAACTAGTTTCGTATCAGAAGCTGACAGTACGACACGTTTCCCGGCGGCGAAATTCATTACCGGACAACGGAGTCTGTGTCCAGGGTAATTCCCCTGCAGGTTCACTGGGGAACATGACAAGCACCCGCTATGAACATTATGACATAACGGAAGAGGCACTCAGCACGAGAAATTGTGGGCGTAATAAATGCACGAGTGGCAAAAAGACGTGACGAATGGTGCGAATCCATCTCGCCGACACCAGCACCAGATTACTCGTGGGACTGCCGACAAACGAGAGCAATGACTCTACATCACGTTCCCCAGTGGCAGACATCTGCTATCCCACAGTCATCATTTCATAAATAAGTCAACTGGTAGAACTGTGAAAATCGCAAACCCTTCCAGGCTACCGTGGGATCTCCGGTAAGTAATCTGCCTCTCACAGCGCGAGAGGACAGGTTCGTAAAGAGATCTTTGGCGTGTTATTAATGCCATTATTGAGTGCTCATCACACTTCTCACAACGCCGAGTTTGATGCTAATAATCAAGATGCGTTTTACCTGCTTCAAATGGGTCCCAACATCAAATTTTCTAAACCACATTGAACGTGTTGTGCTATGTCTAAAAATTGACGTGATATAGAACACGATATTGAAAGCATCTTCGATCCTTCGAATGAACCTAGGGAAGAGATAGAATCTTGTTTCACTTGAAGTTCTTTCCAATCATTTCACATTTGCCAGGGCTTGGGATATATTGGATGAAAGTGGTGCGAGACTTGACACTTCACCATTACTAAACTTCGTCAGCCGACCACAAAGTAAAACTTCGCACTTTTCAGATAGGATGACGAGATAAAGTTCCATAATAGTGAATTCAGTACTCATCACTTCTGATGTAGATACTTGTGTGACACAGAATGCTACATAAGGTATACGAAAAGTTCCACTTTCTGCTTCATGTGGGCCAAGCTACCGCAAGAGGCCCCATTCCCAAATTAAAATGAGTTCTTTTCCAATTATTTCTCCTTTAAAAATGAGGTATGCGTTTAGTAAGAAGACAAAATAATTTTACATATAACTTATAAATAACCCAGGAAACTTTAAATGTGAAGAAGTGGGTTAAGTTCGTGGAGATCTATTTGGAATACTTGAAGCAAAGAAAACGTGTAGATTAACATAAATAAAATCTTCTATAGAATAAATTCTTATCTTCTTCTTTCAATAAGTTACACGTTATTAATATATTTCAAATATTAAGCAACGTAATTATTATCCGCTTTAATATCTAAATATAATGCAGATTTGAATAGGCTGATGTGATCCGCGCATCTAAATGCAAATGCTTTGTTACCTTTGAACCTGCGCCGAAGGAAGTATTAGGAAAATAAAATAAACTTTAAAAAAAGTGGTTATGAAAATTTTTGTATTTTTAAGGATATAGACAATATATATACTTTAAAATATGCTATATCACATAACCAATATATTTAGATTTTCCCAACTCCTACTTCGTGGAGGCATTACATGTTTACGTTAACAATTTATTAAGAAAACAAGAGTGTAGAGTACACAGACGAATTGGGTATTTATTCTATTTAATTTTATATAATACTTCTGGGGAACTAAAATTTTTGTTTCCGGGTTGGGCCATGGTAGAGAAACCACGGATAGAAGACTAAGAACGTTAATGGCGACCCTGTGTGAGGATTAACTCGGTACAAAACCGAGTGAATAATTGTAAATATCTTCCAAAATCCGTATTATACTCTGTATTATGGCACTTAAGAGAATATTTTAACAGGAAATAGGAAGCCAGAGATGTGCGTTCTCATGGCACTGAAATAAGATGTAAGTTTGCGGGGGGAACAGTTTAATTTCTTCACTGAGAGTTCTAGATCTGGAGAGGTAAGGCTTTCTGATCGAGATGAATAAATGATCGACAGAAAGGTGAGAGAGAGCCGAAGAGACAGTTTTAAAATGAGAGCAGAAGAGACAACACATGCTCCGTTGGGTCACGTTACGGGAGCAATTAAAAACAGTACTTGGTCCGAACTGCAGTGATGTATGGGAGGTGGAACAGTTATGTGTGAGGCCAGTAAAGTATTAGTCATGCAGGAAGTAATTTAGATTTCCGGACCACGATATTAACTTCAAAAGGGGATCGACAAGCAACCCGGCAGAAGAGATGCCACCAGAAGCATCTAGCTTTACAACAAAAAAGAAATTTACACCTTTATATTAGAGAATTGTCTCCTCCAAACTCTGTGGTCATATTTTTTTTAAATAATGATTATTGTGGTATTTTTAACGGAGGCCTATGATGATGACATTGCTTTATACATTACCCCATTATGCTAACGTAGTTGATTTTTGTTGCAGAGTCGGTAATTTTATTGAATCTTCTATTAGAGCTAAGAGATCATATTTTGTTCTTTCTTTTAATAAAATGTAAAATTTTAATAGATGTATTATTTACTTTTAAGCTGCCCTATTATTTTCTTTTATTTATAATAATTAATTGTGGCCATATTAACATTCTACAAGCTGGTGTACCACTGAAGTAAATTAAAAATTTCCTTAGTTAAATTAAATACATTAATTATTGTAGAATAGGGTTTTTAAGATTATGATCAACTAATTTTAAAGCTAGCTTAAATGGTATTTAAGTAAACCAAAGCCACAATAATCGTATTAATTTTATATTTTTTGATTTCAAAACAAAATTTTTGGGTCTGTTGGAAAAAGTGCTGAAGAAGTAAAAAGGTTGAGAGTAACTGAGCTAAATAATGACATCAAAGCTTAACAGAAAAAAAGATCAATTGTGTTATTACCCGAGGACAGCCGTAGAAGATATGCTCAAACAGAGACCTACCAATTAAGACGTTAAACAAGGAGGCACGTAGAATTTACTTGGCAGCTTAACTGGTGTGCTATCGACAGCAGTTGAGCGTGTTAACTCCTGCCACTCCCATCTGTGCGATGGATGGCCAAACACTAAGCAGGTGACGTGCTTTATTGGATGCATAAATCTAGAACGAGATCCAATTGGCAAGGTTTTAGCGGTGAGCACATTCACTTAGCATCTTTACCAGCTCATATGTCATGCAAATGCTACACAATCCATCCAAGGAGAGTTAGCAACTCATTACAAGGAGAGCTGCAAGCTACACATCGTCCACAGCGGTACATGCATTGCACCTCACAGGAAAGTATCCAGGTGTTGAAGAGAACTATGGTGGGAAAATGTAATATGTATGACTTAGTTAACATTGAGTTGTAAATCTGCTTTGCCGTTACTCCGACTCTGGACATTACAAATAACTACAGTGCCGTTTAAATTCTACGACAAGCTGAAGTCATTAATCATTTACGTACTCAGAAATATTTCTTCGTCGTCGCGGTGATTCGCTACAGGGAAATCGTAGCTTAACTATAGAACCAGAGATCATTACGGTCAATAGCAGGTTCAGATCCGGGATCGTTAAGATAGTAATTCACTGCGAATTAGTTCACGATGTAACTACTACTTCTCATTAAGATGGTAGCTCTGAAAGATTAGTACGATATTAAAAAAATTAAAAAAAGGAAAGGTAGTAATTTTTTTTTCGTGAAGTACATGACGAGGCCAGTCTTTGAAACTTGCGTAATAAATCCGGGAACGCGTAGAGAAACAAAGAGGATATCGTACAACTGATTCATGAGGAAAGTCTACCCCTTCGCACCCCTATTCACAACAAAACCCTGACTTAAAATATTTTTCCAGAGGAATCTGAAAGAGATCTTTCTAAAAGCAGCTTAATACATAAATTAGTATGACAGAAAATGAATTAGTTTTATAAGCTTAAAGAACAAATTAATTTCCCTTAAATTCATAAAGTATTATTTGAGAATAAATTTACTTAATTAAACTATAAGAGAACGCTAATTATAGATAATACCCTTTCTTGTACAGCAATTTAAGCGAGGTAATGATCTGTATTTTGTTACTCAGACATTACTATCTCTTACATTTATATTTCAAATAATAATACGACTTTTCTTATTATTGGGAAAATAATTTCAGTAAGAACTAATGACAGTCATTTTAGACAAACGTCATGTCAGAGTAGTTTCATATAGAAAGAAGAAGAGAGAGGATAGTTTTTGATCTATTGTAATGAGGCAAAATTGAGAAGGCCCAAGATATTTTTTTGGAGCTTAAAGACTGGACAGAGTGCCGTATTTTTCCGTGTGTGGATCGGTAAAGAGGGGTATCCGAGGGTCACTTCATATCAATAAAAGCCCAAATATTTGGCTGTAACTATAAAACTGGTTTCATACTGGTGAAATCAAGAGTGCCCCAAAGTACGGACAATAACAAATTTTACGTTCGAAACTATACAGTCGCGTTCAAGCGCATTCTTATAAAGATACGTAACACTGGAAAATTCTTTTTTTAGTCTCGTATAAAGAAATCAATTGTTTATCAAGCCTGATGACTGAAAGTTTTACATTATGTGTAATCCATTTAATGTCAAAATTGAAGAATAACTTGAAGAGAATTTAGGATACCCACTTTTTACAGTGATTTAATTTTTTGCATCGTTTCATAATGCATCTCATTTTTTATTTTTAAAATTTACAACACGTTTTTAAGTAATAATTTGGCTGTAACCATCAACAAACGCAGACCATAACGATAAATTCTTTTCTTCTAAACGTATTTATGCTCATTATAAATGTCTGTATTATTTTTATAATTTAATTCAAATATGTACAGTTCACATTTAAAAATATACTGTTTATTCAAATTTATAATTTCTTTGTCTGCAGTTAACTCATAATACATAAAAAATGCAGCCATTTTGTCAGTAAACCTAATACTTCTACGACGTTTCGTTGAAGCTCACAATTGTGGACGAAACGTCGAAGGTTTATTACATAAGAATAAATTTTTTTGCTGAAAAATTGGCTGCATTGTTTTTTACGCATACTTAATTGTCATATTATTTATTGTAGTAAACGTTTGTTGGAAATTTATTACTTTATATACTCGAAGCAGTCCAAAAATTTAGGTATAGAGCAAATATTTGACGAGACTAAAATTTCGCAATAAAATGGATTAATATTTTCTAATAAGGTTGTAAAACTAATTTTAGTATTAGCACATCAATTGATATTATTACCCGAGACTGGCATAGAAATATTAATATTACTGAGCAAGACATTTCATGTTGTTTTCTGAAACATACTTAAAATACCACGCACACATAGTAAAATAAGTTCTTAAGCAAAATTATCGACTTTCAGTTTTTGTAATAAGTAGAAAATATCTGTGTTTTTTATTCTCATTTTGCTTTAAAGCGAATTCATTTCGCTGCCGTGTAGCGAGCGTGATATCAGATTTTTTGCTGCTTTGGGCAGGATGTAAGGCAACATTTTTAAGACGTAAAGGTGCAAGAATACAAGAATGAAACAGAGTTTTTGTAAGGCCGTGCGTAAGGGTTGCGTATTCCGCGTTCTCCTTGGGTGGCTGGGGTGTTCTCAATGGATCCTGTCAAAAACTCACACCCCGCCACACAAAAACTTTCAAACCGCTTGTTAGAGGAAATGAGCAATGGGTTATGCTAAAATAGAAATCGTATTACAGTGGGACAGGAGATTAATGGTTTGTCCCTGAGTTGCGTGTGCTTTACGAAAAGAGCACACCTTATTACTTTTTTTACTTAAAATAATTTAGAAAATCTTGGAAGTTAAGGGTTGCGAGACTTGTGAATGAATTCGTTCCCCTCCAAAGCTTTTAAGCTCCTTTAAATTTTAAGTAAAGTCATTAAAAAGTAATTCATTATTATTTTATTTGAAAAATAAACCTACTAAAATTTCTCCCTCATGCCCTAGTGTAATGACATAATTTACTTTTTTTATTTTTATTTAAATAATTAACAACTTGAATTAAAAATTGAACATCATTAACAATGAATATTAGCAGGTGGAACATGAGATATAATAAAATACTTTTCAAGCTATATACTTTAAAATAAATTCTGGGATAAAATTTGAGGCCGTGTAGCAAAGAAAATATAGTCCAGGCAAGAAAATACGTAATATTTCTTTTGTCTGCTGTCGCGTAGCAAGCTTTGAAGTGGACCAGGATCCTCGCTCCTTATTTTCGTAAGCCATGTTCTGCGACGAGCTTTTTACGAGGACACTTTTCCTCTAGTAAGTGTGGTTTGTTGCTGAGTGTCTTGACGTACAACTACTTTTGAATCAATTGTAGATGAGCCTATCCATTTACGATTTCAGTTTCAGGGCTGATCCTTTCACTACCCCAGCTCATCCCAGAATGCCGATCTGGTTATTTTTCCTGCTCCGACCTCAGGCCTAGCACCCTCCATTTTTTTGGTACGTCACGTGTTTGTGACATCTAATGGAATAAACCTATGTCATTGCCTTATGGCTGAAATTTTGGAGCTTTGTCGGGAGTTTACATAAATTTAACTAAGGTTGATGAACCTTTCCGAACAAACTCTGGTAAAAGTTGCTAGTCGTCTGTGGGAAGAAAATAGCACGTGCGCTCAAGGATTGCAGGCTTCTCAGATCTTACTTCCTGTCGCTTACCTTACCACCAATCCACATTATATACAATATATTTTAAAATGATACCTATTTGTCTTGTTTCACATAGTAACGAAAGAAATAATATAACAGTAATTATTCCAATGTTGCACTGACGAAAATTAAATTCATTTATGATTAATCAGGTGTAATTGGAGAGATAAGTTTTTAATGGACGCGATGGAAAGTTGATGAAGGTCAAGAGGCAGTAACAACAGCGACATCCCAAACTCCTTTGAATATTTATTAATCCCTGTACAGAAACGTGGAAGGAGTTATATTTGTAAAATTGTATATGCAAATTTGAAAGCTTTCGAATATTTGTGGCCTCATCAAGCATTGACACAGGCCTATAAGAACAACGGCAATTTTCAAAACCTGCTATATGATGTCAACTTCTTAGCACTGTCCTAATCTCACATTTGCTGAATATTATCCTGACAAATGGTACCAGATAGAAGTATCATGATAAACAATACGTAATATTTTTAAATACATAAGTAAGTATATTTCTATTTTATTTGAAATGCGCTCAAACATGCCGAATTTTCAGGAAACATACAAGTGTGTTAATAAACAAAATGTAAGATAATATAATTTAATATATTGGTAGCAACTACAAAGGCTAACGGAAGTCAGAATTCTTGAGTATTTAAGGTTTTTCGTGTAATTTAATTTATTTGTAATTAAAAAGCCAGACGATATAATTTCAAGGGAGAATTTCAATTAAAGAACGATTCTACAATCAATAATCATTACATCTCTATTGAAAAGCTGGCATATTTATTTTATACCTTAGCGTATTTCTTAGTTTATTCTGAAATTTGAACTTTGAGACATTTTCTCGAATTTTTCCTTGCATTTTTATTTGAAGATTAATAAACATATTACTTTTCACATTTATCCTGTCACTTTGGAAGTCTGGTCTAATTAAAAATTAATCTTCTAAATTTTTTCATTAAATTGAACAATTAATGTATCATATTTTTCATTTGGCAATCAAATTAATATTTAAGTAAACATTTTTTTCCAAAAAATATTAATAAACGATTTTCACCTCTTATTCTGTTTTTCAACTGCAATAATTTCCATATTTTTTTAAAAAAAAGTGAGCGATCACATTTTTTTTCCTAGAAGCACTACTATTATTAAGTAAGAACATGGCTTTAGAGCTCTTGTCAATACAACTATAGTTTGCTTTTAACCCGTCACACTCACTTTTCAATGATTTACCGCTTTTCAGACGTTCTGCAGTTAAGAACCCGTAGATCACACTTAATATATCGCCCTTAACTACGTGACAATTTCAACACTGTCCTGAATTTATATTCATGTCTGTTCACCTCTCATCTTTTCAAGCCCCATCGCTGACCCACCAAACTATATAAATCTCGCGAGAGTCCCACAGATTCCCTTTTCTACGCTACCTTTCAAACACTTCTTACACTTTCTTAGAATGAAATATATTATAGATCCATTATTTAATTAAAATAATTTTATAATATTTATCAACCAAGAAGGCAACAAATTCCGTCCTCAGATTATTTTGAAAAAGTGATATTAATTTGTTTAGGATGGAGGTCATGTTATATGAGGGTGATACACTTAGAATAGGAAGGGGGTATGCGAAAGGGAGAGGAAGGCAGACCTGACTTGACAAGGGCCCTACCCGGTATTCACCTGAAAAATATTCAGGACAAATCCCAAAAAACCTGCAGAAAGGCCGGGTTATCGAATACATGTCTCACGTCTTTCTGTATGACGGGACAAGAGTTTGCAGTGAGACTGTAGCATTCTCTTCTCCGTGCCTAGACTACCATATGAGGCTACTGTCTGGCTGTTTCTATAGGATCAGCGGTCAGCACTTGCCATATGCTGAAGCTCTGCGAACCCAGAACATACACCTCTCAAAACTGACTGAAGTTCTTCGGTTAGTAGAGGAGCTAAGACACCACTGTTAAGGCCAACAGACTGAGATAGACATTTAAACAGGATGGAAGACAATAGCCCATTTAAAAATGTTACCCTTACCGACCCACTTTTGCTACAATAAAAGGGTGAAGATAGCTTGAGGATGTGAAAAAAGATCTGAAGATAATTGGAATAAGTCTGTGGATAGCGGAAGCGCTGGAAATAATTATATGCAGGAGAATCATTGAGGCGATCTTGGCCTAAGAAGGCTGTTGCACCAAAGAAGAAGAAAACACCAGGAGAAGGAGGATGCTTCATCGTGGTTAATCCCAGAAGTGAAACCATGGCCTTAAGGACCAAGCTCAAAATACAAACAATTTCCTATCTCTGCTGCCACTGTAATATTGTCGGAGATATTATAATAAAATATTGAAGAAAGCAAACGCTGCGAGCTTGGAGCTGAGGCTGATTCCAGAACAACGCGTACTGCGTTCCTCCTCTTAAATCAAATAATTTTCCTTATCGGCTGGCAATAGTACCGATAAAAGATGCAAGTAGACTTCATATGACTATCTAAACAAACCCAAATTGACATTTCACAATATAATGTAATCATATATTCGTATAAATTTCGAGTAAATAAAATATTTTTCTCTAAGGATGCGTCGTTTAAATAAGTGGCCGTCCAATCGTATTACTAACTTTTTTTATCTATATGATGTCAGATATTATAAGTTGAAGACGTTTCTATTCCGCTTCAACCATTTGATTCCATAATAAGCAATAAGAATGGGACGGCCCTGAAAGTTATAGTCTTTTTCCAAACAGCGAACAACTCAGATCCCTTTCTGGTCCCAGCCTAAGATCTGTTTTTATTTTTAAAGTCAAACATCACATTATAATACAGTGCTCGCACTTTGGAAAGTAAATTCAGATGTTATATTTCAAATAAATCTCTACCATCTCTGTTCTCTCACAGATAAAACTCGTGTAACGACATGTTGCATCTATCTCCAAGATGGTCAGAGAAGAATCTATAATAGTGCAAAGGATGAAGGTGTTTAGATTGATTGGGATAGGACCCTTATTTCCGAAGTGAAGACGTTACCAAAGCAGACAGCCCAATCAAGGCCTGGCCTGTAATTGCAGCATAGCGCCCTTGTTTGCTCAAGCCCGGAGATTGGGTTACAACCCCCGCGCCACCCCGTGATTACCCGATGCAGCGCTGATAGAGGCGGCTCTCCGTTACAGGGTGCTGATTGATGGAGCATTACAACACTAACGGTGATTTAAAGGCGCCATTACTGTGCTGTATCCCACGCCGGGTGTACAAGGTGTGAACTATCCACGATAAAACGATCACATTACAAACGTATGACATGGAGTGTAAATCCAGTGAACCAATTTTACTATGCTGCTAACTGTTGTTGTGTCTTTTAGTTGCGTGAGATAAAAACAAAAGTTTCCAATGATGGTACAAAAATAAAAATGTATGTAAGCTATGAAATATTAGGGACAAGACCAAACCTTATGAATGCAAAACGCACATAAACTGACCGTTCTGGAAAGAACAGTCACAAGTCCGTCAAAACACAATTTAAAATGTGACCTTTTATAATAAAACAACTTAGAATGTGGACAAGAAACGATTTTGAAGAAAACTAAGTGATTAGAAATATTCAAGAGGACATTGTAAAATATTTGGATGGATTCATCATATGAAGAGTTAATTTTTCAATGTCACTAATTAATTATATTTCAGTGCAAGTTAAAGACTCGTTATTATTTTTAATTTTATAATATTAGCACATACCATTGTTCTGATTCCTGGAGCCAGGAGGTAAACAGAGCTTGTGTAGTGTTGACATTCACTACCACTAATTTTCATGTATTTTATGAAACACCTACATTGATTGAAAAATTTTTATAGGTCGCTAGGAAGATTGTAATTGAAGGATGCTTGATGCCAGGTTGGACTGTGCATACATTCGAAGAAAGAGGATTATTTAAGGAAAAACTGGAGGTAAGACCTGAATGCGGATCAATGCCATTCGGAAAAATCCATTCTTTAAAATTTATTTCTCAAAACATCCTACGCTATTAGAAAAACAGTATACTAAAAATTTTAATTGGTTAAAATGAAATCTGAGATACTTCTGGTGGAAAAAACAGACATAAAATCGGCGAATATCCTTACTCCAATGTGGCAGCAAAGATTCAGCACAGCAGAGCTTGACCTGAGTCGTAGACATCAGAAATCAGACTTTAATTTAGCCAAGTAGAGTGAACCTGTGAAACCTCGGCCGAGTTCGGGACAAGAAACTGTAATCTTATTAACTCAGCAGATACACATAATTGTGAAGTACAGTCCTGACGTAAATTTATACTCAGACTTTTTTCTAAACTAACATATTGGTTGTAATTTGATGTATCTGTCCACAATAGTTATGTATACACCTCAGAAACAGCTTCATACCAGGCAATAATCATTAAATTTTTATTGGACTTAAAAATGGTTACACGGTGTATAAACATTTCAATACATAAATATTAGAAGTTCAGTAAATAATTTTAGATTATATTATAAAATATGATACAAGTGATTAATGTTGTGCCCGTTTACATTTTAAATAAATTATTTATTCTGTTTGGATTCATTGTTTTCGAATTAAAGTTTCATTACGCGACCACTTCACTTTACCTTTGTGTCAGAGAAATTTTCCCACGGTAAGAGTTATGGTTATTTTGTACGTGTAATACTACTGGTATATAAGTGAAGGCCGCAGTCAGAAAATGGTATACAGCCGTATTATTCACGACGGGGCAGTCTCATTTCACTGGATCCGGATCTACAAAATCACCCTCAATACCTAATTCGTTTTCCAAAACTTCTTTATTATACTATTCCGGATGATGCTGTTCATTAATGAAATGACGCTTGCCTTCTGAATCGTTCGTAAATACTTATGTTTCGTCAGGAGTGATAACTCTTCATCAACCAGACCTAAATTTTCACGATAAACCTGAGTAGCGAAAAAAAACACTGCCGTATTAATTACTGACCAACTGCAGCCGAGACGATGAAACGAAGCGAATCTTGCCTTTATATTAAGAACCAGAGAAGAGAAATAGTTTAATACTCATTAACAACTATAAGTTGAAGTAATTCAGGGAAGAAGAAAAGTAGCTATAGTAGGACTAAAATTGTTTTAATATTCGAATTTCATTACTTTTGTCTAAGCTTCAATTGAAGATATTCTTCTCTCTTTGGACATCTGATTTTTCGAGCCATTGTATTACCCGAATAATTTCTCTACAAAATAATGGCGTCATTTGATAATTAAGATCTATCGCAAGTCGGTTGTGTCTTTCCCTAACTTTTAAATGGCATACACAAATATTGGAAGTTACAACACAATTACATCACACAGACAAAGATTTTTTGAACAATCGCCCAACCTTTCTCGGAGATTGCGTATGCACATATTTATTTATTTAAACTACAAATGTAATTGTAACATTCGTGTCACAACTCGTGAAGTGCGGATAAAGTAACGGGAACTTAAGGGAGAAGATCAAGCGGAGAAAGGAGTATCTTTACAGGTCAGTGTTATAGTGCAGTTGTGGACAGCGGAAACTCGCTAGTTATGAATTAAAAATCTTCATCAGTACAATAAATTAATAAATGCTTGAAGATTCAATTGGTAAGTGTTTGATTTATTAATAAAATAAATAATAAAGTAAACTTTTAATCTAATGATTTGGAAATTTGGAAGAAATATTTTGTGTATGACAAGAAACACACATAATTTAACTTCAAGGATAAGTAAGTAAGCAGAAATTAAAATGACCAATAATTTTTCGTTAAACTGTTGAACTTTGTCCTGCATTCCGAAAATTAGACCGTGAAACCTGCGAATTGAGTTTCATTTTGCTAATTATGTCGAGGCTATCTAGAGTAGCAATTTGCCTTAGTTCATTAAAAACAAGTTTTTGGTTCCCATTGAAAATATTTTATTAGCATAATATATGATGCGTTTAACATTAGTTAAATGTAATGTCATTAAGAAAATGCATTAATTGTGGGTAAAAAGGAACATACTAGTAGAATGAAATATTAATTACGTATTTTTGCCAGTAACCACGGACAGGCAGTAAATTATGGCAATGAGTAACTTATAGAAAACGAATACGATTTGGAATCTGATACAAAAAGAGTGGCGTTGATATTGATCATATAGATATATCATTTGTTGGCTACGTGAATATTTACTACAGACACGAAGGGCCAACTCGAAATTTAATTATAAAATTATTTAACATTAAAATATATTTTATAAGATGGGAAAATATTGTAAAAAAAGGTTAAATTGTCATAAGTTGCTAAAATGTCTTACATGCTGTGATAGTGCCAAGCCATTTTTTAGTACATTTCGTTTTATTTTTGCTTTTCACACGTTTGCAGTAATAAATATGCTGGCACAAACGTGTAAGTGTTCTCAAGTTCATCCTGGCAATTTTGCTATGTTTTGTGTACATAATAGCAGTTGCCATCAAGTATTGCTGTAATTCTCGGACGTAGCTCTGTCTAACAATCAGGGTCCGGCTTGGTAACAATGCTGATGACTCTTCTGCGGTACGCGGCCTGTCTAATGGTGTTTTGGTGTCGGCGAAGTGGTCTCCCCTGCCTCTCGGCTTTTTGTGTGAAATGTCCCGGAATGCAACCCGCAACCTCCACTCTGCTCTGCCTCCCCCCCCTCCTCTTCTCCACCACAGCATTTCCTTAGTTCCCTTTCACTTCCCCTTCCCCAAGTGTTACTACGGGTCTCACGCTTAGGTGCGGGGGCGTTATTAGCTACCACAAGCACCGACGGGGCTCAATGGCTTCACCGACAACAAGCAGGCGAGGCCCTAATAATCTTGTCGCAACTGCAATCAATCACCTCCCAACAGGCCGCAACCTTCATAGCAGTAAATAAATCTCTGCCTACGTGCATACCTACAATCTCACATTTTGCTACAGCAGCGGAGAAAATCACCACTCAAAATACGCACGGTCATTTTCCCAGTGACCCTAATTGTTGCAGTGACCGTGGTTCACCATCAACAGCGTTACGCGTCACTATGATCCGAAACTTGTCGACCATATTCTGTCAGGTTAAAAATTATTATTTGAATTGAGTACAAGAATTCCGAATAAGCTATTAAGGTTTCCTCATCTTAAATATTCTGCCAATTTAATGTTGTGGAAATTTGTGAATAAGATACGGAATTAAATGTTACTCACTTTATTATATGATAAGTTCTGACAATAAATTCACAAAACAAAATGCAGTATTTTTATAAAAAAAATAGTGTTCTTTGCACACATCATTACTTTGAAATAAGGTAAAATTTCAAAAAGAGTACTACTTTAGTTTTTAAAATAAACTATTTATAATTTTATTGTATAATTATCTAAAATTTTCGCTAATATTTTTACGTTATCTTAAATCTGACTCGTTTTTAGTGTACATTCCAAAGAGATTAACCGTTATTTATAGCTTCCGAGCGTCAAATTTGCCTATATTGAATCTGTTTTCCTTCGCGCACCCGAGTCGTCCATATATAATATATTGAGTCAACCAGTCAACCCTTGGCTACCTTGCTCTACCTTCCACATCCACCCTTTCAATTTCCTTGCTATGTTATTAAGGATCATGTAGCCTGATAACCAAAAAAACACCTCCAGTTTGTCCTTGCGGTGGCCGTCGCACTTCGCACTACCTGAACTTCCTTCGGCTCGGTAGGCAATACAATATTATATAAAGCTTAAGAGACTGAGCAGTCAATATGTTTTTGAAAATGATTTTATAATATTGATTGAGACCGAAACATCAAATCTCAGCCCTAATTATTTTTCTAAACGTAAACTCCAAATGAAAAACTTTTATTGAAAGTAAATTGCGTTAAATCATAATTAAGTGTTTTTATAAAAAAATATCTGGGACAGTCAAATATAAAAATTTCTAATCTCAAAATCTTTGTCTTTTGTTATTATTAATTGAACACGTTGTATGCAAAGAGTCACAAAATTTGAAAGATTTAAAATCATTGAATTTGATAATAAAGCATTTTATTTTACTTATCAGTGATGCAGGCTCCAGCAGAAAATATACTTCTTTAACTAAGCTTGATTGCAAAGGTAACTTTCATAATAATCTATGGCACTCTGAAAGCTATTGGGAATCAAATTTCTAACCTCCCAGTTGGAAGTTGAACATTGAACATGATTCAGTTTCAAATATTTATCCGAATTATGTTTTAGACAGCAAAAGTAGCATGTAACATGGGTGTTACATAACATTTCTTATTTTTGTAATGCAAACCGTATTAATCCATTAGAAATTCTTTAAAGAAAATATAGTGATAATTTTAATTTTTAATATACTGTGCTAAGTTCATTTCTTAAAATATTTGAATCATTTTTCCAGTTCAATACATTGTAATTTTTCCAGTTGCTGCGCCACTACTAGTAATATTTTTCTCACAGTCTATAGAAATAAAAAAATCTATGCTGTGTGCTCCGGGTATTTATATAATGTGTCTCAATCTACTACTTTTATGCTTTCCTATACTAATCATCAGATTGCCATACAATTATCGTGTTTGGTATAGCTCACCCCAGAGAAGATTTAAGTTCCCTTTTCCCTCTTCAGACCAAAACAGATCCTATCATAAAGACATATATAACTTGCAACAGGATACATTATGGCCTTAGCCTGTTAACCAATAAATAAAACTGAAGTGTCACTCTGTCTGTCTATCTGTATGTCTCGAATAGACTCCGAAACGGCTCAACGAATTTCAATGAAAATTTGAGGGTATTAACAAGAGATTTAAATTAAATATTAGTGTATATTTCATTTCAATATATTGCAAAAGATATTAATAAAATATGAATATAAATATAATGATTTTTCCCCGTCCGAAATTTGAATGCGGGTAGCGTATACTCTTGATGTGTTGCTGCTCCGAAACGGGTTAACGGATTACCATGAAAATTTCAGGGATTGAAACGGGAATTTTAACTTAAATTCTCGTGTATGTTTCATTTTGGTATCCTGCAGAGTTCAGAAGATATTAATGTAATATTTATAAATTCATTTAATTGACACGGGAAAGGCGGCGTAAAACCTAACTGCGAGTTATAAGTAAGCCTAATTTTAGCAGCATAAGGGAGAGAGGGAGGGCGAATATTCTCAATCTATCTATTGTTGCAGTAGGATTCGCACCGTAATTAACCTATTGTTGGCAGAGAGCTAACTCCCTGAGAAACAATAAACTTCTTTGGATCGTCGATACGTTGCATACATAAACTGGTTTTATTTGTCGCGTAACGTTAATTTTATTTTAGTTTTTAATAATTTCTCATTTTATTGGCTCCTGAACGTATGATAGCGGGACATGTCCAAAACCAACTTCGAGTTATAAGGTTTGCCCACAAGCGATCATAAATAAATGATACCGTACTTTTTATATATTCAACTTTATCAAAATTATGTACCTGTTGTTTTGTTTTTAGGGCTAAATAAAATGAACGAGTCCCGGGAATAACTAGTATTCAATATAATTAAATCATGATATCCAATTGTTTTGAAGTACAACTGCGTTCGTGCAGGTATTCAGGAAATGGCATGAGTACGCTGAATGTGACAGTTCGAATCTGGTTCTAGATAGTACAGTTTGCTTGGGTTAAATCCACATCTTGCAAATGACGATTGTATCGGAATGAGTAATGACGTCAGATTTAGCAACGTTGCAGATATATACGTAAAACTTAGATTAGTGTCATATTAAATAGTTCATCAAAAAGTTTGGTACCTACATCATACGGTTTCTGACCATATAGCACAGTCACATTAACCGTCCGAAAGTTACGAGAAACAGTGAAATAAGAAAGAAACCGTAGTCTCATAAGACTGTATACGACGAAATACAAGCATAGAATCAAGAAAGCGTATGTTTCACTGTAACATTCGTGCGGCTAGCGTTACAGTTAGCAATTCTCCTGTCTTAACAGAGTGACGATGCTGAGATCACAAATAGTTGACAACTGGAATCGTGGAATCGTAATTGTGCTCTGTGTAACGACTTCTAGCCTGCAAAGAACACTATACTACACAAAGCGGCGCGGCGGATACTTTTCATATCATTCCATTCGTTCGTGATCGGTCGGGCAAAGTGCGCCGCGGTACGAAGGTACATATTTGTGAGATAATTACGTCTGATTGATATCGAGATAATTCAGAGGGTGCCGCGGACAATTACAGCGGGAAGAAAAACAAGAAACTTAGGCGCACGTGCTGGCTCGGAATCTTACCTTCCGAGACGCAATTTCCCTGGGCCGTTTAAAATAAACCACATTATCTGGAAGGGTGAGAACAACTTCGCTGAAATTAACACCCGCCTAATCAGTGAAATACTTTTAATCGTTAAATTCCTCCAATGCTTTCCACAGAAATGAAACAATTACTGTTAAAGAACAGATGCTTGTGATGCGCAGCAATCATTATTAGGAATAACATAATATATTGAAATATAAATTATGAACACAGTGAGACAACAATAAACCTAATTAGTTAGTGTACCAGTTAAAAACGTTTCCTCTACAATTTTTGTGGAGCATACAAACATTAGTTCATGCCCGCCTAAAATAACATTCACAATGCTGTTAACTAGAAAATAGTGTGTCCTATATATTGCTGAGGTCTTTGGTATTCGTTTGGACGATTTAACTTATTTTGGCTAAATCCGAAAGTTCTAGAGTTTATGTTGAAACAAAGAAAATAATTCAAGAATATAAATAAATTTATTAACCGTACGATAGTAATGTTTTACCTGAAATTGAACTAGGTTAAATCCAGATGGAATAAATTCGTCTTTGGAAGAAAATTTTCACGTAAGTTGGAGTTTTGTACGGCGTTTATCACCTTTTTTTATTAAGGCTTTATGTCCCATCAACCCGAGGGTTATTAGTGACCTTCCAATTATATTTTTAACATCGTACTATACAAAAAATTCTTTAAAAAAATTGGGAAATTGAAAGAGTTGCTTCTTATTAAAAGTAATTACATTTTTTTTAAATTTAGGAAAGAAAAATTAAAATAATTTTACACGTTATACTGATAACCTAGACATTTGTCTGAAACAAAAAAATAACGAACTTAAATTTTCTTAAGCAATACCTATTTCACAAATAAGTTTTAGAACTTTTAAGATAGTTTCTTTGATTGTTGCCAATTCGTTACGATTGAAATGTCCCAGAAGTTTCCCCTTTTTGTTTTGCAAGTTTTCCTATTAATATGTGTGGAATCGTCAGGTTAACATTACAAATCCTACACATAGGTTTTCCTTCTCCTGTAAATAGGTAGAAGTGCGTTAGCTTAGAATGCAACGGTCGAATTTTGTTAATCACAACGCGTTGTTTCCTTGATATTTTCTCCATATTTATGATCCCAGTACTGTTCACTATATGTTTTAGAAACACGCCACTTTGTTCAGATCTTCTGTTGTTTGTCACTGAATATTTTAGACTTTTGATAATAACTTTCCGTTTCTTAGTAACTTGTACATTTAGTGAGGAATCAATGGTAGCTGCGCTGTTTTCCATGTTGGGACCAAAGAATACGAGCTTTGTGGAAGTCTGGGTAAGGTTATACTGTTTATTTTTTATAGTACATCCCTAAGCTGGGAATGGAATGAATGGAGTTTATCACTTTCATATCATAATTTTAAACCTTTTACAAAACAATAAAATTGATAGAAATATTTAATTTTATTAGGTGAGGACATTACTTGAGCTGACTTAACCCTAAACTTGTTGTCGTAGTATTCAGTCCTAAGACCGGTCTGATGCAACCATCCATGCTAAATTATATTGCGCAAACCTTTTCAAATGCTCATTACTAACACAACCCACATCCTCCTTAATATGCTTATATTATGTTCTTCCCCCACACACTTTCCTATAATGTTAATTTTACAAGACCCTCGTGTCTTAAAACGAGGCCTATTAATATATCCCTTCTCTTGGTTAACGTCCTCCATATTGTTCACTTTTCCCCTTTTCTGTTTATAACTTACTCGTTTGTGATTCACTCCACCTATCTGATTTTCAGCATTCGCCTATAGCACCACATTTCAAAGGTTTCTATTCTTTTCCTTTCCGCAGCTCCTATCGTCCACGTTTCGCACCCATATAACGTCACACTCCATACGAACATTTTTAGTAACGATTTCCTAATATTCACACTGATATTACTTGTAAGGAAATTCCTCTTTTTTCGTGATGCCTTCCTTGCCAGTGCTATCTTACTCTTTATGTCTACAATAATTCTACAATCCCTAGTTATTACGCTTCCAAAGTAGCAATATTCCTTAACGTCCGTAAAAATATCCCTTCCCAATCTAACACCCTTTGTTATTCGACTGCTTCCCATACTACACTCCACTACCTTGGTTTCCCCCCTATTAATTCTCATATTGAACTCCTTCTCCAGGACTCCGTTCATGCCATTTCTTATGGTTTCCAAGTCTTCTTCTGATATCCCTAAATTTACAATATAGTCGGCAAAGCGTAAGGTTTTTGTTTCTTCTCCTTGCAGTATAATTCCTTTTCCATATTTCGTTTTAACATTCCTCAAAACTTATAATTTAATTAAAAACTTATGTCACCATAAAATATAGAATTGAACCTACTGAAAAATGTTAATATATTAAATCATAAATTTTTACATTGTATATAATGAGATTATGCAAAGCGAAAGTATAAGATGGGAGAAAATATAAATTAGTTATTACTGGTTTGCAAGGAAGTAGCAGCGCACAGTAATTTTCAGCATGAAATTTCCGTTCCTGGAGGTTTCACAAAAGAATCTTCCTTCAGTGGCCAAATCCAAAATGTTTGTGTCTGTCACGCTTCGATCTGTTCCACTCTCCATCTGTCGAAGTTGGACAAATGAACTTCCAAATGATGTCATTGTGTCTCGCCGACAACTGCTTCCGTGGACGCTACCATTTTTAGAAAAGACCATTCCTCACCGACAACGAAACCGGAGTTAATTTGTTGCTTTGAGAGCTAGAAGAGGACCGATAATTCGACGAGGGCAAAGGAAGACTTCACTGAGCTTCTCATACGGTACGAGAGGAACACACGTGATTTGATAAATTTAAATACCATATTTTAAATGCACCAGTTTCCTAACATGTTCAATTAATTTATTAATATGATATTTAAATAACAACCCACAGTTTTTATGTCTCTGTACATTTGTCTCCTTATAAGTAATTATATAATACTATTTGACTGAAAAGTTTACAACTCTTTTTGTCCCGAGTTTTGCATTTAACATATTCCCATATATCTGAACTGCCTTCTTTTCAATAAACATATTCTCATATTTTTCTAAAATTTTAATTTTATTAGTATTTTACACGAGTACTGCGTGTTTCTTCACTAAATATATTTGCATATTTCATAAATTCATTTTGTTGTATTCACCAAGAAACATTCATAGCATTCAAAATATTCTAAGCTTATTCTCATTGAAATAATGTATCGAATTTTCCATAACATATCAACGATCAGTGATATCAGAGAAATATATAAGAACGATATAGGTGATTATAGGTAATTTACCCCTACCACATAATTAGCCAAAACCATTAAATACAGAAAAAACTTTTCCCCATTGATATGTCTTCACAATTCATACATACCTATAATTAAGGAAATATCACAGTAAATTACTGGAAATTTATTTTCGTGAAACCTAATTACTGATATTTTACGCCATCTAATCGTCGTGGTTTAAGTTTTATTTAACCCGGATGAAAACCCAATAATTGTTTATCGAACATTATAGACATTTCGTGCTTGGATTTTGCAAATCGTTTAAAAGAAACTGTATTTTTACTTTACATATTTTAACGTAAAATAATTTAATCGTAGTCTATTTTACACTTCATTATTGAGAATTAAATTTTTGCATAGATGTATTTCAAGTTGCTACTATTCAGGTAACGTCGTTTTACTGTAATGTTAACAAAAATGCACTTCATTTGACAAAAAAATAGGTTCTTTAAAAATTATAAATTATTAGCATAAATTTTTATTACTTTACATTTTATTATACAATACGTGCAATTTTAGTGCACATATAAGTAGAGACGAAAAGTATAATATGTAATAATTGTTAAAAACCTCCATTATTCTTTTAAGAAAAATTTTTATTCTTCACCCAATTTGTCTGCATGTAATTCATAGTTATTAGTAACTTGCAACGTTTGTAAATGGCATTTCAAGGAACGATTTAAGAAATTTCCCATTTTCATATGTCAATCACCTCTTGGCTCAACAGTATATTTTCTGGAACACAATAAATTTACCTCGCTTCCTTAAATAATATCAACTATATTTCAGTCATACACAGAAATCAAAACCGGGCGAATACAAAAATTTTAGGTTGATTTCAAATTCATGAGACAATTATTTTAGGGAATATCAAATCCTAACCTAGTAAGACCTTTTCCATGTATGTTTCTAACATTGCGCAACCTATCTTCAATGGTTATTTTAAAGCTAACAATCACAATTAAAAATAAACTGAGCATTGTCAACATGGAAGCATCTCGATAAGTTGCTTTTACTATAGATTAATCGTACATTGGTAACTCTGAGATACATAAGGGGATACTCGTGATCTTTGAGCTGCGATAATCAACACAGAAGGAAACATGAAAATATTCTGTTAACTTTTTGCGAACTTGATAGAAGAAATCAGATTAAAGAACATAAATAATATTTACAAGTATATAGTGGCGCATCCCTTCCGAAACTAATATACTGCATTTTTTCCAGTTGTCTGTGAATTGTTTAACAGGATGGCAAACTTGATTGTGACAGCTACTCAAATTCTTAATCAATAAATTATTATGTGGCAGAAAGTAAGATTATGGAAATTAGCCAAATGCTGTTGTTATTGTAGTATTAAGTCCTAAGACTGGTCTGACGCAAACCTCCATCCTAAACTATCTTGCGCAAGCCTTTTCATTTACGCATAACCACCACATCCTACATACTCCATAATCTGCTTAGCGTTTTCTATCCTTGGCTTCCCTCTTCTGATCTTACCCCACACACTTCCCTATAATGGCAATTTTACAAGACCCTCCTGTCTCAAAACGTATCGCTTATCTTGGTCAACGTTCTCCAGATTTCTCACTTTTCGCCTATTCTGTTTAGAACTTTCTCTTTAGAGATTTTATCCACCCATCGGATTTTCAGCACATTTGAAAGGTATCTATTCTTCTCTTTCCGCAACTCCTATCATCCACGTTTCACACCCATATAATGCCACGCTCAATACGATTTCCTAATATTCAGACTCATATTACCCGTAAATAAATTCCTCTTTTTCGCGAAATTCTTTCTTGCCTGTGCTGTCCCAATATAGAAGGGGAGTAATGATAAATTAGATACTGACAACAGATAAATGGCAATACCTCGTGTGTTTTGTTGAAGGCAAGTAACAATATTGTGCGCAATTCGGATTCAAAATGACTTTCTCATTTCTTTTCCCATTTGAACCAAGCTATTCCTATCTTTGTGTACATTATATAAACATTACTATTTATAATCGACGATTTTTCGCCCTCCTCTGTACCTACCCCCGAATTCAGGTCATGAACCATAAATATTGTGAAGTCAATTCATGCCTGACGTTTCCGGTAGAGAAGAGGAGTAGCTAGTGTAGGACGTGAAGGGTTCACGAACCGTTAATTACAGATCTCTTGACCGAATTAGCTGTCCTACGGCATCATCAGTTGATGTTTCAATCTCGGGACCACCAAGGGGGATGCCACGGGGGCGCCTGACACGCGTTGACTAATGAACTCACCGCACTTCTTAATTGATTCTCGCCTTGCCCCAGGCTCCCTATCAGATCTCCATTATTCGTGTGGGCGAGGGCACCGCGTTTGGCAAGGTTTTCCTTTATCTGGTCCTGAATGTGACTCCTATGGCTCTCGCGATGGATTTGCGCTCGCGAGGCTCCTTCAGGGGCCCATTCACCCATGAAATTCCCTGATGAAGTTATTAAAAACGATATTCATACGCTGTCAGAAAGAATTAGGAAGTATGAATCCCTTTATGTACCCGGAGGCCTATTGCAAAACGACGAAAATATACCTTAGTCATCGCCTATTGAACTCCGAACTCAAGTCGCTGACGTTGCGCGGACAAAGAAAATAAATATTAACTTCGAAAGGAGCACTTAATCTATTGAAGTAAAACCTTTCAACAACGAATTATTTTCCAATGAGGTTTCTTAACGGAATCTTCACATAACCATACATGCACACGCACCCCAATTCGCCAATAATAATGTTTTGGTAAACGGAAGAAAGTATTAATTGATAATTGCCTTCAATTTTATTGGAGAAAATCCATTAATGCCTTGTTCTGAATTTACAATAGCCTTAATTATAAACAGATGAGATATTTCTCCAAGTATATATGCA
The DNA here is from genome assembly GCA_034510155.1 of Eucriotettix oculatus. NCBI lineage: Eukaryota > Metazoa > Arthropoda > Insecta > Orthoptera > Tetrigidae > Eucriotettix > Eucriotettix oculatus. Next base: position 50,873,137 of record CM067379.1, read on the forward strand.
ATTAAATAACCAAAACAATTTACGTTAGTTATCTGCTGCTAACTGTAACGCCAAAAATGATAGAAATTTTCAATTATGTAGGAATATCAATACCATATGAATGACAAGCCATTGACTTGAATGAGTTCAAGTCTACCAACATAAATGGTTAATGCGATTAAAACGTTTTGAACATCTTCAATACAGATGTACAATATTTTATTCATAAACATATGATTGACTAAGTGCTTAGATAATAAATAGACTCATATTATGCATTATACCGATTTCATGTCTGAATAATTATTGATTTATAATTAAAAGCGTATTTTTAACAATTTATTATTAATAATAAATTATCATAAAGCATTATTTAGTTTATTCTCTTTACTATTTAACATATCAAATTACAGTTGCAAAAATTAGTTATTTTATATATTTGATGACATTTACAGGAGTCATTTTCCTTATTCCCTATTATTATTCTGTATATATATATATATATAAAATGCATTGTTATTAATTAACATTATTTCATACAATCTTTGCCACACGTTAAAAATGAAATGCGATTATTTTATAAAAATACATTTTGTTTCTTCCGTAACCATTGGAAATAATTAATTTACATGTTTATTGAAATAAATCAAAAAATGTAATTGATTTAAAGAACATTGTTACAATTTTTTAATATATCCGCCTTCATTATTAGCATTTACCGCCATATTTAATTTTTTTTATAAATATGAATATCTTCCAATGCTTTACGTTAGTAAATTTGTTCACATTTAACTATCATTTTGATATTCTCTCTCCGTATGCGTTTATTTGTAATTTGTAATTTTGCAACTGTAAAAATAGTAAAACTTTAATTATGTAGTTTTAAGTTTTCCCGGTGTATATAATTGTTAGAATTGGGGCTGGATTTTGGTGAAGATGAAACGTTTCATGTTATTGACAAACTTCCCGGTTAGAAACCCCCGAGAAAATTTAATCTAATTTTTTATATTAATTTATTATTAGTCCAAGAATAATAAGACAGACACATGCACAGTATTTTAGAAATGGGCGTCATAATTTCAGTAATTAATTATATATTTAATTACTTAAATTAATTTTATATTGAAAGTTTTTGCAAATGTTTTAATAGTTTAACAAACTATGACTATATTTTAATCATATACTGTTAGGAAAAATGTATATAATTATGCATGCATTCATTTATTTATTTCATCTAAAAATGGACAGTTTTTTCTGTGGTAGAAAAATTAAGTTACAGTAAGGGCATTTACAATAGTCACATTACCAAAAGTATAATTATTTTAAATAATCTAGTACATGTGGAAATTTTTCTGTTATAATTAGTATTTAAATAATATCGCTAAATGAAAATCATATTTATATAAGGCCATTATATTATATATATATATATAACATAGTTCTAACCTGTATATAAGATGATTATATCTGAAAATAGAGGTTAGCTACTTTAATAATTCTTCACTTTAGTTTGTTGTTTATGGATTGTTAATCTAGTACCAACGCTTCACTAACCTTTGTTCGGCAGAGGGAGTTTGGATTCTGTTTAACGTGTAACCTAGCTCTTTCCTTTCTAGTCGTAGCATATCCCTCGTAATTAGCTTTACTTTTTCACTCCCATGCCCAACTTCAATCCACTCGAATATTTTTGCATCACTTCCGCTCGCTTTCAAAGTATTCGATCTGATTTTTCCTACTCGGATTCCAACAATCTGTACTATACCCCATTAGCGAGCGTACTAACGATAAATATACCGTTTCCCTTAAATGAATTCACTCTTTGAACGTATATTTTTCTCATTAATTATAATTATTAGAAACAACCTAATATTTAGCAGGCTGAAACTGGAATAGCAGTCCTTGAAACGGACACACAAATCCGCTGCGTCACGATTTCCCACTTTCGTGTTCCACACGGAAGATAGAAAGATTTAACTGTTTACTTTTTCTCAGTGACTCTTATGCTATCGTGAGTAGGTAATATACATAGTTTAATAAAATGAAAAGAAAAATCATTTACGAGAAGAATGGTCCTAGATTATTGTTCACTTGAGGGAATGGAATTTAATAATTACGAAGTTGCAGATACTAATATTCCTTGTCCCTTGTAAATATGCAATTCAAAAGTAATACCTGAGCTGCGGCTACTGAATTAGATGTGAAATGTGTAAATACAAGCCAAGGTAAATATTATGATGCGGATTAGTTTATCACGAACTGCAGCTTTAGTTAAGTACAATGTGTAAAAATATATGAGGTTATCCATTCTGACGACAGAATGGGAATGAAGTGCTCTAAAGATTGATGGACGTGTAGAATCAAACAGTCTTTCAAACTTCCAGCTCCGCCCCGCTGAGCCAACATCACGGTCAGCCATGTCTACACCGTCGTTCTGCGTTATGAGAATTGCAGAGTATAACCCGACGCCTTGCTCTTAACAGCGGGAGTCCTAAACACTAAACTACCGGTGGGGCTGCTGATGAACGTTTCTTCTGCTTCTCGGTAGTGGACGAACCCTGCTGTGGAATGAACGCCGAAGCAGAACGTGTGTGGCTCAATGTATCACCTTCACTGGGTAGTGAAAATTTGGTGACGTAATCAAAGGAAGATAATAAATTCATTTCTGAAATTTTCCAGCTAAATTTTTGTTTAATATACAGGGTGTTTCAAATGAATATACGTATTACAAACTATTATTTTATCAAAAATATTGATCGCTGCGTCTCGACTCTGCTATTGGAGAAACGATTTCCTAGTCTAGTTTATATTAATAGCCGTCAGATGTGTGTAAAGTTTTATATTCGTATGTCTTCAAGTTTAATAAATATTTCCCTGTATTTAATTTTTTAAACAAGGGATGCAATTGTATGGTTTGAAAGTGCCTTTATATAGGTCGCGTCTTCTCTCTTCAAAATATTACCTGTATGTTTGGATATTAAGTATTTGAAATCCAGAGAGAAATTAGGGAATACATTTTCGGAATAAATTTGTTCGTTTCTCAGTAGCCTGTTGTCATCGTTTCGACCCTTGAGGATCACGTGTGACTTGCAATTTTTTTCGCAGACGACATAGCCATCTCCTATGAAACCTCCTCCCTCACCTCCGATTTCCAACCACTCAAATCAGCGCTCAGTAACCTAGAACAATGGTCCAAACACTGGCGAATCAGTATCAACCCCACCAAATCAATAACCATCCCATTCACTCTAACAAAAAACCCTCCTCCCCAAATTCACCTGCATCTAAACAATTCAATAATCCCTACAAAAACGGAAACCACCTACCTCAGAATCATGTTTGACTCAAAACTATCCTGGAAACCTCACATTAATTTTCTCCTCTCCAAAATAAACCAAAAATTCAGAAATCTATATCCCCTCCTAAATAGAAAATCCCCTGTCTCCATCAGCACAAAACGCCTCATATACCTCTCCATAATACAACCCACCTGGTCCTATACTTCCTCCATATGGGGAACAACAGCCAAAACCCATTCAACCAAAATTCAAACCAAATAAAACATAATACTACGTACAATTACAAACTCTCCCTGGTACCTAAGAAATTCCGTCATCCACCACAACATCAAAATTCCCAATGTAAGCTCAGTAATCTCCAAATCCATAACAAACCTAATCAAAAACGCACTCAACGACCCAAACCCCACGATCCAGCAATTTCACAACAATCCTCCTCCACCTCCACCTCCACGCTCCCGTCGCCTCAAAAGAAAACTTCCAATTGACCTCATCCTTCCCTCTGATCATTCAGGCACACCCACTCTACCATCATGTCCGCAGACCACATCTTCATTAATCCTCCAAAAATCAGTTCACTGCCTGTCAATCCTCACCCACCTACGTCGTATGCCCCTCAGGTACTCGCAAAAATAAATAAACCTAACCAATTCTCCTAAAGTAGGTTAATTAAATGGATTAACCTATCTTCACGTTATCATGTTAATTATATTCCTTTTTTAATATTGTATATACTGTATCGTTATCGTCCTAACTGATAATCTGTACGATAAAAGTTTTTAAAGTAATAATAAAAAAAAGTGTGACTTGTTGTTACTTTACAAGTCGAAGTATTCAGTTGGGCTGCTGCACTTGTTGGTACCATGTTAACTAGTCATGGCAGATCGATTTTTGTTGAGTCGTTCATAGTCGATAGCTACTAATCGATTCTTTGAAACGACTCGTCGCCTCTACGAATCCCATTCGTTTCATTTATCAAGACTGAGCATTAATAAGTTGAGTAAGAAGACGGGTACGAACACACACATAAAATATAGAACAAAATTTCTAATATTTATAACGTCATTTATTTAGAAAAATTGATAAATTTATTTCTATAACTATTTTACAAAATTAACATTGCTATTTACATAACCCCTTTTTGAAAGTTTTTGGGAAGTGTGACTAATCCTTTTCCCCCGTCATGATGTTCCCGATTTTGAAAATTGTACGTTCACAAGGAACCGTTGTTGCCAGAATACGAAGTCTTTTTAACACTAAAAGATGAAGATTAGGAAACATGTTTTTTTCTCTCATCCCACTACAGAAGAGGATCCGCGTTTCTTTATATGGAATCCGGTTTGTGATTTTAGAACATAAAAATAATATTCAAAAGGTAGAACAAAACTATATACACATCGAAAGGGCAGAAAGACGTTCAGAATATTATGTTATCAATGGGTGTAGAGAAGTCGTACGAAAAAACTCAAATTTAAGTTTATTATGATTATTTTTGCAATAATTTAGAATTTACCATACTGGCTGTTATAAAAGCAGCTAAGTCTATCAATTTCAAAATTTATTACGAGTTTTATTCTTCATTAGCTCTTGGAGAGTGCCACTCATAATCTTTTTCGATTCAGAGTCAGTCGAATCTTACTTCAACCCGACGACTCAAGTAGCTCACCCCGGAGCAGACTCACGGAACCGACTCTGGTAATCGTTTCAGAGAACAGTTCTTTTGTAAGAATCGATTCTCGGTTCTTTTGACTACCTCTTGTGTTTACAAATAAAAAATTAAGTCCCAGAGGATGATGATGTACACATTTGCGTCGACGGGATTTGAACCTCCGTCTTTTACAGCTCAGATTGCGAGTCTCAGAGGATGTTGATGTATACCACGTGACCAGGATAACAGTGCGCGTAGTGAAGGAATACTTGATGAACCCACGATCACAAGAAGGTGTGAGAACACACCAGAAATGGAAAGAGAAATATCTGACTGGCTCAGGTTTGTAGAAATGACCCTCCTTTGGCCGCCATTCTTACGTTCAGCGAATGAACTTCCCCCTCAACAATAATATGTGACAACGGACAACAAGAAAGAGCTTCATGGTCTAAATGTTCAGGCCGAGGATCGAACTCAGGCCTGTGTGTTTCAACGCAACTCACTGCAGCACTGAAGATCGCCATATTTCTGGGAGAGTTAATGTGAGTAAATTTAGTTTTCCGCCAAAATCCGATAAATTACTTCAAGTGGAATTATATTTGACGGTAGTTTTTCAAAATGACACGGAGATTGGTAATAGGTTATTGGAACTATTAGGCAAGTCATGAAAATTTCTTCTTCGGTAGTTAGGAAACCTTAAGCAGAAATAACTGCTTCCTTTCAGTGAACTGCTAACTAGGTGAAGATAGGTTAAAGGAACAATACTACATGCCATTATTCTTTACTTGGTTTTTGGTGACAAGAACCCTTTTTAAAGTTGAATTATTTCATAATACTGAAAGTACGGTATAAAATAATGTCCATGTAATTGATTGCTTATTACAGCCAGACAAATTATGAGAATAAAGATTTTGGTTAAGCATGTTCAAGTTTCATTTGACACTTGGAGTTTAATGTTAGTTGGAGATGGGGATTAAAAAATTTCGCAGGTCCAAATGACCGTATTTTGGGCGTATTGGGATAAACAATGAGTGGTTTACCCTCTTGTAGGTTGTCCCTGTAAAAGTAAACCTGCCACTAGAACGCGAGGGACAGTAACCAAGAGAACGCCCTATCTGATGCAAGTTTTCTATGGTTTGCGGTGCAAAATTTTTAAACGATTATCAACTGTAATTTTGAGGTGTAGTTAACACTTATCTACCTTTATCTCTGTTCCGCGTCGCTCCTTAGAATCACTTCGGGAATTGCCACCACTCTAAAATAAAACTACACCTGCATGGTTTAAGTAGTTCACTGTAAGAATCGTGTCCGCTGGTTTAAATTAAGTACGGAATTAATTTAAACAAACTTAAATATATAAAAGAAAAATTATTTTCCTATATAAAAAGAAAAAGGTGCTGTAATATAAAGAAACAATATTAACATGCCATAATTTGGATATTATTTTTATGAGAGAATATAAAACGAGTTTATACCAGGAACTGAAAGCGACAAATGAGTTCCTCTATTTTCAATGGCGAATATTAAAATACAACCTATTGAAATTAATTATTCAGTAAGTAGTTTATCTGAAGTAAATTACAGCTTCACTGATTGTACACAAAAGGAAATATACTTGTTCTATTTTAAATATTCTGGCGAGACACCCTAATCTTCGTTTTATTTTCATGTATTTTCCTAGATACTGTAGTTTGAAATGAATCAATTTCAGCCAAATCTAAGCTCAATGTATTGTAACATGAAGTTACGACTCCGTGTGTAAAGGCAATCAATACACCTCAGACCTGATCGTTCACGGTTCTTTGAGACAAGCCGACAGAAAAGTTGAATTGTTGTATTCCTTCAGGATCGCATAAGCTTGGCACTCGAGAAGAGTCTAAGGTGAGACATGGTGCAGTAAGTTTCTTTAGTAGATTCTCGACGGGTCGCGGCTGTAAAAGCTACCGGAATTAGTGCTACTGAGACCCCACTGATTTATGATTTATATTTGAGATTTCTTGGTGAGGCACGACTAATGGAGGATGCTGGAGGTTATAATTAATTGGAGACCTCGCTTTGAGGCTTTCGTTAAAGTCATGGCTCGAACAAACTGACACATTAAAAAAAATTCTTTTGACTTTCCTTGGTAAAACTACCTGTCGCCTATATATTACCGTAGGATAGACGAAAGACTCAGAAGTCGAGTGCATAATACTTAGAAACAGTTTGAATCGCCAAAGGAAGGGCCGTAACTGGGGCTTATGTTACAGTATATAAAATTCATTAACATACGACAGTTCAAATGTGATGATATTTTCTCACTTAACATATTTTACTAATATTTATACCTAGTCTAGTAGATCATGAACCCGATATGTTAATCTATTGTTGTTGTTACAGTTCGTACAATAGTTTCATTCTCACTTATCTGTCGTAATATTTCTCCACTTTTCAGGGCAGGTGATGCATATGTAATGCTATTCGAGCGATGGAAATCTTCTTTCCATGTACGCATTTTAAATTAGAACATACACAAAAACAGGCTTAAAGAGGTTCATTCCTTTGATTGCTCATCTCCTAGTGAATGTTTCTTTTGTTTATAACTGCAGCAGCGACCGCCGTGGGGCAAAACAGAAACCACCTGACACCTGTTCCTGCACAAGGGAAGATATAACTAAACAGCACGTGCCTCCGTATGCAAACTAATGTCTCAACTCATTAATTAGGTGCGGCTCGCGAAAGGAAATTACATTCTGCGAAGCAGCGGAGTCATGACAATTACTGGACGTCGGATGAATCATGGATTACCAAGCATAGAAGTAAATACCATTATTTACATACATATATATATTAATTGTTTCTTTAAACATATAAGTGATTATGTATGTCTGACGTATTATCCGAATTTTATAATTACACCTTAACCCTAAAACTTCAATCATAACCATTTACGTACCTACCTAAAAGAATGTTCCTTTCATGACTTGATAACCACATATATAATTTTTTGTTATAGCAGTCCGTTAATTTTCCAGGTCTATATACGAATAAAGTCCAAGATGTATGCGACCTGGCACATAGATAACGTGTTACATTAGCAACAAAAGAAATGAAGTATCAACCGTAGAAAAATTTATTTTGAATTCTGAAAACGCAAAATGTTTGACAGCCATCAACGCTCTTTGTAAATTTTTAGAAACATTGAAAAATTGTTATTTTGCTGTTGTACAATACTCCCATTTGGAGAGTTTCATTTAATCTAAATAAAAATAACATTGGAAGTAGACGAGGAAGAGGGGATAAATAGAGTAATCAATTCCACTTCTCAGTGAATCAGACAGTTGCCTAACTCCAGTTGAGGAATAAACGTTGACGTCGGACGTGTGCGTCCGTATTGCAAATAGGTTTTAAATATTGCTGGTAAGAAAATATATTTTTCAATAATTTATTTAGTTGCATGTAGGATAAGTAGAAATGTTTTGTAACTTGACATCTAAGATGAAAGCTTAAGTTTATCTAATAATATGACTTTTTAATAAATAAAATTGTAAAAAATTACTGACATTTTATCAGGCTGAAAATCCACAAATTATTTTTATAAATCAAAGAATTCAATTTACTTGTATTTATTAATGTATATGTAATTGTATTAAAATTTTTGTAGAATTAGCTGAAAACGTCTCGAATGCGGAGAAAAAAACATCACATTTTAAATTAAAATTCTGTTTTTTATAAAGTGAGCTATTCGCTGTGTTTTACTTAATCTAGATAATTGAAGAAAAATCTGTTTCTCAGTTATGAATACTATAGCGCACTTCTCACATTGAATTCAATTATTTTTTTTATTCTTTAAATTTATATTTAATGTAAATTATCGTGTTAAATATGTCTATTAAAAGCATCTCAAGGCACAGGTAATAAATTCACGGTATACGCTGCAAGCTAAGAATAGTTCACAATTTCCCGAAAGTAGCCACATTAGAAAAGTTTCTCTAGCAGCCAATCACGAATTTAGTAACATATTTGGATGGTAGTGCTAAGAGCAGACTTCATCAGTTACGTGAACTATATAAGAAAGGGAGAGGGGAGGACAGCGAGGCCAAAAAAAGCAGAAGAGGAGAAAAGAATTGCGGTTAAAATTGACGGAGCAATGACAGTGGAACACGGAGATATGAGAAGAAGGATAAACACGTGGCCGAATGAACAGCACTTTGCTTCCAGCCCTGTGGCAGTAACCTAGTTCTGGTAAGGCGTCGGAAGTTTCTTTCCTGGAGTGTTTGGGACGCTCAGTTTCCTTTTGAGTTTCCATACCAAAAAGCGGTAACCTGGGGGTAGAATCTCATGTTGGAACAGTTTTATATAATTTCCACGTGGCACATAAAATAGTACAAGTAGATAGTTTCCCATTTATTTATTAGATTTCTCACCTCGACAATATATATATATATATATATATATAAGATGCGCTACAATACTGTCTTTATTATTTCTACTTTTTCTAATCTCATTCACATGAGAATAAATATTTCTCAATGTATGATTTAAGTGCAATTATGGCGATAAATTTTGATTTTCAACTGTCGATGAGTCCTGTGTAATGGCTGTTTTAAATGCAGTAATTCAAACGACACACTGACCACTCCAACAAATTGTGATGTTGAGACTTGAGAAGGGAAGGAAATAATTTTTCAAGAAGTGTCTCCTCATAAATTATTGCCAGTGGAACAAAAACTCTGTCTGATTGGTTCCTAAGCGCCGTCCTTGATTTAATTTCTGGAGTGGCAACAAGCAATGGAATAATTGAGACGTCTGTTCCCAGCCCGTGGCTGTTATTCCTCTTCGTTGCTATGTGCGGGGAGGCAATGCGTCATTCTTTAATCAGCACCTTTATCGGCCCCGCCTAATAAATTTAACTGCAGTTCTCCTTTAATTGAAGCTCTTCCTCGTGAGATCAAGATGCCTTATCTCAGCGCGTCAAGGTAGAAGTCTGGAGCGTTTTCAATATCGCGACTAGAGGCGGGCGCGTGGCTGCGGTGATAAATCCGAGATCAGGGTTGGACAAAGCATTGCGCAAGAGCAATGTATTGGTTCTTCATCAAAAAGGTACGTATTCGATTTCAGTGTCTCCTAGATTTGTAATCTTAATAGTGTTTTACTCCGTACGTAATTTCTTAGAATAATTAGTGCATTATTACACACACAATTTTTTAAGTTTGCTGTCATAACGTTATGTCTTGAATTGTAACAAGAACAAGTCAACTCTCTGGCTCTAGACAGAACCATTCAGGAGGCTGAGACTAATGTTATGAAATAATACTGATAAAAACAAATATACTGTCAGAACCGACGGCAATTCATGCGTTCCTGTCATTTTCCTCAATTTACCTCGATCGATCGTTATTTTCCTCACTGGTACATCCTAAATAGTCATTAAACTATTTACCATTCACACAAATAATATATATGAACAAATATTTTTCAAAATTTTTATATTTTACACTTTTTATGGTTTTCTGTTTACTTATATATGAAATAAAAACACTGTTACACAAAATGTTTTATTCCTACATAAAATAATTCTTAACGTCTTACTTGAACAAATTTTTATATACCACATATAGCAACAATAACTGAAAAGTAGAAGCATAATAAAATCCTAAATTACAGTTATAGATACTGTACTTAAATATTTTCCTACTCTATATAAAAATCTTAAACATCTACTTGTCCTTCTACCTACAAAATATATAAGACAATCCATATTCACTTTTTTAACTAACATCTTCTAAATATTTAACTTTAGCGGTTTTTAATTATTATTTAGTATTTTTGAACTCTATATTCGAATATAATACGTGGAGTAATAATTTTCTGCGATATTTTTTATAAAATATTGTAAAAAGAATCCTTATGAGACACAATAATGTTTTCACCGTCAAATTAAGCACAAGTCTAAGTTCCGTGCTTGTCCGCGACCACTGAGAAATCATTATATTCAATAGTAAGTAATTTTTTATGAGCTACAACATTTCTCACTTCATGCATAAACTAGATTTCGTTTTTTAGTTCCTTCATGGACGTAACTAATTATTTATGTGGCCTTGTCAAGGTCGAACATATTCCCAACGTAAAACTGTTTTTTTTTTCACTCACCGAATTTCATTCCCTTCAAGTTGTGAACATAAATATGAATCTCAGAAAAGTGAATTAAAATAAAAGCAATGATCAAACCACTCTCATTGATGGCTCGTCTCATTACGTCATTAAGAACGATAAAAACGCCTGTTCTTAATCCAAAGTAGCGGCGAACTGAACGGTCTGCCTGTTCCATGAACCGTGACGCTTATCTCGCAAAACGAAAACACCTGATTTGAAAGCGACAGTGCTGCTGATCACACTCAACGACAATGCTTGGTAAATATTATTAGAAAATAAATTACTTATATTATGTCAAGCAACCACTTTAAAGCGTACAGTCGTCGTAAATTAGCTGTACGAAACAAAATCTGTTAAAAAAACATTAGCGGAGGATGGAATACGCTAAGTAGATTAAGGAGGATGTGGCGAATGGTAGTTATATGGATATGAAAAGGCTTGCACAAAATAGGTCAGCATGGAAAGATCCATCAGACCAGTCTAAGGACTGAAAACTACAACAACATCATCAATATTCGTAATACACCAGATGAAATAATTTATTCTAATTGTTCACAATTTTAGATTTCACTTTCAATTTTTATTTGATAATCAATTCACCAATTTAAGAAAATAAAATTCATTTCTTCTAAATAGTTTATTTTCCCGACTTATTTAATAGACTTGTTGAACAATGTACAATTCTTGTATTATTTTTTGACTATTAATTTATAAATAAATTGACTTGTCAGTATTAATTCTGTATATAACGTGAACAACACAAACACGTTTGCCTGTACATTTGCAACTTCGATGGGTAAACGTTTCTTTTATTAGATTATTTTTGGTCACATCAACAATTAAAGTGTACTTTGTTGTTGTATTTAATAAAAATACGGTTTTATTGTTATATGTAGTTAAATTTTATTTATATTGGGGGTTTTTATCATAGAACTATAGTAGCATTATTAATTAAATTCAATACATAAATTAATTTTTAATCAGTTTTCACAAGAGCACGAGACTTCAGATAAATATCAGAGATAATCTTCGGGCTGTGTAGCAGAGAGAAAGGTCCAGGCACGTAAAAACATGGAGTTTCCACACGTCAGTGGCGGTACAGAAAGCTGTTGGGGTTTGCACGATCCTGTCTCCATGTTCCTCGACTGAAAGATCGGCGAGGAGCTTTCTTAGGACATCTATCCTAGTAAGCCGCGCGCGGTTCTGTTGATCCTGCCTTTGGGTAAAACTAGTTGGAAGGGGATTTAGAACTTTCTATATATTTGTTTTTACTACTTCAACGCTGATCCTTCAGCCTGCTTTGATTATTCTTCTCCTCCGACCTCAAGTCTAGCACCCTATATTTCGATATGTCATGTGCTTGTGACATCCAATGAAATCAGTGTATTTAAGGGCTTTCGACGCCTTTTCCAGGGCTGCTAGTAGTTTAATGAAGTCGATGAACCTGCCCTGAACATCTCACGTCAACTGTATAATCAACTGTGGGGCGTAAATCGCACGTCCTATCTGATGAATGCAGCCCTTGCTTTCCCGTCAATTCATATTAAATATATATACAGCAGTAACATTACAAGTATTACAATCCTATTTTCCTCGGATTCCAGGTAAAAATTAAAATATTCATTTCTCCCATTTATATATATATATATATATAATTTCATTTATTGACTTGATAATTATGAAATATTAAATCATGTAAGTAATTAAGGTGTAATTGTTTTATAACTATTAATTTCAGTTTTATAACACTGCATTAAGAGGTGTAAATTTGAAAACATGTGTTTGGATTATACTGTATTTAATAGTTCTATTAGGTCTCTGCTGAGGAAATAAAAGATCACGAAATAGTTTCCGGAATTTGAAATTTACATTAAATAAAAAATCGGTCAATAAGTCAGCTTATAAATTTATTACTAATTATTGAAAACGACGTTTCCCCTACTTTTTGAGACTTCCTCAGGAGTAAAATTCAGCAAATTCAGGATATTCACTCCTTGACTCCCACAGCCGAAAAGATTATTGAATATACATGTGGAGAATTACGCAAATGGCATCTGAAGAATTAGTGTCGCGGATCATGTTCAGCGACGATTACGTCGTTTTTGAATATAATTTTTTTTATTGTAAATAAAAAGTTGTTAAAAAACCGTTATTACTACTTGAAACGTCAAAAGCTGTAACTAAAACATAAATTATTTGTAATCAGAGTTACAGCACAGTGAAAAAAATTTTAGTAAGAAAATATATACAGTATTTTGCTAATTTTTTAAACAGTTTGTAAAATTAACCATCAATAACTGATGGATTACTGGATCGACCCAAAATTTTTGGTGCTTTATTCTGCCGTCTTATTACGAAGGCACAAATCTATTTTAAAACTTCCTGTGAGTAGAAACTACTAGTTTGCAACGCAAAATATACTAAGCTAAAATATGTCTCAAAATTAAGAATCTATTTCATAGAAATCATATATTTAATTATTCTAAAATCATTATTTATTTGTTTATTTGATTTAAAATGTGCAAGAAGCATAGAAATATTTTTTGGGTTGTAGTATAGGTTTCGGTATTAGCTAACAATTTTCGTAAATTAAATGAAAGTCAGGAATAATTATTTTTGGGACTATTATTATTATTATTATGGATTATAAAAGCTGCCAGTGTGTATATAATGAGTAGATACTTAAAATTGGGCAACAAAACCATTGTTAATGGTTAAATATAGTTATAACTATAGGCGTATATCTGGATGAAGAATAAAAATTAGATGTAACGATTGATATAAACTCAAAGCAATCGATATAATGTAACCTGAATATGCAAGCTCTTGTATGTGAGAGGACCGCAGGAGTGAATGACATGGAAAATTTTCGAGCATGCTGTAACGACGGGTAAATAAATTAATATAATAAATTGGTAGTGCTGGTAATTAACGTCTAGAGAAACTAAATCTGAAATCAGTACATTTACGTAAGAATGAATTTTGTTCCTGAGAAAGATACAAGATAAATGGGCATTTCTAATTTATCCAGGAAATGCAGCACTGCGTTTAAGCTCATGACTTATTACACAAGCGGCTTTTCGTCTGAAGCAAATAATTAGGACATTCGGCAACGCCGATTTGAAAGCGCCCAGGAAGAAGAGAGACAGCTAGTCTTGAGTAGCCTTAAAGTGTCGTAAGCTCACGGATTTTTCAACTGGGGATTTGGTAGCAAAAAGCTGTTGTGAGGCTTATAGATTTACTCAAGAACCTGTCGTCGTTCGTTCGAAGCAGACACGCGTTACGACACGAAGAACCTTGCAGGTGCTGAGCCGCAGCCCCGGGGGCATACACGAAATTGGGCGAATAGAGTTACTCCTTATACAGCCTTATCCTACAACCTACGCACGGTCATTGTAGTCGGTAAAATCCGCTATCATGAAGCTCTGTGAAACTCGTATAAAAGTAAAGGAGCAAATGAAGACCCAACAATTAAACAGGAAGGAATATTCTACATCGGAATTCAGAGTTATTCTTTCCTTAAACCATTTAATCTATCTTTTAGTAACTAAAAAATGTACAATTAAGAATATTTAATTGCTGTAAGTACTTAATTATTAATATCTCCATTCATTATTATTCATCACTTCTGTTGCATTTTTATCATGCGTGAACTAATCGCACTATAAGTAATATAGATTGTAAATGTATGCAGAGGATTAATATTATTTTCATTATAATTATATAATGCCTTGTTAACAGACATTTCTGTTATTTTGATACTTATTTGTATCTATAAGAACAATTAACAATCAACGTTGGTATCAAACTGAACTTAATAATGGTTATCAACGTCCCCTTAAAACAGAGAATTACAAAAAAGTTGAATAATAAAAAAAAGAGTCAAAGTTTCGGCAATCGATTCTGAACGTTGTGAGTGCTAATGCCAGACTGAAATATTATGAACAAATATGGCAACATAACAAAGAATATGAACACAGATATGATTAACAAATACTATTTTATAAACCATCGTGCAAAATATTTCCACTGTGAAGTATCTTGTTTCAAATTTAAAGAAAATTGATTAGATTTAATATAAATTATTTCAGGGCTTAATCTTTCTCTAAAGTTTACTTCCTTATCTTTAAGAACAGTACCATAAAAATTAAAAAAGTGATGTTGTTTCAAGCAATAATTTGTAATAGGACAATGTTAAAGGACGGAAATATTTAATTTTCTTTTATGTTCTTTAATACTAGTTGACAGATATCATTTATTCTGTCCAGTATATATATAAACAATTTTTTATAAGCATTCACCCATTACTATAAATTGTTTGGAATTTAATCTACACTTTAAATTTCTTTTTTCAGGTTCTTGTTATAATACGAAGGCAAAAATTTTAATTGGACCACAGCTTGAAGAGGGTGCAAATAAGTAATAAATTGTACTAATCTGTTAAAGCGAGAAATTAAGATCTATTCAAAAAAATTAATTATAAAAATATCTTTTAAATAACCTGGTGGTACCAAAGATTTATTAAATACTCTATGACTCGATTATTTGAACGTTTCCTTGTTGGATTTGAATTCAAACTACTATTTTTCAATAATTATGTATTATAAATGATAATATCCTTTTTAATACGACGTACTCATTTTTATTATGTTTTTTGATGGGTTCTAATATTTTATGTTAAAACTTTTATTTATATTTACTTGACTTATCCATCCAATTATTAAAGAAAATTTTACTTAAAATTATTTTAGTATACGGACCCAAAGAAAGTAGTTTCGTCTGGGCCTGTAATATTTATTTAATCTCTTGATATGTTATACTACTACTAACTGAATATTTTCTTTACTTATGTACTAATTATATCAGTGTCACTTTATTCAATTAGACTTTTACCGAAATAAATATTGCCTATACATTAAAGAATGTAGTTCGAGAGACTTTCTTAATTATGTTGACCAACTTTTCAAATATCAGCATTTAAAATTACATATCAATTCCTTATGCCCATTCTTTGTGTTTCGAAAAAGTTTATTGGTTTGCAACTTTAGAGAGCTTATGAGTCCCAAAAAGTGCGTTATTCATTAGGCGATCACTTCCTCTGTGAGATTAGTTCTGAACACCTTATACTTTTTGCATTTTATGAAATAAATTTACTGTTTAATTTGTGATTAATACGTTAAATTGTACAAGTACATTATTTATGACATATACGACTTTTATATCAACGAAGATATCTTTCCACGTAGAAGTGAGATAATTTATGAATTATGTACTCAAATAAATATAAGTGTATATAGGGTTCTATTTATACATATTAACTTTTCTGCTTTTTTTCGCACCAACGTAAATTGACAAAATGTCGTTCGTGGAGTTCAGATGGTCAACTCTCAATCACGTTTGATATCATACGCTAAATTTCCTAATCGAGATCAGTCTTAATATAAGAATTATGCATCCTTACACCCTATAATTTTATATGCCATTAATTGTCTTGTTAACTTATTTCTTCGACATAAATTTAATGTAAAGCCTTTCCATTTATCAATATTGATACTATTTGGCACACAGAAGGTTTAAAACATATTATATCAGCGTCTTTGTTTGGATATATCTGAAACAAATTTTTGCTTGTTGCAGAATTTAAGTTTCTAACAAATTTTTGTTTAGTTTGTTAAAACCGAATAAATAGTATGGCTACAAAATAGAAACAAATGTAAATTTAAAAAGGAACTGTCCTGTAAGTAAGGTCGGTCAATGTGGCATCCTTTCTGTTTGGTATTAGTGCCTACACTCGATGTTCTGGTACTTGGATCGTGTAGACAATTACTGGCAACGAAGTGCTTAATGCCATAATGACCGTGTAGCTCACCACAAGAGCGATCAAACTGGAAGAAAGCTCCGCCCAAACCAACAACGCAGAAAGTGTTCCTCAAACACAATAAATCACATGCAGCTGTTACTCAATCATACATAATGTCGTAATAAAACGTAAGTTACAGGTAAATTTTATATTTACATTGCTTTAACTTACTGATCACTTTCAGGTTTTGATTCAAGTAATCTGGCTAAGAGGACTTTTATTTCTGTTACCATCAAGAATTAAATAAATGTGCTTGTTATTGTCTAAATGCCCACCATTTTCTCTTATTTGTCGATTATTAGGTAATTATGATATTTATTAATCACAGGAAATAAGGATATGAATAATTAAAATCAGTTTACATATGTAGAGTACCAGACATTTCTCGTGCTTTGATATTCCTGCTTTCATGTCAAATTCTTCTATGCCGTATGATCATATAATTTCGATAATATTTTTATTAGTTTAATTATTGGTTTTTATCAGGTCAGAGTGTTTTTGCTTGAAATATGAGGATGTATGCAGGCAAGAGAGATTTTACATGTATTAGACCTACATTCGTAACTTAGGAAATTAATGACAATTTCGAATATTCTGCCCACAGTTGTATTTTTTTAAAAAGGTTGTAGATAAATATGGACAAGGTTAATTCATAACCCTGTTCCACCCATACATAGACGATCTCGTAAGGTAATGGAAAGAAGTTATTGTAGCGCCAGGCATAAATCTGGGTTCCTCTGAATATTTAAACACATTCCTATTCGCCGATGAACAGGTTATTATCCAAGATACTGAAGGTAAACTATGAATGGAAGTTTACAGGTTACACCTACTAAGTTAAATAAATAACCTGAAAATTTATAAAAATAAAACAAAAATTATGGTATTCTTAGGAAACACTCCAATAAGAACAAAATTGTCTTAGAAGGCAAAACATTCGAATTTACAATATTTATGATTTGAAATGGTACTTGAAGAGGATAAAGATATCACAAGTAAACTATCCAAACATTATTAAATTTTTTAATGACAGTAATATTTTTTATTTAATTTAAATGTATTGTATTCTGTTTTCTCTTTCGTTAAAACCTAAAAATCAAATGTAAAGAAGATATACATTTTTCTGCTCGTTACCACTAACAAATTATTTGTTACCAGTATTTTATTCTGTATATAATTCTATAATAATATGTAAATAGTTGTCACTGTGATCGCTAATGACCAGACAGTCAATGCGACCGTTATAAATAATTTTTTTTTAAAACTATACAATTTTCGGCAGATAAGTGCGACATTAAGAAGAACGTTAAAATAATAAAACAAGAAAGGGAACCCAAATTAAGTTTTATGAGGTGATGCCAGTATCTACAATTTTGTACAGATCAGAATGTAGGGTAACAAAACAAAAAAAGAGCTGAAACAGCTGAAGCAGCAGTACTGCTACATCGGAAATATGTGGAATAATGCCATGAAAGTAATCAAACAAGTATCTTTTAACAAGTTTATCATATTCTGGAATTGCCGTAATGCAATACATAACATCTATAACAGGAAAATCAACATATAAATGATCAATATCATGCATGAAATGCACCATGACTTAACGAGCGTAGGTTATACTGTGGTATTGGCGTGGGTTCCTCGAAGCATAATCACCACTCAAAACCCCACAAACGAATATACCACACAAAGGAATATGTTAGACGATTGCAAATTCGCGCTTATAAGATCTCATACCCTGAACGATACGTTGAAATATATGTGTAACAAGTTGATAAAGAAATTACACAATATATGGAAAACTGAAAATTCCAGTGATCTTAATAAAAACCTCAGAGAATTATACTAGCTAAGTAATAACACAGATTTTGGAAGCAAAGAACAGGTTGCCAGTACCAGAATAAGAAATGGACACTGCAAATTAAGCCACATTTATCTACTGGATAGATCCTACCCATCGTCTTGTCGTTTGTACTGCCTTAATATAGACCAAGTCGTCAATTAAGTCCCCAAATACGACCAACAGAGACTAAAATACCTACAGGGAAAAAATTAAAAATCCATATTGTACTCACAAACTTAATATATTTTTAATATTTATGAAAGAACAGTAATATTTTTTATTTAATTTAAATGTATTGTATTTTGTGTTCTTAAATTTAAAAATCAAATGTAATGAAGATAAATAATTAATTAGTGGTCAAAGAAGAGAATAATGGGCATTATCAGTAACTTATTTTGTAAATTCATAATTATAAATAAATAATAGTATAAATGTCACCGTGGAGCTTCCTTTAGAAGTTGATATTATTAACTGAACTGATTTTATGATAATAAATAAAGGAAGTAATTATAGAAAAGTCAGTATTTTAATTTTACATTACATAGCCTGCACTATTCTCGAAAAGTCGTCAATTTTTCTGCAGGCCAGGAATTCCAATATTGATCTAATAAAATAAAAATTTTCCTAAGTCTGTCCTTTATCTTTAACTGTGAAAATGTCAAATTTTTTTGAGATATTAGTTACTTATATTTATTCCTCGGACTGCGCTACTTGCCTTCCATTTCTATCTTTCTCTCAAAGCTGGATGAAGATAATACACTCGTTTCTATTGCAACAGCACCCTTTACAGTTATCTTACTGAAGAAAATTCTATTAATATGAACGAGGTAATTCTTTGACAATTGAAATATAAATTTAGTTATTTGTACATTATTTCGTATCTCGACGGTTAAATTTCAAAAACTGTCAATTTATATATACACTTTAAAACACAGTGACATACAAATATTAATTTTAAATACGTAGGAAAATGATGTCTAACCGTGAGCGACTGCATAAAATAAGGATCACGTTATACAAATATATTCTCAGTTCAGCTCAGAAGGAGGTTTCTGTACTCGAATTTTACAGTGATAATTTTTATTGTATACTATGGAAGGTATTGAAGTAAAGCTGAAATGGAATTCAATTACTTATTACCAATGTCAACATAATCAGAGTTAAGGATCCTTCCCTTATTTCAATCAATTATCAATATAATCAGATTTTAGTATCTATTCAGAATTGATTTAGAATCATGAATTGGAATTTTTGCTCAAGCCTTTAAATAATAAAAACAAAGACTTTCAGTCATTTGAAGCGGCGGTTAGCAATTACATAATTATTTTTCTGAAATAATCGTTCGGAAGTGGAAACCAAACTTGAGGTTTTTTTTTGGAGGACAGGGCTGTCATCGCGACGCACGAAACACGCCACTCTCAAAGCCTTCCCACAATTTATGTTTGTGGTGAAGAGTAAAGATTTTCGTCATCCTCCTTTTTTGTATTCAATGAATTTACTACATCCGTCATTAGAGTTGCGTGTTTTCGTTTATAAAACCATGTCCTTCACAACATCCATTCATTCATAAACACGTGTGACCAACAAAATTAGAACTTCCGTTTTTTTACGACGGGAAAAGAATCTGTTGTAGCCGTTGACGAAAAATACAGTCCCAGATCTATAAAAAGAACTCCTACCTAAATAAGAAACTCATGAATGTTATTGGTGTTTGATTCGTCGATTATTTTTCCCAATTGAGTTAATATATTTTAGAGATACTTCAACTCTTAACATAAAGTATATATATATATATAATTTATTAACTGGAATAATCGTAAGGATTTTGAAGAGCACAGGAAAAAATATTGAGAAAGGAAGCTTATATATATAACCTCTCCAGAATGCATTTAGCTGTAATTAGAATAGAAGATCAAGATAAAAAAGCAGAAATCAAGAAAGGAGTTAGAAAAGGATGCAGTCTGTCACTCATGCTGTTTAACTTATATATAGAAAAGGCGATGATGAAAATTAAAACGGAACGTGGAAAAGGAATGATACTAAAACGAGAAGAAATAAAAACCTTACGCTTTGCCGATTAGGTTAGTTAGAAGAAGACTTGGAAACAATAAATGGTATGAACGGGATCCTGGAGAAAAGATTTCAATATGAGGGTTAATAGACGGAAACCAAGGTAATAGAGTGTAGTATGGGAAACAGTGGAATAAAAAAGGGTGTTAGATTGTGAAGGGATATTTTGACGGAAGTTAAGGAATTCTGCTACTTGGGAAGCATAATAACTAGGGATGGTAGAAGTATAGTAGACATAAAGAGTAGGATAGCACAGGCAATGAAGGCTTTCGCTAAAAAGAGGAATTTACTTACGGACAATATAAGTGTGAATATTAGAAAATCGTTGCTAAAAATAATCGTATGGATTGTGACGTTATATGGGTGCGCAACGTGTACGATAGGAGTTGCAGAAAGGAAAAGAATAGTAGCCTTTGAAATGTGGTGCGTTAGAAAAATGCTGAAAATCAGATGGGTGGATAGAGTAACTAAGCAGGAAGTTCTATGGCGAATATGAGAAGAGAGAACAATATGGAGGACGTTGACCAAGAGAATGGATAAATTAATAGGCCATGTTTTGAGACATAAGGGTCTCATAAAATTAGCATTAGAGGGACATGTGTGGGGTAATATTCCTGGTTACTTACTCTATCCACCCACCTAATTTTTAGCATTATTCTACAGCACAACATTTCAAAACCTATTATTTCCCTTTATAAAATTCCTATGGTCCACGTTCGCACACATATAACGTCACAGTCCATAGAAACATTTTTACTAAATATTTTATAATATTCACACTTATATTAGCCTAAGTAAATTCCTCTTTCACGCGAATAACTTTTTGGCCTGTGCTCTTCTATTCTTTATGTCTACTATACTGCAATCCCTAGTTATTATGCTGCTCAAGTTACAGAATTCCTCAGCATCCTTCAAAATATTACTTCACAATCGGACCCCTTTTGTTATTCCACTATTTCCGATACTACATTCCATCACCATGGATTTCTCTCCATTAATCCTTATGTTGTACTATTTTTCCAGGATCACGTTCATGCCGTTTATTACGCAAGGCTTCTTATGACTCTTCTGACACTACAATTTCATCGTCAAACCTTAGGATTTTATATTTCTTCTCCTTGCACTTTGATTCCCTTTACATATTTATTTTTAACTTTTTACGCATAAGTTAAAGAACATGGGAAATAGTCTCCTTTCTTGATTTCTTCTTTCTTTTCCTGCTCTTCAATTCTCATTACTCTTAACTGCCTTATGAAGAGGTTATGGATAACTCTTCTTTTTCTTCAAAATTTCGAATGCATGAAATACTAAACGTATTAATTTAATTAACCGCTTCAGTCCGGGTGTGCTTAACAAAGCGCATAAAATTTAAGTGAATCTTTTATGTCTTCTGTCTATTTATAAGCATTCAGATGTTATGTTCATAATATTTTACACTGTTTGAAACGAGTGAAATTGAGTCTGCTGCAATCAATGGGCCTGAATAGGAAACACTTGCATTAAATCTAATGTTGATGTATATAATGCTGTTGTACATAAAAGATTGGCTGAAATTTTATGTAAATTTATATATATATATATATATATACATATATAAAATAATACACTTTTTACTGTTACTGACGTTTTATTAATACAAATTAAAAACCGGAGCTTTTAATCAGCACTAATATCATATCAATCGTATAGCAAAAATTACTACATACTCGTATTACGTAAAGTCATACATGAGTTTTATATTAACTTACTTTTATAATATATTAAACTTAAAACTTTGTGATTTCACACCGTGTCACATAGTATGTGTTCAATAATGTTAATTTATGGCTCTATTTTTTACCATGTAATAATAACAATTTGTGACTGTACAAAGGATTTATTTCCTTTAGCCAAAATTAATTTTAAGAAAATATGAGAAATTAAAATTGATTCAGGATTTATGTTTTTTAGGAGCCTTTCAAAATTGCTAGGGTGTATGACAATAATAATGTTACCACGACGGACTGAAAACAATCCCGGAGTCTTTAACCTCCCGTAGCGGATGTTTCGGGAATTTCGCTGCGGATCCTTTTCTAGTAAGTTATGAGAGGTGTTTAGGAGATCGCCGCGAGCTTGTTTACGGCGTATTAAGTCGTCGATATCTGCGTACGACTCAAGGTCGAACAGGCACGTGTGACATTAGCATACGGCTAAAGCACTTCTCTCCTTATCGTTATGCAGCGTAATTACGGACTGACAAAACGGACAATTATAAAACCTGTCACCCAGCGATTAATAATTCATGAATAACTTTATTTCGGTAATTACTTATTCGGACGCAGTTAGTTTTAATGTTCTCGTTACGGGGAACCGTCAAAATTACCGAAACTTAAGTAGAGTATAATACATTCATTTTGACTGCACTTGATATGGGAACAAAGTTATAAAATAGAATTTTACTGCTAAACACAAAAATTAAATTAGTATTCAACGATATTCAATAGGCCCTTTAATGAATTCAGCATTAGCTGTTCAGATAATTAATAATAGAATTTAATTCCCAGTATTTTATATCTACCATCACTTTTACTATTATTGCATAATATGAAATTCAAATTTATTTATAGAACCTTTATTTAATTTCGTGGATTCATTAAGATAATAGTTAAATTTTAATGATACTTGTTTGAATATAATGGTATATTTATAGATTTTTAAGAAATAATGAGAGCTTAATTAATTCCAGTAGCAGTAAGAATGACTGTAGGTGAAGTAGAAAGTGCTTTTTAGTATAAGTTGTTGTGATAAATTGTATAATCAACTACAGTTGACTAATAATATATACTCATTATATATTACTTATTTATGTTTATATTTTCTGTTAATATGAAAATTAAACCCATGAACGCCTTTGGTGATGTTATATTTCAATCTATTTTTTAATTCCTGACTCAAGGTCTTTTATTTACATTAAATTATAGGATAATATTGTTTAGGGGGTTATGGACAAATCTATGGCTTACTAAAATATGAACGTAATTTAGTTATGGCATGACGACAGAGACATAACAAAATTATTTTCATAGCAGTATATTTTTTACCTAATATTCAACATAAATTGATAGATATATTTATTATTAATTCACATTTCAGTTATGCAACATTCTGAATTTAGTTAACAATATTAAAGAAGAGATCAATAATCTAGTTTATGAAATTAATTGTATGGATTGTAATGACTCCTATTTAAGCCAAACAAAGATACCATTAAAAACTACCAAAAGGAAACAAAATAATTTTAAATTACATAGTGAAAATTACACGGTTAAGTCTAATTATATATACCTTTAAAATCATAAACATGATGGCAAAATATAATAATTTTCGAATAAGAATTCATACACATTAAATAATACCATAAAATTTATTGATAATCTAAAGCTCCGTATCGAACTATGTCAATCATTAAATGTTATCTACGTAAATATGTGACATAAAAATATAGTAGCCCCTAATGACCGAAGGTTCATGAAACTTAAAATAAGAAAAGATGTATTTCCAAAAGTTTGTGAGTGAGACGTTACACACAATTTCCATACAATAGCGTGAAGTGCAAAATCTGTTACTGTTAACTTAAACAAAATTTATGATCATTTATTAATACAATAATTTAGACATTTGTTTGTAATATTCTGTCGTAATGGAATTTAATTATTTTTAGTACCGTTATTGTATAGGTATAATGTATTGTTTTCGATCCGTAGATCCTTGTCTTCAGATTTTACTCGTTTATAAATTAGTATTGAAATAAAGTATTTTATTAAAATTGTAAATAAAATTAAAATAATACAATTTTCTCAGTAAGAATTTTTGGAACTATTATTTCCTCTTTAAATTATAGATTTGAACCTTTGCACCTGAAGGTTTACTAGACAGGGACGGAAAGTAGTTGTAAGGAGGATATATTTCGTAAAACATAGTGTAAATATATGTATGAAACTAAGTCATTTGTTATTTATTATATTACAATGAATGTCAGAATTTTTACACCATTTTATTACGTAATTGTCCTTAGTTCTTCGTTTTTAGATTCGATAGATACCTCAAACGAAAACATAAACTATGTGGTAACAAAGTCAAAGAAGAAAAGCCATAGCCAGTTCCTGTATGTAGAAATTGAAATTTCAACGTGGACAAGGTCAAATGAAAAAACGTCAAATGCTATAGATACCGAAACTGTTCAGGTTTCAACGAAGCGTAATACGAGTGAACTAGCGGTTTTTTATTCTGAATGTTGGAAAACTCTTTGCTTTCAATTTCGTGGATATTTTGCCGTAGAAATAAAATTAATACAGAATGTTTATTAGTAGAACAAATATAATATCTGGTTTATTTCATTGCACACTCCAGTGTAATAATGTAGACTTATAGCCTTTTATTAGTTTTTCATTGGTATACCAAACTAAAAGAAATTAACTTGGTAAATGCCAAGCTGTGGCACAGTATTATGTTGTATATCTCACTTTTCCTACGGCTTCAATTTAAGCTCCCGCGTCTTCAATTTGTTTTCTAAATTTGTGAACGAGTTTTCAAAACTACAATGTCAAGAATAAATATTATAAATTTACCATTTTTAGAACTAAAGTTAAAAACCGCATTAACAAACCAAATAAATGGCATGAATTAGAAGTATTGAAAATGTTTCTAGATTTTTTTACAACATGGCAATGCTATAGAGTTGAAATTTTAAATCATATAATGCTCGAGATGATACCTGAAATCTTTTCTCTTTTTATAAGGAACTGTATCTGGTAAAATATTATGAATATTTGCATTCAAGGAAAAAGAAAACAACATTAAGACTGTATATGTAAAGAAGTAATAAATGGGAATATTGTTGTATATATTTTTACGAAAGTAGAATAGAGTAGCTATAATACGGTAATAGAATAACTCGAAAAACACCATCACAACAAATTTCTCTTTAGTCGCTTAATGAGTAATGAGAAAATGTGTATTCGTCTTTGATGCCAGATATGAATAATTGCTATATTATTAACATACGGTTTATATTTCATAACAATCCATTAGGATAGGAGTGGCCAACCTTTTGCATACCAAGCACCAATTTTTTGACAGACGAGTTCAGAAGTGCCATAAGACTCGAACATATTTTATAAAGTCAGAAGTTAGTAGATGACGAATAGATATATGGATAGAATCTGCTTTGCTTAGGGGAAGAAAAGGAATAACTTTGACACGGTTAAATTAATTAATTTACGCCAGTTTAAAGATGCGCCATATTACAAACCTCAAAAAAAGATGTTCCTGTACGAGAGGGTGATAGCTTCATGACGCTCGTTTGCTGAAGATAGCTATGTACTAACGTTGTTGGCACTGAGAGCGAGATCGACTTGGAACTTGGAATTGTCTGTTCTCTCTCTTAGCGAGAAAAACTGTTGTTAGTTTCTTCTTTTTCTGACTTTTGGACATTCATCGTATTAATTTATAATACATGTCTAACTGTAAAATAAAAAAATAGACTTCTCGTCCAAAATACAAACTGGCTCAAGGATGCAATATGCCACTTTTAATCATGCAAAGCGCCACGTTTGGCAAATGTGCCACGGTTTGGTCACTTCTGCATTAGGATGTATGCAACCAGGAAAGCTGTTTTCGTATCCTTTTACACGCCGACTGAATCAGTCAATTTATTTAACGTCAAAAAGCCAAATGCTTCGTATTAACTATTGCTAACAAGACGACTAATATGCTGATAATAATATTAAAGAGTGGATACCCAATATACACTCTCCATTTATTGATATGATAAAAATTTCATTGTCAGTCATGTATTTCACTCAGGAGCTTTCGGCTCAATGAGCCATATTCGTCTGAGGGTTGATCGGAAGTCAAAATATAGACGAATTAATTTAACATGTTTTAACTTCAGTAACGCAGGAGAAATAACCCTGAGATGAATATGGCTCATTGAGCCGAAAGCTCCTGTGTAAAATACATGACTGACAATGAAATATATATCATATAAATAAATGGAGACTGTAAATTGGGTACCCACTATTTAATATAAACTTAAAAAAGCAGTCGTTATAACATCAGTACTTAGCTGATATTAGATAACATAATAGTTATTCACGTCTTACGTCTATCGCGCTGGATGTATTAGAAAAATATTTCTCGTATTGGAAGTAATATAGAAGTACCCAGAAATATTGGAACGATATTACATGAAACATGATCACAAAAAGGCAGTCTTATGTTGGAGACGTGTCTAAATTTCGGTCGGAGCAAAACACTTGCAAGAAAGTGTGAAGAACACAAATCAAGAAAAATAGCTTCACTCGTAAACGAGATGTGCTAATAAATTTCGTTTCGCGTGCTGCAATAAATAAATTTACGGGTTATATAACCGGACATTATCAGAGATAAATCTGTCTCGCTGTTTACCGAGCCACGATCTACTAATAAATCAGGAGGAAGACGACAAAGCCCTTTTGCAGAATAATGAGATCCTGAGCCGTGGCTCCCACTGCCACGTTTCCGTCAGCCTCGGGCTGATATATTTTGAACAAATTAGTCCTTGAAGACCAAGGTCACGTCATAAATTCGAAGCCCATTGGAAAGGCTATAGCCACTGAGTGGCCGCTTTTAACTGTCTTTATAATCGTTCTAAATAGCCCTAAGTGAAATATTGCATGTGCGTCCTAAATACGGCGAATAAAAACAGTCCGCCGGTGGGGAGCTTTAGCTGGAGGCCCAGTTGCACAAGTGGAGGGGTTGGAACACTCGTTTACTGCTTAAATACTGGCATATGCCGCAGCGAGGTGTAAATGAAACAGCCCTAGAGGGCGCGGCTCGCGTCTTAACAAGGATGGATTGGCAGTAAACCTTGTCTTCGGCACCTCTAAAGCGTGTTGCGAGGCGTCAGATGTTTTGTAAATCGCCGCAACACAGAGATCCTGGCGTTAATGAACCCGTCCTTCCCTGCAGGACATTCAGATCATATCGCACAGGTTTTCCACCTCCCACCTACATCCTGCATCTTAGGCCCTCCGCAACACTGAGCGACTGTTTTGCGGAAAAGTTGCGTCCAGTCACCCTGATTTACACCTAACAGGTTGTATTCCTGGTTTTCCGATCTATAGTGAGAGATACTGTACTGAATGTAGTGTATCAGAATAAAATAAAGTTTCCGACAGAAATAACGATCAAAAGTAAAATAGTTAAATCACGATGATAAGATTGCCAATACACGTTTAAAATTACTTCTTACAAAACTAAAATCAATAAATTTGTTGCAATGTTTCTATCAAGATTGTGAAATTTATGTGATTCCTGATTCAAGCTCTAGGTTACAACTGATATTAATTCAGCAGTCAGAGATATTACTGAGAGTATTGCTATATACTTCAGTTTCATACTCATTTCAGAAACGAATAATTTTTAACAATGGTGAGATTATACAGTTTCATGTTAATAGTATCCGTCATTCTGAGGAAAGACGAAATAACGAGGGAGGAAAACTACACATGCATCATTGTGTGTGTGACATCTTACATCATCATTCTCTGAAAATCACGATCCTAGTTGCAAGCAAACTACCGACCAGTGTGTTAGCTCAACTCAATAATCCAGCTTGTTTAGTAACCACAAGTCACACTTCATCCTAGATTGAAACGATGACATGCAAATACAACAGAAGGAGAGGGAGGGAGGAACGCGCGCGGAAGGGAGAAAAAAATCAATGAGCAAAATAAGAAACAAACTGACAGGAATGTGCAAGAAACAAAACGGATAAACCAGACAGATATTGATCGAAGTTGTTATGGGGAAATTAATAAATCGGCTTAAAGAAGAAGAAAATATACAGTGAAAGCAGTGACTACTCAAAAATTACAAGCAACAAAGAAACTCTAATTGGCAGCAGCGGGGATGAACATTTATCGACACTCCGGAAAAGCCTAATCATTTAGAGGAATTATTTTATTTAGAGTCGCATTAACTTTTACGGTCATTAACGACTAAATATATTCAATTTATCAATTACTTTAACTTATATATATATTTATTTAGTAATTAAAAAATATCACCCTCTTAGAAATTTTATTTACAGTAAATGTTATATTTCCGAGTTCTTAACACTAGTCTGTTCAAAGCAACTATTTCTGCTCTCTTAAATTTATATACTGTTTGACTAATATTTTAATATGGTCTCATGTCGAAAATGAGAGAATACCAAATAAAATCAACAAAGAATTTGGTTTCGTTTATACACGAAAACCCCCAGCTTCATTTAGTATTTAAGACTAAAATGTAACTTAGCATTCTATTTCAAGAAGTCTCTACAATCCAGATATTAGGATGAGTACAACCTCGTAACGATTCTTTATTTATTATACACATCATATTAACTGGACGTTTTGCTGACAGCACAGCAATATAATCTGGCTACAATCAGCCCATGTACAAAGTCACCTAAATTTAGAAAGTGTATTCCTACAATCAAAATAAAAACTATCGAAACAACATAAACAAGTAATTTTTACACTTCGGAAATGTCAGTACCCTCAGAACTTTTAATACATTAATCACTTTCAGTTCAATATTTAGGAAAGAAAATTTAGTGAAAAAAAGGAATTAGTTTTCGAATTAAAACAGTTATCAATCCGATGTGGACTTATTTAATTGAGTCTTGGGGTTGTTCTAGCATTTCTGTTCTCCAAAGAAGCCAATCGAAGACTGAATGATCTACGGCATAGTAGCTTTGAAATGTCTCTAATCACACAATAAACTCTAATCTCAACACATAGTTTAACTGAAACGGCGCCTACCAGCTGACCTGAATATTCAGAGGTCCTTATTCTACTTCTGTTGTATTTTAATTATTGGTGACCTATGGCAGCGCTTTTGCTCAAAGAATTATAACTGCAATACTGCAACACTTTCAACAAAGGCAAGTCCTGATGTAGAGCCTTAGCTGTAATCTAACTTCCTTCTTCCTTTCTCTGCAACAGGTGAGAGTTTCCTCTTACCCTTTAACGCCTCGTCAGGATGAAAGTCCTGTCGAATAGCAGAAGAATCGTTGCAATCTTCCGCAGGTTCCTGTGCAAGGTAATGATCATGACGAGATCAAATCAGAGGTAGAAGCTGATAACGGGTGCAGAATAAACGGAAAGTTACCTTTTTCTCGCATCTACAGTAGATGACGTGTGTGGAAATCGCTTAAAAATGATGGAACATCTTTCACTCATTATTATTTAACACTCATTTAAAAAAATATTTTAAACACAATTGATATTGGCCTCAAAAATCAATTTTTCCTATCTTTAGAGATAAAATTCTGGTGCGCGTGTGCTCGTTATCTTCTTCTCCTAAACGGCTTGACAAATTTTTGTGAAATTTATATGTCGTATTTTTGGGGTCATCTGGAAGGTTTTGAAATATAGTTTGACTTTTGACAGATTTTTTTAAACTTTCGCGACTAATATTTTTTTTAAATAATCTGTGACGTTTGACTTGCGCTTCAATACACGCGAAAGTTCATTGCGTCGAAGCTTCGCATTTCTATTTCGTATTTCTGATTTTTTATGCATTTTGTGTATTGCAATTTCTTGCGTATTGAATATATTACTTATCGATTAATTTATTAAGTGTGCAAATGTGAAAGGTGCATTGCTTTAATTACGATTCTATGGTGATGTTCATATGACAGCTTTCCATCTAACTAAAATATTTTATTTTCAGGAATCATATGTGCGATTTAGGTTAATAAGCAGTGCAAAAATGAAAATTTTCAAAAATTTCACTATCTATCTGATGGTTTAATGACGTGTTGACAAAGAGATTTCTATACAATTAAATACTGCAGCCGGCTAATATCAATAAATTACTGGACAACACCGGGTTCCCAGCCATAAATTATTTTAGTTGTGGAATTATATAATCACAATTTTTGAAAAGTAAGAACATGACCGTGGTAATCAATAGTTTTCATTTAAATATAATTCGAATGAATTATTATTAGTTTTTTTCTAGTTCGAGTATTGTACAAGCGCAGTGGAGAATGAATTATATGAAACCGGAAAATCAGCATTAAAATAGCAGAATGCTATTTATGTTAACGTTGGCCGTTATCATTTTGAATAAATTTGCAGAGAATAATCAGTCAATTTCCGTCGACTTCATCAGCATACAACGAGACGAGAAAAAATATTCAAATGATTTGTATCAAAGTTATGAGAAAAACCTTAATAAAAATCCGCGCTGTAAATGACTAAGTATATTACTCCCGGCTAGAAATAAAAAAGATCGCGGGTCATGTATAAAATGTTAAAGCTGACATTAATTCAGAGCAAAAGCAGCTCATGAATTGCCTAACGTGTAAAATATAGCGGGTACGTTTCTTACTGTTACAAGGCTTGTCTTCTGACTGCGCGGCACGCCCATATTTTGTTCGTAATCGATTCTCGAGCTCAATTTTATGCGATCTAGATTCAGATTTAACTCATAATAATTTAAAGTTGTTTGATAGTTGATAAGTACTGTAATCAAACCAAGTAGCTAATAAATAAGTGCAATACAAGCTACATTTATTTGATTACGTAGTCATTAGTAAGTTTTGTATATATTTTTAAAAGTAGTACTAGAGGCATTTGATCTTTTGAAACATTTATATATTTAAAAATCATACTGAGTTGAGGTAATTTGTTATTTAAATATTTGTATGGTGTGCAGATGTTTCTGCTGAATTGATGGAATGCTGTGAAGCTCATTGGCTTTAAAATCATCATGTATTTTGACAGTGACCATTCCTGACAACAACACCATTGTTTGATGATTGATCTGAGGAAGGTTCGGAAGTAAATTGGATGGCGTTAGGGGGCAAAAAAGAGAGAAAGAAACGGCTGTCACTAATTCGTTACACTGACCGAAACACCAAACGGCTGTTGAAAATCTCACGGCTACCTGAATAACGCTTAGTTTTAAGTTGTGTTGCATTTTTATAATAATGCTTGGGATATTTTGAATTTTTATATTCTCGATATTTTTATATAATTAATTATTTAAACTACAAGTCCAAGGAAGTTGAAATGCTTCAATTGAAGCTCAAGTAGGAAGAAAGACAAGTATGGAAAAATGTCGACCGGACCAGGAACTCGAACCCCGGATCTCGCGTTTTCCGGGCGGGTACTCTACCACTGAGCTAAACCATGTTGACGTCAGAGGAGCGATTCAAAATTCCTCCGTTCCTGTAAACCTGAGACAGGCTGGCCTACAATTTACTAATCACATTCATGTAGAAATGAAGAATGGACATTGTGTAAATTGGTGCAAGGTGCATTAGGTTAAATTAAACAAAAATTAATTAGGAAGTGCCTCTTACTTACATCTAAATAAAAAATAAAAATTTTCCGTTTTTTCCTATAATATATTTATTACAATAAATTTCAAGTGTCCTTCTAGTTTGTTAATGTAAAAATGCTAGACTTAAATGTTTCCGTGCCCAAAATCTTTCAAGGATTTTTGGCAGTTCACAAAGTTAATAATATTTAATAAGTTCCTGCATATTCTGCAAACTGCGACAAGTACGCTTTAGGATTTAAATAATTGTGAAAATTGTAGGTTCACAAGTGTTGAAGTTTTTAGCCGGTATTGATACAAATTCCAATACGCATTTTTAAAATGCACCAGTTGTTAAATTCATAGATGCTTAAAATGGCAGTTCAGACCCTTTTGCAGTATTTTAAATTCTACTCCGGTGTCTTAACCCATCGATTTCTCTACTTCGTTTCATTTATTTTCATTCATTCGTTTTACAGGACTGCAAACACGTAAATCGAATTGTTGACCCTATCCTGGTAGCTTTCTAAACACCATAAGCATTCTTGTAGTTCTGTGTTAAGAAAATGATGATGTTCAACTCTTTATGTTTTCCTATTTCACAGTTAAAAACTCAATAACAAACGAGATAGTATTTATCACAATATATATTTTTTTAAATTTATTAAGGCTTTATGTCGCATCAACCCGAGAGTTTTTAGCGACCTTCCAATTACATTTTTAGCATCGCAAACAAACACTCTTGGAGTTAGACACTTCAGTCCCAGTGTGTGTATGGGGAGAATTGGTTGAGAAGAAACAGGTTTACGGTAATCAATAACACGAAATCAAGATTCCTATTTCTAGGTATGTACCGAACTGATATGAAAAAATGCCCGAGCAACGTCGGGTACCCAAATAGTACGCTGATAGTGGGGAATGAATATTGAGGCTAACTACTTCAAAATTTCGCTTCATTTACAATAAATAGATCTCTAATATAAGAAATTTGTGCTGTTTATTAGCATGGATATTATTCATTGAGGGGAGAGGCGGCAAAATTAATGTCTCTCAATAGTTTATTTACGGAAAATTCGTGGTCGCAGACTAACCCACCCAATTAAGCATATTCTCCTATGTTTTGGAATTCGGTTAGGCTAATTTTATTATTTTTTGTTGTGGAAATTAGTAGTTTTATTTTGTTCTACTCCTTGCTGGAGGTAACTATCTCGTTTCAAGAAAAGATAGTTAAATAAGAGTAAACGGTAACTCAAAAGTATAAAAAAAACATTAATTCCAGTCTTCTTGGATAGAATTTGACTAACAACCAAGCTTGACTACATATACAAACTCAAATAAACATAATTTACATTCATGCCGTTGTTGCTTTCGCGATTTAGTATAAATGAGTTATAAATGCTCCCAAGTCTTTCCAAGGTCCTCGGTAAGTCTCGTGGGAACAAAAACGGCATTTCATCATGTTCAGCGAGCAACCAGAATAGTAATTACGTTATCTCTTCTAATGGAGTTCAGGCAATTACTGCCGATTAAATCGAAGATTCCGCGTAAAACTGCCTGCTCACCGTAATTGAAGGAAAATCTCAACTTTCATAGAGTTGAGTACAAAACAGTGTCAGACATGGCAAATATGCGGGGAACACTCCGTCAGTAGTAGATTCCTGCTTTTGTTCTGTCTGCAAAAAGCATGGGTGGAAATTAGAATGTGAAGCACGGTGCTACATCGCTATAAGCGTTAATGTGTATCATTAATACTGAGTGATGAATCAGAGGTAGTGAGTTCGTAGTGACGTTAAGCAAAGAATACCTTTTCGGGATGTGTATTATATAATCACAGGATTTCAGCCTTCTCTTTAAGAGTAATGGTGAGTGTGTCAATACGAGGATATGACTGTTTCAGTTCCTGAACGGCGGAACATCTATCATGAAGCAGGTCTCCCACATGTTTAATCCCAAGGAAGGTCAACGTGGGCAGCCAAGCCGGAATGGAGACCTACTTTGATTACAAGTTTTACAATTTCAAAGAGCCTGACAAAATACATAATTGGGCCAAGATTAAAAATTGATATGTATTTGAACGAAAGTCAATTCTAAATTGTAGTTTGTACACATTCATCACAATAAATAATATCGACTATTTTAGAAGCTCCCGCTTAAAGTGTAACATAAAAATAGTCCGGCTTCGGATTAAATAAAAACTCAGGAATTATTAATGACTATTTGGGTGCCCAGTCTTGCCAGAGAATTCATTTATATTAGCTTCCGTATTTAATTCGATAGTAATGTCATTTATCAGCATTGAGAACTGAATTTCATCGTAACAACCACGATCTTTATAGAGTCAAGAAATCAGCTGGTACCTTATATAAGCACATGCATACAGTACAATACACAGAAACAATCAATTATATTTATAAGTACAAGATACTTGAATCATCTCTTAGGTCTTATTAGAGTGAAACTAGATATTTATCTACAAAAATAGGGTCTATATATAACCTGTCTCAATTCTGCGCATTGCAACTTTTAAAGCATTTTACATTATTGTTAACTAATTAAAAACTATTATTACCCTAAACAAAATAGCAAAATTTATTAATTATTTAACGCTTTACTGATATATTCTCTTCGGTCTGCTTAGCTTTAAATAATATGCATACCATCATGTAGCCTGTCAAGAGTTAAATAATGTTTAAAAAGGACTAACAATTTATTTAAGTAATGTTACTTATCGTGACCGTCTTTACAACTGTTAGATCAACTTAAGATACATAATCATCTCGCTTGACAGATTACTTGAGGGCATAAGAGATCATGTTACAAGTACTATATATCTTTATGGTCTGACCTTCTTCATCCTGAAAGGAGGGAATGAAATAACCTAAATATTCAAATGGTCCGCAGAATGCTTTTCTGAAGTCAGCTGCGCTAAACATGAAATTTTCATGGTAATCAAATTAATGTATAGCAACGCATAAGGAAAATGCATGGTAAGTCACATTGAGCTATAGAATATAATACGAGGCTGTATAGCATCCATTGCCTTTTATTTATGTATTTAAAATAGAATAAACTATACCCATACAGCGAGCAAAATTATAAAATTTAGTGTGATAGCAGATGATGAGATCACTTGGTAATGTTTTTAAAAATATTAGTAAAAATTTTTAGAGAGAGTTCAAAGGAAAGCAATTCTGAACCGTAGTACTCTAGATGATTGGAAACGATAGCAATTAATTCTAATACCTCATAACGGCTCTACCAACCCTATACAAACCATGAAGTATATAAAGGCAGTCTCTGAAATTTGAAGAATATCACACTCGTAACAGAAGTCACTTACAATTTCCTGTTTTAACGTATGGAAAGTTGAAGAATAGGTTACAATCAGGAAAGGAACATTCTGGCTACACTAACAATTAAATTCCTTACACTCGGCATTTAAAATTTTATATATTACCCAACTCTCTATTTAAGTTTGTATAGATAATTGTAAGGCCGCTAATAGCCCTCGGGTTGATGCGACGTAAATCCTCAATAAAAAAATACACTTGATACTACTTTAGTTTCAAGCTATACATTTTTAATTGCGAAATGTATGATTCAAATTTCAAACCATATATTTTAAATCTGCTTTTTCAAAATGTATTTTCAGTATAATTCTACACATCCTAAATAAGACGGATAATCTGATAACATAATGTTTTCCTATTGGAAAAAACTAACTAAATGAGTTGTTTGATAATAATAACATTTAAAATCAAAATTAAAAAACATAAGTCACTAAACGTTTGATTCCAACATTTGAGAACTCAACTGAGGTTAAACAGGTTGTAAAAAATAAAGAAGAACTATCAGCCTTGTAAAATTTCAGTCACTTCCATTTACATATAAAATTATAAATAATGACATAGGCAAAAAATAAAGACAAAACGACCAATAATTCAGAGCAAATAATTTTTGATAACTCAACACATTATATAGAACGTTTCGTCCACTATGTTAGTGATTTTTCAGTTAAAACAATACATGAACGAAATTTATAGTGTCAAGTTTCATGAAAGGATTGTAATACATAAAGAAATCGTCCATTGACGGCTGTAACCAAAATTATATATATTGAACGTCCAAACAAAATTATAAATAAAATTTAAGTATAAAAAGTATAATTTTGCCTTAAAATAAATCGTGTTCAAATTTCATAATAAACAAGTAAAATACGAATTTTAGTATATTTAATGTTATTTATTCCTTATTACACAAATCCACGAGAGAAATAAAAACCAAACAAAGCTTTCCATTTAAAAGAACTCGTATAGTTGAAACTGAATTCCAAGTAATCACAAGGAATATAATAAAATGTTTAGAAAAAGGAAATGAACTTATTTAAATCAAAATAAAACGGAATAATATAAACAATTTAAAATATGGAGGTAATTAATAACAGTGTGTTTGGTCTGTTATAACGCATTTGGCTCTTATTAAAATATTTACACATACATCCTATAAGACTAGCTGCAAATAAAATTCAAGAGATGAAGGTATATTATTTATGTGATAGTTACAATGTAACATATTATATTATTATATTCTCAGCATATTTGTTGATATATTATATTCTATTATTTGGCACACATTCGTACTGTAAATAAGGACCACTATTTTGTACAAAAATCCAATTTCTTGAAAATATGTTCGTTCTTACAGTAATACAAAACTTATACTTACATCATCCTTTAAGGGGGAGTGGAAATCAATTTGCGCAAAAAGTTTTATTTCAATATCAAAAATATTAACTTGAATGTTTCTGGAACTGTTACACTTTTATAAAGTACAGAAAAGTGTTGTGTGTCAAGAGTAATCTTTACTTTTATTGTATATGTTTATTATCATTTTCTTAAAAACTCATTTCAGTCGTCTTGAATCCCAAATAATTTAAAATAATTCCGAAAAAAAACGTTAACTGCGAAGCTTATTATATTTCGGCAACAGTGGGAAAGGAAACCAGGTTATGCAGACAATTAATTTTAAAGAAATTCATTTCGCTGGCTTATTTTATCAACAATCTTACGCATATCATTATTCCATTTATCTTTCGTCATGCAAAAACTCGGGCATGGATAATAAGCGTATGAATGCTCCTATTTGGCTAATATATTCTTTCACCTTCACCGTGACGCAACCCAAGTAGAACACTCGCAATTATGACTTCACGTTCATTAAAAGCGTGAATGTGGCTGTTATGGACTATTTTCTCATTAATGCTACTGTTATAGAGGGTGCGCTGACGGGTTGTAAAGTTTTTTCTTTCTATGATATCCTATATTTTTCCGTCTTATTAAAAATATAATTTAGAGTTTTACATAATTTATTTGATATGTATAATATTATAAATGTATTAGACAATTGAGACCATTTCTTCATACACTTTTATGTTCTTATAATAAATTAAAACATAAATAAAAATCAATCTTTATTAAACAGTACTCGATTTTTTATTTGCAAAAATAGCAAACATTCAAAATTTCAAACAACAGGAGCTTTTGCCATTCATCTGTAAAAAAGACATGATTTCACTGTTGGTAAAGACTCGAGTTCTCGGACAAATGATAAAATGCCGTGGACTTTCGACTGTCGAAAAGTTTCGTAAACGAAGAGCGGGAAACACTCGTCACAATGATTGAGAGAATATTGTTGTAAAAATTAAGAGACATTCTTGTCCAGTCGTGGAGGAAGCCTGTTCGCTTTTGACGTCGAGTTAATCAACGAGGGTTTCTGGAAATTTCGTAGGCTGCTCATGACTTTAAAAAATCGACTTTCTTGCACAGGAAAGATACCACATTTAATATTTAGAGCTAGACAGGAAAAAAAATTTTATAGAACAATATCGGAAATATATGAAAAGGAAGTACCTTAAATACAAAGTTTTTTAAATTACTGATGAGAACCTAAAATTTTTTGTAATTGTTTGTGTGGTTAGTAAAGTAAACTACAATTTAAAATATATTGTTAGATTATTGACATGAAGAAATTACTAATTATATAAAAGCCTTAATTATGGAGTCCGAAATTTTAGGTCCCTTTGTGTTAGTTTAATTGCTGAACTATTATAATATTGCTATATTGTATTTGAAAGGTTTGTTTCAAACTTCAACTTAGTTTAGTTACAGAATAAAACGAAAAGTTATATTCCGTTAAAATTTTATACATGTTACCACAGATATCTCAAACATTTCCGCGTTTACCGATTTGCCCTTTCTTTCTCTCGGGTAACAGGCTACATGAGGTTGATCCTGAAACTTATAACTCCCTTTTAAAAGCATGAGAATGGAATTGAAAAGGGGGGTGTGGAAAGTAGAGAAAGGTAGCCAAAGGTTGATTAAGGCCCCCGGGCTATAATTTAAGGGTCCTACTCAGTTTTCCATCCAAAAGAGATACAGGAAAAACGTAGAAAACCTGCATCAGGTAGGTCGGGCTTTTAGGTAGTATTCACACGCCCATCCGAATGACGTGAGAGGAGTTTGCTATGAAATCGCAACATCCCGTCCCTCCACCAGTTTTAAAAGGTAGGTGGCCGTCTGATCCTATGGGATCAGCGGACAACTCTTACCGTATGCCCAAGTACATACACCTCCGAAAATAGATGAAGGAGCCTCGGCATGTGAGAAGGTTAAAATAAACTAGAGATAGTACAAGATATCCCCTAAGGTGAGCCCACCCATCAATCTTTGGAGAAATATCTACGAGAAAAGGCTCACACAGGCATTTCATCGTTCAATCAGTTACCAACATTTGCCTTAAATTTATATGACATTTTATTCACAAGTTATTACTATTATTTCCAATGCCTTTATCAACTGAACAAACGTGCATATAGAAACAACGAGACTGAAGAATGAATCACTTTTAAATTATAAGAAACTAGAATGTACCACTGAATATGTTGAATAACGTTGTTACCTCTTCTTGTGAATGTTCATGAAAATAAACGGGACGTGTGCCTTAAATACGTCTTCATAATCTTTTTTTCGCTATGCAACCTTATTCAAATTTTTATATTTGAACCGATTGGATAGTTCAGAGAATCATTTTTTAGTGGAATGTTTTGTAATGAAGTTCACTGAAGACCTTGTTAGACGATTTCGTCACAGAGAGTAACTGTGAGGATTTACTGTGTGTATATTCCAGTTAAAGGAAGCGGATCTTAGAAAATCGTTAATCATTGTATATGTTTTACAGAAAAAATTATTTCCTCTATGGAATGTGAGTCATAAGGCCTTGCTTACCCTATATTTTTTCTTAAAGATATATTTTTTTTATTCTAATTTAAATAATGCTTTTCATTTCGACGTTAATGCTTGGTCTATTGCTACGTAACTACAGGATGGGTTTGATGGGTGGATGAGCCTTAAATGTTAACGACGCAGTCAGGAGAAGGTGAGTGAAAGTCTTGCTTAATGAACTGTATCGTTAACAGCTTCAGCGAACAACTTACACTTCTAGCCCCGTTTGGCGTTGTTCTAAACGTGAACGGACGGGCCCCTCGGTGTGAATTTGTTAGGGACACGCCCCTCCAATAATTTATTCAGATAATTGTGGCGAACGGAGAATGGCTGCGCACGCAAGTAGCACAGGCTGAGTTATAACGGGGCTTGCCGCAGGTGTTGCCTTGTCTTTTATTTGCATGTGTCTGGTGTCGTACAGATTTTTCTGCTATGATTAGAGGTGCTCTCGAGTCTCATTGGGAAGGCCGGAGCGAGCTTGGATTTATGGAACCGGATTTGCTTCCATTTAGGCGGCAAGGCAAGGCACGGCATGGAGCAGAGCGGCGCGGCGTGCGTACGAAGGTCGTCTTGCCTCGTTCTCTAGGTCAGGCAGAACGCACACGGGCTTCGTTAATCATTCAAGGATTCTAATTACGCTCTAAAGTTCACTCAAGCCCCAGAGCGTGATGGAACTCCCAAAGTTCATTGTTGCCTTGCATCACAGAGTTTCGTAAGACGGGAGCCGAATAATCTTCGATTTTCTCCAAGCGATCGCATCAACGACTGCGATAACTGCCTATACGAGCAAAACGTGTAATACTCGTCCAGAACAACTACTTACTCCTGGAAAATTTTCACACTTCGTGTGGGGTCTAAAAAAACGTTTATTAGGTAATAAAATTGGCCATTCCACCTGATTCCTACACAACACAGACAAAAAAAATACGATGTTGAATCATAAATGTTTATCGGACCATTCGGTAACTTTTATCGAAAACATCGTAGAGAGAGCTTCTTAAATATTAGGATAACTTCCTGTTCCAAAGGAATGTACCTAGTCGTTAATCAGATAAATAACAGTCAAATAATCATTGCAGTAGCAATATCAGTTGGCAACTAAACTGCAAAAGAAAACATGACGTCAATAAACTAAAGAATAAAAGCATATATTCGTAATATTTCTACTGTTAATAAACTGCGATTTAATTAAAGCCTTTTAGAAGAATTACTTCAAGCTTTACGTTTAAGTAATAAAGAAAGAGAAAACGTTGTCCTCAGACTTCAATTGATATGTGCAAAAGATTTATCGACTTTTGTAGCTATAGTTATCTGAAAAATGATTCCAATATCTACAGTCATTATACATACACAGGCACTAGCAATATTAATCATTATAAACATACAAAATCTACAAGATGACATGCTAGGCCAATCATCATTTCATTCAGTTCCCATTTGAAGGCTGTCGGACATAATTTTTCCTTTATATAGCTAACTTTAGTGTGTCTCAGCCTATCATGTTTACTAAAATTCTGTCTCATTCATTTCCATAAACCCTCATTACATTTAAAAGTTTTATAAACATTTATTGGTAATTCAGCAAGTGCGTCGTGTGAATATAATATATGACTGTTTTAAATTTTTTTACAGATGTTTATTGCTACAAAAGAAGAAAGCGTCATTGTAAAATAATGTGACGTACGAGTGGCGAACGGAGAATCTGAGGACTTTCCTTTATTACTTAAACCCGTAAAATTCGAAATGGAAGGCTTGCATGACTGTAGTATGAGTAGCTCAAGTTTTATTCAGCCACTCCGCTCAACGATTTCTTGGAATCAGAATAAGGTATAGTTATAGAATACCATTTAATGTCTGTTTGTTCCAAATTAAAATGATATAAATTAACAACCAGTTTATTATATTTGTGTGAAACGGAAAGGAGAGAAGAAGGAAGACGCGTGTGCCGAGGTATTGTTGGTGGTGATACGTTTGTCTTTGGAGTTAGTAGGGTCTACCTAATGCAGATTTTATAGGGCTTTCCCTGCATCACTTTTAGGTGGAACACAGGATAGGATCCTTACCCTACATCCGGGGGCCCTAGTCAACCCTTGGCTGCATTAATCTACCTTCCACATCACCCCTTCCGTATACTATGAAAGGGGGGTTGCCCTATTCAGGACCACCCTAATGTAGCCTGTTTCTCAAAAAAGTAGACTAAAATAAAATGCATTTCTTTAAGAATCCCCTATTTCCAAAGTCAACGCTATAATCAACCAAAATTAATAAATTTATTTCAATTGAAACATAGTCTAGCCCTTTTATTAATAAATTAAATCGACAGTTGAGAATGACATAGGCAAGAAAACAAACTTCATACAACAAAAGCTTCATACGCAAACAGCGCCAAAGCTGATCAAATGTAATTAAGCTTTCAATCCCTGAAGCGGGCTTCGGAGCGGCATGTATGTATTTTTAAAAATATTTATTTTCCTATATTCTGAACCCTGCAATTAATCGAAATGGAATACACAAGAAAAATTAAGTTAAAATTTCTGTTTCAATCATTGAAATTTTAATTAAAATCCGTTGAGCCATTTTGGAGTCAATTGGAGACTAACTTTTAAACCAAGAGGCAAAAATTTTAAATTCAATAATTTATGGTTAGGAATCATTTTAATAGAATCTTTCAATTATATATTGAAATTTATTTTGATATATATTATCTATATTATCTTTTCATTCTTGTATTTTTCTATATTTTATTATGATTGTCGCAAAATTGTCTAAAGATATAGAAAAATAAATAAAATAGTTTTTCATATACTTTTACGAAGGAAATCGTGGAATCCATCATGGACAACCGAGTGTAATGTGAGGCTCTTACTAAACCACTGAGTCTTTCACCTTGGCCTAAGTCCACCTCGGAACATCTTTTGCATTGCTTCCCGGCGGGGTCGTTTTCGTAGTCATTTCACCACCTCTCTATTTAATCTTACTCTGTGAAGGTCTAGTGTGATATTTCGTAGCCCTAACTTATGTTCATCTATCCTATACTATTATATATAAATACTTAACCACACGCTTATAAATATATATGGCGAGTTTCACATTTACTTAACATAATGCATAAAAAATTTCCCCCTGTTCTCTTAAATTTAACTCTCCTCCCCTCTCCCTCTGTCTCTTCCCCTACGTATATTTAATATATGCATATAAAAGGCTTTTTAGGTTTCTCTGGCGCTGTACAATTATAAAGTGGCTCACTTTCCTTATGAGGATACTTTCAGCAGTTTTAAAAATTGCGATCCAAGGCTCTGCCACTGACGTCAGTGGTCCATACTGTGCTTCCTCATTTGTTCTTAATAGCTTCCACCGATCACACAGGAAGAAGGTGTTGTTAGTGTCGTCTGTCCCGTCGGAGTGAATGCAGTTGGGGCTCTTCGTCATTCTAATCTCGTGGAGATATACCCTAAAGTAGCCATGTCTAATCAGGAGCAACTTCTCGTCGTATCTACTCGTCCGTCCACGGGTCCAGACGTGGGATTAGTCTCGTGGTCCACTTCCCTCGTGTTTCTTCGTCCTAGCGCTGCCACGTTAACATCTTTCTATTCTTGGCCACTTCCTCCAGCTGGCCAATCCCAAGGCCCACTTGAGTGCTGTAACGGGAGAGGGTCTATGTTCGCAACTCCCACAATAATTGTGATGGAAGCCTGCAAGATTGTGTGGTAGGCGCACGTGATCCTTAAAGCTACCACACGTTGTATCGCTTCCGATACATCTTCTTTCGGAGGTCCTGTGCCCAGATCTCCGCACCGTAGAAGAGTACCGGGGGTTTGGTCTACAGTAGCAAGTGTCTATTGCTCGGTTTTGGTCCGTCGGTGTCAGTCGACTTACCGCTGTAGTCATCGCTGTTTGCCGCCATCTTGTTATGGAATCAGTACATTAATTAACTGCTCAGCAATTTCCCAGATGCTTGGTGTAAGGCATAATTGTGACCTCGGTGTCTCTGACTATCATCGGAATCTCGGTTGTCATCCTCTCTGTTGTTATGTCTACGACTTGTGTTTTGGCCTAAGCAAGTTCAAGGCCGTATATCGTCATCCACGCCTTGATGTGCCTCATTGCTTGGTTCAATTTTCCCTGGGCGTCTTCGGGTCCTCCTAAGTGCCACGCATCCGCGTATTCGACAAGTGTGACGTAGTGGGGTATTTTCTAGTTCGAAGAGGCCGTCGCACGAATGTTCCATTGGTCCGGTCCGATGATCGATCCCGGGCCACTCTCGCCGCCAGTCTCCTGCTTTACCATCTCCTGTGTCGCATTCAGATAGTCCTCCATCATGCACGTTAGGTACTCCGGGAGAATGAACTTAACTCCAACTTAAATATGGAGTTCCACTGTACCGAAATGAAGGCATTTCACAAGTTCAGGGCAACTAGCAATGCGATGGTCGGCTGTAGCGGTTTTCTTCTTTCGCTCTCATTGTCAACTTCACAGTTGAATAGTTGGGTGCCCTTTCAAGAACCCGTGCTGTTTGGCCGATAGACCTCCTGCTTTCTCGATCGCTGCATGTAGCCTAGACTGCAGCAGCTTCCTGAGGATACTTCCCGCTGTGTCTAACATACATAGTCTGTATGACGACGGCACATTTCCTCACGCCTTTGCTTTGCTGGTGAGCACAAAGTGGGTTGCTTTTAGGTAGTCGCCATACATGTCCAGCGTGAGTTATGGACAGGTCCTGATTGCGGCTATCAGACCCTCTGACGTCTTGTCGTCAAGGCTTCCCGATCGATTGTGGACTTGATCTATGTGAATAGTTAACTACAGAGACGTTCGAGGGGAAGTTCTTTTTTCAGTTTAAAGTCATA
This sequence comes from Eucriotettix oculatus, assembly GCA_034510155.1. Classification (NCBI taxonomy): domain Eukaryota; kingdom Metazoa; phylum Arthropoda; class Insecta; order Orthoptera; family Tetrigidae; genus Eucriotettix; species Eucriotettix oculatus. Next base: position 50,917,435 of record CM067379.1, read on the forward strand.
TCAACAATGAAGCCATTAGCGACTCCTACATCATTATTATTTATAGTCCGTGAATTTGGAGATATGTACGAAAACTGATTTAAAGTTTTCTGTCTGTGAAGCTGGAGATCTGTACAAGTTCTGATATAAAAACTGCAAGTCTGTTAGTCGAGAAGCGCTCCACCAACCAGCAAACCATTTATTAGAGAACATCGTCAGATCGGCTGCGGACAGTAGCATTTGGCACCATCCTTCACCAACATCCTCCACAGGTCAGTAACAGAATTTTGCTACTTCCCTATTTTTATTTTGTGAATTTATCTTATAATTTCATTTCTCTCCCTACCATAACTCCAAGAAAATGTCAACATAGTAAAAATAATTATAAAAATACTACTCCTTTACAATTTATTTGTTGTGATTTAAATGACTAGTTATTTTCCCTTTGTATTTTTCAAATATTACAATACTTTGGATAGACTGGTACGCTCCGTTGTAACTTGCCTAAACGGTAAAGAAATCTACAATAACGGCAGAAAGCGTATCATGATGGATACAATTTTTGTATCTTTAGTTTAAGAGAGTTTCACATTTAGTAAGGTATATTACGATACAAAGGAGTGGTTGGTAAGTTTTGGTAACAGGAATATTAATGTTAGAATTAACATTCTCAGAAATGAAGATATATTCTGAAAAATAGTTTATTTCTATTCACCAAAATACTAGTTACAGTATCATCAGTATTTATGACAGAATCATGTATGCATGTAGGACAATATTACCCTTTTAAATAGTCTTAGTAGAAACCATTTAATAGGCAAATAAATTTGTCTAAAGTAACTTCTTTTCGCTATGAAATTCAAACACTGAAGTTTCTTAGTGTTCATACCATTCTAAAATATCTTCCTCTTATTTTGACTTAACTTCATTACTGCTGTCATTTCCACTTATTGATAACCAATTCACATACTTTATCATTCTATTTTTTTCTAAAACGAAAATCGTATTATTATCCCATAGAATCAGTTTCATTGCAAGCTTCCCAATGTTTCAGCAGAAAATTAGGCACAGTTCACTCAAGTTTTTTTAACGACGATATAAATTATAATTTCTTCCTCTGAGGAATGTGAGTGTATTCCTTAGCTGAGGTTGTTAGTTTGTTATTTCGAGTAACTAAGTCATCGAAATTCCTGGCAACTTGCTCAAATTAGTACTACTAATCACGAACTTCAGCCATGACATAACTACATCAATTTAATGAGTCTTTATCCTTCAAATAAAGCTACAGTGTTCTGTCCACCAAAATAAGAAGAACGCAACTTCATTTTAGGAACTTCGGATCTTCGGCACCATGTATAATTTTCTTCTGTTTCTATTTTATACTGATTGTTAAGCACTTTCTTTAACGGTACATAAATGTGGATGGTTGTTGCAATTTTCACAAAAATAAACGTATTCCAAAACTTAATTGGCAGTGTCGCTTAGGGGAAATAGATTGATTTCATAGACTTTTAAATTTCAGTATAAGTTAAAGAATACTCCACGAGTCCGTACAACAAGTTGAAAAATCTGATAGGGTTCGTCCTACCGCTTCTGAATTGACAGTTAATGTGTTACTAATTCTTTGTTGAGTGTGTCTAAAATTCTGAAACCTATAATTATGTAGACATAACGGCGCTATTAAGTGTTGGGAAAAGACCTCCCCCGCAACTGGCGGCGACAAACCAGCGCTGAAGTTATTTAACACTTCCAACAAGGTCAGTTTCTAGCACAGAACAGGTTCATTAACTTATGAAACAAAAAATCCCTTGCAAATTAACTGCAAATAACTCTGCCCGCAGCAAATATGCTGGACGTCCGGTTGGAATTAGGGCCCGTCCTTCGTTTATGAGGCTGCGTCGTTCCCTGATTAATCAAACAGTTTTTGAAACACTGCGAAACGTCTCTCCTCTCCTCCAAAACCAGGATGTAATTATTAAAATTAATGTTGTTGCTCAATTATCGGCGTAATACATAGATTGATATTAATGAAGCAGCTAACTTACGAAATCCTGTGAAAATTATTAATGAAATATTTTAGCATAAGAAGGGTCTCCTCCGACGCTAAAAAACGCAGGTTATTTATTAATAGTGCGAACAGATATTTATCATAATGATAATTGAAATGTATTAATGTTTATCAAATAGCGTCATTAAAAGAGAGATGGTTATTGTAGACGTTAAATGAATATAATTCTGATATCTCAGTTTGATAAAGCATTAATAATAATTGGAGAAATATTTGTGATCAAGATAACTGTAATAATGTCAGTTAACGTATTAGATTTTGATTATCTGATTCACTTCGAAATTTAGTGAATTTAATAAAATAGCGATTAAGTGTTCTGAACCAGAATTTGCTTTTAGCATTTTGGGAAATCGTCTACAACTAAAGTCTGAAAAAGGAAATGTTGTAACCAATCTTAGTCCCTTTAGGAGCCACATAATCTATAAGCTCTAATACAACTTGCTACAAACCTGTTGGTTCCTAATACTGTAAATATAATTTGAAATCAGCAATCACCACTAAAAAAGTAATATGACTAACTTCATTTAAATAATTTTATTTTACAATGTTATTGAAACAATATAAATTTAAATCGGTTTATTTATTTTCTCCTTATAATAACAGGAGTTTAAAATAGTATATCATTATTGTTCATTAATCGTCTTTTTATTAATCAGATAAATTTGCGACTTTAGGCTTCGTTATAATTCAAGAAATATTTTATTAATAATTAATTATCAACGATTTCGTACATGTTTATACACTTCTTTGGTTAACTAAGTACATTAAAGAGGCACAAAAATGTATGGAAACATTGTTGATTATATATAAATTAAATATATTTTAAATGATAATAAAATGGTCATTTTTTATCAATTGAGTAAAGAGTTTTATTAATATGTTTTTCTACATAAAAAAACTGTGGTTCCTTTTTTAAAAGAGATTTTCTCTATTAATGTGACCTAATGGCTTGTTTCTCCACGGAGTGAGTATTGTGTGACTCATAATAAAAGACTCACTGACTCACTCTTAGGAATCCACCAGCTTCAGTCTCTGCTTCCATTAGAGGTGACCTTAGAGGCTGCGTGAAGGTATGATACAAAATATCTAACTACTTCCAAATTTAATAGATCTGATCAACACAAACCACTGAATTAATCAGTTTGTCTTTTTTCACATTGATTAGGGTTATTTAATTTTTAACTTACTTCGGACAAAATGACAAAATCTTAATTTCTCATTGCTAACAAATGTTTATTAAATCATTTATTTTCAACTGTTAAGATGTATTTTAAATAAATTTCTTTTCATAATAAGTTTTAAATTACTAAAAAATAGTTTTATTTTAAATTTTGTAATATTTAGACATTGGCTTTTCTTACCGTTCAGAAAAATTTTGGTATTGTCTATTTCTTATGAAATAAAACAAGTTAATTCATGATAAAACGTTTTAAATATTTAATTTTATAGTTATTATTACAATATATATATAAATGTATATTATACTGATGTGCGTCATTTTGGATATTACTCAAATTATGAAACACACAAAATATTTAGTCACGTGTTTTTAAACTAAAGGTATCCATGGTTTCGGGACTGAACAGTAGCAACAAAGTTATATTATTTTCGACGCCGTAACCAGATTCTCACAACTTTCAAACATTTATTTCAACAGAACTAAAACTGATTACTTTCCTGTTACATCGCCTTTTTCAATGTTTTCTCTTCCTAAAAATTTTTTCAGCCCTAGGTTTTATAAGTGCTTACTATGACGGGCTTCTGTCTCTACTGTTTGACCACATTATTGTAAAACACAAGTCAATACGGAACCTGACGGTAGAAAATCAAAGGCAATCTGCTTGAAGAAGATAATAAACGGTAATAGAACCTAGGAAGTTTGATGCCGACCCGGGATTTCTAAAATCGATGAGACTCCGTGACACCTATCTGTAACGAGACCTGGTATTTTCCCGAACATCGGTGCTAAGTGGGATGAATGGCTCTTCCCAAATTTTAAAGATAAATACTTTTGATTGTAGAGTATTTTTGTCCCCGCCACCATAGGAAATTAAATAATGGAGGGGGAAAAGTTATTAAAAAGAGATGCAAATAAATTGGAGATAGGAAATCGGCATTGGACTTTGGTTCGACTTCCTGCCTCCTAACACTCATGTTCTTTCCCAACCCATTAATTAGGCTGGAAATTCAGATCTATTCTCTCTGAAGCACACTACGAACATGAACCTTCTTTGGGTACTGAGTGTCCCATTTAGTAACTATTATTTGTCTCATTTGTTCCCAGATTAACATTTTTACATTCTGATGGACAAAAGAATCCCTATTTAATCCTTCGTAAATTGAGACACTTTACGCAAATAAATCTGCATTAAAATATTAGTTTCCTTCCACGAATAAATTGATTTCCTGTTACTTATTTGTTTAAAATACATATAATGATACTTTTTTGTTACGAATTTATAAAAAAGAATTTGCAAAAACAGGAAAAAATAGTAGAGTGAAGTAATATAAATTTTAGTAAATGATGAGTGAGCCATTTTAGTGAATAAACCTACCTCCTGATCCCTGTAAATATTCACTTTTCCCATCTCTTCTTACCATTGTTAGAAGCAATTAAACAATATTTTTCTATTTGAATATTAGTGTAAATATTCAGAGTGTGAAAGCGTTAATTACATATTAATCATAAGAATTACCGATTTATTATGGATTTGTTAATGCACTGTAAGGTATTTCGCTGGAAAATCAGAACAAGAGCAGACCCATCTCAAAACAATTTCTGATATATTTCTATTTTTCAGTAAGACAATTCAGCAATAGTTTTTCTTAAGATTTAAATAACTCCCGAAGAACCCTAGATGATTCATAATTTGTAATTTTCGTTTCAAATGTTTTTTTTTCTTAAATCAAGTTTACACATATTTTACTGATTTTACTGATTTTTGGTCTTAATTTGCAACTAATTGTACCTTTTATGGCTTGATGGTAATTATACATAGTTTGCAGATAATGAAAATCAGATTTTCTGTATTATTATTATTCACTCTCCAAGTCGTTAAACTATAATTCCATATTAATAAACTACTTTTAAAGAAGAAATTTATAAATATAATTATTAATGTTATATATAATATTTTATGTAGCCTAAGAACACTATTTATATCGATTATTTCTTGTTCAATACTCTCTTTACCTACTTTAAATTCTTCCAATTTAGAATAGCCTGTTCCATTGTTTGGCAGGAAAATGTCACATTTATATTCCCCTTTCTTTGCGTGTATAATTATTATAGGTTAATTTTTACTCCTATTTTGTATTTATGCACATAAAAATGAGTTTCAAACATTTTTTTACCAAAGTCAAAAATTTACTGCCATCATATGACACAAATATTAGATTATTGTTCCCGTCAGTCAAAATTAATTAACAGTTTGGTTACATGAATCTTTGTTTTACCGACAATTAAACAAATGATTTTATTATAGATTTTATCTTATTTAGTTTTATTTTCTCTCTGTGAAACCGTCACGGTTAATATCATATAAGGTAATACGCTACTCGAATCGTTGCGCTTCCGTCCTTCACTGAGCCGTTAATGGCGGATTTATCCTGGCAATTTGTTCGAGTCATAAGCGAGGGAACGTGTAGCTATAAGAACTAACAACTAAACGCACCTGTCACAACGTAATGCAATACAGGTGTACTTACGCTTCTTAAGCTGTTACGAAGTACATGTCATAAACACTGCGGTACTCGTCTACTCAATAAATCAAATGTAGTGACACATTGCCACTTAAGTAGTGTAGCAGGATATCGTTTAAAATGACGCTTTTATGTAAGCATTAATATAATAGTTATCTTTCAGTGTCTACTTCTCTGATCTAAGTTCCTATTTCATGGAACATATTCGTTATTAGATTCCAGATTCCATTATTTTAAGTATATCGTAACTATCGGACTTTTGGTGGCGCGGGGTCAAAAGAAATGAGACAGCATTTGTGCCAGGGGCAATAAACCCTGACTTCACGTCGCGCCTGGGATGTTTCCCAATTCTGATGAGATTTGGGGGCATTGGTAGGTGTATTTCCCCAAGTGTAAGCGTAAATGTTATTGGTGAATATCTATCCCTGTCACCTTGCGATATAAACTAAAGAAGTGGGGAGTAGATTTTAAAAAGGCGTGCAGACTGATTTTTAGGGATGGAGATTTTTTTGAGAGCGGTGAGACGGGAGAGATTTGGTGAGAGATTCCGAGAGAGGAGTTTTTTGGACAGATGATCGGCATTATTGGACAGGTAGTCCAAGAGAAGGAGGATAACCGGTAATTGTCCTGAAACAGGGACAAATAGAAGCGGCAACTCTGAGGAGGAAATTGCTACAGAGAGCATATTCACTAACCTGGCACTGAAAATTACACCTGTAACCCTTTTTGCTGATTTCCTATACTGCCAGGTCCGAGTAATATTCTGATCTGTGAATCTGATATACGATCCTGAGTTTAGAGTTAGAAAATTGTTAATTTTTAAATTTAATTTTTTTATGTAAATATCTATGTAGCGTTAATTAAGAAAGAATTACCGGCGTTAAGTTTGAAAATAGCAACATTGGAAGATTAATGTAAATTTGTTTTGAGTCAAGTAAATTGTTTTCTTTTTTATTATAAAATTTATAAATACCGCAATTAAAATAATTAATACCTCCTTATATTCATTTTAATATGATTTCCAAGCATTTTACAATCCCAAAATCGTACGACGCAATTATGGGAAAACCATTCCGTGTTTTGACTGTTACGGTTATTGAAGTATGAGAATAGGTGATGAGTAAGAGAAACATAAATTATTTCCAATAATTTTCCTCTGTCTTTCCTCGTACACATGCAAGATATCCGGTAACTAATGGTTGACTGTAAAATTGTAGCGCACCCATTTCACGTAATTCGTGGTTTAAGATTGTTGAAATGGATTTAAAGAAGCTCTCTTTTGATAGGTATTTAATTTGGTGGTAATATCAAAATTATTATTTGAATCTGAGTATAATTTTATTGGGCTGATGTACTTTGCGGAAAGAATTTTGAAGAGTTTTAAACAAGAGTTAGTAGTCTGTTTCCTGTAAAATCTGTAGCTGATCGTGCCCGCTGTCCACTGTTTTTTTCTCAATATTGAGCTGAATCTCCGACGTCCAATGGACCGAGTGCTCGTACAATTACGGAACGTGGATACTGACAACGCACCAGAGCACTGCACGAGTACGTAAAAAGTAATCGGAGAAATAATCGCCGAGTACAAGAGTGAACTATTCGAGTACATAATGCATCGTCTCAAAACTGCATCACCGATTACATTTACGTCATAATTACGAGTAATACTCGTCAGAACTGCATCGTGCGTCGGCGCGAGTAAGCATCGTGAATAATCGTCAAGGTTTTCCTCATTTATGCGCACATGTCGTTCTTGACAAGTCGACACAAAAATTGGGCAGATAAGTAATCGTCAGTACATGATCAACAGTTGGGCATGGTACTTTATCTGGAAGTAATCATTGGATCGTTCTGGTAGTATACTGTATTTGAAATTTGGAACTCCTCGCAACAATGTCGATATTAGCAAAAATTAAGAAGTGTGTGCTTAAAGTAAAGTGCGAAGAAACCTTTTGTTATATTCTGTTTTTTATGTTATAAAGGGAACAATCTGTTTTGTATTTGTCTAATGCGCCATTTCTCGTCCTTCCTATGAATGTCTCATACAGTGCTACACATTCCGTCGGTAGAAAAACAATCTCGCCGATTCCGAACGATGCTAAATACTCGA